>JBBELK010000158.1:0-1200000 GCA_037783545.1 Henricia sp. BOLD:AAB3569 | reverse complement strand
GCTAACCACTGGTCAAACATCATCCCGGGAACACACATGCGCACTAACGTTCAAGTGCGAATGCCTGTGGTTTATAGTCAATTGGTTCCGCACAAAACACTGCATCATCTCAACACCTGATGGGTACCAGTGACCAGTGCGACCGTGCCCTGTGGGCTGGTTCCATCGTTGACTAGACTGCGTTCGGTTGCAAAGTCAAACGACTGTGAACTATAGTCATGATGCATAGTTCCGACCTGTCAATCAAGCCGAACCCGCGACCAATCACAACAGAGCTAGCAGACGGCACCCAAATAGGTCAAAGTGATGCAATCATCACACAATCACGCGATTTTCTGCCCATACAGTTTGTATGTTGTATGCGCCAGTGACCAGGTTAATTTTTGTTTCAATGTCGGGCGATTCGCTGTTCATAGGTAGGAAAGCGCATTTCTATGAAATGTATGTCATCCCTGCATTACTAGCCCTTCGCTCAGTGTACGCTACGGTAGCTGTCGACCCTAAAACATAAATACCTTTGAGTTTTCTCCAATGAACCTGTGCTTTCCATGCCGAGTTCCTTTGCTTTGTACGTTGGGTCGCCATTTTTTTGCGTTGGCTTGTGAGCACATAGCAACAGTATCTAAGGGGCGGGGTTAACTGGGCAATCTCGGAACTATGCATTTGAACTTGCCCCAAATATGAGGCGAGTGGGAAATTGCACAGTTCACAATGGGATTCGAACGAGCTACAGTGTTTTGTTCCTAACCTTGTCTTTTTTAGACGTCTTGAGAAGATCAGGGTACTTGGCTTGTCGATAGATTCTTAAGTCAGCCCCACAGAACTGCGGGAAGTGGATGTAAGTGTTTGACTGGGAGTCCATGCCGAGATTGATGGGTCTTTGTTCCTCAACTGGCTGGGATAGTATGCAGCGTCGAATGGACAGTTGGGTTTCCTGGATTTGTGTTTACATCAAAGGAAAATTCAGTAAATAGCTGTTTTAGTCCGAGACATACAAAATTAAATACAGGGCAACCGTCCAAAGTTGTTAACATTTTCACGGTTCTACAAAGCGGACGGAAGGGGGGAGGGGGTTTGGGGGTCGAGAGCAACTCTGTACGGAGAAATATAAAAAATAGAGCATAAGGAAAAAAAGATGGGCGCCAGCATTTTTATTTACAACTTGTTTGTACAAAAGACAATAGGGGCCGAGTTGGTCTGGGGCCGAGTTTGTGCACAAGGCAATAGGAGCCGAGTTGGTCTGGGGCCGAGTTTGTACACAAGGCAATGGGGCCGGCCATGATGCGTGCGTGGCGAAATGGAAAAATAATTGATTGCAGTCGTCGTTTGCATGCCGCAGGTGAGCGAGCACAATACTAGATTGTATGTACTGCCTGTAAACATCACTGATGCACATCTTGGGCGACTAATGTGCGAATTTTGTGGTCGCCAATGGCGATAAGAATTTAACTACTGGTCGCATGTGAGCATTTTTAGGCGCCAATGCGACCATTTTAGTCGCACCGTACAGCAATGGTCGAGAGCCGTGTACGACTTTACATGCACTGTAAAATGTTGACATTTCTTGGTAGTGACAAAAAATGTTGATAAGTAGTATTTCGCTCTGTAGAACCATAAAAATGTTGACATCTTTAGACAGCCCCTTCAAGACTAATTAATTGTAAGAACAAATTTTGCATGAACTTTGGTAGCAACAACTACTTTATCAGATGGTAGGGTATTATACATTGTGTTCACTGGAGTGTACAATAAACTGTTGGAGAGTTTATAGGCCTCAGTCACACCATATCGTACGATTTGTGGATCTTGCGATTGGTGGCGATTGGTGACGATTTGGGCGACGTACGACCAATCGGCAATGTTTGCTACGGCAATGTTTGCAGCAACGAGTGTATTTCTTGCTTTTTTGGAACATAAATCTTGCACCAGATTAACCTAAGGGCTATGTTTAGACACTAATTTGGAGACCGAAATAAACTTGTGCGGTATTGGGTTTTGGGACACAGCGATATGCTGTGATAAATATACCGCGGTATTTGGTATTATTATATAAAATGAAGCTTTTGCGGACACCGTGCGTTTCTGTTACTGTGCAGCACAGAGCCCAGATTCGATGTGCGTGCGTGCGTGCGTGCGTGCACGTTGGGCGCACCACGAACACACACGTACGCGCACGTCATAAATCGAGGGAATAGATTGCGTGCGTGTTCAACGTGGCCAGAGTACAGTAACAAAAAATACTGTACAACAGTAACAAAAGCGCGTGCATTTGTAAACTGAAGTTTTCAACACCAAACAGACAAAAATCTTCATTTTATATAACAATAATAATATTGGATGTATTTTCGGGTGATATGAGAATATACCGCACTCGTCATTGAAATACCGAACTCGCCTTCGGCTCGTTCAGTATTTTCACGACTCGTGCGGTATATTCTCATATCACCCTCAAAGCCATCCAATATTATATAATTACCGAGTACTTTTCTGTTATGTCATAACAATAAGGATGTAAAGTACATGTGAAGCACTTTTTGTGAAGGACATGTACCTGTGCATACAGAAATTCTTTCAGTGCAGATTTCATGTCGTGTCAAATTGTACCAGTAGTTTCTATAATAGTTTCTAAAATTGTACCGGTAATTTTTACAATTACTTCGCCCAAAAACCAATTCGTCATGACCAATAGACCTTTATCACAGTGCGGCCATCTTCCCCTTTGCCCTATTAAAATGAACGTAACCAAAGCGAGGCTTGCCGAAATAAAATAGTTTGGCCCCGTGTTGAAAATGTTCATTGTGTGCATCACAATGACATGAGCGCGGTGCGATCAAGAAAACGCGCAGCGCGGACAGTGATTCTGCACGCGCTATCCCGCAGACATGCACACGCACTGATCATGCCCGACACGTACACGTACTATGCAGTGGGGAACAAGACAAAGATGGACGCACCGTGATAAAGGTCTATTCGCCCTCAACCACTTACAAAGAGCTGGTCACAGAGGGCCTTTAAGATCCAAACCCTCTCGTAGAAGGTGAGTTCATGGTACTGGACTCGATCCAGCGGAAAGTTGGGTCCCACCACCTCGAAGAACCGTTCAGGAACGCCGATCTTCTCGTACACCTGGAGACACGTCAGCAAAGAGAGATAAGTGCAAGTCCAACGTCTTGAAGGCAAGTTTCAATTCAAGTCCCAAGTCTTTAAAGAAGCGTGTCCAGATCACATTTTTGAACCCCCCCAATTTTCCTATGAGTGTTGAAATTTTGATACCACATCATTTGTCATATTTTTCTCATTACCATTCTGATATTTCGAATTCTCAATCCTTATATTTTCAAGGATATCGTTTTTAAAAAAAACCACTGATATTTTGTGAACTAATTAATCTGATTCCATAAAGCAGTGCAGTGATTACACCACCCTTTTTGCTTTCACATCCAAATTGGAGATTTTCCAATATACGCTCGTAACCGGGATGGACACTTGTGTTACATTTTAGGCCGTCCCGGTTATGAGCGTATATTGGTTTTTAGAAAGGCATGTTGTCACACTATTTGTAACCCTTTTTGGGCCCAAGTTATCTCTTCAGAACAACTGAAATTTATTTCTTTTATTTTGAGACCAGACAAAGGTATTTTCTGGAAAATATGGTCTGTGTTGCCAAAATGCCCCCTTTACGGTGGAAAGACTCTTAATTTGACTCTACGTACCTTCAAGGGGTCTCCCAGCTTTTCAAAGACCACGTACCACCCTCGCACCCATTCTCTAAGATGCGCTTCCCAGACTTTGTAAGGCATAGGGGGCTTCTTGCCAAGTCTGTGTAGAAAAAAAAGTGTTATTTTTTGTTTTCTTCAAATCATCAACTTACTTGATTAGCGCTGTATACTCAGTGTTTCTGCGAGACACTATTAGAAAAACTTCATAGCGTGCTTGGGTGGGACTCGAACCCACGACCTCCTGCATACTATTATACAAATAATGAATGTTTATGAGTTCAATGGTACAAATATTTTCATGAGTTAAAAGAGTGGAATGGAATAATTCCATCTTTTAACGAATGAAAATATTCGTTCTGGACATTGATTTGAACGAATGAAAAACATTCATTATTTGTTTTAAATAACGTCCAAAGAGATCATTGTCATTTGATTGGAGAACATCCGACAGCCTGAGAATATGAAAAAGTACTTAAGACCCTAGTCCCTGACATCCCTCGCATCACAATTACCGAATCAGACTCATCTACCACACGTGCGTCTTACGCAAACGCGTCTGCTACAGCGTCATGCAATGTCACGCGCGTACACAAACACGCGCTTGCAGTAAAAATGCATGAAATGCTGAAAATGTCTGGGTTGTAGTCGAGTCTATCACAAGTCCACCACAAGTCCCTGGGTCTTAATTCAAGTCTCAAGCTATTCAAATGAACTCCAACAAAGGCATTCTTTTGTGCGTGTTCATCCTTTGCTTTTTGTTACTGGACTTCTGCGGGACTTGTCACAGACTTATTTTATAGGCTCTGGACTTGTGATAGACTTGTGATGGACTCGACTACAACCCTGCAATATGCCAACGGTTATATCAGGCGCGGATCCAGAGGGGGGGTTTTGGGGGTCAAACCCCCCCCCCCCCCCCCCCCCCCCCCCCCCCCCCCCCCTGCTCCGACACCAACAAATATAATGCATTTTTTGCGTGTCCGCCTGTCCGAAACAAGCAGACATAAAAATCTGATGGGCAAAACCCCTCCCTGGTGGCAAAACCCCCTCCTGGAAAAATTCCTGGATCCGCCCCTGTATATGGCTCAGTAATATCATTTTTCAGTAATGTGTACCGAAATTTGTACACATATTTATATTATCTCATAAGTAATTTTTTGTTAAACGTTTAATATTATTTTTTACTCTTTATAACACGTACCCATTAAGTTATTTATGTATATTCTCTTATATTCATTGTTTACCCCATGTAAAGTGGCCCGGTCAGCAGCAGCTGTTGGTCATTGTAATTGAAATAATAATATCACTTAATGCAGCAAAGGGGCGACCCGCCGGTAAGACTTTGCCAAACGACCACCGAAATTTTGGCTAAAAGACATCGATTGGACACCAAATTTCTGTTACCCAGAGGTTCCAAAAATGGTTCTAGACCTAATAAAAATGGTTCTCGATTTGAAAAAGATGGATTTTGACCTTAAAAAATGGATTTTGACATCCAAAATATTGGGGCTACACCAAATTGTCACCCTAACCAAGCGCGTCGCCCTAATAGGGCTCTCTACACAAAAGGTGTCACCCCATTGGATAAAATAGAGAAATAAACCATTGAATAAATAAAAGAATAAATCTAAAGCCGTAAAACCGTCCTATTTTACGCAACTCCTATTTGGGTAATTCCCAAAATTAGGGGTCCAAAAGTGTGACATGCTTTTTAAGATTTCCAAGTGTTTTTAATGATTGAAAGTGGTTTCCCAGTAGAAATAAATTATTTTTTAGTTAAACAAATGCCACTCAATGTTTGTGTGTAGATATGGCACTAAGTTTAATGCAAACTCATTCTACAGCCAATTTTCATTGGCGTAGGTAACCCGGGACACCAAACTCTTATCCAATACCATGGAACAAATTATAAGCCTTTATGGTATTTTGTTTTAAATATATTTTTCAGGAATCGGGAAAACAAAATTTTGAAGAAAATAATGCTGCCCCCTATAATCACAGGCCACAGTCGATTACTGAGAATTTGTGGTCGTAAGTGGTGATTTTTGAAGCAGAGATTGTCGTACGTAACTGGGACACCAAACATTTTGGACCCCTAGTTTTGGGAATTACCCATTAACGAAACTTGACTACCTTTGGCGCTGGTTGGGCGTGCTGAGTAACGTAGTGAAGATGCGTCGTAGGATCATGCTCTCCATGGGGATGGCAAATGAACGTTCCAGCTGGAAATAATTAATGTCCTCTAGCTCTAGGACTGGCTGGCATAGACAGAGGAATTGGCCAATGGCTGGAATCTAAATGTGAGAAGAGTACCAGTAGAAACATTGAGAACCTGAAACTCCCATTAAAAATATATTACAGGATTGGAAAACCGTTACAAATGGCGTTATCTCCATGTGTGATTAAGGATGTGTATGATAAAAACCAACCTGTGTATAAGTCAATTAAAAGCCTGAAATGAAACAGCTGGGACGCGCATAACTACGCCTTCTCATTAGCATAGTTTTGGGCACCTTCATTTGCATTGTTTTGGGCACCTTCATTTGCATAGTTTTTGGCACCTTTGCATAGTTTTGGGCACCTTCATTTGCATGGTTTTGGGCACTATTTGCATAGTTTTGGGCACCTTCATTTGCATAGTTTTGGGCACCTCATTTGCATAGGTTTGGGCACCTCATTTGCATAGTTTTGGGCACTTTCCCATTGAATTACAAGTAAAACCTCACGCATGCGCACTTTCTCAACGTTTGTGACGATCGCGCATTATGTTTAAACACAAAGCATGCACATGTTCCAAACTGCCCGAAACTGGTTACGGTAATGTGCCATTCAATGACACAGTTGTTTCTTACTTTGAATGGAAATCTGCAGCTCAGTACTTAATTTAAGTTTCAAGAAAACAATAAAATACTGTGTCCAGGTTTTTTTGGTTTTTGCTTGGGTACACTTCTCCCTTAATGTTGATGTAACATCGACAACAAGGGCATAACTTCAAATTTAGGCAGAAAATTTTCTATCGTATAGATATTTTTCGCCAAAAAGAAAAAAAATGACCGAAATGAGTCACCAGTTAAAATCTCATGTCATATGAATTAGGCTGGATCCGAATTAGTGGCTTTGGCTGTGGCTATGGCTATGGCTGTGGCTGTTGCTATGGGCAGACAATGACAGTCCTTAGCAACAGCCACAGCAACAGCCACAGCCACTATTTCGGATCCAGCCACTATTTCGGATCCAGCCTCACTTTCATAGCAGAGGAATTGTGACGCACAAGTGTTACATGTACATGAGCGCTTATTTACAGATTTGTGAATTCAGTTCCCTGCTTAGATTAAACACTCTAAAATTTATGGCCTCATATTTGCTTAGATTTAAGGGAAATTTAAAAGACCACATCAACAATGACACTACAAATTATACCTCCCAGACCGACTTCATATAAGTCCATTCCGTCTCCCCGATCAGCTGTTTATCCCACTCTAGCAAGTCCTGCCGTTCCTTGCTGATTTCGTCCCGTCTGTCAACAATTTTCCGTCGTTTTTCTTCCTTTTCTTGTTGCTCCAACTCTTGGCGGATGTGAAAAGCTAAAGGCGCGGCAGCCGCTTGTTCCATGGCTCGGACGGCAAGGCGCGTACAGGCGCGCCTCAGCCGACCTGGGGGTTGTACAATTCGCAAAAGACAGATTACATGATTGGAAAACATTTAAAAACAGGAACAGCATTACATAACTGAAGAATAATGTTGATAAACTGCCTTGTGGACATTTCAGCCTCAAACACCGTGTTTACACTGGTCCCGAGCCCGGGATCAAGATTGGTCCCCTGATAAGAATTCGTCAGTGTTAACCGCAATGATCCCGAGTGCCGCATTTACATTCTGTAGTTGATCTCGAGCGCGGTGCCAGAAGTTGCAGTCAAAGGTCATGCTCTGTGTGTGCATGTACTGATCAATGTGTGCATGGGCTGTGCATGTACAGTGCACAAGGCCACTTGAATTTCGCGGGCTTTTCCCCCGCTACGGCTGTGGAGCGGATGTGGTAGGTTGCAGTAAAGATTAATTGCTTATCTAACCGCAAACTGATCCGGAGCTCGGGTCGAACCCTCCGCCAACGCGAGACCAAATTCTCGGGGTCTGATCTGGGGCCAATTTGGTCCCGAGAGCGTTTACACTTAGTTTGTGACCTGGGGCGGATCCCGAGCTCGGTGTTCGACTCCGAACTCGGGATCAAGTGTAAACAGGGTGAAAGATGAGGTAATACTTCAGAAAACCTGAAAAATCCAAGCATAGTTTGTGTGTTGAATGAATATTGATTGCTTTCGATGACGTAGAACATCCGGGAATGTGTGGTGGGCAACAGTCACGCACGTACACGCGCGCGCCAATAGACAAAGATGAACACGCGTAAAAAATACTCACCAGCGTATTTTCATTCGAAGATGCCACACACTCGCGTTGCGATACGTTCAAAATATTGAGCATGCAGTCAGCTTGTAAACACGAAAGTGCTTCTACTTGATCGCGATTTTTAGCCTGAAGAAATACGTTTTTATCTTTATCGATACAGCCATGGTGCAACATTAAAAGTTAAGCAACAAAAGTAAGTGCAACCAATGCGGTTTTCTTGCTCTGTTTGCCGGTTATTACTCGAGCCACGTGGGTCATGAAAAATGCCCACCAAAATGGTGGATGGAAGGGGTGACGTCACCGGAAAGCAATCAATTGGTGACTGAGCACACCTACCAGATGACATTTCTGTTGTATTGGGGCAACCGTCGCTGTACTTTCCATTAGATGTCACGTATAGGGTGGTCTTCTCCTGAAGTGGTCTAGGGGAAAATAAGCGAGTCAAACATGGAATTATCAGAATCAACAACCCAGTAGCAAATAATAATAAACCAAACGGAATATCTATGCATCCAAATAAGTCGGTTACATGTATTAAAGTATGCACAGAAATTAAACTGATAATCTGAAAACAAGCCAGGTGTTCGTTTTTAGTCCATCAATAAAAATTGATACATAAAGCCACCCTCAGGTCGAACTTGTGATGACGCTAAACAGTTGGAGACTGACTTTTTACCAACGAGTGCTATTGCGTTAAACAAAACCCAGGTTTGTTTATGTTGCCAGAGAGCCGGTGCGAATGCAAGTAAGTAAATGCCACAAAGAAGACGACAAGAAAATCGCAAAGACCAAGTGATTTTGAAAACAGCACGTGTCTCAAGGTAACCCTAAAATGCCAGCAATTTTTGCTCAAAAGACCAAGGACTGCTGCTAACTGGGAATCACACCAAATTTGTAAAATACAATGGGCACTTGTCATGGGTCAGGGCTGTAGTCGAGTCCCCACTTTCCGAGTCCGAGTCCTCGGTGTCCGAGTCAGAGTCCTCAGCAGGCCGAGTCCGAGTCCTTATTTCAATTTCAAGTGCAAGTGTCAATGATCGGGCCTGTGATCTTTGGCAGCTCGTAAGTTTGCTTTAGGCCGAGAAAAATGTTTCTTTGGGAGGTGAGATACATTTTGAGTGCTCAAAATTAGTTTAAGCATTATAAATTATTTATTTTACATTCTCAGAATTTTATTTCACATGTTCGAAATACTTTAGGCCCCAAAATAAATTACAATAGACACTTCAAATAATTTTCGGCGCCTGTATAATGTACTTTTTGTTAAATATTGTATATTTATTTTTTTCACTGGACTCGGCCAAAAACTCTGAGTCCTTACCGCCCGAGTCCGAGTCCTGACTGTCCGAGTCCAAGAAAATCGGGACTCGAGTCCGGACTCCAGTCCGAGTCCGGACTCGAGTCCTACAGCGCTGTCATGGGTATTACATACTGAAATTACAGGGTTATTACTGGTATTTAGTGTTTCGTTTTTCAGCACTAAACCGAAAATTTACCTCGATAGGAGCGCCAGCTTTTGCTCAAAGACGCACTCCAGCGTCTGTGCGTACTTGGAGATCTGGTGCTTCGTGCCGTTATAGCGATAGCAATTTTGCAGCATTTGTCGCATGTCCGCAGCGAACTCTGTAATGTTCTGGTACTCCTTGTTGAGAAATTTGGATTCGACTAAGAAAGGAAACAAATATACAGTTAAACCTGCTATTAAAGGAAGCTTTCCAGATTTTTCAAGTAAATCAATTTCGTTAACAATCATATAAAATACCTCCCCAAAATACTATTCATGGGAAGTAAACAGGAAATTTGCCATCTCCAATTTGAATGTGGAAGCAAAAAAGATTGGTGTAATCACTGCACTGCTTAAAGGCACATGCTCGTCAGCAATGCGCGCGCCAGATTCGTGCCGCGAAATATGCGGCTCCTTAGCAAAAGCATCGAGCTGCGTGTTTCATGGCACAAATTTTGCGCGTGCGCGTTGCTGATGAGCCTGTGCCTTTAATATGTAGCCAGACAAATTAGTTTACTAAACTTCGGTGGATTTTTGATGATATTTATTCCTTGAAAATATACAGATTGAAAACGCGAAATTTTTGAATGGTAATGAGAAAAATATGACAAATGATATGGTATCAAAATCTCAACACCCATGGGAAAAATGGGGAATCAAAAATGTGATCTGGTCATGCTCTTTTAAATATTGCCATAGCGATGATGAATAACAATTGGATTCCATCTCTGTGGCCCTGGTCGAATCCTGTCCGGGTCAGTATGTGAATTGGTTTTTCAGTTCTGCTTGATCATGTGGGTATACATTTGTATGGCTTTAAACAATTAAACTTACTTTTTCGGAGCCACATTGGGTGTTTAATTTTGTCCACATAGTCCCAATATGTCTTCGTGTCCACGGGATCCAGAAACGGCCAGACGAACGATTTGCACTTGTCGCCAAAAATTTCGGTCAAAATCCGATAGCCCTGTAACAGCTCGCCCGACAGGTCAGGAACGAAAATCATCGTATTTCCTCGAGCCTTAGAGGGCGCTTTCTGCTTGTCGGGGGTCAATTTGATGGGGTCCTCCGTGAATGTCGGTAAGGATATTAAACTCGAGTCGTTGGACAGATCTTCGGTAAATAGCGCACTATCGATACTTCCGGTTTCAAACTGGCTGTATTGAATTTCGCCGAGTGAAATACTTTCTGGTTTGGAAATATCTTGCGATTGCACATCGTTGCCATTTTTCTCACTTTTTGAGTCGTTATTTTGGTCAACGTCATCCATTTCAACATCTTGATCTTCTGTGTTGGAATCTAATTTGTTATTATTACATGTAGTTGATGCCCCATCGTTAACAGTGTGCTTGTTGGTGTCATTTTTGTCATCGTCATCTACACGTTGATTCGACCGTTGGGTGCCTATTGCATCGTGACTCTTTGGTGCTAGTTCCGAGTTTATTACAGATTTGCGTTGTGAACCATCTATCAGATTTCCTGGGAGAATTTGTGATACCGACCGAGTGAGACTAATTTCTGGAGAAATCCTGTTTAAACCTTTTTCAGTTTTCAAAACTGAATTTCCCAAACCATCATCATTTTTCGCGTCTTGGGGTGAGAGATCCTGCCTCAGAATCTCCTTCGACTGGACTTTTCCGCCTTCCATACAAGCCTCATTTTGATTGGCCAGTTTGGGTGGGTTGTGGTCATCTCCTGCACCATCGGGCGCTGTGATTGGTGGACTGCAAGAGGAATCCGTGTCATGTGATCTTCCGCTGTCAAATGGCGGGTTAAGAGACCCATTCAAGAGAAACTCCGAGTTTATGTTTTGCTGCATTTTGTGGATTACTTGGTCCTCCATAGTATGTTCAAATTTTGGCCTTCCGTATGCAAATTAGTCCTCCATTTTCAAGTACAAGGAGTGGATGACCTTTGACCTTGTGACCTTTTCAATTGACCTCATGGCTGATTGGAAGGCTGTCGACCCAAAACAGTTAACTATTTGAAAACTATTTCTCTTGTAATGCAGCCTTTTTCTCCACGAACGCAGTACTTCAACCTGGAAGTAAAATTAAACAAATGTCTGTTGTTTTGGTTTTACGGCATAAATTCCGTTCACTGGTCACCTCTGAGATGCTGTGTGCAGAGTTTAGGGAACATAGCAGAGAACATATTTTGAAGGAAAGTGTTAAATGTTTGTCACTCCTAAATTTACTTCTCTTTAAAATATTAGCACTTTTTGATGTTTATTTGAGTTAAAAAAACCCTAACACTCCTTAATTCTCCAAAATCAATGATTTTACATACACCATAGGAAGTTTAGGATTAAAGAAAATTTGTGGTGACCAGTGAATGAGTCTGTCCGTCTTTTTTAACTGCTCTCAGACATTCCTTGGGCTCTCTTTAACAACACATTTTAACAGGTCGTCCGGCGAATTTCTGACTCTAAATTAAATAGATCTCAATACGTGTCTGATCCCCTGACCCATCTTCTGAATTCTGAATATCCACCCACGGTATTTTACGCTAGTACCTGACCATGTTCGCAAAATTGCGAAAAATGCCGGTCAGTTCCGGCAGCGTGAAACAGCATGGGTCACGTTGTTTATATTCAAAGACGGGTTGGGCATCAGACAGATGGTTACGGTATTTCAATATTGAGGTCTGCTTGAGTCAGATTGTTTAATACGGGGCAACCGGTAAAGTCGAAGATGTTAAAGAGTGCAACATATACGTCTGTCTGAGGCAGTCCGGCTTTATTAATGTTGGTCGATCCATACGATCTTATTAATTTTAAAAATAAATGGAATTTACTTGTCGTTGCACTTCGGCACCACAGGAAAATTTTATAAAGCAATTGCAAAAAACCTGCAAAAACTTTATTAACGCATTGTCGTCAAAAAAGGTAACGTAAATCTTTTTTCTAATGAAAATTTTGGATTGGTTAAAGCATCAGTGAAACTTTATTTTTTCAGGATGGAGGGCCAACTGAGGTTGTTTCAAAATTACTCTGATTTGACTTAAATATCACAATTTAAGGCAACTTGTTGCACTTCTCCACGACGCCCCAGTAACGAACGACAAGTTTTCTCAAATCTCACACCAAACTTGACCACATAAACCCCGTGTTTACCATCACGAACCGTGTTCCCTTCCGAAGTCGCACATTTCGCATCCGAATACGCTTGACAAAGACAGGTTTTTCTTCACAACAACACAGGCGCGTAACTTCCGCGACTCAGATATCGTTAAAACAAACCACTTACCTTGCAATCTGTCGTTATTTAGGATGAGGAATCATCTCCCTTATACTTTCCGTGGTAGTTATTGAGTTTTGTGCGGACTTATGGGGGTAAAGTGTTGTAAATTTGCCGGCAACTTCGGCAAAGTTTTATTCACTTTTTCTCCATCACGAAATCGACGATTATACCCAGAATGCAACGCACCCAGAATCCACCGCGCACGCACCCTGACGTTCGCTAATGAATATTCATTACTAATTTTTACTGGTCTTGAAAATTAGATTAATTAGACAGAACAAAACAATCTGGCCTTGATAAATCACACTATATCGAACACCAGAAATAGGACAAAGTTCTATACATTTTTACTTGCAGGTTTGCTCAATTTTAGGTGTTTCTATGCATTTCTAATTTGCATATTAAGCTTTGGTTGCATCAACGACCAACAGAGGGCGCTATATAGCCAAGCCGTAAAGTTCGTTCTGGGTGCACACAAGTAAATAGGGCTCCCATAGAAACCAATGCTAAATGCCCAATTTTCAAAAATCATTTAAAAATACTCACAACTCTCTCAGCTTCTAAGGAAAACAACCAGAATACTCACTGATTTCTCATCTTTTTAATTCTGTTCAATTTTATGGGGGTAATCCGTCACTTTTATCCCCTAATTTCCACTTGAAACAAAACTAAGCCTACAACAGTGAAACTTGCTAATCAGACCTGCATCCATTTTGGAACAAAGGCACATACGCTACTGGGCAAAATAGGGCCACTTTTAGCAGCTACAGTGTCCAAAATGTTTGTAGTTGAAAGACAAAATACCCCACATCGCGGCGATAGTCATATTCTACACAAGACCACACTCGTTCAGCTCGCAATTCTCTCTAATATAAAAGAATTTGAGGGCATACAAAATATTCATGAGCTCGGCGCACAGATCTTGCCTATTCTGTGCTCTGTCTACTCTAAGGCCATTGGACGCAATAATAATGGTCACTTAAAAACAAAAAGACCAATATTCAAAAATATCGCCACAACGTTAAAACCCCATCATGATTACCATTCTCTGACTGATCTCGAAATATGTTGGTGAACTAGCCTGAAGAAATTTTATAGATGCATCAATGCTTCAGAAAATCTTGAAAATCTATACTATGGATTTTGTGTACAAAAGTACAAGTGAATGTTAAAAAAAGTCCCGTGCACGGGACTTTTTTTAGAAAACCACCTTCGGTTGTCAATTTCTAGCGTGAAATACCATTTTCGGACGGAAATAAATTCACGTAGTGTTTGTTACTATTGCTATCATTAGTATCAACACTCTTATAGTAGCCTAAGGTTTTTCTTGTCAACTCATGAAAAACAAAACTGGCTCATTGCAAATGATACAATGGGCCTTTAAGCCTAGTTTTCGCGACCGTTACCAGAAACAAGTTTCAACTGATGATCTGTATTCAGCAAATGACCCATTTTGGTCAGAAATAATCAGAAACGTGTTTCTAGTTATGAACGCCAAAACACGCCACTTTTACATTATGCTCCGCAACGGACACGCTTCGAGTACGTTGAATGGTCACACATTGAATGGTCAAGCGAAGGATTAACGGGCCGGGATTAATCTTTTGTGTCCGAAAATAATCCCTAAAAGGGTGTCCTTAGTTACGGACTGTCTATACCGACGCTTCGGCCCTGACGACGGCCTGAAGTGTTATTGTTGCAGCTAGTTTTGTTGTAGTTACGATGGGGTTGAGTTAGTTATCAAATAAAAACCGCTCATCGTTTGGGTACGGTCTCATAGTTACCTGGCGCATCAAGGAGTTCACACCGTGCCTAAAATCATCGGCATCCGTTTGGAGGTATAAGAGGTAGGTCTGAGATTTTGATGTTTTTCTTTGGACTAAAAGGCACTTTTCTCGTACAAGTTTCGCGAATTCTATTGTCGGAATGTTTCCGTAAATAAAAACGGTACATTTTGTTTACGGATTAAAAGAAATGTATTTTTACGGAGTTTGCCCGGCTTATCGAAGGACTGGGGCTCCTTAATTTATATGGACTGTGACAGAAAATCAGTAATTTATAACAAACAACACAATATTATTATATAAGGGTCTTTCTATAAATTAGGGGTCCAAAAGTGTGACATTTGGTGTCCCCGTTACACCTGATATTTGTTAGTTTTCGTACTAAAATAATTAAAATGGCCTTTAAACCATTTTGTATGAATTGTACTTTATGTACTCACTCTTTGAGATGGAAAGTATCTAAAGAATGTGTCCTGCATTTACAAAAACAAGATGTAAAATGTAACGGGGGAAACCAACATTGGACCCCTAATTGATAGAAAGACCCATAAACGAAATAATTATGTAAAATTACGGGAAAGTTAAAGGTCTGTTTAAATTTTGCTGACAAAGATTTCCGTTAAAAAAAAAAAAAATTTTTTTGTGGACAAGGCAAGAGTCTTTCTCTCAATTTAAAGTTGGTAGTTTTTTAAGGTTTTTTTTGTAATTTCAACTCATTTTTATTAAAATGTTCGTGTTCATTTCTCATTCAAATTATCTTGCAAGCTATTTTGCACAATTGTTTACTACTATTATAGGTAAGACAAACTCAATGAAATGGGAAAATACTGCAATCAAATACAATATTCGAACGTTCAACATTAAAGGAGCGTGACCAGAGTTTCTGGAAAATAGTTTTCGATGTAACTTACCAATATTATCAAGTAACTCCCATACACACCTCCCATGTCCCAAAAACCCGAAAACATTCGCAATTTCCAGTAAAAAATTGAACAAAACTATCGAGTCGGCTTTCAGCGTATAAACGTTGATAGCCTACTGGAAAATTAGTTTACAAATAATCGGTGGATTTTCGACGTTATCCTCGGAAAAATGCGGCCTAGAAGCGCGGGAGTTTCAGTTTCGTAATCAGAAAAATATAACGGATGTTATGATGTAAAAATCTCATGACCCATAAGGTAAGTCCCGGGGAGTTATGGGGAAAAAAAGTGATCTGGTCACACTCCTTTAAGTTCTGATCAATTATTTTCTCTAAATTGTTTTCATACTTTTGAAGTGTTTACTCCTTTTAATATAATGACGCCATTTTTATGACAAATTGCGTATTGAACGAACAATTCCCCCAAAAACTAAAATCCGACGAAAGAATACTAAACAAATTCCACATCACACTTTTTTGACAGATTCGCAACAAGTCCGTCCGATATCTATCAAAATGGCCACCGTCATCACCACACAGCCAACGAGAACCATTACTGTGGTATGTTACCTGTTTGTCTATTCACTCCCTGTACGTAACCACCATAGCGAGGCTGTATATGCAATAACAATGACTCGTTACCATGACGGTTGAAGTGTTGCATATAGAGCCTCCTTCTCAAACAGACACGAGACCAACCTCGTTCCCATGGTCTGCTGACTTAATCCTACATGTACTTGAATTTCATTGGTGGAGCGATGTCCGCGCGCAACGCGAAACACGCTTAATCCTCCAATGAAAAACATGTACGTGTGCAGTGGTTTCGACTGACTGTGCAGTGGTTTCGGACGGATCCAGATTCAGATCTGCGCAGATCCAATTCACGTGACTTAAATTCCTAGTTGAGAGCAGTTTCGTTTGTTTCTGCGCGATAAAACAACTCGGGATCTGGATTCGGATCTGTCATGAAACAAACACGCCCTACAAGAACAAGTTCGATTAAAAGTTTGTTTCCCTTGAACAACGGATAATAACCTCGAGCGGCGGATAATTTCCGTCGTTCGAGGGACACTGGTCGAACACATCTTTTTTGTTGTGTCTGTTTTCATCTTGTATCAAATGAATTGGTTTCAGTGCCCGCCACTAGGAAGATAATTACATACAATTTAAATTAGGTTATTATAATAAACTATTCAATACATGCACACAGGCCCATGTTGTGAATATCAGGTATCCCCGAGGACAGCCCCGTCCATGGTCTTCTGGGCTCTGCGACTGCAAGGAAAACTGTGGCGGCTGTGAGTATATGCTCGGATTTTAATATTAAACCACGCCCACGCGTACTTATCTTGCAAACACAAAACATAATGCGCATGATCAGTGGACCACGTGATTTAATCAGAATCACATGTTTCACCTTTTCCTCGGCGGTGATTCGTCAGTATACAATCTGGGACAGATTGTATACTGTATACAGTCTTCGGGCGCCGCCATTTTGTCTGCAAAAGAACAGACCAACATATAGCTAGATATAGAATAAAACTAGAGTGCGCACTCCCAATACATGATGTGTCGTTATGGACGCCGCCATTTTAGCTTAACGATATGGGTGCACGGTGGGCAAAGGGGTGTTGCACACTTTGTACTTATAGCGTTAAAGGATTGTGACCAGATCACTTTTTTTTACCCATAACTCTGCGGGACTTACCTTATGGGTCATGAGATTTTTATATCATAACATCCGTTATATTTTTCTGATTACGAAATTGAAACTCCCGCGCTTCTAGGCCGCATATTTCCGAGGATATCGTCGAAAATCCACCGATTATTTGTAAACTAATTTTCCAGTATCAACGTTTATCCGCTGAAAGCATACTCGATAGTTTTGTTCATTTTTTTACTGGAAATTGCGAATGTTTTGGGGTTTTTCGGACATGGGAGGTGTGTATGGGAGTTACTTGATAATATTGGTAAGTTACATCGAAAACTATTTTCCAGAAACTCTGGTCACGCTCCTTTAAGCAAACATGGCGCCGCCCACATCGGCACAGTACACACACGTGACTTGAATAGCCAGTGCAAACTCTAGTTTTCTATATCTAACTCTATGAGAACCAACAACGTTTTACCAAGAGATGATGTTTCCGCGACCACAAGCAGAAACATGTTTCTGACGTCATTAGTGGTTTAACCAATGAACGGTATATCGCTTGCCGACGACCAAAGCTGTCTATTGGTTCAATCCACAATTACGTCAGAAATATGTTTCCGGTTGTGGTCGCGAAAACAGGCCTCTGCTTGCACCATAAGTGCTAAATCAAAATGGCGGCGCCCACATCGGAACAGCAGGTGTTGCGAGAGTTAGCTTTCTCCATTAAAATTCGACCCCACTTCCAAGAAAGTGCCTCGAGCAAATGAAGTCACTTGTCGAGAAATGACACTTTTTTCTTTCTTTTACTACTAGGTTGGTGTTCTTTCCTCTGCTTTCCGTGCTACCAGTGTCACGTGGCCCAAAAGATCGGCGAGAACTGTTGCGTGGCGTGCTGTGCAACGGGAGCAGGGTTTGCCATGCGGGGCGCCGTCAGAGAGCGACATAACCTGCAGGTAATACGATTAAGTCACAAGTTACATCCTAAGTCATGTCGCGAATCACGTCGCAAGTCACGTCGTAAGTCGCATCACAGGTTAAGACGCAAGCCAATTACATTTAGCCGGTCTTAAGCAGGCCTCCCACTGTGCGATTTTTGCCACGAATTGTCTACGATCGGGTACGATTGGCTACGATTGTGTGTAGAGTCTATAGGCAGTCTCCGATAATCGTACCAATTCGTAGGGGAATCGTGGCAAAAATCGCACAGTGGGAGGCCCGCTTTAGGGCGACCTGCGAATCACTTATGGCATGACTTAAGGAACACTCGGAATCAAGCACAAAGTACATGTAATGCACCTATCAATTGTTCCCCCCCCCCCCCCCCCCCCCCCCCCCCCCCCCCCCCCCCCTCCGCCCACCTGCGAACGTCGGGATCACATCGCAAGAGTTGAACATGCAGTTAATTTTTTAAGCGCCGTCTTATGCCGATTGTCATAATGCCGTATAAGAGATACACACAGCAGCCGATTTCACGAATCTTTACGCACTGCGTAAGCCCGCTTGCGCAACTTTTTATTGCGTTAGCTGCGCAACATTCCTGTGATAATTACATGCAAGCCTATGGGGCTTATATGCCATTTTCAAAAGTTGCGCAAGCTACGCAATTTTCGTGAAGTTGGCTGCTGGTCCGAAAACAATCGCCGACTAATTTGACGGGCGTAGATTGGGTACAGTAAACGTTAGTCGCCGACTGTGTCGTACGTCGCAAGGGCGACGTGAGGACGGATTTTCAAGTCACATCACAAGCCAAAAATTCACAAGTCGCCTTGACTAGTGATGGCGAGTCACATCTCGGTTTGGTGTACATGACTGCACAAGTCTATTTTGAACATTATTTGACTTTTTTTCTTCTCTTTTTCTCTCGTGTTCCCTTCAGGGTTCCTTGCTCGAGGATTGTTGCCTTTCGTGCTTTTGCGCCCAATGCTCGCTGTGCCAAGTATCCAGGGAACTAGACAACATCCAAGCTGGCGATGCAGAAATGTAGATGAAGTCAGGATCCCAAACTATAGTCGGACTCCGTCTGCATTAAACTTACGAGACTTGTTTCATTAGGGAGACAGGGTACTTGCATCTGACGTCACACATTGAAAAAAAATAAACAAAACGATACAACAAAATATGTCTAAAAATGTCAGAATTTCACCGGCTTAATAAAGATTGTATTCATATTGTTTGTGTTTTTATCATTTTTACACCGATTTTGAAAGCATTATTTGAACATGTTGAATTTTGTAATTATTTTATTTTAAATATGAGTGCTTTTATTTTCTAAGTTTGTGTGACAATAATTGCATATACACAGTATTTCGGAACTAACTGAGGCTGGTTTAACATTTTATGTCAGATTTTCATCACTTTAGACATTTTGAGTAAAATTATGCTAATTTTATTGC
The DNA here is from genome assembly GCA_037783545.1 of Henricia sp. BOLD:AAB3569. NCBI lineage: Eukaryota > Metazoa > Echinodermata > Asteroidea > Spinulosida > Echinasteridae > Henricia > Henricia sp. BOLD:AAB3569. Next base: position 1,180,384 of record JBBELK010000158.1, on the reverse strand, counting down.
GATCAGCTGTTAAAATATTAATCAACTAATTAAGATATTAGTGGATTTTTATACATATAGGAAAGTATCGAGTAGTTGATCATGGTGTCAGACACTTATAAAAAGTGTTTTTTAAGACAATCTTCAAATTTGGTTATTTCTAACAAATTTGCATATACTGATACCCGACAAGTCATTCAAAGTCAAAACAAAATATCAATGACCACCTTCTCAATTTTGTTATACGTGTGTCCAGTGGATAGCGTGTCTGACTTTCGGTCCAGAGGTCCATGGTTCGAAACCTGGCCATTGCAATGCGTTGTGTCCATGAACAAGACACTTCACTCCACGTTGTCTCTCTCCAGGTGTATAAATGGGTACCAGCAAATACGGTTGGGGAAACCTAACTTGTTGCGGGGGTAAGACCTGCGATAGGCTGGCATCCCATCCGGGAGGATCAGTACATGTAGCATTGGTCCATGCCACGGTAACCGGGGGTGAATACCGGCCGTATGAGCCAATAAACGACCTACCTATTAATGTTAAAAGCACATAATATGGTCTGTACAGTTTTTGAATTAAATAGAGAAAAACAATGTACATTTCTAAACTTGCCTGTAAGTGTTAATTGCTTTTAAGAATTTTGCTTTTAATAACGTTTTTTAAATGCGACAATTATGCACCTTTTAATAAATGTCCCCCTCCCCCTCGCTGCCCCCCTCTTAGGTGGGGTTTGGTCACGGTTTTTATGCCCCAGGGTGGAGATTCCGACCCATTGAAATAAAAAAAATGCCTGTGCATCTGATAGCAAGACACGCATGTTTTGTACCCGAGGGTGGGGATTTTGTCACCTAAATTTAGATCCATGGGTCACAGTGTGGATTTCCTCACGCAAAAAGTGACAATACCCATCTCTTAGGGGGATAGCCCGGAGGGGGTGGGGGGAGGGGGGGGAGGTGTGGGGGACATTATCAGCAAACAAACGGGGCCCGAACCTGTTAGCACACAAACATTTCTTTGCTCTGTAAAATGAGTTACCAGCCACAATTGTATGTTAAATTTTTTAGGAACGGGAGCAAAATATCAGTAAATACACATCACATATAATTTTGTAAAATAAAGCAAAGAAATTATGTGCTAAACAAATTTGTGCTAACGGGTTCCATGAAATTGGGCCCAGGTCCTTTTACATTGTTTACGTCACGATTGAGGTGAAGTACGCATGCTCAATATGACGTAAGCAATGGTAGAGGACCGGTTTGTTTGCTGCCACCAAGCGCCTCAAAGTCTCTAATTGCATTACCGTTGGCGTGTTTTTGCGAGCACAATCAGAAACATGTTTCTGCCGCAATTTACTAATTCAACCAATAATCAGCGTTGATCGACGGCAGACGAAGCCATTCATTGGTTGAATAAATAATTACGTCAGAAACGTGTTTCTAGTTATGTTCGTGAAAAGAAGCCCCTCTCATCTCCGTCATTTTGCGACTAGTGCATGGGGCCGGGGTAGAGTACACAGGACTTTTTGTGACATTTACCGAATAAGAGAGTTTAATATTCCGCGGCCATCTTGAAAAAAAAGCGCCACCATTCGTCTTTAAAAAAAAGCCAGTTGAGGGGTGCACCCAAGAGCAAGTTCGGGCGGGCGACCATAGTTAACTAGACTAACCTATACCCCCGGGGCTTGGTTCCTCTAGTCAGACTAGCTAGTCAAACCACGCAGCGTTCGGGTGACAGGGCAAGTTCGGGCGGGCTAATATAGTTAACTAGACTAACCATATTCGATCTAGATGTCACTCGAACGCTGCGTCGTTTGACTAGCTAGTCTGACTATAGAGGAACCAAGCCTCGGGGGTAGGTAAGTCTAGTTAACTATAGTCGCCCGCACTAGCTGCTCATATCGACTATGGTTAAGTCTAGTCGCCCGCCCGAACTTGCTCCAAGTAAACAGGCAAGATCTGTGCGCCGTGCTTATTATGAACTCAAATTCTTCTTTATTAGGGAGAGTTGCGAGCTGAACGAGTATGGTCTTGTGTGGAATAGGACTATCGTCGCGATGTGGGGTATTTTTTTTTCAACTATAACCATTTTAGACACTGAAGCTCCTTAAAGTGGCCCTATTTTGCCTAGTAGCGTATGTGCCTTTGTTCCAAAATGGATGCAGGTCTGATTAGCAAGTTTCACTGTTGTAGGGGTAGTTTTGTTTCAAGTGGAAATTAGGGAATAAAAGTGACGGATTTACCCCCATAAAATTGAACAGAATTGAAAAGATGAGACATCAGTGAGTATTCTGGTTGTTGTCCTGAGAAGCTGAGAGAGTTGTGAGTATTTTAAAATGATTTTTGAAAATTGGGCATTTATCATTGGTTCCTATGGGAGCCCTATTTACTGGTGTGCAACTTGTAGGGAACAAAATGGCTAGCATTCGCAAATTTGTTAGTCGAAGGCCGAGCAATTTGTTCCCTGCAACTGGCTTTTGTAAGTCGAATGGTGGCGCTTTTTTCCCCCAAGATGGCCGCGGAATGTAAAACTCCCTTGTACGAATAATTTCACAAAGAAATTATCGAACGGAAGCTAAATAAGAATATTTTAATATTCAATTTAGTTTTACTCTCTGTAAATGCATTCACACAATTAACATCTGAATCTTTTAAAGTAGGCGTTTTGCTCAGTGTTGAGAAATAACATTCTAAAAGAAAAACAAAATCTACAGTTAAATTCGACAAAGCTTGACATTTTCAAATACATAAAATAATCATAAAATAATTATACACTTTATATAATAAGAAAATAATTTACCAAACCTGGTGAGCAAATTGGCAAACTAAAGCAATATTAAACAATATTTAAGTAAAATTTGTACATAAACGAAATCAATTTTATTTTCCTTCTAGCCTTTTGGTATTTTTTTTGTATACATGCATTGAACAAAGATTTGAATGAAATTACCTCCTGGAATCAACAGATCTTCAAATTCTAAGATATACTTCCCACTGACACTTCCCACGCAAATGTTGCATTTCTGAGATAAATAAATGATAAAATTACTGCATAAAGTAATGCACAAAATGACGCGGCGAGCGGTCTGTGCGTAAGCGCGACAACAGAGGGCGCTGCGCGCGGGTGAATGGTTATCTTGTGCATAACTGAAGGCAATTTTTGAAGGAGAAAATGTGATTTTTCTACAGAAAAGCAACATTTGCGATAAAAGTACAAGTGGGAAGTATATCTTAAAATTACATTATCTGTTGATTCCAGGAGGTAATTTCCTTAATTTCTGTTTTAATGTATACGAAAAAAATATCGAATCGACTACAAAACACAACGAGACACAAATCCATTAAAGTGTTTTCTCACAAAATCATTTGTTTTTTTTCACTCCCGATTTTGGGGTTTTCTATCAAATCTATACTTACTGATGCTCGATAAATTTAAGGACAAATACTCATGGTCAATTTCTCAACTCTTACCAGAAAATCATGATCAACTTCTCAATTCTGTATTATCGATTCAACAGCACCCATAAGCGCACCCTTTAAGACACGGGCCGAGGGCAGACACCGCGGTTTGCATCCCTGCGTCTTCATCCGTGTATCTCAGCACAAACGAACGCGAATAATTATGCCTGTCGCCGTGATAGTGGTACATCCTTAGTTCGTCAAGTTCCGGAAAGTGCCGAACGTAACCAGTGAGCAGAATATTACGGTGCACGTGCGCCATCTGAACGGCTCTGCCCAAGAGGATCGGCTTGACGTGGGTGTTCCAAGGTCTCTGGCTTCGCCTCCGGAGACGGTCGATCATCAACGGGTGTTCGGTGGTGTTCAACGGCTTACCCAGAAACAGAAAGTTCGGCATCAAGATTTGACCGATGTTGTACTTGGCGTTTTGTAAAGTTTTCTCCATGAAACGTTCGAGGAAGCCTGGGGCTTTGTCTTTCGGGCAGAAAGGGTATTCGTCGACGTCGATTGCTAACTGCCAGACGAACTCGTGCCCGAACCGGTTTAGGCAGTGACGGTAGGCCGGGACCTGAGTACTGCGCGCCCTTTCCGTAAGAATGTCCACCGCCTTGTGCCCCCAACTTATATAAGTCACAAACCCATTTCTAACAAAGCAGTTCAAATTCTTTCTCTGGGATTCGTTCTTGTGCAAGAACGCATCGTAGACGTAGACATGATCAATCCCGGCGTAGCTGGCGTATTGCAACCACTCAATCATATCTCGAGTTGTCATTTTGGCAGGGTCGGTGTCGTAAATGCGAACCACGAGCACGGCGGTCAGGAAGTACTTTCTCCCGGTCGAGTTGTCCGTATTTTTGTGTTTCGGTGCGGGGGTGGTGAAGGGTTTACTCGATCCGGAGCACCACGGCGCAAACTGGACCTCATCTTGGTCAATCAAGGCGAGGCCGCGTTGCCTAGTTTCGGTGCAGTTAGGTTCTCCTGTCCCGATATTTTCCGGCTCTTCCCTTACAATTTTTGGGTTTAAAGTTCCCGGTATCATCATGAAGACGAAAGTAGACGTTAGCAACGCCCAAACGACGAGGCAGAGTACCACGATAATCCGCAAGGGCCGGCGGTTCTTGCTCGGTGCGAATTGTCGGGCGGCGGATACTGTGGCCACGCTCCCGTCCATTTCGGTGGGTCTACGGCGAAGCTATTTCAAACGTGTTCTTGTAGTCCGCACAACTCAATCTCAAATAAATTTGGTTGTCTTAATCGTCTGCATAGCACCCCAAACAGACAGTATCGTAAATGATGCTTCAGTGATTTTGCCCAAAGCCAAATATTTTTTTTTTCGGTACGGAAAAATGACGCCCATTTTTCCTCTTTGTCTTCCCACAATGCATTACTACCTTTATCCGCAAGCGTACGAGCAAGTGCGTATTTTCGCGAACACAACCAGAATCATGTTTCTCACCCTACTATACTGATTCGACCAATCGTCAGGTTTGGTCGTAAAGAACCGAAGCTGCTCATTTGTTGAACCGGTAATTACGTCAGAAACATGTTTCTGTTTGTGTTCGCGAAAACATGCCCCTGCATGTGCGACGATATCTATAAAATGCAGCTTTCCATCGTTTAAATTCTGCATCCTGCAACGGGCAACTTTGCTCCAAAGAGGTGATTTTATACAGTGAGCTATTATTCAACAAAATACCAGAAATATTTTGAAATCTTGTAAACTCGCTTCGTCCTTTCCAAAAGCTTTCGTATTTGAAACAATAAAACAAGCGCCCATTGGACGCGGAATGTTTTACACCGGTCAACTAAGTTCTTCGCATTCCATTGATATTGTCCTGCGTTTAAAATTCTTTAATTCTTCTTTTGTCACTTTAGATATTTCTTTCACACATTCCGAACATATACATAAGTTTGTTTTCCTCGCCTTTCACCTCTGGCGTCCCGGGTTCGAATCCGGGCGTGTATGTGGATTGGGTTTGCAGTCCCTACTTGACCGCGTGGGGTTCCCCTGGGGCATTTCTCTGGGGGTTTCCTCCCACTTCTAAAACTGCATCTCTTTCTTCGTCATCTCAAGTTGATAATATAGTATAGTTAAAAGCTAAAAAACCGTATAGTTGATGGCATAAAGAGCCTCAGTTGCCGAAGATGCCATAAAATAAACAACAACAACAACAACAACTGGAGAGACTTTTTCACCAGGATCATAACTCTGTGCATTGCCAGTTATCTTCTCTCAAAACAAAATAAAATATCTTAAGACTTTCCTATTTAACGTATGTAACATAGGACACATACTTTGTGACATTTGTTGGTGTCCTTGTTACATATGGTATATTGGAAATGTGCACACATGGCTTTCAGGAAGGTATGTTGTGGCACTATTCGTTGCAGTTCTTTAGCTAAAGTTATCTCCTCAGATATATCTTAAGATATTTCTTTTGTTTTGAGAGAAGATAAATGACATTGTATACAGAGATATAATCCTGGAGGTAAAGGTCTCTCAAGTATTGAAAACAGACATATTTGGCGTAGTGGTTCTTTCCTCGCCTTTCACCTCTGGCGTCCCGGGTTCGAATCCGGTGCGTGTATGTGGATTGGGTTTGCAGTCCCTATACGTTTCTCCCGGGAATTTCTCTGGGGGTTTTCCTACCACTTCTAAAACTGCAACTCCTTCTTCGTCATCTCAAGTTGATAATAAAGTATAGTTAAAGTTAAAACCGTATAATTGATTGCATAAAGGGCCCTAGTTGCCGAAGATGCCATAAATTAACAACAACAACAACAACGCCGCAAGATAGATCACCCGCATATGCAGCACGATGTATGGCAGAGGGTATCCCCCTACCATTGTTCCCCCATTGTGTCCCAAACATCCAAGGAAATCCTTTCAGTTTTTATAGAGGGAGTTGGTGCGTTAACAAAAGGGAAGAGTGTGTTAAGGTACAGGGGCGTTAGGGGCAGTCCCTTTGCCACATATCGTGCTGGTATAGATAGATCACTCGTGCAAAAAAGTGAGGTACAAAAATACGCCATTTTAGCAAACAAACTAGACCGCCTCGTGTCTGTTTGACATGCCTCTATCTCGTGGTGTAATCTGTGCTGTGTGGCATAAGCACCTGGTCCCACATCGTGCTCCAAATGAGCGACAGGCATGTCAAACGGGAGAGGCTAGAAGCCAGGCACTCCGTGCATGACGTAAGCTTTCCCGTGCACAGCCCGTGTACAAACCATCATGGTATGGAAGGAAATGTACCCATTTGATAGCCTCTCCCCATGTCAAACAGGGCTGCTTTCGAGCGCTCGTCCCTGGTGCTCCCAGGTGGTGGAAACGTTACGTCACACACATGCTTACACACGCTTTCGGGCGAGCACGTGGAGCACCATGGAGCACCTGGTGCCGCGCTCGAAAGCAGCCCAGTGTGTGGACTGTGCTGATGTGGGCGGCGCCATGTTTGCTTAACGCTATGAGTGCAAAGTGGGCAACACCCCACCGTGCAGTCGTGCACCCCGCGTTAAGCCAAAATGGCGGCGTCCGTATCAGCACATCATGTATTAGCCTTTTAGAAGTATGGCGGAACAAAAGGAGAGGGCGCAATTTCATTTGGGTATATGAATTTTGTTATTAATTGTATTTCTTTCCAAAAACTTGATTTACATTATAATACATAGACAGAATTATAAATAAAATTAATAAGTGTAAAGTGAAAAACTGAGTTATTTTGCATTTTAGTCGATTTTATACCCACTGCAAAGTGCGCCCTCCTATTGTGTCCGCCATACTTCAAAAAGGCTAATTGGGAGTGCGCACTCTAGTTATCTATATCTAACTCTATGGGTTATACTTGCTTTTTTTATGTGTTAAATTTCATGAAATGAAATGAAATTTATTAATAGCACGCAAAAAAACGTGTGTTTATATATTTTCTGAAATCGGGCAGTGTATATAGGCTAAAGATAAACTGCAAGACACTGTGCCGTCTGTGGCATAATTTTGTTCATGCGATGCTCACTTGCGGCGGCATGAATAGGACGACACCCCGTCGACACATTCAAAGCCTTTAGGGCATTCCACGTTGGTGCAGTCATCTTCATCTGTAAAAATAAAAACCAAAAAAAAAAGTTAAACCATATAAAATAACTCCCCAAAATACTATCCATGTGAAGAAAAGAGGAAATTTGCAATCCCTAATTTGGATGTAGAAGCAGAAAGGTTGGTGTAATCATTGCACTGCTTTATGGAACCAGAAAAATTGGTTTACAAAACATCGGTGGTTTTTTTTACGTATCCTTGACAATATTAAGAGCGAGAAATTTCAGAATGGTAATGAGAAAACTTTTACAAATGACACGGTATCAAAATATAAATACCCATGGGAAATAAGGTAGCTTAAAGTTGCATTGCCCGTGTTTCGGTGAAAGGATTAAAAAAATTAATTTACACAAGCAAACGAATTTAGAAAGCTTACGTGTCTCTGTAACGAAAAATATCAAAAACTTAAATTTCCGACGTCGGGAATTGGAGATACAAGCCTTTTTCTTGAAACGTGCTTCACATGTTGTACATGTGCGCGTACGCTCATATGTACATAGTATGTGTACAATGTACACATGTACGCGCACATGTACATTTACGTCATAACCCTGTCGATTAATTGACCTGCCAGCCTTTTAATCATTTCTTGTTTTTAATCGACTGGCATTAATCCTTGACGGATTTTTACGTTCGTGGTACCAAATGAAAGCTGATAACTTTTTCTATTCTAGAAAAATACCTATTTAACTTTAAAAAACAAATTTGACGCCCAAATCGGCCCAAACACGGGCAGTGCAACTTTAAAAATGTGATCTGGGCATGCTCCTTAAATATTTGTTGAGATGCATGAGCCGGAGACGGCCGTTTTAAAAATAACCTCGGTTTGTGTTTAGTACTCCACTTTCACTATAGGCTGCCGAAGTGAATACGTCATCTTTTGTTGGTTGCCTAGGCAATGCATAGTTCCGACCTGTCAATCAAGCCGAACCCGCCGACCAATCACAACAGAGCTAGCAGACGGCGCCCAAGCACCTAGGTCAAAGTGATGCAATCACCACACAATCACGCGATTTTCTGCCCATACAGTTTGTATGTTGTATGCGCCAGTGACCGGGTAAATTTTGGTTTCAATGTCGGGCGATTCGCTGTTCAAAGGTAGGAAAGCGCATTTTTTTTATGAATATATGTCATCCCTGCATTACTAGCCCTTCGCTCAGTGTGTGCTACGGTAACTGCTTTCCATGCCGAGTTCCGTTGCTTTGTACGTTGTGTCGCCATTTTTTTTGTGATGGCTTGTGAGCACATAGCAACAGTATCTAAGGGGCGGGGTTAACTGGGCAATCTCGGAACTATGCATTGACTCTAAACTAAAAATCACTGAACCGTGTCCCTGTGCTTTTCCAATGGTACTTTTGCCGACGGCCATAATACTAATAGTTTAGAGCCAATTGCCATGGCAAACACGTCACGCTTCGGCTGTCTATTAGGGAAAAGGGAGATAGCGAGAAAGGACCTTGTGATTGAAAGTCGAGATACTATCACGAAGCTAGATGCCAACTCATTGCATTCAAAATCCTAAATTCATGAACATAAAAGGCGTGAAAACAAATCCGCGATCGGAACGTACCTCTGAAGTACAGGTAGACGCCGTTGCTAGGCGACGGAGTCTGGCAGCGGCTATCGTACAACAAGTCCACGCCGTACACATTCTCTGGCCCGTTGCCTGTGCTAAAGCCAGTGTTGCACATCCCGTGTCCAAGACTCAATGAGGAATAGCAGTCACAACTGTCATCATCGAGTAGTAGGGACTTGACACCGTGCTCCATGCGATACTGGAACGAATCCTGAGGTCGCTCCGGCGAATGGCCTGTCAATAGTTTAGATTATTATTATTTTAGTTTAGATTATTATTTCTTTCTGGTATTCATACCAAGGATTCCTCAATAGTGCTCATTGCACTGTCACTCGCAAGCGTGAGGAAACCCATGAAGAATTAGAATTAGAAATGGCCAGAGACACCGGGGATGATCCCCCTTGCTCTTCACGAATGAATGCTCTGGGATCTTTAGAGTGCGTTTCCATATTACCTAACACACTGGACCAACGGCTTTACATCCCTTCCGAAGGATGGAGCAAGTGTGGTTGAGTGCCTTGCCCAAGGGCACAGGTACCGTAGCCGTGAGGAGGTTCGAACCTGCAACCCCAAGTTTTCACCTATGATTGCGAGACAATGACCTAAACCGCTCTGCCACGGTACCCCAGATGACGTCATAATGACGTCACGGTCTGTGAGATATGGCCCTATGGGTGCACCACACTAAATATAGTGACCCTATGAGAAACAATGCTAAATGTCCTGTCAAATATTTAAAAATCATACATCATTGGTAATCTCGAAAATCAGAAATGTTCACAGATTTACACACTATAAACATGATGACGGTATAACTTCCCCTAAAATGGTTTTGTCTAAAGTGCTATAGTTTTTGAGAAATGAGTACGCCTAAAACAATTATTTGTTGTCTCATGAGATGAAAATTCACCCCCAAAACCATTTCGCCCTGAACCACTTCGCCCAAAAGCATCCTTGCCCTTGAACCATGCACTTCGTCCTCACACCACTTCGTCCGAATGCCACTTCGCCCAAAAATACTTCCTGTACAGGTCGTGGTTTAGGGCGAAGTGGTTCAGGGCGAAGTGGTTCAGGGCGAAGTGGTTCAGGGCGACGTGGTTCGGAGCGAAGTGGTTTGGGGGCAAAGTGAGTGTAAACCCTTTTTTTTGGCTGTTTTCTCAAACGTTAGATGAAGTACGGAGCTGGTTTTTGCATGCTCAGGTTGGTTTTTATCATGAATATCTTCAATCACCCGGGGATCAAACTATTTGTAAAAGTTTACCAATCATGTATATACTATCTATCTTTAAGTGATAAAAACCGTATGTCAAGGGCCAGCTGTACGGCCGAGTGCACCGACGGATAGGTACTTACAGGGCCTTGTAAAAATGTGTACACACCAACCTTTAATAGTGATCGGATTCCATGACCGTCCACCGTTAATAACTCGTGCCTCCTCGTGGTCGTGAAAAGCGCGCCAGAGTGCGTGCGCTGCCCGGTTGTCTGGGTCAAAAATCCACCTTCATATACACAAATATACAGAGACAGATTAGGCCTACATGACTGGAAAACGTTTAAAAACAGGAACAACAGCATTACATAACTAGAGCTACGTCTGTTCTATGAACAGGGCGTAGGGCTTTTTCAAATTTTTTAAACTTGAAAAATCAGCATGCTTACCTTGTCAAATTAGATGTTGTTAACATATATCAACTATTTAACTTAAACAAATATTAACCTTTAATGCGTTACCTTTAAAGGACTGATGACGTAATCAATGTTTTAACAACACAGACATGTTTGGTAGTCGACGTACTCTATAAGCACCACTATGGGCTAATTTGCGCAAGCATTGCTATGAAAGGGTCATTTTAAGATGTTAATTTCGCCGCTAGAGGGCGCATTTTTTGGAAAGCATTTATCTTAGATACTAACACTACCAACCCCATCTCGGCATCGTTGACCACTTTTTAAAAATAGGTTGATTTAAATGGCCTCCCGTGTCTATCGGAAGTGAGCAAGGTCAAAGGTCAACACTATATTTTGGAATACCCTACCCTAGTTGAATCATTACACAGTAGACTAGCTCTTAACACGTTCAAACTGCAAGGCAGAGTCTGTTTGATCAATAGGGATCAAGGTCAAAGGTCAAAGCATGTGGGCATCTAAAAGATGTACACGTTTGCCCACCATATCGAAACAGGAGGAATTCCTCCTTTTTGCAAAGGTTGCCGAAGTTACCCGAATGCACGTGCGAACGTTATCGTTAATCGTCAGGTATGATTCGTCACTGTTTCGAGAATTTGAGTTGACGTCGCGTGTACTATGCGTGCCGCTGCGTGTGTATTTGGTGATGCCACGGATTCAGAACTACTACGCAGTGGCTAGTATAGTTACGGTAACCGTAGCCCAGGTTGGACGTCGTCTTCATTGCATTACAAGTGACCCATGTAGTATGCGGTACGGAGTCCAACCTGGGCTACGGTAACCGTAAAGCGATAATGAATGGCTATAGTTACGGGATTGCAACAGCAGATTAAAAGTACAATATGGAGCTCAGCTGGGTGATGGAGACAAGGTTTGAATTTGCTTTTTGATGGTAGGCCTACATGTATATTGAAATGGCATTGTGTAATATTTCAAGGTTCATATATTAATTGTTTATTCATTTGTATTGAATTAACGGTTTTGCGCTTCTAACAATAAATGCATGACGTAATGCTTATTAGTGCTATTTTAAACACCACGATAGCCGGTCCTTATATTCAGTCGTTGTATGTGGGATATGTGGAGCAGGCACCAGTCTATGTAAAATATAATAGAGGGCGCACCATACACAGACCGTGTGCCGGTCGGCTCACAGACATGTAGAAGCAATAGACTATTGGTCCCTATTAAAATAACGCTGCCGCAACTACATGTACTGAACTAAAAACGGCACACTTTGTGTGTTGCCATGGTTACTGGGTCTACACTAAAACCAGCGAACTGTTTTCCTGTGTTTTACCGATGGACGTTTCAGATTACCAGCGAATGTTTAGACCCAATTACCATGGTAACTGACGTCACACTTTAGTAGTTTTTTAGGACGGCGTCCGACAATTTGGCAGATTGGGGGCAATTTTTGTTCAGCGTGTGCACAAACGCCAAGAATTTTTTTTTTTGTTGACCTAAAAAATCCATACTTATTCATTTACGAAATTGAAGCATAATGTTACTTGGTGATATGTACAAATATATACCTATTTTTGTTAGAAGTAGTTTAGAAGCATGAAAAGGCTGGTAATTTGGTAAAAAGAGGTAAACAAGCTGCTTAACAAATGATAAAGTGCGAGTGGTTAGGGCCATAACTCGCAATCATGGGTGAAAACTTGGGGTTGCGGGTTCGAATCCGGCTGTGGTCCTACGTACTTTGCCCTTGGGCAAGGCACTCAACCACATCAGTTGCTCCATCCTTCGGAAGGGATGTAAAGCCGTTGGTCCGGTGAAGAGCAAGGGGATATTCCCCGGTGTCTATGGTCATTTGTAATTCTAATTCTTCTTGGGTTTCCTCACGCTTACGAGTGACAGTGCAATGAGCACTATTAAGGAATCCTTGATATGAATACCAGAAAGAAATAATAATAATAATAATAATGTGTTCGTCATCGGCGTCAGCCGCACGCAATGGTTAAAAAATGGCATGCCCGTAATATAATAGGGACCCTATGATTTCAGTTTTGGACACCCTACTGGAAGTCTATACGTTATATATGTCTGTGTGCCGTGTGATGCGTGACGTCATCGGTGTATGCACAATCTATGCAGGATAGCTATCGCAGGTGAATTGTTTTGTAGAGAAGATCAGAATAATGTGGGAAAAAAAATCTGTTTTCGGGGGTTAAATTGTATGTAGTTTAAGATCTGATATAATTATAGTTTATTTATGGCGGTGTTGATATGTGGAGTTCTAAAGTTCAATGTTTTGTATAGTTTTGTGGGTCATTTTTGTTGACCTTTTTAGCCTAACAACATACGTTACACATGTACAATGTAGTAGGCCTATGTACATCGGTTGTACACGTAGTTAGTATGGACTGTGCCATGGCATGGTATACTAGAGTGGTAACCATACGTCGTAGCTAAGTCGTAGGCCCAATCACTTAATGTCAGCATAGTTGCCAGTCGGTTGTGTAGGTTAACACCATATCCTCAGGCCTCAGCCATGGTATTTTGTTTGTAAACTTTGAACAAATATTTGAAGTAAATTACCTCCTGGAATCAACAGATTATAATCTAATTTTAGTTCCCACTCCCAGGCTCTTGCACTTTTGTCGCAAATGTTGCTTTTCTGTAGAAAAATCACATTTTTTTCTTCAAAAATTACCTTCAGTTAGTGCACAACCTTTTACACGCGTGCGCAGCGCTCTCTGTTGTCTGGCTTATGCACAGGCTGCTCATTTTGTGCATTACTTTATGCATTAATTTTATTATTTATTTATGTCAAATACAACATTGGCGACAGAAGTGCAGCTGACAGCTGCTAGTGGAAAGTATATCTTAGAATTTGATGATCTGTTGATTCTAGGAGGTAATTTCATTCAAATCTTTGTTCAATGTATACGAAAAAAATACTTCATCAGTCATTGTTCATCATTAGGGTGGCAATTAAGAGTGATATACCGGTAGAGTAAATTGAAATAAATTAATGCATTTAAGGTTTACATTGTGTTAATAAGGGCATCTTCTTAGAAACATTTTAAACCATGAATGAACTCTATCGGATGTTGTTCAGCAGTCAATATTATTTTAATGATGTAGTATAGGCCTGACGTAAGTAAATTTATTTTGTTTAGAATATAATCATGACATGATGAGAAAATAATTGAGTAGGTCCCCAGTTGATAATTGTTTGAAACTGTGTGCAAAGCATATGATTATGAAATGGGCAGAAAAAAATGTTGATGTGTTCGGTAACAAAAAACTACATATAACTGTGTGATTTCCGTTTATACTGGTTGCCACTGAGATGCCGTGTGTTAAAGTCTTTGGAACTTAGAACAAACAAATTTAAGTATTTTCAAGTAGAATGTAGAATGTTTTCCACTCCTTAAATTAGTTGCCTTTAAAACATTTCCACGTGGTGGTGTTTGTGAAATAATGAAGTCAATATAGGCCTATGATGGAGAATAAGTGGTGACCAGCAAACTAAATTTTCTCACAACTGAAATTATTCTCACTCAAAATTTGGGATAGATGTATTCTCATGAAATTTGCACATGTATAGGGTGCTTTCACTTGATCTGAGGTCAGTATTGGTTGTCCTCTACTTTGAGAGAGAACAATAGAGCTACATGTTTTTCTGCTAGTGGCCACATGCGTTTACTCATGTGGCTCTATTGTTGTTTTCCAGATTGGAGGACAAGCAAATAGTGATCTATGACTTGTTAACACCGTGTAAAAGGAGGCCATATTTATGTAAATTTGTAATTTTAAAGAAAAACATTTGTGGTCAACTTAAATCTTAACACTAGCTGGCAAGGTGTGGTGCATTGTGTTTTTGTTATTAAAGATGCAGGCTCAATTTATGACAAAGAAATTCATGCCACAAATTTCAGGCCATATACTTTGCCTACACTACTAAACTATTACCAGTGCTTTGCGTGATCAACTTGCTCAGGGCGGGCAAAGTAAGGTGGGGCCCAAAACATACCTTGCCGTATAGCAGGGCTGCTGCATTTAGAAAAAAAGTTAATAAAATTTCATGCTGGGATCAACAGATCATCCAATTCTAAGATATACTTCGCACTTGCACTTCTGTCGGAAATGTTGCATTTCTGAGATAAATAAATGGAAAAGTTACTGCATAAAGTAATGCACAAAATTACGCCGTAAGCGGTCTGTGTGTAAGCGCGACAATGCAGGGCGCTGTGCGCGCGCATAAATGTTTATGTTGTGCACTAACTTAATGCAATTTTTGAAGGAGAAATATATTTTTCCTACAGAAAAGAAACTTTGTGATAAAAGTGCAAGTGGGAAGTATATAATCTTAAAATTAGATTATCTGTTGATTCCAGGAGGTATTTTTCTTAAAATCTTTGTTAAATGTATACGGAAAATATACCATACCTTGTTATAACAATAATCTTATATTATCAGTGTTAAAAACAGAGACAAGAAATACTTTGCATTAAAATAAATGACCAGTTGCACTTGTTGAGCACAAGGTCTTTTGTGTCATGGTAGGTTATAATTCCCGTTTAACGGTGGTTTAGTTGATGTCCGATTGTATTATTGAAAATTATGTTTCTGTTTTCTTTTGTTTGCACAGGAAGAATGGTCAAGACTACTGACTGCAGTATCCTTGTTTGTGGTAAATGTTTGTCTGTCTCACAGTCACCACCTCATTTCCCTTCCATCATTTTACCATTTCATTCTTCTACTATGTCCTGTGTTCGGTCTATTTCATATTTCAGCAAGCTTACATCGTCCCCTCATCCAAATGCCCTAAGGTTGGCACCTCCTCAGAGTAGTCGTCTGCTTGTGACTGTCAAGCAGTGCGCAAACCAGCTGGCACACAACAGCGGTGTGTATGCACTGGAACGAGTGAGACCAAATTCACTCCGTTCTGGTGCTGGGGCCCTCTTGCCTTGCAGCTGGAGAAGCTTGAAAGAAAAAAGGTGCACTAAGCTCACGAAATTTAAGCTCATGAATAAGCTCACGAAATTTAAGCTCATGAATAAGCTCAGGAATGTTAAACTCAATCAACCTAAGCTCAGTAATGTGAAGCCTACCCAAAGTGAGACCAGAAGACATGAGCAAGGCCACCCAAGACATGAGGATTTTCATGAACAGAGAGTGCAGAGTGAGTTCAAGTTCTCAAATTCTAAACTTAGCAGTCTGAAGGTATGTAAATCCAACAGTCGAAATGTACATGCACATTTTCCTGAATGCAATGTTTTCAGCTCTTACTGCATTCACAGTATTCAACAAAGAAGCAAAAACAACTTGTCGAGAAACAAGAGAATGTCACAAAAGAGAGAGCAAGTACTGAGAAAGTTGCGGTCCAAGGGACAAACTTGTTGCAGTAGAAATCAGGTACTGGAGTGCGTAGTGGAGTTTCAAAAGGTAGAAAGAAAGAAATCCAAGCCAAACAGAAATAAGATGAGACGAAAGGAACGCAAGCAATTATACAGCAGGAAGAAGAATGGTAAAGTAGTTGAAGTAAGGGCCAGTAAAGAAGGGCGAAGACGTCACAACAAGGCATACAAGGCTGTATGGAAGCATACTAAGAGAATCCTTAATGGCATTGTGTATAGAGTTGAGCACAACAAATGCAACGTCAAACAAAAGATTGGTGGCAGGAGGATGCACAAGAATTGCTTGAGAAAAAAACAAAGTAAGGAAAACAAAGCTTCAAAAATGAAGGCAGTATCTGCAATGAGTCTAGCAAAGATGTTCAAAGAAAAGTGTGGTTACTTGGGTCATTCTGTGATAGATGTCAGAACTTGTTGCTTTTGTAATGCAGTTGGTAGTCAATCTAAGAGAATTGCTCAATGTGATAAGTGCAAAATGTGTTGTCATGTAGAGTGTCTACAAATACCCAACATTGAACATATACTTGCAAATAGATCAGTATCATGGATTTGTTGTCAGTGTGGTACCTGTAATTACAGTGAGTGTCTGTTGTATGATTTTGGTATTCCAACAGATGACAATATGTTCATGGTGTTGAGTGAAGACAAAGAGACATCAGTAGCTACAGAGGGATTTCGTGACATTGTATTCTCCTCAGAACACAAAGCAGAAGAAAGCAGAGTCTGTACAAGTAAAGGTGAGGTTCAGTGTAAGTGTAAGCGAAGGACTTGTAACACAACAGTTAGTTGCGCAACCAAGCATGACAATACCGGTACATCTTGTGAAAATCAATGCTCTTTACAAAGCAAAAAGTGTGCAAAATCTGTAAGTAATAAATTCCAGTCAAAAAGAAACAAATCACAAAAGTCGTCAGAAGCTGTGGGTGATAAAATCCATATTGCCCAGCATAATACACAATCAACGACTAATGTACATTGCAAAGAGCACAGTGAAAAGGGAGGTTTGATGTTGGAGAGAAAAGACAAAACCAGCCAAGTAAATTGTCCATCGAGAGCTTTGAAAAACATGACAAATGTTGGAAATGCTAGTCACAGTAACAGTGGAAATGAATGTATTGCCAACAGTCTGTGTGCAATATTGTACAGCAGAATTAAAACTCTGAACACATGGAGTTGCAATGATGTGGAATCTGTATTGAATACTGGCAAGGGACTGTGCAGTTACTTATCTTCTAGCTCAATATCAAGGAATGGAAATTTAAACATAAGTGAGTTGCCTGATGAGTTGGACGTCTACAATGAACAATTTAATATAATTTACCATGACCCTGTGTTTGCCACTTGTGAAGAAAGAGATTTGTGCAATTTTAGTTTGACTGCACTTGGTACTGCACTAGAACAGACGTTACAGAAATACCCTGCTTGTTGTATCTGTTTGAGTGGAAATACATTTTCTGTAATTGCTCAATGTGGAGTGTACTTCATTTTTGATTCCCATTGTAGAAATGGAAATGGCTGGCAAGAAAGTGAAGGAAGAAGTGTTGTGAAATCTGTAACATCGTGGCAAGGTGTGTTGAAGTACTGTTCTGAATTGAAAATGTCCATGGGTCTGTCTGACAATGTGCAATTTGCAATATTTGGTGTTAATGCTTGGACAGATGACAATGTTTCAATGTGTATCCAGAATGAAAACACTAGTGTGACCTCTACTACTGAACAAATAGCATGTAAAGAAATACCTCAGTTAAATGGGAAGGAAGTTTACAAAGAAAACACACTTACACGTAAAGGTGACAATGATGGGTTACTTGGTGAAACAGTGCAACCATTTACACAATGTATGTGTAACTTTGCTTGTGAAACTGACAGAACTATGGGTCCAAATAATTGTGTATGCTTACATCAGCAGACTGGTGGCTATTCTCTGCGGAGTAAAACAACAAAAAGTAAAAAGGAATTAAGCGAGGATAAGGACAAAAGTGAGGTTCATAAAATGGCTGCTGATTGTGGCAAGAAAAGGGAACAAGAAAAAGGTCAAAATGTGCAATATTGTCTTCGGAGTAGGAAAACATGTTCAGATGCATTGGATAAGAGCAAAAATTGTAGAGAGTTGCCAAAGAGAAAGGCTAAAGTAACTGCAAAAAATGATAGTGTTAATATTAAGAAACGAAAAATTGTTCCAGAAAAGGAAATCGAGAGTGAACTAAAATGTGACATGGGTATTGGAAAGTGTAGTTTTGAAGGCACTAGTTGTGCATACAGTCCTCATGAAGAGAAGGTGAACAATATGAGAATTATGGTACAAGGGAATTTTCATCAAGGTGATTACAGATTTGGCAATAGTAGCGGAAAGCAGTGTGTTGCAAATAGCTTATGTGCAATATTGTACAGCACAGTTAAGAAGTTGAACATGTGGCACTCTAATGACCTTGATTTTGTGTTAAATAGTGGAAATGAATTGTATGTTTTTTTGTCTCGCAGTTCTACTGTAATGCATGAGTATTTGTTAGTTAGTGAGTTGCCTGATCAAATTGATGTTTTCAGTAAACATTTCAATATTAAGAGTCATGAACCAGTGATGGGAACTTTTGAAGATGACAGGAATTTAGCCAACTTTAACATGATGTCACTGAGCAATGCTTTGGAACAAATGCTTCAGAAATACATTGCATGCTTTGTCTGTTTCTACGAAAATACATTTGCTGTAATATCTCAAGATGGAATGTATTATATTTTTGATTGACACTCCAGAAATAAGAATGGACATCAAGACGGTGAGGGTCAAAGCTTACTGAAATGTGTGTCATCATGGCAAGGTGTGTACAGGTATTGTACTGAACTTGCAAAATCAATGAATTTGCGCGACAGTGAACAATTTGAAGTGACGGGTGTTTCTGTTTCGACAGATGATGATATTAGCAATTCATGTATCAGTAATGTTGATAACAGTCAAACTGGTAGTGATGCACTTACAAGAAGTGATATACAGAACACAGAAGATGATGATGATGATATAACAATTGTGGGTTACAAGCAGTCAGTGGATTTAAAATTTGTTCCCTTAACATCTGCCACTAAAATTGCGTTGTGCAACAAATTTAAGATATGCCAGATTAATATTAGTAGTGACGACATTTCCATCAATTGTGAAAGGCTAGGTAGACCAGACCATGTAAAAAATATTCAAGGTGATGGTAACTGTTTTTTTAGAGCGGTTTCTTATGCTATCTCAGGAACTGTATGTAATCACATGCAACTCAGAACAATGACTGTCTGTCATTTGTTGGAAAATGCACCTAAATTTCAAGGTTATCTAAGGGAAGGTTACATGACGGTTGAAGACTACGTAACGAGGTCAGGAATGTTCGATAATGGTACCTGGGCCACAGAGGTAGAAATCATGGCAATGGCAGACATGCTGGGTGTTAATATATACACATATGATGATGAAAATAAATGGTATATAGTTTCTGGGCATCTGTGTAGTAGTTATGCATTGGCAGATACAGGTATTTATTTGTATCACAGAGATCGAGTCCATTATGACTTTGTGTTGAGTGTTCAGGATTTGATAGCAAATGAACCAAGTAATTGCACTGAAGAAACTTCATTGCAAAGTACTAAAGTGGAAGTGCCGGTCACAAGAATGTCTTGTAAGAGACGTAAACGTCCTAATTTGAGATTGAAACGAAAGTTAGAAAGAGAGAAGAAAAGAGTAAAATATCAGAATGCCAAAGATGTTGGAATTAAAGAAATAAGAGCTAGTTCTGCAAAGACTAAATATCAGCAGGATGAGAAACACAGGGAAAGAAAGATTAGCACAGCTAAGACTAAATATCAGCAGGATGAGGCACTCAGGGAAAGAAAGATTACCACTACAAAGACTAAATATCAGCAGGATGAAAAACACAGGGAAAGAAAGATTAGCACAACTAAGACTAAATATCAGCAGGATGAGAAACACAGGGAAAGAAAGATTAGCACAACTAAGACTAAATATCAGCAGGATGAGAAACACAGGGAAAGAAAGATTAGCACAACTAAGACTAAATATCAGCAGGATGAGAAACACAGGGAAAGAAAGATTAGCATAGCTAAGACTAAATATCAGCAGGATGAGAAACACAGGGAAAGAAAGATTAGCACAGCTAAGACTAAATATCAGCAGGATGAGGCACTCAGGGAAAAAATGATTACCACTGCAAAAAATATGTATGTTAAAGATTCTAAATACAAGATTAAAAAAATGAAGAATGAGAAAAGAAAATATTTTGACGATGTTGTCTATAGGCAAAGAAAAATTAACAGTGCAAAATCTAAATATCACAACAATGTAATTTATAGAAACGCTCTCATTAGGTCTATAAAGAGGAAGTACCTCAGTAATCATCTTTATAAGAGGAAGTTGGTAACATTTCAAAAAATTAAGTATCGTTGTGATGTTGATTATCGTACTAAAATGAAACAAAGAAATTTAAATCGACAAAAGAAAAAAAAGAAAACCGGTCGTATCATGAATAATGTTATGATGAATTGGAGAAGAGATATTTCAAACGGGCCTGAGTACGTGTGTGCTGTTTGTTTGAAACTGTTGTTCCAAAAACAAGTTATCAGATGTAAGAAAGAAAAATACAGCATTACTGATTGCATATCAACAATGTATTTATGTAGTTGTTTCTGCAGAGAAAAGTGTACAGATAAATGTCTAGCAAGCAAGTGTAGCAGATCTGTTTTATGGATTTGTTATACATGTCACAGGAAGTTGCTTCAAACGAAGACTCCACAAGAAGCTTGTACAAATAATTTAAAATTGGTAGACATTCCAGAGGAATTGAGTTGTTTGAATGCTTTGGAGGAGCATCTTATTTCAATCAATTTGCCATTCATGAAGATGATAGCACTACCTAGAGGAGGTCAGAATGCAGTGCACGGTCCAGTTGTGTGTGTGCCTTCAAATATCACAGAAACAGTGACAACATTACCAAGATGCAGAAATGCGGATCAGTTAGTCAGAATAAAACTGAAGAGAAAACTCTCATACAAAGGATATTATCAGTATCAATTTGTTAACAGACAACATGTTGAAACTGCATTGTGTTATCTTAAGAAAAATAATGTTTGGTATAAAGATATTGAAATGAATTGTAATTGGACAGATCCCTTGGAAGATGACAATGAAGATAAAGTTGAGAGTACATCAGGGCAAGAGTCTGACGAAGAATCACATGACAGTGATGAAGAAACAGATGATGATCGTTTGCGTGGTATGCCTCTTGACACATGTTTACAACCTGTAGATATTGGACAGGAAGTGCTGGATCAATACTTTGATGATGTACTTTGTGTAGCACCTTGTGAAGGTAATAGCCCAGTCAGAGTGTTGATGGAAGAGGGTAATGAGGCTAAATGCTTTCCAGCATTGTTCCCAACTGGCAAATGCACATATCACGATGAACGCAATATGAGGTTGACACTCTCTAGATATTTTCACAACAGGCTAATGCATGTTGATAATAGATTTGCTAGAAATACACAGTACATTTTTTATGCACAATATTTGTCCGAAATTGAAAAGGTGATGTCCAGTGTTTCGATTGCAATGCGTCAGAGCTCTAGTAAGGTGCACTGTAGTGAAAAGTGTAATGCAAACATGATTAAAGATAGACAGCAACTCAAGAACATTCTGCAGTCAGACAGTGGCTATAAATTTCTGAAGCCAATCAGAGGAACACCCCCATTCTGGCAATCAGCACAAAGAGATGTTATGGCTATGATAAGGCAGCTTGGAATACCAACATGGTTTTGCTCATTTTCTGCAGCTGATTTGAGGTGGCCTGAGGTCATCAATACAATTTTGAAACAACAAGGTGATAAAAGAAATATTGAAGATTTGGATTGGAATGAGAAGTGTATAGTATTGAGAAGTAACCCTGTAACTGTAGCGCGTATGTTTGACAAGAGATTTCACACATTCTTGAAAGATGTAATCAGGTCAAAAGCAAAACCTATTGGAAAAGTCAAGGATTATTTCTACAGAGTAGAATTCCAACAAAGAGGATCTCCACACACACACTGTTTGTTTTGGATTGAGAATGCTCCAAGACAAGGCGTTGATAGTGACAGTGAAGTGATTGAATTCATTGATCAATACATTAGTTGTAAGTTGCCATCAGTTGAAGAGGATGAGGAGTTGAATGAGATTATCAGTCATGTCCAGCGGCATAGCAAGAAGCATTCTAAATCTTGTAGAAAGAAGGGCACTGAGTGTAGGTTCAACTTTCCAAGGCCACCCTCGACCCAGACATTTATTACTGAGCCACAGCCAACTGATCATGATGCTGAAGAAAGTAGTGAGAATGATGATAAAAAGGAACATGATGAAGCTAAGGAGTTATTGAAGTCTGTCTGGAGTGCAATACAGGACGAAAAGAATCAGTATATGTCAACATCAGAACTATTTGAAAGTATCAACATTACACAGGTTGATTTTGAGAAGGCCAACAATGTTTTGAGTAGGAAATGTAGTATCATTGTTAAGAGAGAACCTCAAGATGTATGGGTGAATCAGTACAATCCTGATTTAATAAGATGCTGGAATGCTAATATGGACATACAGTATATCAGTGATCCATATTCGTGCGCTGCCTATGTTGTCTCATACATGAGCAAGTCTGAACGTGAAATGGGTCACTTATTATCTCAAGCTCAGCGTGAGGTGCAGAAGGGTAATTTAGATGCACGACAAAGTATGAAGGAGATCGGTAGTGTGTATCTACATAATCGTGAAATTTCAGCCCAGGAAGCAGTGTTTCGTGTTTGTAGTTTGAGATTAAAAGAGGGATCAAGGAAAGTAGAATTTATACCTGTTGGTGAAAACCCAGTTAGAATGAGTTTGCCATTGAGTGTGATTCAGGGCAAATCTGAGGATGATGAAGATATCTTTATGGCTAGTAAAATTGATCGTTACAAGGCAAGACCGGATATTGATGAATTCCAAGACATGTGTTTGGCAACATTTTGTTCAGAGTATAGAATTATTTACGGTGCAAGTATGTTTCCTAAATCAAGATTTTCGCCGGTGTATACACTTAAAAATGGTTTGGGTCGCATACAGAAACGTACTAGAACAGATCCAGCAGTCATACGATATCCTAGATTTTCAGTAAGTAAACATCCAGAAAAATACTACCATATTATGTTACAGTTGTTTCTTCCATATCGTGTAGATGCACAGTTGAAGCCCCCGCAGTTTGAAACCTATGAACAGTTTTATACAAATGGTGCTGTTTGTCTAAATGGTCAGTTGCAAAGTGTGAATGTTGTTGTTGAAAGTAATCGGTCAAAATATGAGACAAACATTGATGATCTTGAAACGGCACAGAAGTATGTTGAAAAGTTTGGTATGCAGGAAGATGCATGGGCTTTGATTTGTCCAATATCTGAGCAGGAAAGAATTGAATGTGAAGCGAAACGTCAGCCAGTAACGGAAGAAGAAAATGAATTTGATATTCCAGATTTACAGCTGGAACACCAGAATGATAAAACATACAATATTGAACCGCATTCAATGAAGATATCAAAGCAAGATGCAATGTGTTTACTGAGATCACTTAATGTGGAACAAAGGAAAGTTTTCAATAGGATTCGAGATTGGTGCTTGCAGAAATTAAACGGCAAAAATATGCAGTCTTTCCATGTATTTGTAACTGGTGGAGCTGGGACGGGGAAAAGTCATTTGATAAAGTCAGTATATTATGAAGCAACAAGACTCTTTGCAAGAACACTTCAAAACCCTGACAATGTTTCCGTATTAATAACTGCACCCACTGGAGTTGCTGCTTTTAATATAAATGGAAGTACAATTCATAGTGCACTGTCTATCCCCATTGATGCAAGGCTGCCATATATACCTCTTGGTGATGAGAAATTGAATACTCTGAGGAATTCCTTGCAAGATCTTCAGATTATGATTATTGATGAAATATCCATGGTTGATCATAAAATTCTGTGTTATATCCATGGACGTTTGCGTCAAATCAAACAAACGCGTGATCAAAAAATGTTTGGAAATATTAGCATTTTGGCTGTTGGTGATTTTTATCAGTTGCCTCCTGTAATGGGGAAAGCACTGTATCAAAGATCAGTTAGCGTAGATTTATGGAACGATTACTTTGAGAAAGTTGAATTAACAGAAATTATGAGACAGAAAGAAGATACACAATTTGCAGAAATGTTAAATAGGCTACGTGTGAGAACTAAACAAAAAAAGATTCTGGATGAAGATATTGCAACGCTAAGATCACGAGAAACTGGAGAGGATTGGGATGATGCATTACATATATTTCCTTGTAACAAAGAAGTTGATATATACAATATGAACACATTGTTTGCAAAATGCAGTGATTGTACGTCTATTGTAGCAAATGATTTTCAGAGGAATTCTGGTAAATCTAAAAAGACAAGACAAGTGAAAAAGACAAAGAAGTCGCTGCACAGTACATTGCCTGACCTGTTGTGGCTTGGAATCGGTGCAAGAGTAATGCTCACAAAAAATATAGATGTATCCGATGGACTTGTTAATGGAGTACTTGGAACTGTGTGTGAAATCATAATGTTGTCCGACAAACTTGAGCCTAAATGTATACAGATTGAGTTTGATAACAAGAATGTTGGGTCTAAAAGGAAAAAGAAATGTCTGTCATCTGATAAGCTGATCATTGCGATTGAAAAGGAAGAGGAAAATGTGAGTAAAGAGATAGTTAGACGACAGTTCCCCTTAAAATTAGCATGGGCATGTACAGTTCATAAAGTGCAAGGCTTGACTACACAAAAAGCAGTGGTATCTCTCCAGCGCACATTTGCAGCTGGTCAAGCATATGTTGCCTTAAGCAGAGTAACGTCACTTAATGGACTTGTGATTCAAGATTTTGATGAAAAGTTTATATATTGTAATGGATCAATTGCAGAGTCATTGACAACTATGCAAAATTTCATTGATTCTGAAGTAGATATAACAAAGGCATTGTCTAATGAAATGGTGATCATGCTCCACAATATCCAAGGACTGAAGGAACATTACTTGGATTTAAGTTGTAACAATGATATGATGGATGCAGATTTCATATGTCTCACAGAAACATGGATGGATGATAGAGTACCGCATGATACAGAATTAACTGATTTCAAATCATATCATCAAATCAGAAGTCTTTCGTATGATAATATAAGTAATGTGACAGAGAGATTGAAACAACAGTGTCATGGAGGTGTTGCTGTGTATGGTAAAAGAAAGTGGAGTTTCAGCAGGCTAGACATTCATGTGCAGAATTTGGAGTATATTGCATTGCAAGTGATCTGTCAAGTATCATACTCTGTGGTGATAATTTATCGCCCACCATCGTACTCTGTAAATGAATTCATTGTTAATATGAAGTTTCTGCTGAACGAACTTCACAAAGTATCTAATAAATGTATCGTAATGGGTGATTTCAATGAAGACAGTTTGAAGCATTCTTCACAGATTGAAAAATTAATGCACAGTCATGGGTACAGACAGTGTGTCACAGAACCAACAACAGAGAATGGGACACTGATTGATCATGTATATGTTAGAAATATGGGCTCTCTGGATGTGGTTGTGGATGTTGTTCCTACATACTACAGTTATCATGAAGCTGTACGTATTGCAATCGGCACAAATCATGTTTCGTAAAAATATTTTCTCTAAATATTTGAATATAATTGTGATAACCAAGTTTGAATGTTTGCCTAATTAATTTGCCTATGTAATTATTTAATATAAAGGTTCATGTACAGTGCACATAAACATACCAGTGAGCATGGTAACTACGCTAAATGCACCTAACTATTATCTGAAATTAATGACCTAATGCATGTAAACGTGATTGAAAGTGTCATTTAACGTAATGATTTTTAATTAACAGGTGCTATTTGGTTCCTCCAGTTATGAACACATTTTTTTTTTTTCATTTCTGCATAGCACACTTGTTTTATTGACCATTGTATATGTTTGACAATAAGTGACTTATAAAAGTAAGTTTAAACTCAAAGCAAGTCGTCTGTCTACAATGAAAAAATCATGAATTAAATAATGTATTATGCATAGGAAAAGTGTTGTAACATTTATGTATGCTCAGTGATAGTCTTATATAAAATAGTTATTGATTGCCTAACTCAGATTGTGTACTAGTATATTTTTTATAGATTCATTGTAAAATGGTTTTTTAATTGTTATTTTAGGTGAGAGGAACTTGTCAAAGCTTATCTGACGATCATGATCTACACACATTTAAAATATTCAGTGCACTAAACAGGAGACACTAATGCATGGGTAAGTGCAGTGTAGCGTATACAAATGGAACAAAAAAGCAGCACTTATGTATGCCAATCAAATAACTATAGTACTGAAGGTCAAGGCAAGCATATCCACATGTATAATTTTGACACTAGTGCACTTTTGCATAGTTATGCAGTTAAATTATACACTAAATAAATCACTTCTAATTGAAAATGTGGGAATTTTATTAATTTTAGATAAAATCATGCATATGTAATATAAATTGAAGTACATATACCATCATAAGTAGTGCAGTTTAAAGGAATTTATTGTAAACAATACTGAGTAATTCATTTCTTATGTTTTAGTTAATGCTATTGTATTCCTCGTAGAAAATGTGCAAAGAATCACTATTTCCTTCAAATAGAATTATTTATAAGTAAAAATTAAGTCTATTTAAGGCAAATGCATGTTGGATTCTTTTGATAAAGTACTTTGACTCCCAACAATTGGGTGAGAACTTGGTGTTGTGGAGACAACACCTGGTCATGGTACTTGTACATGTACCTGTGCCCTTGAGCAAGGCACTGAACTCCAATTGCTCCATCCTTCGGAAGGGATGTAAAGCTGTTGGTCCAGTGTGTTGTATAATGCACTTAAAAGATCCCAGAGCACTCTTTCATTAAGAGCTATGGGATTTCCCGGTGACTCTGACTGTCAGTTTTATGACATATTGCATGTTGTGGGCATGCTGACTCGCAGTCAGTTATTGCTTGTGAATGCATCACGCCGGCTGAGGGCTCAAATGTCAAGCAACTGGTAGGGCTGCTGGCAGATGAAGGGCAAGCCAACCTGCTGTTACGACAGGATGCCAAGACGAAAACACCATGCAGACACTAACATCTGAACTTTACAGCTTCCTGAACAGTGATAAGTCAGTGTGCAGCAGTCCAAAGAAGCCCACTGACTTTGTCGTTGATGGCTATTGTACTTGACAGCGATACCAGAATGAGGTTGCAGAACCTGCTTTAAGGCTTATTCTCAATCAGTCTCTTAATGCACATTTCCACACAGCCAGAAAAGTGATGCAGTACCTCCAGTGCCATGAGATCCAAAGTCTACCCTGGCATATTTTCAGTCGGAATCACAATCAAATCAAGCACACATTGAATGAACTGGAGCAGCAAGTTCATTGTGGTTGCTACAGGTTGAGTTATGGAAACTGGTGGACTCATTCATCGATGCATCTTGGTCGGCATGGGCACTGCATCAGCAGGAGTGACACACATTAATGGTATGTTACATACTAATGCCACCTTCCTTGTTTTTATCTGTAAAAATGCACTGAACTGTAAAATGCTGATTTTGTTTTCTTTTTAACTAGCCACGGAGGCTGTTGCCTGGTTTTGGCGCCCTTTTTTAATTCTCCGAGACTTTTTGATTTCACAACGAAAGTGCTCTTTATTATTAATACAAAAATGGCAGCTAGTGCCCTTTCAGTGACGAAATTCCTACCCTGTTTTCATCATTACAGATGTGCTATGAACCCAATCCAACAGATGCCATTTCATGGCACATTTTGTTGGTTCCTTAAAGGCACAGGCTCGTCAGCAATGCGCGCCCGCCAAATCCGTGCTCGAAACACGCAGCTCCATGCCTTTGCTATGGAGCTGCGTATTGCGTGGCACATATTTGGCGGGCGCGCATTGCTGACGAGCCTGTGACTTTAAGGGCATACATGATCATACATTGTGTACCTTGTTGACCAATTTGAAATAAACAAATATTCTCATATGGCAGCTACTGACCTTTATCACAGTGTGGCAATCTTCGCCTTTCTCCTATTAAAAGTGAATGTAATCAAAGCAAACCTGCAGAAAAAGAAATAGTTTGGTATTGTGTTGAAAATCTTTATTGTGTGTATCACAATGACATACGTGCAGCGCAATGAAGAAAACGCGCAGCGCAAACAGTGATTCTCACAAAATTACAACGTAAGTTTGCTCGCGCTATTATGCCTGACATACTATGCAAAACAAGACAAAGATGGATGCATCATGATAAAGGTCAATTATACTATTAACATTGTGTTGCCATTGCAAAATGAATATTAGCTGTAGCATCCTTATCATAGTCCAGTTGCGTGACAATATTTATTATCAACACCATACAGGCACCTATCATCATGAAGCACGCCATCTTCATCATAGATCAGGTCTCTGGTACTGTTGTCACCATATTCATCAAGACAACCTTCCACTATGGTCATCGTCATCTATGCTCTTTTGTAACAACCAGATCTCCTGGGATCACCGCATTCTGTTGTACGAATAATTAAGCTTCTTGTAGGGGCCTGTTTTAACAAGTTATGTGCACTGGATGTTAAATTGTTAGACCATTCTTTTTAAGACCAAATTTATGTGAACGTTACATGTATGTCCTCAAAAAGTTGCGAGGAAAGAAACTCTTTGTCAGGAAAACCATCAGCCGGCGACATTCTATCAAGTGTTTACAGTACAATGTATGTTTAATTTTAGTGTCTGCACCGTAACTGTGTATTAATGATAAGTAAGGTTGTTTTTGCCCTTACCCGACGTAAATTTTAACACCGTATACTCAGTGCTTTCCCGAGACTATGAAAAACTTCATATCGTGCTCGGGTGGGACTCAAACCCTCCTGCATACAAGGCGGACGTCTTAACCACTCAACCACCGAGCTAGCTGGTGTTTCGAACCGGCCATTCAACACTGGCTAACTCGGTGGTCAAGTGGTTAAGACGTCTGCCTTGTATGCAGAAGGTCGTGGGTTCGAGTCCCACCTGAGCACGCTATGAAGTTTTTCATAGTGTCTCGGGAAAGCACTGAGTATACAATGTTAAACAACCAAAACCAAAAACTTATTTATAATGTATGTACTGCGATGTATTGTAAAATAAGTGAGTTGACAAAAATATCATATTTGTTTCTGGTCGTTAGTTGTCTGTTTATTTTTAATTTTGTTTGCTTGTTTTTGTTTGCTTGTTTTTTTAAATTTTAAATATTGTATACAGTGCTATTAAAGAAGTAATTGGAAAATGAAAATTATCCTCAAAGACAATACAAAAAGCACCTACTAGATGTTTAACAGCACCAGTAGTGAAAACTGTACAGATTTTATTTTAAGCAAATATGTAAAAATGAAATGTGTAGACGAAGCACACTTACCGTGTTAACATGGTCTCAACATTCGCTGATTATCTGAAAAGTCCATCGCTAGCACACAGGGAAACAGTTTACTGGTTTTAGTGTACACCCAGTAAAGAATGCCGTTTTCGGATTGTATTTACTGTCCTCGGTTGTAATTGACATACAATTGTTGTTCAATCAAGTACATGTATGAAAAAAATTACAAGCTATGTTACAGTTCGTTTGTGTTAATAATGAGCCAGAACCCACAATCTCCCTAGCTTGAGTACCATGGCACAGCGATATAGTGAATCATATTCAAGATCTTGGTTAGTTCTCAAGGTTGTGAATTTGAATGCTGATCTAGTCTGTCCATAGAATACAATTTATTTGTATGGTACTGTGTAGTCTTAAATGGCTACGTGAGAATTTCATATTGATGTTTGTTTGTGTTAATAGAGGTAGGAGTGAGCCACAATCCATAATCTCCTCTGTATTAACTCATTGGCTGAAGTGTTAATAGGGCAGAGCGATCTAGTGAATCATATTCAAGGCCTTGGTTAGTTGTCAAGGTTGTGAATTTGAATCTTGGTCCGGTCTGTCCATAGAATACAATAATTGTATTTGTCTATTCTAAAATGGCTATGTGAGATTCTGTAATACATATTTTGATGTGTTTGACAGATAATCCCTGATACTTGGAGTTATGTAATAAGGGTTAATATAATGTAGGCGACTTGAACAGGTTTCCCAATAAGTGTACGATGTATCCATATTATATTTGTCAGTGACATGACTATAATTGAGTGACAAATATCCATCTACTGTAAGTATAGACAGCCGAAGTGTGATGTGGTTGCCATGGTAATTGGCTCTAAACATCATGGCCGTTAGGAAAAACTACCATTGAAAAGCACAGGAACATGGTTGAGTGATTTTTAGTGTAGAGCCGTTGCCTAGGCAACTAACAAAAGCTGACGTGTTTATTTTGGCTATCTATATAGCCCCTTGCACTGGCAGCCATGACAGGACAGTAGTCATTTAAATGATTTGACAGTACATCCACATAACTACCCTCTCTTATGGCTACTGGCGCAAAGGGTCTATATTAGTGCAAACATGCATGTACTTGCAAGAATAGCGTAATTTCCAGACTATTGCAATCATTTGTTTCAGTTATCAGCTCGAGCTCATTTCTTTTGTAAATTGTCTGTCATTTTTACCATTTGCATTCTATTTATAATCATCTGCTATAAACACTACAAAGAATATCAACTATGTGATTGCTCACTCAACTTGATCTTATTTATTACATTATAAACTATGTAAATAAGAATACAATCAATTTATATAAAACATGCATCGTCATCACATTCTCCATTTAAATGTCGGTAATATTTTGTTGGTACATGTGAATGAATTTGTTTTTTTACTTAGGATACCTTTATTTGATCCTTTTCAAGGCAATTTTATTTAGAAAACTTATGTAGTTCTATTGAAATGATTTGACTTGGATCATTCCACAAAGTGCCTACTCGTACCTGACGCATGGTGACATTGTAACTATTCCCTTTTATAACTACTGGTGCAAAGGATCTATAATTAGTGCAAACATGTACAGTTGTGTATGTTGCAAGATTAGGATTTTTTGTTCATACAGTATTGCAACCATTTTTTAATTCAATTGTCACTTCAGCCTTATTTCTTTTGTCAATTTCATGTTTTTATACCATAACTTGCATACCATTCATCTGCTATAAACACTACAATAAATATCGACTATATGATTGCCCACTCAACTTGATCTTACTTATTGAAAGTATAAACTATGTAAATAAGAATGCAATCAATTTATATAAAACATGCATCGTCATCACATTCATCATCTAAAAGTCAGTAATATTTTGTTTATACTTGTTTATAAATAACTATATCGTTGTACAACCACGATGTCTCCATTAACCCTAACACTCCTCAATGCTCCAAATCAATATGATTTTACACACACCCGAGGCCAGGAGTTCGGGTTAAAAACAAGTTGAATTTGTGTTGTAGTGTTGCCCTATCTCAGTATTTGAGCCCATGCACTTTTACCTGTATTTATATTTATTTTTAAATATTATTTTCGAAGAACAAATTTAATAACTGAAAAACTTGTCCGTAACTGATTTCATATTTTGTCTAATTTGATTTATTGTAAATTTCTTGGCAGTAGGTTAACATAACCATCATTAAAGGCAACATATTTTTGTGCATCACTTGATCTGGTTGAAACTGCCCGCAGTATGTTATAATATAAGTACCAATATATTGGTAATACATGTACTTTAATCTGGTGATAATATTTATTTAGCAGGTATAATCTTTAAAACCGGAAATTGGAATGTAATCGACTTTTCACAAGATTGAGGAAGAAAAAGTGACCCATCTGTCCATGGGCAGTATTGAAGCATGGAGAAAGAAACTTCCTCCATGATTGAAGATAGTATCCAACTCACTATCACTATCACTATGAACATCTAACAATGGAAATTGGGCACACACCATTGTTACTAACAATGGGGTTACAATGAACATGTACATGTTTTTGCTCATAGTGTATCTAGTATCAGACAATCTGGGAAGGTCGGTCACATCCACATTATAGGCCTACACATGGCTGTTCATGGGTCATTCTGAAGGTAGCTATATAGTAACGATATAAGGCAGACTCGGGGGGGTGGGGGGGGGGGGGGGGACCGGGAGGTGGTCAGTTACAGACACATTATACTCGAACATGGCTGTCTATGGGTGGTATTAAAGATGGTCCCCAGCTAAATTTAATAAAATCAAAGTTTGTCGTTGGTAAATTCACGACACTTGGTCAGCGTATTAAACGCACTAAATTTCGACTTTCGTACGAGACCAGAGGGCGACATTCATAGTTACGGTCATGTACGTTAATACTAATAGAGCTATATGTGTACGTTACTTTCCAGTTTGGGCGGTGGAGACGAGTCAGGTACGTTTATACTTCACCGTAAAATATGAATGCCGCCCTCTTCCGGTCACGTACGGATGTCGACATTGGCTGGCTTATGCAATTTTGACTTGGCTAAACTTTGGCCCTCAATTGATCCAGGAAGGAAGGGTCAGATACAAATGCCTACATGAACAAAATTGTAGGCCATGATCAGATGTATATGTCTGCGAAGTATGACGACCCTGGGTCACGTGGTTTTGGCAAGGGAAGCATTTTAAGTACTTTTCATGATAAAAATCCACTTTTGTAGCATTTTAAAATTATTATAATTATGTAATCAGTTATGTCATGGTAACATTCTACATGGTGGTGGAAGTTTGTGATAGGGCCCATGCCTGTACCCAGTTTTATAAAAATCAAGCGTACTTTAATAGCTAATGTTGTTTCATAAGTACAACAAAATACAAACAATGTGACTATTGAATTGGCTGAACTTTGACCTTCGATTGACCCAGGAAGGAAGGGTCAGATGAAAATGCCTACACTAAGAACATGGTAGGCTAGGATCTGATCTATATTTCTGCCAAATATGAGGACCCTGGGTCATGTGGGTTCATACGGGGAAGCGTTTTACGAAATGCATATTTTGGTAATTTTCATGATAAAAATCCACTTTTGTGCCATTTTAAAATTATTATAATTACGTAATCATTGACGTCATGGTAACGTTCTACATGATGGTGGACGTTTGTGATGGGGACCATGCCTGTACCTAGTTTTATGAAAATCAAGCATGGTTGAATAGCTAATATTGCTTCATAAGTACTAACAAATAAAAAAAATGTGATTTTTGAATTGGCTGAACTTTGACCTTCGATTGACCCAGGAAGGAAGGGTCAGATGAAAATGCCTACACTAAGAACATTAAAGCTCATGATCTGATCTAAATGTTTGCCAAATATGAAAACCCTGGGTCATGTGGTTTTGGCAAGGGAACCATTTTAAAATGTGCATATTTCGGCAATTTTCCGCTTTTTAGGCATTTTTAAAGTGTTATAATGACGTAACGGATGACGTCACAATGAAGCCATTCTTGGGTGCACACCTCTTATACTATGTCTTTGATGTGACCAAGTTTGGTTAAGATCAATGTTTGGGAACAACCTGAAAAAGCGCCGACAACGCCTATGCGCTTTGTCTATGGGAAAAAATCAGAAGAAGAAGAAGAAGAAGAAACTAGAGCTACGTCTGTTCTATGAACAGAGCGTAGGGCTTTTTCACATTTTTTTTACTTAAAAAAATGAGCATGCTTACCTTGCAAAATTAGATGTTAGCATATCAACAATTTAACTTTTAAAAAGTTTACCTTTAATGTGTTACCTTTAAAAGGATTGATGACGTCATCAATGTTTTAACCACACAGACATGTTTGGTGGTGGACTTACTCTATAAGCAGCACTATTGGGCTAATTTGCGCAAACACTGCTACGAAAGGGTCATTTTAAGACTTTTTAATTTTGACGCTAGAGGGCGCCCTTTTATGGAATGACGTAGAAACTTACATTTTTGGAAACCCTATTTACCTTAGACACTGACACTACCAACCGCATCTCGGCAGCATTCACCACTTTTACAAAATAGGTTCATTTAAATGCACTTCCGGTTTCAACCGAAAGTGAGCAAGGTCACAGGTCATGGCGATATTTTTGGATACCCCACCCTAGTCGAACTCAAACACCTTTGACCCCATCCAAATACCTCTTACCAGTTTCAAATGGCAAGGCAAAGTCTGTTTGACCAATAGGGAATGAGGTCAAATGTCAAGGCATGTGGGCATCTGAAAGACCTTTATTAATGATCGTATATGCCGAAAGAATCAAGACCGTAGGTCCAACGGATGATTTTTTATGAATTTGTTAATATGGAAACATTAAATTTCATGCCCCTTTAAACTTACACCTGATGACGTCATGATGACGCCGTTGTTGGGTGCACACCTCTTCAACTATGTCTTTGATGTGACCATGTTTGTTTAAATGCACAGGCTCGTCAGCAATGCGCGCCCGCCAAATTCGTGCTGGAAACACGCAGCTCCATGCATTTGCTATGGAGCTGCGTATTGCGTGGCACACATTTGGCGGGCGCGCATTGCTGACGCGCCTGTGCATTTAGGAACAACCTCAAGTTTGGGAACAACCTCAAAAAGTGCCGACAACGCCCATGCGTTATGTCAATGGGGGGAAAATCAAAAGACGAAATAAACGGAAAAGCCAAAAGTTAACGACCTTTGTATAGTGATCGTATATGGGAAGGAATCAAGGTTGTAGGTCGCATTTTTTAATATTTCATATTTATAATATTTTTATCACCTTTAATGACGTGATGACGTCATTATGAGATCATCAGTTAAATACCTTTGTAAATGACCGTATATGGCGCAGGAATCACGATCATAGGTGAATCGGCTGATTTGTTAGAATGTTTGAATATGGAAAACATTAAATTGTATGTTCATTTAATCTTATAACTGATGATGAACAGTTTTTGAGTTGTGTCAGTTTGCCTGAGTGGGGGAATTACTGCTATACAGATCTACCACTTCAAGATGTTTGATGAACTGTGAGATACCAAGTCATGGTGCAGGTAAAAACTTTTGATTACTTAATTAGCTCCTTGAGGAGTATCATAACATGTAGGTTCAGGATTTATACTAAGAGAGTATTGAGCCAAATTTCATATAAAACAAAATAACATGTACATTTAATGGAAATAGTGCAGAAGCCTTCATCGATTCAGAAAATATGTTTAGATTTGAAAATATGGCAATTTTCAGTTTTTGCACATTTAAAAACATCGATTAGGCCTAAGTTACTGTAAAATTAGTACTATTTGTCATAATGTCACATGCAGTTATAAATTAAATATTTAAAAAGTTTATCCTGAAAACTAAGTTGAGAGGCAAGTTTTATTTCCCTTTGCGAATTCTAAACTGTTCATTGTTAGTTTGTTTTGTTCACATTTGGGATGGAAATCCGATGTTTACTCGAAAAACTGATATACATATATATTAGTCATCAAAGGCAGAAATCAGAGCACATAATTTGTTAAGATTAAAAAGAGTTTGGCCAAGAAGGAACAATTTCGTAATTAGATTTGTTGAAGATGGTTCAATAAAATCCTGACAATAACTTAATGATATCAGGCCTATATTAAGCTTTGCACCTTACTAAACCTAAAAGGAAGAAAACAAACATTGGAATGAATGCTTCACGGCAAAACTACGACATTCCCTCAATAACATACAACTACTTTCGTGTAGAGAGTGGACTCTCTTAAATAAGACTGAAATAACATAAAAGATTGTATCCTACTCACATGTCCTTTTGTTAAACCATCTTCTGTTGAATTACACGTCCGTGGTAGACACAGTTAAAAGACTGCTTCCACGCAAACAAATATAGCGTGTCACTGTCTCGGTCGGCGCCGTGTCACACAGGGCACACGTAATAGACAGCTACGGTAAAAATTCATTTCTGCGAAGTTTGCTCGCATTGAGAACGGTCAAATCTAAAACTAGGCTCCTGGCATAACACTGGTCACTGCTCAGTCAACCAAAAACATAATGACATGATCATGGTGTCATTTTTAAGAGGAGATTCAACCCTAACAGATGATATCTCCTGTTCATTCATACGCGCCCTACTTTAGTTACAATTAGCAATAATATCTCGGTTTCGTTTTTTTAAAATCCAACCTGTATATACGGAAATGTTGACTTGCCTGAACTTTGGCCTTCAATTGACCCAGGAAGGAAGGGTCAGATGAAAATGACTACACAAAGCAAATTATAGCCCAGGATCTGATCTATAATGTCTGCTAAATATGTAGACCCTGGGTCATGTGGTTTTATAGAGGGAAACATTTTACGAAATGCATTTTTGGCTCATTTTTATGACGAAAATCCACTTTTTGGCCAATTTTAAATAATTATAATTACGTAATCATTGACGTCATGGTGATGTTGTACATGGTGGTGGAAGTTTGTGATGAGGCCCATGCCTGTACCTAGTTTTATGAAAATCAAGCGTACTTTAATAGCTAAAATTGCTTCATAAGTACACAAAAACACAACAAATGTGAATTTTGAAATGGCTGAACTTTGACATTCGATTGACCCAGGAAGGAAGGGTCAGATGAAAATGCCTACACAAAGAACATTGTAGCCCATGATCTGATATATATGTATGCAAAATATGAATACCCTGGGTCATGTGGGTTCATACAGGGAAGCGTTTTACGAAATGCATATTTTGGTACTTTTCATGATAAAAATCCACTTTTGTGCCATTTTAAAATTATTATAATTACGTAATCCTTGACGTCATGGTGACGTTTTACATGGTGGTGGACGTTTGTGATGGGGCCCATGCCTGTACCTAGTTTTATGAAAATCAAGCATGGTTGAATAGCTAATATTGCTTCATAAGTACAAACAAATACAACAAATGTGATTTTTGAATTGGCTGAACTTTGACCTTCGATTGACCCAGGAAGGAAGGGTCAGATGAAAATGCCTACACTAAGAACATTGAAGCTCATGATCTGATCTAAATATTTGCCAAATATGAAAACCATGGGTCATGTGGTTTGGGCAAGGGAACCATTTTAAAAAGTGCATATTTCGGCAATTTTCCGCTTTTTAGGCATTTTTAAAGTGTTATAATGACGTAACGGATGACGTCACAATGAAGCCATTCTTGGGTGCACACCTCTTATACTATGTCTTTGATGTGACCAAGTTTGGTTAAGATCAATGTTTGGGAACAACCTGAAAAAGCGCCGACAACGCCTATGCGCTTTGTCTATGGGAAACAAATCAGAAGAAGAAGAAGAAGAAGAAATAAACGGAAAAAAAAAAATCAAAACGAAAACAAAGGCTTTTTCGCCGCAAAGCGAAAAAGCCAATAAACGGAAAAAAAAAAATCAAAACGAAAACAAAGGCTTTTTCGCCGCAAAGCGAAAAAGCCAACTAAAGAATAATGTCGATAAACTGCCTTGTGGAAATTTCAGCCACATAGATGCAGTAATGCGTCACAAAACCTGAAAAATCCAAGCACGGTTTTTGTGTTGAATGATGAATGGTAATAATGTTTCCCCCACCCCTCCTCCCCGGGGCTACCCCACCTAAGAGGTGGGGATTGTCACTTTTTGCGTGACAAAATCCCCACCCCTGGGGCAACATTTAGGTGACAACAATCCCCACACTCGGGTGCAAAACATGCGCAAAAATGTAAAAAAATGCACAGATAATGGGCCAAATGCCCCACCCTGGGGCATGAAAAATGTGACCAAACCCCCACCTAGGGGGTGGGGTAGCGCGGGGGGAGGGGGGGGGGGGGGGGGGGGGGGGGCTGGGGGGGGGGGGGGGGGAACAATTGATAGGTGCATAACAGAATGCACGTAGATATTAACAGGTTCTTTCCTCGCCTTTCACCTCTGGCGTCCCGGGTTCGAATCCGGGGCGTGTATGTGGATTGGGTTGGGTTTGCAGTCCCTACTTGACCGCGTGGGTTTTTTCCCTGGGGCATTTCTCTGGGGGTTTTCCTCCCACTTCTAAAACTGCAACTCCTTCATCGTCATCTCAAGTTGATAATATAGTATAGTTAAAGCTAAAACCGTATAGTTGATGGCATAAAGGGCTTAGTTGCCGAAGATGCCATAAAATATACAACAACAACAACAAAAAAAGCACATTCAGTTGGCAATTTCTCCCACAAAGGTGTAACCATTTTACACGGAAAAACATGTGGTGTTTGTTACCATTGCTATCAACACTTTTAGTCAGGTTTTCTTGTCAACTCGTGATTAAGTAAAACTTTGGGTAACTGCAAATGATGTATTGGGGCTTTAAATAAAATTTACCAATAATAAAGCATGGTCGGAATCGCGACAAGCTGGATGGCACACTTATAGCTCCGTAGAAGATGTACATGTATGTCGCTTAGCAAAAGACGTCATGTGGTCAAGTCGAATGAAGATGATTGGTCAAATCCATGCAACGTCATGAATAATCATGTTTCCGGGATGCGGATGGTTGCGCAATTTCGGCCCTGAAATGAACTATCTCACCTGTAAATATTTCCTGCCGTATCTGTGGCAAGCATTTGAGCGGCTGTTTCCTGTAAAGCTTCCGGAAAACGGCTGAAGCAGTAAGCAGCCGTGGGATCGCAGTCGCCATATTTGTCTGTTACGATCACAAACAAGGAGCATTTCGTTAATAATTTGTAATTTTTTTAAAGCGAAACCAAAAATAACTCGGAAGTGATAAGAAACGAGGAAAATGGCAAAATCACAAAACATAAAATTTAGCATAAATAACGGAAAACGATTTGAATGTCAGTGAAATTAGCAAGCTTCGCTATAGACCGTATCGAATAGCCGCCATTTCGTGGGGCACCTTTGTCACTTAAAACGTTCAACAATGGAAGCACAATATGTGCAACCATGCATGTCCTCAAGGAACAAAGAAATGCCCCACGAAATGGCGGATATTCGATACGGTCTATACAGCATGCTTTTTATAAAATAAAACTAAATTAAAAAGAGAGAAAAATCATTTCAAAGGAGCTTGTTCAGATTTTTCCAGAAAATGGATTTCCTTCTAACCAACAATCATATAAAATGTCTCCCCAAATATAACTTGTTTACAAAACATTGGTGTTTTTTTACTTCCACAACTAAATTGAAAATTGCAAATTTCCTGTTTTCTTCCCGTGGATAGTATTTTATATGATTGTTAGATTAGAACGAAATCCATTTAAGTGTCGGTCTCCGTAATTTTCAAGCTCATGATTTTGTCAGATACCTTGCAGCACGTCAGTCACCGTCTCCGGCCAAGTTGTTCCGGCCGTGTACCACCAGAACAATCGCCAGCGCGCTCCGGACTGGTGTAACAGAGGATATTCAACGGGAGCTGAACAAAAACCAATAATAAATGAAATATAACAATCAAAAACTTCGATGGACAAAATTAATATCCAATAGGTTTGAAAAATCTGAATGCAGTGAAAAACAACTTGGCTCAACCGAGATTCGAACCGCGGACCTTCTGCTTAACGTGCACTGCAGAGGCCCTACCAATTGAGCTATGACGCCAACTGGTGGTCTCGAATCACGGTATAGAGCTTTTGCACGGCGGCCATGACAGGGGGCAGTCACATTGTTACCATGTGTCATGCATGAGTAGGTGCTTTGTGTTTGTATTGTTACATTATTTAAATAAGAAAACCTGCCCCCTGTCATGGCCGCCGGTGCAGAAGCTCTATTGCAGTTGTTCATTTACTGATTGGGATTGGCTATCACGTGAGCTTAGCAAACCCTATACAGAAGGATAAACCCTTCAATTAGATACCACTCCAAACTGTTATTGCTCTCGAATTTTAAAGTAATAGGCATAGGCCTAATCTAAAAACAAAATGCCCAAGAAAAATTGTGCCATATTTGATAAATACCACGGTGTTAACAGAAACGATTCTACTATAAGAAATCTTGGGGTTTTTTTCTCATTACTCTTGAAACAAAAATTAGGCTGGATTCACGCTAAACATTTTCGCGCGTAATTTTGACGCGGGTTGCTTTCAGAAAAAAAACGCAAAAAGGGAATTTGGAATGAAATGAGGCAATGAAAACAGCGTTTTACTCCAAATTCTCTTTAATGTGCTGAGTTTTCTCAAAGCGACGCACGTCGCATTTGCGCGCAAAAAGGCTGAGTGTGTGAATCCACCGTCAAGCACAGTAAAGGC
Source organism: Henricia sp. BOLD:AAB3569 (assembly GCA_037783545.1). Taxonomy (NCBI): domain Eukaryota; kingdom Metazoa; phylum Echinodermata; class Asteroidea; order Spinulosida; family Echinasteridae; genus Henricia; species Henricia sp. BOLD:AAB3569. Next base: position 1,140,000 of record JBBELK010000158.1, on the reverse strand, counting down.
GGATACACACTATCGCGGAAAAATCACACTTTCGCGCTGCGCTCACCGCATTGCATGAGCTCCAAATCGCCGATTATTCCAAAATAGAAAATTCCACTCTGGTAACCTGGGGCTTCTCTGATACTTCATTGGCTGCGCGTTGGAAAGGTCAGCGCACCGCGGTCAAAGTTCAACAAATTTAAACTTTGACTCGGCTCAAAACTTTTGCGCGTCGCGATATGCCGCGCACAAGCGGCAAACCAGTTTGTGTACAAACCAATGGAACAGTGTGATTTTTCCGCGATAGTGTGAACTCCCCTTAAAGGCCCTGTAGATGATCTGTTTTTGAGCGATTCTGCGAATAAAACCATTATAAATCAGAAGAAATACATCAACAAACTCATCCTAAGAAATTTCAGCTTTGTCAAATGTACCACGTTTAAAAAAACCATGAAAATCCATATGCGTTTTTCTGGTCTTAGCGAGGTGTTTCAAATATTCGTTCTCAGTTGATCGGGTAGTATGTGGCTTGCGTCATGCACTCTGTGGCGCACATACTGCCTGTGCGCGCGATCCATAAAAATGCATCGCATTGGAACACGCACACGCAGTACACAGCGCCCATGCATTTTGGACCGCGTAGATGCGAACCAAAAATAAGTAAATCGTTTGCAAACGATCTAAATAATTTCATCTTTACGGATTATTTTCGGGTAAAATTATATCGTTTTAAGCGAAAACCTTTTGTTGGATAGTTGCTATTAATTCAATCTTTACTTTCAGAACTTTTCCCCTGTAAACTCTCTGGGGTCATTGCAAATGATCCACTGGGCCTTTAAGGCGAAAGCCAACACAAATGCGAATATGACGTCACAGCGAAGTTTTCGCCCCTCGAATTCGCAGAAAGTTGAACCACTAGTTTTAGCTTGTTCGCTGCGAAATGTTTGACGTCAGATACGCGTTTTTCATTCGCTTTCGCGTATAAAGTATACACTAGCTGGCTTCACTAGAGACAGCATGCATGGGCGCAAAATGCCAACCTTTGGCACTATGTGGTGCACGCGGCAGGTGTGAAGTACAGAATCAATACCGTGTTCAACGTCGGAAAGAATGGCATAAAACAACCAGAGTGTCGGTTACTAGGCATTGGCGTGCACCACGTAGCAACAACAGCACATGTGAAAGTAAAGAATCGGGGGTGCCACAGCCTTAGTACAAATGTTACGCGCAAAAGGATAATTACGAAGGCATAAATTGGACAGAATTTCGTGGTAAGAGTTGGGAAGTTGATCAGATTTTTTTCTTTAAACAGAAAAAAAATTTGGAGTAGGGAAAATTTAAGATTTTGTAAGGAAACACTTAGAAATGTTTCACCCTGTCTCATATGTTTTGCACACAAGGTATGAAGCCATGATCAACTTCCCTATTCTTTCCCACACGGTGCCTCAGTGGCGACCAGAGTAAACTCAATTCATACCGGGGAGTTCATTTGTCACAAATCATACTAGTGGGTATACAATTCTCTGTGTCACTGTGAAATGTACACCACAAAATTTAACGATTTTTGCAAACCTTTTGAAGTAAAGAAGATTACAAATTTCAAACGTACCTGAAGACGCCGAATTCACGGTGGCTGACATAGTGGGCCAAGCTGCACCTGTTGTCTCAATTAATTCCACGTCGTTGGCGTTAACTTGACGCCCCAAAGCGATCAGAATTAGTACGAATGTAGCAAAAGATGCCATTTTTAATTTGGCCTCTTTAGAAATCTGTAACTATAAGCTTGCTAGCATAAATTGTTGATGTTACTTGACAGAGTTGTAAGTGTTCGTGAGAATGTGGTAACCTACTTTTGCAGTCAACCCCTTTTATATGTTTTAGATGAAGGACCTTGAGCCGACTTTCACAATGTTCCTCCATGTTGTAACTATACAGGAAATGGCCAGTATAAGCATTGAGAACAAAGAAAAACCAAGGAACTAATATTTCCTTGTTCTAAACAGGATGCTGTGCAGAGGCACACAAATGTCAATCTGTCCAAGGGCCAATTTCATGGCGCTGCTGAGCACAAAAATTTGCTTAAGGCCCTGTCACACCTTGACGTTTTAGCCAGCGTATGCTGACGTATAAAAATTTTGGCGAATACGCTGGCGTACGTCGAATAAGTTATGGGTACGTTTTGTATAAGTTAAGAGCACGCTGAAACACGCTGGTATACGTCGTAGTAAGGCGAGGTCGCCGAAAAATTGTGTGCATGCACAACAATTTTCGGCGTATGCCAGCGTGTGGCTCATAAGTCCCGCATAAGTTGTAGGTAATACGATCGTTGACACACGTTCACACACGTTACTTGTAAGTTACTCATAAGTCGAAATATGTCGAGATAATGTCTAGCGTACCCAAAACTTATTTCTAACCTATGAGTAACGTGCTTTGAACCTATTTTGAACTTATCTCCAACGCATATTGAGGTATGTATACGTATTTGACGTGTTCCGTACGACCACAGAACTTACTGAACGTGTTTCTAACTTACAGCTACCGTATAATGGCGTATTGGCAGCGTTTAGGTGAATTGGTATATACAAATGGGGTTCACAGGAGGAACCCGTCAGTACTCCTCAAGACTCCATGGTCTATAGTGCGGTTATGATTTGAATCGTCGATCGGCAGCCTTTTTATAGGCTACGACACGTGATCGTCGGCGATACGCTGCCGCGCGCTATGCATAAGTTAGACTATCGTTGGGCATATTAGTTGTGATCGCCGGCAACATGCTAAGCATTCGTTGGTATTCGTTGGTATAAGTTATCTAAACGTTATGGAAACGTTCAATGTAAGTTAATACTACGGTATGTATACGTTCAACTCGTTATGAATACGCTTTGTATACGCTCAAAATTGAAGAAAAAAAAAATCGATAGTTCAGCGTATGCCAGCGTTTTAGAGAAATTTTCATACGTCAGCATACGCTGGCTAAAACGTCAATTAAGGTGTTACAGGGCCTTCAGCACAGGTGATTTATTTGCTTTATAGAATGGATTGCCAGCCAAAATTATACGCCAACTTGTGTTCTTCGCAAGAGTAGGAGAATACCTTTCAATACACATCACTTTCGATTTGGGTTGACAATCCATTTTTGCAAAATAAAGCAAATAAATCCTGTGCTAAGCAAATTTGTGTGCTTAGCAGCGCCACGAAATTGGCCCCAGATGCTGGAATCATTGAGCTCGATATATATTTTTTTCTGGAGAACTATAGCGTCGCCATTTTTGTTATGGTGCATAAAAGGTAACACCAACAACTTGTCTTTTTGTCCTTTTTTGCATCCGTGGATATGGTGTATACAAGCCAAAATGGCGGCGCACTGCAGTCAAAGGTTAACGAAGGAATCCCTTTGGAATCACACGCCCAACGCACACGCACGTAGTTCCACCAATCACACATCCTCTTGCAACAGTGCCCCTTTAACGCACTCCCTAACTCCTGCGTACAGTGGCCCTGTTGAAAAAGGCCCATTTCGCGGTGGGACTAGCGACAGAAATCTTGTCGCCTCTGCTGGACCAATCAGGACGCATTGCAGCATGATTGCAGGCATTCAAATGTAACGCGCGCAGATTGTAAACACCATGCATGCATGTGATACATGTACTCGGTAATGCTGGCCGTTGTCCGCGTCGACGATTGGCTGCTATTTAAAGCATACTGGGGAATCCGTTCCATTACATTCGTCAGCATGCATCCCTGTTATTAATTTGAAAAACTGCGGAGTAAATTAAGATCGTCGTTTGAAAGTTTGGTAGGAATGGGACAGTCATAAGGAACGGAACCCAATACAATTTCTGGAAAGTATAGAAATCGTTTCTTTTCGGTATAACATGACCGAATTGATTAAATTACATCAAAATGACTCGGGCGTGAGTTGGCTCAAGACAACAGCCGGCTCACTCCACAGATTTGCGTGTGTTTCCTCAGTGTATTGTTACGTCGCTTTGCAGAGTGGAAATTCCCTGATATCTCAGGATGCCAATCACATGGCGCAAGCGCAAAGTTCTACATAGATTGGTTCCCGATCCCTATAGATTGGTTCGCTTATTGCGAAAATATAGGGATCGGTAAAGGGCAGCCATGACGGGCAGAATTCTGCCCGTCACGTGGTTATTATTATTTTTATATTTTTAGTAAGTGCGCAGATTTTGAATTGACATTTGTAACTTGGCCGTGCGTGTCGAACATATCCAATTATGTAAATAAAGTACATTGCCTAAAGCAAAGGGCTTGGCCAATTTTTTAATATAAAAAACACAATGCGCATGCGGAAAGACGACCAATTACAGATCAATATGAAGCGCCCTTTACGGGAACCAGTCTAAGTTCTACACTGCATTTTTCTTACCAATTAATTTTTGGAATTTCTCAACGGATGGTCGTAAAAAGAAGTAATTATCTTGTACAGATTTTAATACTGAAGAGATTATTTTTTTTAGCTTTGTAACACAAAATTCCCACGCGACTCGGACAGCTGGTGCCGCATTTTGTTTCCGTAATTCTTATAAAATCGGTGATGAATGGTTATCGTTAAAATCAATTTTCAACCAACAAAGGCATACTGCAAGTTAATTACCACATTTACCCAGCATCAGGGTCACTATACTAGAATGCATTGAATAGATTCAATACTGATTTAAATAAGATATGGAAGTTTTCCCGTGTGAAACGAGGGATGTATTTTTTGCTGGAACTTTTAAAGGTGACTGGAGTTTGGTTTTAAAAAGTGACACATGGGTATGGGTTTATTGAGAGAGCATAGCTGGTAGAGCATCTGCCCGGTTAGTCAGAAGTTTCGGGTTCGAATCCTGATAAGACCCTTACGATTTTTGACTCATCTGAATAAAAAAAATGAAAATTCTGTGGGGAAAGCCATGGCACCTTAATTTTCTCCGTTTGCCTAATTTCCAGTGGAGGGAGGGGCCAGACGATTTTTTTATATTGGGGGGAGGGGGTGCTGGCTCCCCCGCACCCTTAAATGTCAAAACCTTCACTACACGCAATATGGCTTTCAATGAAATTATTACCAAGCGAAAACATGTGGTTAAAAACAAGACCTTACAAAAATTCACATACTGCTTATTACAAATATTGTAATTAGTAAATGTATACAACCTATAGCGGTTATTGTTTAGTGCACAATGTCTAGGCCTATACGTATGGCGTCCCTAGCGTGCAATATCGAGACAACCTTACTGATAACGAGCTAATTTCAAAGATATAAACACCCTTGATAACATGGATACATCTGTCAATACAAAATTTGCATACCGAACGCAATAAAAAGGCGCACATTTGCCGACAAGTCGCCAGTTTGGACAGCGTAATCACTGACTGAACAACGCCCTCTACGGTCAATAATTGAGTCATCATTTTTGGAGAGAGTTTGGGACTCCGTCGAAATATTCAACATCATGTTTTTCGTTGTAGTTTTTGCCGTTTTTGCTTTATGCATGCAAGGGTGAGTTCGGTTTATTTCGTTTAGTCATTCAAACAATTTTTGTTAAATTATTTGTTTTTATATTTTCCCCTTTTCTGTTTTTACTAACACAACATCTGGTATGGTGTCTGCTCACCATTAAAACGAAACAACTAAACTTGGGATGAGAGAAAAATCGTAAGGGCCTTATCGGGATTCGAACCCGAGACCTCTAACTCACCGGGCAGATGCTCTACTAGCTGAGCTATAAGGCACAGTTGGTGTACCGTACCCAATTCTTCTCTCGGTATTGCATGGCGCAACTTACGAACACAACATCTGGTATGGTGCCTGATCACCATTGAAATGAAACAACCAAAATTGGGTTGAGAGAAAAATCGCAAGGGTCTATTTTTACTAGTAATTTTTTTACTAGTATTTTTTTTACTAGTAAAACTTTGAAAAACAAAATATATTCTTCCAAAAAAAGTAACGCAATTTTGTTAAAATATCAATTCTTGATCAGAACAGAAGTTTGTTAAATACAGTGAGCTTGTGGATATATAGCAAGGCAATGATTGACCAATCACTTTGGAATCGCTTTCAAGACCGTTCCACTTCAGTGATTTCAGCAAGGTCCAAGAGGACCTGTTTGAACAAAGTGATTCCCACAGTAATGAAATGTGACATTTCCTGTTTATTGGAGAATTCCTCAGTTGAGCTTTCAGAAAACCCATTGTTGGGTTTTCAACCTGATATAACTTGCGCGGGATGAGCTGTATACCCAGCACGATGTGGCAAAGGGACTCCCCCCACCCCCTAACGCCCCTATACCTGAACACACTCTTCCCTTTTGTTAACGCACCAACTCCCCTAAAAACAAAAAAGGAATTCTTTTTGAATTCCTTTGGATGTTTGAGGCACAATAGGGGAACAATGGTATAGGGGGGATACCCTCTGCCACATATCGTGCTGCATATGATGAGCTGACATCTGGAGCCGCGCGTCTTCCTAATGAGCCCAGAAGTGCAGGAGCTCAGGGAGGCACTTCAGGCAGGGTGGCGCACCCTGCCCCAGCGGCTCTTTTTGAGGCTGATGCAGTTAGCTCTGCTTCAAGAGGAGTTAATACACGTTACTGACTCATAAAATGTTACATCTATCATATCAGCCTCCTCGATCTTTTGATCAGAATATAATTTTCGTTTCCTTTTTTTGAATTGTTTATTTGGTAGTTTTTATTATTACGCATGTATTTGTTTTTATTTTTTAAGGGGAGAGAGTCTGCTCTGCCACCCGTGTGAAACTGTCAAGTGCGTCCCCGTTAAATCGCTTTACTGCCCGAAAGGAGCCGAGTTGGTGAAGGAGCACTGCGGGTGCTGCGACGTGTGCTCCAAGGTAAGGATTCACACTGAGCCTATTCGCACGTTTATTTGACGCACGCGTAAATTTGACGCGCGCGTTATTTTGACGCAACTGTAAATTTGACGCGCGCCGCTTTGAGAAAAAGCGGTTCTGCAGATTCACAAAAAGCTAAAGTTGACTCTGTGGTTTTTTAGTTCGTGGATTCACTCCAAAGCCTGAATTCACTGCAGTCATTTCGTTAACGGCATTATGGCCCTTTTCCAAATCTAGACTTGGGCTTAGGCTCGGGCTTCATGTGGCCATACACCTTTTCACAAATACTCTTGCACAAAAGACAGTACTGCATTGTGGGAAGGATAGCGATCCAACAACCTTCCCACAATCCAGCTCTGTCGTTTGTCTAAGTTTACTCAAGCAGTACTTGCAAAAAGGTCTAAGTTAAAGCCAGAGCCTGAGCCTAAACCCAAGTCAATATTTTGCAGGGCTACGATGAACCGTGTGGCGGTTACGGAATGATGGGCGAGTGCTCCGAGGCTTTGGGTCTGGTGTGCAGATACACTCCGTGCAAGGACCCGCAGGACTTTGAGTGTACCTCCAAGCCGGGGACTTGCAAATATCAATAGGTAAGTTCTGATTAAAGACAGATTACACGTCTTTTTGATTGGAAAAGTTTTAAAAACAGGAACAACTGCATTCTTATAAAAGTTGATAAAACTGCCTTGTCGAAATTTCAGCCACATAGACATGATAGATGCAGTATAATACTTCAGAAAACCTGAAAAATCCATGCATGGTTTTTTTTGTATGAGTGAATGGTAAAAAAGCCTGTGCAAACAATTGAAGAAAAAATACCTTTATTTGGCAATTTCTCCAACAAAGGTACCATTTTACACGAATAAAAAAAACATGTGGTGTTTGTTACCATTGCTGTCAACACTTTTAGTCGGGTTTTTCTTGTCAACTCATTCACTTAGTAAAATGTTGGGTCACTGCAAAATGTAACTGCTTTAATGCACCTATCAATTGTTTCCCCCACCCCCCGCCCCCGGGCTGCCCCACCTAAGAGGTGGGGGTTGTCAATTTTTGTGTGACAAAATCCCCACCCCTGGGGCACAATTTCAGTGACACAATTCCCACCCCTGGGAAAAAAATATGCACGTTTTCCCCCCATGCTGGAGCGCTGAAAATTAGATTTCTATGTGTCAAAATCCCCACCCTGGGGCATGAAAATCGTGACCGAATCCCCACCTAAGGGGTGGGGAAGTCAGGGGAACAATTGATAGGTGCATAACAATGCAACTATACCGTATTCTTGCTTTTCAGATCGGAACCGTCCCGAAACTGGTCGAAGATGAGAAATTGGCGACGAACTACGAACTTTTAAGGACAATGGACCATTTACACCGTGGCGGTCATGACATGTTTTCATATTTAAATGATGTGACAATAGATCCACAGAGTGCCTACTCATGCATGACTCACGCTGACAATGTGACTGACCCCTGTCATGGCCGACCGTGTAAGTGGTCTATTAAGCCCCATGGACTTGTGACGACTTGTGATGGACTGGTCCTAGTAAAAAGTATTAAAATGACCGCAGTCAATCTTTATTGATATTTTACTTGAACATCAAAATAAACGTATCAAGATATTTTCTTTGTGTATATGCATCGATGTTAAAACCATTATTGGTGGCAACTATTCCTAGAGGTCAATTTCACCTATTCTTGGGTTTCACTTGGCTTGACAACGGTTGCTATCCGCCATAACTTTGTCCATACTATGGCACGCCAAAGCGAAAAATAATTAAACACTGATAATTTAATGTTGACCCATATTTTCGCAAATTTTGCGCAAGAAAAAAGTTGGCATGATTTTTAAATGTTGATAGACTGTTTAAAAATGGCATACCGTGCTTTTATCAGTGTTTAATTATTTTCGCTTTGGCGTGCCATACGCGTGACGTCAACAACTATTATATCCGTCATGAATTTCTCCATACAATGGCACGCCAAGGCGAAAATAATTGTAAAAAAACTTGCCAACAAAAGCACAGTATGCCAGTTTCAAACAGTCTATCAACATTTAAAAGTCATGCCAACCTTTTTTTCTTGCGCAACATTTGCGTCAACATTAAATTATCAGTGTTGAATTATTTTTCGCTTTGGCGTGCTATAGTATGGACACAGTAATGGATGATAGCAACCGTTGTTAAGCCAAGTGAAACCCAAGAATTGGTAACCCGAAATTTATGATGATGTGCTTGAGTGTCTCTCTATTTGTTTTTCAACACCCCATAGTTACTTCATTGTATTAACCTCAAATTAATACCCAATTGTATTTGTAAGATGTCATCGTTTAATAAAACTGCTATGAACATCCAAACATGTATCTTGCTTCAATTTGTTTGGTAATGTATAGGCTACATGTATTTCAAATGCAATTAATAAATACCTTAGACAGTTTATGCATCCCTATTAGCTAAGAACACACCACGTGGCCGGTTTTAAACGAATGATAATAACTAGTGTTTAAAACTAGCTGGCTCGCGTTTCTGCCTGCGCCCTAGTAGGCGTATGGAACTCGCACATGCACCCAGAAACTGCACGCTTCCGAGAGCACTGTGCATGCGACATCTATACCGGGTCGTCTGCGTGCGCGTACACAACACATCGGCATTACACGCGTAACGCGCGCGATCAAACAAACAACTCGACGCACAGCTAGCAGTTTGAACGTACAAACAACAAGATGAAGCGAAAAAGTGAATGCAACGACAAGCTAAATTTGGTGAGTTTTACCGATTTACACAAAAAGGTATGTATGAATAGGATTAAAAGTGGGTTTTGGCCGGTCTTAAGCAATCCGTTCAAAACCGGATAGGGGCCTGGATGCTGATAATGATCAACAGTAGGCCTATAATGAATAAACCGACCACTCCGTCTTTGTTTTGCTCGTATGTGTCAACAAATTCACTCGTAAAAAAACGGAACCCACTTGTACAAAAATACAGGTACACTATACTACATTGTGTATATTAGCAATTTCCAAACATAATGAACAATCTGTTAAAACAGGCATTATCCTGACACAAATATTTAGCAGGAAATGTCACACTTTAAACCAAATAAGTTTCCCCCAAATAACAACAGAATTGACCTGAATGCCAGGAAACCCCAGTAAAAAAAACACGGTTATTTTGTTTACAGTGTACTTTCACAAGGTCCAATAATTCTGAGCGAATAAATTCCACCCATAACTTTCCCCCCATAACCTTCCACTATACTGAGCTACAAAATCTCATTTCTGTATACGTTCGGGATACAGTATAGACATCATATCAAACATGCTTGTCATAATTTTTGCCGTTTTTGCCGCTTGCATGCAGGGGTAAGTTTTGGTCGAGAAATATTGTCTGATAAATTTTTTCAGATCACATAACTCCCATTCTGCTCAAACTTCATTGGCTACCCATTAGGTACAGGATTCAATTTAAAGTTGCATTGTTGACATTTAAAGCCCTTCATGGATATGCACCATCTTACATTCAAGACTTGCTACAAGTCCGCACAGTGAGACCGAGTCTCAGGTCAACAGGTAACACGCTCTATGTCCCCAGAACCCGTCTGGTAACCTATGGGGATAGGGCATTTTCTAGATATGCACCCCGTCCTTGGAATTCTTTGCCAGATGAGCTGAGAGCGACACGTGATCTTTCTGTCTTTAAACGGCATTTAAAGACTTTTTCACCAGGCTTTTCACAACAACTAGTGACTTTCTTTCTTGACCTGGCGCCTTTGAATGGCCTCCAGATATTGTGCGCCTAGTAAGTGCTTTGCTATTATTATTATTAATATCCATACATGAAAAAAGTTGTGAAATTTTAAGCACTCACAGGATAGGAATTTCCCATTGGTTTGGTATGCACAAATATTCTTTTGTCGACAGTCCCAATACAACATCTGCCAAACTTTGACTTCACGAGTTGACAAGAAATATCCAACTAAAAGTGTTGATGACACAAGTTTCCACGAACTGACATCCGAGGTCTCAAGTCTGGCCTCAATGGAATCCCACCCCAGGACTTCTAACAGTTCAGTTACACTCGATTTAGACTTGTAGTTCCCGTGAACAAACCTGGCTGCCCTCCGTTGAACTTTCTGGGGAACATCACTATTATGCTTAGTCCCTGGGTTCCAAGCACGTGAAGCATATTCAACATGTGGCTGAACGACAGTTTTATACAAGTTTTCTTTGACGGTCTTAGAGCAATAATAGAAGTTTCTCTGAATGAATTTTAACATTTTTGTAGCCTTGACAGCAGCTTGTTGTGATTGCTTGTCCTATTTTAGGTTGTTTTGGATAATTACCCCTAACTTTGACTTCTAGAGTCTGTCCAAGTAAAGTGTAATTTCTCTTTCCATATCAATTACTACATCTATGTGGCTGAAATTTCTGCAAGGCAGTTTATCAATATTATTCTTTAGCTGTGTACTGTTCAAAAACCTGTGTGTTTGCATTTTTATAGGGGAGAGAGTCTGTCCTGTATACACTGCTATGAGGCCAAGTGTCGGCCAGTGGAGTTACTAAATTGTCCGAGAGGTGCCGAGTTGGTCAAGGGCATCTGCGGGTGCTGCGATGTCTGTTCCAAGGTAAAGCCTAGGGCCCGGTGTCCCGCTCTCAGATGTTCCGCGTACTCAGATGTTCCGATGACCAAATATGGTACCTTACGTCACGGAACGTCATGCGCACAGCGTATGTATTTATACCAGTTTTGGTGCAGAATTCGCGCCATGTACGTACTTTGATGCGTGCAGATGTAGTGGCGGCCGCGGATATATGGCGGAGCGGTCATGCCGTTTCGCCGTATTTAGAGAAAAAAACAAAAAAATAATTGATTACTTAAGCAAGGGGTCTTACGCAGCAGGGCTTTCTGAGAGTCAGAAGAGAGAAACACATGTACGATGAGGCCAGTAAGCACGCGGACACATTTACAAGGGGACAGTTTTACCTTTTACACCGGGACATCTGTGCACGCGGAACATCTGAGATCGTACACGCAACGTGCTGAAATGTTCCGTGACGTCATCGGAACATCTGAGCACGCGCAACATCTGAGATCGTGATACCGGGTCACAGTGAGCACATTCAATTCACGACAATAAAAAGAGCTCGTTCAGATTTTTCCAGAAAAATATATTTCGTTCTAACCTCCCCAAAAATGAGCGTCATAAAACCCACTGAACATAATAATTCATGTAGAATAGATTGTGGAATACATGTATGCAGCGGCGTAACTGGGGTGAAACATCTAAGGCGGCACCTGCCCACCTGAGGGGGCACGGACCTCAGCTGGGGGAATGTGCCCCCCGTAGTTACGCCACTGCATGTATGCGCTAAAAATGTAATAATGTATGTATACGGTATCACAACTCTTCAAACTTTTTTTTTTTCAAACAACGATTCCACAATCACACTAATATTTTGTCCCATGCGTAGGGTTTTGGTGAGAGGTGCGGTGGCGCATGGGGAATGAAGGGCCAGTGTTCGGAAGCCCTTGGACTGGTATGTAAACGCCCGTGCGAACGTAAGCGCCCATCCCCCTGGTGCCGCTCGGAAAAAAGAAGATGCCGGTGCAAACCCGAATAGGTACGTCCACGTCATCAGAACATTTGGGAAAATTCATGTGAATGTGTGGCCGAAGGAAAATTCAGTAAACTGGGAGGGGGCGATGGAGAGGGGCAGAGGGGAAGGCTTGGGGTGGGGTGGGGTGGGGTGGTGAGGGGTGGGATGGTTAGGAGTAGGGTCTTTCTATAAATTAGGGGTCCAAAAGTGTGACATTTAGTGTCCCCCGTTACACCTGATATGTGTTATTTTTCGAAAAAAAATAATTAAAATGGCTTTTAAACCATTTTGTATGAATTGTACTTTATGTACTCACTCTTTGAGATGGAAAGTATTTAAAGAATGTGTCCTGAATTTACAAAAACAAGATGTAAAATGTAACGGGGGGCACCAACATTGGACTCCTAATTTATAGAAAGACCCGGTGGGGTGGGGTGGGGTGGGGGCGCAGTATTTTGGAAAAAGGTCTGCTTTGTCTAGCTATGGTTGGCCCAATTGGACCCTTTGCATAGGTGCCCATGACGGGGGGAGTTACATTGTTACTGTGTGTCATGCACAAGTAGGCACTTTGTGGATCTATTGTCAACTCATTTAAATAGGAAAACCTGTCCCCTATCATGGCCGCCAGTGCAAAGAGTCTATATTACATAATTCCACTTTTCTTGAAAACTTTAAACGGTGCATTCCTTTATCTTCTCGGGTTGCCCCGAGTCCGGGTCGTTATTTAGGCATGACGTCATTCCCGTGTGGCTCACTCGGGTCAGCCAACCCCATACTCTGCTTGCAAAATAGGGTCTGTTGGGTTAGTGACGTCATGTACATGCATAGTATAGCAACGCAAAATGGCGTATACTGTGTTACGCGAATAAACGAAAAGCAAATCAAAGTGCGTATCATTCAAACTGCTGATAAAAACTGTAAACGGGGTGACTTAAATTTATGTTCCTCTTGCACTTACCTACATATAACTTGTAACCCAGTTGCATATTAAACCCATTATTGGAAAACATTATCTAGGGATAACCTGGGAAAACTAAACGAACGCACTCTTACAGTAAAAACAAAAATTGCAAGCGATATCATGAACCTTTAATTTCTTTGTTTCAGATCTGCAAGTTAACAGACTGGTCGAAGACAGAATGCATATCATCGAGGATATACTTATTAGGAACTTAAGCCTACTTAAAGGCCCAGTGTATCATTTGCAATGACCCCAAAAAGTAATCGACGAGTTTACAGGGGAAAAGTTCTGAAAGTAAAGATTGAATTAATAGCAACTAACCAATGAAAGGTTTCCGCTCAAAATGATATAATTTTACCAGAAAATAATCCGTAAAGATTAAATTACTTATTTTTGGTTCGCATCTACGCGGTCCAAAATGCATGGGCATGCGTGTACGTGTTCCAACGCAATGCATTTTTATGGATCGCGCGCACACGATGTGCGCCACAGAGTGCATGACGCAAGCCACATAGTACCCGATCAACTGAGAACGAATATTTGGAACACCCCACCAAGACCTGGAAAACGCATATGGATTTTCATGTTTTTTTAAAACGTGGTACATTTGACAAAGCTGAAATTTCTTCGGATGAGTTTGTTAATGTCTTTCTTTTGATTTATAATGGTTTTATTCGCAGAATCGCTCAAAAACAGATCATCTACAGGCCTTTAAAGAGATTAAATTGTCTTTGTTCACTTAAAGGAGCATGTCCGTATATAAATTTGAATACCATACAAAATAATAATATATATACTGTATGCACGGAGTTCTGATACAATTTCAAAAATTTAAACACTCAAAAAGTGTCTTTTCTCGTTTAATTTCCGACGGAAAACATCCCAAAACCAACTAGTAGTGCATTACTTCTTCATCTGTGTAAAATTTTAGACAGATTCGGAACGTGCTGAAATGGGCGCCGTGCCGGAACATCCGAGCACGCGGAACATGAGAGATTGTGACACCGGGTTCGATTCCGGGGCACGTACATGATGTTTGTGGATTGGTTTCCGTTTGCAGTCCCTACTTGACCGCGTGGGTTTCCCCCTCCCCCCAGGAGATTTCTCTGGGGGTTTTCCTCCTACTTCTAAAACGGCATCTCTTTCTTCGTTATCTCGAGTTGATAATAAAGTATAGTTAAAGCAAATAACGTAGAATTGATTGATAAAGGGCCTTAAAATTAACAACAATACCATATACATGTAGTTGATGGCATAAAGGGCCTTAAGCCTAGCGTACATCGACATTGCAACTGGAAGCAGCGGAACTAATCAGTTGCTGTCGATGTGTGCGTAGCGCGCACATCGACAGAAACTGATTAGTGCGGCAACTGGGAGCATCCAGCTATGTCTACATTTCCAGAGCGTACACACATCGACACAGCAACTCGGTAAAGCACAGAGTGCATTGACCTTGCAACTGGAAGCAACTGTTGCTTGCAGTTGCTGTCGATGTGCGCCCACGTGATCAGATGCACGAGAGCAACTGGCAGCAACTAGTTGCAAGTACGCGTACATCGACGCAACTGACCGCAACTGGGTACAACTAGTTGCCAGGAAGTAGAACATCGACCTTTTTGAGCAGATCAGTTGCTCCCAGTTGCCGGAAACACCAGTTGCCACGAGTTGCTTCCAGTTGCAAGGTCGATGTACGCAAGGCTTTAGTTGCCATAAAAATAACATAATCTTAAAATAATCTAAATATGCCGTACCTGACGTCAAATCACCGCTTCGATGAAGCTTTTTTCTTCATCTGTTGAAGTCGTTTCATCGCCGACGCGGTACTCGTCTGCGGAACGTTCTTTCCCGCGTGCCCTCCTGCCCCGCTCTTAACCTGCGTCTTTGCGCTCGAACTGGGAGCGGTCTTGGTAACTGGGGACGGTATGGGGCTGACCTTTGACCCTGGCTTTGAAGTGACACTAGAGGGCCTGCTACTCGTGACGTTGGTTCTCGTATTAGTGGATGGTTTGTTTAAGTTAGCCAAGCTGGCGAGACCGGTGTAAGGGGTTTTACTCGAGGACGAAACGGCGGCTGAAGAAGAGGTTGACTGAAAAAAAAAATTCAAGAAATCACAAGATCAGTGACTAGTACTCTAATGAAAATGTTTGAGTTCGTTTGGTTTCAAGAAAAGTTGAAAACATTTTCGTTAGGGCGCTGGCACACATTCGGAGTTTTGCATCCCGGTTGGCCCCGGTGCCGCCCTCTGATACGACGGGCAACCACAGTTTTGGCCCCAAACCAGGCTGAATCTCTGATCTCACGATTCAACCAAGGATTGTGCAAGGCGTCACTACGGGCCACTACGGCTATGCCGGCAGTCCTAGGGGTCAGCTAGGGCTCTAGAAGGGTCCTTCTGAGTTTTAATAATATTAATATCACTTAATGCCGCAAAGGGGCGACCTGCCGGTATGACTTTGCCAGACGACCACCGAAATTTCGGCTAAAAGACATCGATTGGACACCAAATTTCTGTTACCCGAAGCTTCCGAAAATGGTTCCACACCTAATAAAAATGGTTATCGATTTGAAAAAAAATTGATTTTGAACTAAAAAAATGGTTTTTGACTTCCTAAATATTGGGGCTACGCCAAATTGTCGCCCTAACCAAGCGCGTCGCCCTAATAGGGCTCTGTACACAAAAAGTGTCGCCCCATTGGATAAAATAGAGAAATAATAGACAGTTCTTATATAGCGTATGACAGATCCGACGGATCTCTCAATGCGCTTTCTGCATTATTACCCCTGGTCATTGGGCTCAGTAATATCATTCCTTAATCCTTCTCAGCTCCCTGGGGAGTATACAGTCCCATGCTGCTTATGCGCACAGGGACTAATCAAACGTTTTATACGATTTCAATTTCTTCCCGGTTGACCCGGCAAAGTATTGCTTGCACAACTCCACCGGGACACGTTGCCAATTTACACTACAAGTGGGCCTGGGAGGGGTAACTAGTCTGCATCGAGACAACCAGGTAATATCTGCCTCTATTTAAGCAAGTGCCTTGCTTAAAAGCACGTGTCACAACCTGTCATGCCAGGATTCGAACCCACATTTCAGCTATTTAGCCGGGTGCAACTGATCTGCTACAACAGAAAACCCTTTGCTTTATTCCAGAATGACATTTAAAACAAAAAAGGTTTAAAGAAAGTTGAAGGGCCTACCTTGGGCTCGGTTCTCTTGAAGAGATTTAGAACTGGTTCTTGATCGGATTTAGCTTCGACGTCTTTCTGGATTGTGTCCTTGGTGGTGGTAGCACTACTGCTGCTGCCTTTCAGCTTCTTTGATACCTTTAGCAGAAGAGAAAAATCATATGGGTCTTAAAGGGATTCGAACCTGAGACCTCTGACTCACCGGGCAGATGCTCTACCAGCTGAGTGGAATACACCCTCAGGTTTTCCCCCAAGACCTCTGACTCACCAGGCAGATGTTCTACCAGCTGAGCTATGACGCACAGTGGAATACTCCCTTATGTTTTCCCCCAAGACCTCCGACACACCAGGCAGATGCTCTACCAGCTGAGCTATGAGGCACAGTGGTATACTCCCTTAGGTTTTCCCCAAGACCTCTGACACACCAGGCAGATGCTCTACCAGCTGAGCTATGAGGCACAGTGGTATACTCCCTCAGGTTTTCCCCAAGACCTCTGACACACCGGGCAGATGCTCTGCCAGCCGAGCTATGAGGCAGTGGAATACACCCTCTGGTTTCACCCAAGACCTCTGACACACCGGGCAGATGCTCTACCAGCTGAGCTCTGAGGCACAGTGGTATACTCCCTCAGGTTTTCCCCAAGACCTCTGACACACTGGGCAGATGCTCCACCAGCTGAGCTATAAGGCACAGTGGTATACTCCCTCAGGTTTTCCCCAAGACCTCTGACACACCAGGCAGATGCTCTACCAGCTGAGCTATGAGGCACAGTGGTATACTCCCTTAGGTTTTCCCCAAGACCTCTGACACACTGGGCAGATGCTCTACCAGCTGAGCAATAAGGCACAGTGGAATACACCCTCAGGTTTTCCCCAAGACCTTTGACACACCAGACAGATGCTCTACCAGCTGAGCTATAAGGCACAGTGGTATACTCCCTTAGGTTTTCCCCAAGACCTCTGACACACTGGGCAGATGCTCTACCAGCTGAGCAATAAGGCACAGTGGAATACACCCTCAGGTTTTCCCCAAGACCTCTGACACACCAGGCAGATGCTCTACCAGCTGAGCAATAAGGCACAGTGGAATACACCCTCAGGTTTTCCCCAAGACCTTTGACACACCAGACAGATGCTCTACCAGCTGAGCTATAAGGCACAGTGGTATACTCCCTTAGGTTTTCCCCAAGACCTCTGACACACTGGGCAGATGCTCTACCAGCTGAGCAATAAGGCACAGTGGAATACACCCTCAGGTTTTCCCCAAGACCTCTGACACACCAGGCAGATGCTCTACCAGCTGAGCAATAAGGCACAGTGGAATACACCCTCAGGTTTCCCCCAAGACCTCTGACACACCAGGCAGATGCTCTACCAGCTGAGCTATAAGGCACAGTGGAATACACCCTCGGGTTTTCCCCAAGACCTCTGACTCACCGGGCAGATGCTCTACCAGCTGAGCTATGAGGCACAGTGGAATACACCCTCATGTTTTCCCCAAGACCTCTGACTCACCAGGCAGATGCTCTACCAGCTGAGCTATGAGGCACAGTGGAATACACCCTCAGGTTTTCCCCAAGACCTCTGACTCACCAGGCAGATGCTCTACCGGCTGAGCTATGAGGCACAGTGGAATACACCCTCTGGTTTCACCCAAGACCTCTGACACACCGGGCAGATGTTCTACCAGCTGAGCTCTGAGGCACAGTGGTATATTCCCTCAGGTTTCCCCCTAAAATATTAGAACAAAACACATTAGTTTCGGTGCAACTATTTTTACCTGCTTCTTCATACTGCGTGTGCATTTGGTGCAATACCACACAAGACGAGGGTCATTGGGATCTGCTTCACTCGCTGGGGGCTTGTGGCAAAGCTGAGATTGGTAAACAAAAAAAAGGCAACAAATAAATCAAAATTATTGGTATTTAAATCAGCAAAATTGTTGTTTTGCATGGGACTTTTT
Organism: Henricia sp. BOLD:AAB3569; assembly: GCA_037783545.1. Taxonomy (NCBI): domain Eukaryota; kingdom Metazoa; phylum Echinodermata; class Asteroidea; order Spinulosida; family Echinasteridae; genus Henricia; species Henricia sp. BOLD:AAB3569. Next base: position 1,121,454 of record JBBELK010000158.1, on the reverse strand, counting down.
TCAGTTGATGCAAAAAGCATCACGCATGGGACACATGTACATACAGTCGAACCACGATAAAAGAGCACTGTTAATACATTTTGCTTATAACAAAGACAAATTTAACATGCAATCCTTTGTATGTCCTTCATTGTTTTACAAGGTTCCTGTTATAACAAGGTAATCTACAAAGTCATAATTTTTAAGAGCCTTTTAGTATTATTATTATTATTTCTTTCTGGTATTCATACCAAGGATTCCTCAATAGTGCTCATTGCACTGTCACTCGCAAGCGTGAGGAAACCCATGAAGAATTCAAATTAGAAATGACCAGATCGAGACACCGGCAAATATCCCCTTGCTCTTCACGAAAGAATGCTCTGGGATCTTTAGAGTGCGTTACCATTACCTAACACACTGGACCAACGGCTTTTAATCCCTTCCGAACGATGGAGCAACTTTGTGGTTGAGTGCCTTGCCCAAGGGCACAGGTACCGCAGCCGGATTTGAACCCGCAACCCCAAGTTTTCACCCATGAATGCGAGTCAATGACCCAAACCACTCGGCCACGATGTTCGACTGAATTTCTACAGAAACCATAACAGAGTTTGTGGGTGCACACATCCTTATAGATGGGTACTAATGGGGTACCCCCTTCATTTCCGATTCTACTCGATCTCGGCGTGGAATCGTCCAAGCCTTTTACCTGATGGTATAAGCTATGACACTCCTGGCACTCGATGAGCTGGTTCCCAGCAGACACATCCAGCTGTTTGCAGACGATGCATGCCAGTCCGAGCTCCAACGCAAAGTCGTCAGCGTCCGTGCTTTCCTGGTTACTGTCCTCTTTGCTGCTGTCCTCTGTGTCCGCAGATTCCGCTTCTACGTTTTCGTCGTCCTCCTCCTCAATAACGGGTCTGCGTGGCTTTTCGGAGCGCGGTTTTTTGGACTGTGGGGGATCGAGACTGTCAGACGTGTCTGTTTTTGATTGTTTTTGCTGTGGATTAAAAACAAATAAGGTTGAAAACTTGTTTAAAAGTGGATTGAAGATTGGGTTCGTTGGTAGAATCTCAATCAGTGAGAACAACTGCAATACCGTGATTGGAGACCACCAGTTGGCTTCATAGGTCAATTGGTAGGGCATCTGCACATTAAACAGAAGGATCGCCGTTCAAACTCATGGACATTTGTCCACATTTCTATTGAATTAACTCAACCTGGCTGTCCCTTGGACATTTTTATCCCTAAAACAAATTTACCTATTCATACCTAAAAATAAGGGACTTTTTTTGTAGGGCCTTGCAATAGTTTGGACTATAATACAATAATTAACAATTACCTTTTCCCCCGCCCTCTTTTCAGCTCGTCTCTCCGCCTCTTTTCTGGACCCCTCGCTTGCCGCCAGCTTAATGCAAGGTGTGGGCATTTTGTCCTCTTTCTGTTTTGCGCTCGATTTCTTGTTTCCTTCAGTCTCAGACTGGGGAAGAAAAAATAAACATCATTAGTTTTGGTCCATTTTAAATGAAGCAGATTTGAAGTAGATATAAAAGAAGGACAGATTTTTACACCTGATCAATGCCTGCAACTCCATCATAAAAAGACAATTATGAGAAAAAAAATAAAATCTTGACATTTCTCCAAACTCCCACAAAATTGTGTTTTTTATCATCAAAACTTGCACCTACATGTATACATGGTTTATATGCCATAAGTTATGGCCCAATATATGGAATTCAAGAGAAATGGGCATTTGTGGGTATGTAAACCAGATTTTCTTTCTAGTTTGATGATTGCATAAAGCCGTTTGGCAGAACAATTTGCTAAACAGCTACAATACATTTAAACTTGTTTTAATGATACTAGTTTACTAAACCAGCTGCAACCAGTTTCAATGATATACTTTCACTTATTTCAATAATACTGGCTTATTGAACCAGTTGCAACCAGTTTCAATGATATCATGATACCGGTTTACTGAACCAGCTGCGACCAGTTTAAATTATGCAATTTTTAACAGATTAATAACACTTACTGCTTTACTGGGCCGGCTACGACTGGTTCCAGCCAGTGCTTCATCCAGCAGTGCCTTTAGCTGTTCCGTTGAATCTTTACTCCGGGACCGTAGAAGACTTAATGCTTTAACAAATATTGGATCGAGTTCAAAGGCCGCCATCACTGACATGTTTAAGTCTACAGTTCAAAGAGGCGTTTTTAAATGCAGATGTTCCGTCTTAGTGAAAATCTGTTGAAAGGAATTAACTTGTGTATTAAATATCAAGGTTGTGAAAGTTTAATGGTGTTTTAATGGGACTTTTTTCTTTTTTTTAATTACCGTGGTTGCTAGGTAGAATTACGAGAACACACAGACAACTAACGTCCTTTTAATAAGTTACTGCAACCATGATGTAAAACTGACTGGCTTTCAGCTCAGCAGGCCCAAGAATTTTACAAGTCAGCCATCAATATTTCTTCCTTAAAAATCACTATCAGCCATCGGCAAGTGCAGGTAATTTTGAGGGTGAAAACTGTTGCTTTTTGGGGGCGTGTGAGAGCTGGGAATTAAAAACTTTTTAACCCAGACAGACTCCCTTGGACCCTACAATATCGCACGCCACGTCCCCATGAAAAAAACCCTGATATTTGTAGGCATCCAATTGCAAGTTACTCGGACTAGTGAAAGCATGGAGGTCGGGTAAAAGCCAAGATAAACTTCTCAATTATTTTCTCTTTTTTCCCCGTAAATTCTCATTCATTCATTTAATTCATTTCATTCATCATGAATATGAATGAATGAATGAGAATTTCTCTCCCTTTCCTTTGTACAAGTACTAGGCCAAAATATTAATAATAATAGTCAATGAACATACAAAAAACATGGAAAGGGAGGCTTCTTATTTTATTACTAAATAAAGTAAACATGGTATTAAAAAAACAGAGAAACAAAGTCAGACTGGCAGAAAATAAACAATAGAGGGCGCGCAACAAGGTTTGCGATGGTCACGGCCACAGCACAGGTTGTCGGTGCGGTTGTGCATCATCACTGCACTCTTTGTTTAATAACAGACCTATGTGCCATGCATGTGGCTGTTCAGCTGTGCAGTTCCCTGCAACTGTATATCTCTGTGAATTAAATACTCAACTTTGTAAGACAGAAACGCAGAAATTGTGTAAAAACAAACACTGATTTTCACGAAAACTCGGCTTCCGAAAAATGTACAAATTTCTTCAAATCGTGTGGTGCAAAACCGCTTTGGTTTCATACGGTATTGTTTGTGCACGCGGGGTACAGGGAACAAGATCGAATCATCACGAGTCTGAAACCAAGACACCGTGTTATGCATTATAGCCGCATGACTAAGGCGGGATCAGACGACACAATTTTATGCATCAGGTGCACGTGGCACGTGCCATGTCACACGTCACTGTTGCCCATTTAATCAGCGAGACGTCGTGTGCACACTGCATGTGCTGTGGTGCATATGGGAAAACCGCTACATTCTTTTCTCTGCTGGTTTCCCCATTTCTATGCTAACTTGTTCGTGATAAACCCTAACTGCTGTTTAGAAACATTGGTAGATGATGTTGGCAGGGTGCAGTTTACTTCTTCCGAGCTCAGCTGGGTATGGATTATGCTCTTGTTTCAAACCCCCGCTCCCCCCCTCCCCCCCCGCCCCCCCACCCCCCTCCGCCCCCCCCCCCCCCCCCCCCCCCCCCCCCACCCCCCTCCGGCCCCTCCGCCTTACCCCCTTCCCACCCCCCTCCCCCCGCTGATCCCAAAAGCAAAAGGGAATGCACTGTAAAGAAGAATAACAGGGCTTTCCAATTATACCAAATTCAAGAAAAATGATTTGGCAACAGAGATAATTCGTCAGTCAAACTTGAGTTTCCGAACTTTTTTGAGTATCTTGATTTAATATTTAGCCTTGGTGAGCAGTCAGTTTTACTGTCTTCGGATGACGACGACGATTTCTATTCTGATGGTATTTCATTGCGTCATGCCAGTTGCGACACTGCAGTCACTTTAAACAGGTGAAGAAATTACTATAGCTTTTTAAAAAAAATCATATATTTATTTTAGATTTATATTGAATGCATTCCACTGGGGTTTCTCTGTTGCATGGGTGCGCAACTGAGCAAATTGTCGGAGGTCATGGGGAAAACCTGAGCATGCTGAGGGAGTATACCACTGTGCCTCATAGCTCAGCTGGTAGAGCGTCTGCCTGGTGTGTCAGAGGTCTTGGGGAAAACCTGAGGAAGTATACCACTGTGGCTCATAGCTCAGCTAGTAGAGCATCTGCCCGGTGTGTCAGAGGTCTTAGGGAAAACCTGAGGGAGTATACCACTGTGCCTCATAGCTCAGCTGGTAGAGCATCTGCCTTGTGTGTCAGAGGTCATGGGGAAAACCTGAGGGAGTATACCACTGTGCCTCATACTAGCTCATCAGGTAGAGCATCTGCCAGGTGTGTCGGAGGTTTTGGGAAAAACCGGAGGGAGTATACCACTGTGCCTCATAGCTCAGCTGGTAGAGCATCTGCCTGGTGTGTCAGAGGTCATGGGTAAAACCTGAGGGAGTATACCACTGTGGCTCATAGCTTAGCTGGTAGAGCATTTTCCCAGTGTGTCAGAGGTTTTGGGAAAAACCCTGAGGGAGTATACCACTGTGACTCATAGCTCAGCTGGTAGAGCATCTGCCCGGTGTGTCAGAGGTCTTAGGGAAAACCTGAGGGAGTATACCACTGTGGCTCATAGCTCAGCTGGTAGAGCATCTGCTCGGTGTGTCAGAGGTCTTCGGGAAAACCTGAGGGAGTATACCACTGTGCCTCATAGCTTAGCTGGTACAGCATCTGCCTGGTGTGTCAAATAGCTTGGGGTAAACCTGTGTGAAATATATTTTTATATGAAACATTGATATGTTTATTTGCATCGACAGTCTTCAAAATGTCGCTGCCCTTAACATCCTTAGTGGAGATTTCGATGTAGGTCTACCGGTACAACCGCCGGCAGAGGCAAGCCCATTGGTCGAGACTAGCTACAAGGACGCCATCTTTGGCAGCCCGGGTAGCGATTACCTGACGGATGCCTACAGAGCATTGCAAGACAACGATGATATTGGTTAGTTTAGTTTAAAGCCAAAATATTGACTGATATTGTTTTAGTTTAAGTTATACACCTATTACTTTTAGAAGGCTAAAAGTGTTTATTTGACGTTTATATTGGGACGTTATCATTTTTTATATAACACTTTTAGCCCTTTAACATTTTAACCCCATTCGCCATCTTGAATTTTCCTGCACGCCCTTACATGGTCCAAAAACCTGTGTCAAAAATCTTACCTTACATTCCAAATCGGACATTTAGAAACAAACCATGGAGGTCCATGTAATCTCAAGACTTCTGTACCCTTGTCGTTCTTTTCCCATGATGACTCAAACATCAGAAAAGGATAAAAGGGAGCAAAATTTGGAGTAAAATCAACAAATCTCAAACAGATTGGTCTCTAGACTTCGCTAGTAAAGAAAGTAGTTTTACAAACGCGGATGAATTTTGTTTACACTCTGTTCAGCCTAGACTGGCCCCCTGTCCACATATCTACTTCCCTTTCGTCGTATATGAGCGAGAGCAGCATAGCGCACATGGACAGGGGGCCAGTCTAGTCTTAACAAAATGTTTAGCAGTGGAGAACACTGGAATACGTGATTTTTTTTTCCCCTAAAAAAAAATCACCTATTCGTACTTAACAATTGGGGCAAGCCGGGCAGGGGTTTGGGTCGTATCTTAGGTTATCTCTGGAAGGGCTGGTTATCTCATTGAAGGGTTTATCCCTCTGTAGGGCTTGCTAAGCTCATGTATTAGCCAATCCCAATCAGTGAGGAACAACTGCACTACCGTGAATCGAGACCACCAGTTGGCTTCATAGCTCAATTGGTAGGGCGCCTGCACGTTAAGCAGAAGGTCCGCGGTTCGAATCCCGGTGGAGCCAAGTTCTTTTTCACTGCATCCAGATTTCACAAAAACTTGTATACATTTGTCCACATTTGTATCGAATTAATTCACCTTGGTGGTCCCTGGGACATTCTCCCGAAAAAAATCACATTTCATATTTTCCAACAGGAGAAAGTGAGGTTCAGCTGGCCTACGAGTTGTTGCAGAGCGATCTTGATGTCGCATGCAGCATAGAGCTGTCCGATTCAGATGACAGCACTGAGCACAATGCGTTGAGCGACGTGGCTTCGAGCGACACTGCATCGAGTGGCGTTTCTCTGTCGCGCCCGAGTAGTCCAGCGGTACAGCCAAATAATCTTGATGATATTCAATGGTGAGAAATTTAAAATATTCCAAATTCTTTTTTTTACTACTTTAAAGGCAGTATACATCATTGGTAATCTCGAAAATCAGAAATGTTCACAATTGATAGGTGCATAAACATGATGACCGTAGAAAACTTTCCCTGAAATGGTTTTGTCTGAAGTGCTATAGTCTTTGAGAAATGAGTAAAACAATTAGTTTTCGTCTCATGAGACGAAAATTCGATTCGCCCCAAAACCATTTCGCCCCAAACCACTTCATCCAAACACTACATCGCCCAAATGCCACTTTGCCCAAAAACCACTTCGTGCACAGACCGTGGTTTAGGGCGAAGTGGTTTTGGTGCGAAATGACTGCAAACCCTTTTTTGACTGTTTTCTCAAAAGTTAGACGAAGTACGGAGCTGGTTTTTGCTCAGGTTGGTTTTAATCATGTATATCTTCAATCACACAGGGGAATAAAACTATTTGTAACAGTTTACCAATCATGTGTACTATCTTTAAGTGTTCCAGTCTTTTAAATAATGTAAATTGGATTAAAGAAGCGTGTCCAGATCCCAATCCACACATTTTCAAGGATATCGTCAAAACCACCAATGTTTTGTAAACTAATTTATCTGGTTACATAAAGCAGTGCAGTGATTACACCAACCTTTTATGCTTTCACATCCAAATTGGAGATTGCAAATTTCCTGTTTTCTCCCCATGGATAGTAGTTTGGGGACGTGTTTTATATGATTTTTAGGTTAAAACAAAATATATTTTTCCAATTTATATGGGGTCGTAGTAAAATTTTGCTCAGATACATGTAAAGGTTCAATAATTATTCAAGGGATATTTTGTGCATTGCAAATGCATCTATAAACACCAGCAACAATCTTTAGTGTCGGCCGAACGGTTAACCGGTTAACCGACACTTGAAAGAATTGCAAACCGGTTTCTGAATTTACGGAAAGTTCCCATTCCTAAACAGGAGCAAAATGGACAGAGACGAACAAGAGAGGGCGCTAGAACTCATAGCAAATGCTATCAGGGATCGCGCCAACCTACGAGAACAGCTCGAGCTCCTCCGCCTTATTGGACAAGAAATGACAGTACTCCCTAACGACAGCCGCTTTCAAATAGGTAAAAAATAAACGATTTTGCCATTTTTTTCTAAACAGACAACAGGGTAGGGCTGTACCAATTATTTGAATATTCAAATAATGAGTGATGGGTTTAAAGGGCTTATGACATGCTGAACAACTTTGTGCCTAAGCTTTGCTTCATAATGACGGATTACTTGTTCAGCAAGACATACTATTGTTCGTTTGGATGTAAAATCAATAAAAGGTGGCCTTTTTCAACTTTGAAGATTTCATTGCAACAAATCACAGACAGAGGGCGCTGTTTTGAGTGCATCACATAAGGAAGACGGAAGGGAAAAGTTAAGAAAAAACAAGACTTCAAGTTGGACTTGTGGCAAATTGCTGCAGTTTCTACCCCCAGTTTTGTCATGGCTTACAGCAGGCAACATGTAAAACAAACTCAAACAGCCATGGATTACAAAAGTTTCAGCAAAATTGAGAAAAAAGTGGAATCTTTTGTGCACAGTTGAATGTGATTTTTCTGTGTTTGCCTCTTGTGACATCGTGACCTTGGTCATGAATATGCATATTCTCATTAGCATAAAAACTAAAAACCTTTGTTTTTTATGACTTTAACTGAGTAGAGTGGTTTTAAAGCATAGATTTCATTGATAAAAATCCTTCGAACATTTGGTTAGAATATTTGAATAGTAAATTATTCGAATTGACTCGGCCTTAAAGCAGGCCTGTACTTGAGTCCCCACTTTCCGAGTCCGAGTCCTTGAGTTTGAGTCTCAAGTCCTTGTTTCAATCTTAAAGGCCCTGAAATGCTCAATAACTTTATGCACAGTTTTTGCTGCATATGAAGGATTACTTGTGTAGAAAGACAATACTACTGTTCATTTTGATGCCCCATAAATAAAAAGTGGCATTTTTCAACTTTGAACATTTCTTCACATAAACTCACAGAAAGAGGGCACTGTTTGGGGCATGTCACTTTAGGAACACAAAGCAGAAAAGCAAAGAAAAAACATAAGACTTCAAACTGGAATTGTGGAAAAATGCTGCAGTTTCCAGCCTTAGTTTTTTCATGGTTTGCAACAGGCAACATGTAAAACAAACCTAAACCGTCATGGGTTACAAAAGTTTCAGCAACTTGGAGAAAATTGTGGAAACTTTTGTGCACGAGATTTTCCTGTGTTTTCCTAATGTGACATCACCATCTTTGCTCATGCATATGTAAATTTTCATTAGCATAACAATTAAAAACCTTGATTTTAACCCCTAAACAACTTCCAAGTAGGGTTTTTATGATTGTAAATTAATGGACTAGTTCCATAGCACAGATTTCATTGATAAAAACACCATTTCAGCATTACTGTCAAGTGTCAATTATCAGGCGTATGATCTTTGGCAGCTCGTAAGTTTGGTTTAGGCTGAGAAAAATATTTCTTTGGGAGATAAAATACATTTCTAAATATTGTATGAAACTGAAACAAGCATTTTTCTGAAACCGTAAACAAAAAACTAGAGTTTTTTACCAGATATAAAGTGCTTTCTAAACTCCTCAAAAAAAGTTAGGAAAGTCAAGTTTGACTGACGATTTCTCTCTTGTTGCAAAATAATTTTATATCATTGGAAAGCCCTGTTATTCCTCTTTACGATGATGTGTCATTTGTTATGATTAAGCAATTGGGGGATGTGCAGCACAGCTGAATACGGGGGCGGGTGTAAAGTGAAGTCACAAAATGCATTGCTATTGTCAAAAAGTGCATTGACACATTCCCATCCTCCAAGCAAAAGGGGAATGCACTGCATGACAATAGCAGTGAATTTTGTGACATTTCACTTTCCACCCACCCCTGTATTCCGCTATACTGCACGTCCCCCAATTGATTAATCATAACAAATGACACATCACTGTAAAGAGGAATAACGGGGCTTTCCAATGATACCAAATACAAGGGAAATGATTTAGTAACAAGAGAGAAATCGTCAGTCAAACTTGACTTTCCGAACTTTTTTTGAGGAGTTTATTTCAGTAACAAATTTCTTGTCTCTTTTTCAAGATCCTGTCAACATTGACGATGACAAACTCAAAAGTATACGAGAATTTCTGAATCATATGGCACTCCATACTTCGGAGGCCGACTCGGAGAGCTGTAAACAGCAACAGCACACACAGAAGGATTCGAACCACAAAAAGGTATGGCGTGCAGAAATTAACAAAAATGTAAATTTCCTTTTTTTAAACTAAGGCCCAAAAAAAAAAAAATCTGTTTAGCGTTAGTGCGCGTATCACTTTCAACCCTGCGCGTAAACTGTTGTTTTTTTTTTCAAAAACACCAAAAAAAACACCTAAAAAACTATCGTTACTGCATGCGTTACTTTTAGCCATGCGCGTCAAATGTTTTTTTAGTTTTCTTTTTTAGTGTTTCAATTAAAAACATGCCTGTTGGCTTCATGTCAACTCGATTTTATTGCTTGGAATCCACTCGCAAAAAAAAGCGAGGAAAAAAAAAGCCTCGTCACCGCGTAATTTTGGGAGACTTCAACTTACGCTAAACATAGTTCTTTTTTTTTTGTCTAATGCAGTCTGGTTGCTTTATGCCATTCTCTCCTACCGTGAACACAATATTGATTCTGTACTTTACACGGGTGCTCCTGGTCACATTATATGGGACCTGCGAAATGTTCTTTGTTATAAGCAGAATGTTGTATTAAAGGTGCTCTTATTATTGATGTTTTATCAATTTTTTTCTCCGACAGACTCTTGAGCAAAGGGCACAACAAAAATCGGACAGAAAACGAAGCAGTAACGTTCATAGGCAAGGACTTAAAGAAAAACGAAGTCGCCTTTTTGACCAGGAAGAGGTACGTACCGTACAACCACCAGTTGGCTTCATAGCTCAATAGAGCGATCCAGTAAGCTCCGCCCATTTAAAAATTGCCTAGCAACATGCCACACATGTGAGGCATGTGTGCAGTGGAGTCGCGTGGCCGTGCGTCAGCGTCCGCGCCCATGGTCAGCGCGTATTGAAACGTGCACACGCACACATAAACTGCATGTTCGAAAGCAAAATGTGCACTTAAGTATCCGGTTGTGTGCGTGCACGTACAACACGCCTGCAATACGCGTAACGCGCGCCATCGAACAAAAAACATCTCGACACACATCTAGAACGCAGTGAATGCACAACATAGCAAAACGACAAGCTAATTTTGGTGAGTTTTTCCCGTTCACACAAAAACACATTTATGAAGGGATTAAAAGTAGGTTAGGATAGTCCTATACAATCCGTTTTAAACCGGCTAGGGTCCTCTGCGCTGATAAAAATGGTGTTTTTGCGTCACTCGTGCTGCATTTCGTCGTAGCTCTGTGCACAAAATTGAGGACTCGGGTAACCAAAAAGGAGATCCACTTTTTGGTTACCTCAACCTGAGGCTGTGATTGGTCAATTCCAAAATAGGCGGAGCTTACTGGATCGGTTTATTGGTAGTATGTCTGCACGTAAGCAAAAAGTCCGCGGTTCGAATCCTGGTGGAGCTAAGTTTCTTTGCACTGCATCCAGATTTTCCAAACTCATACATGCGCTGAAAATGTTGACAACTTCGGACGGCCCTTAGTCAAATCCCGAGTTTTTAATTTTTGGTCTGATGATTTTTTGTCTTGTTTTACACCCAGGTGTTAACGCTACAACTCGAAGACGACAACGAAGAAATTAACATTCTCGATTGACGATGGCTTATTCTAGGCATATTTTATATTTCAAACCTCAGTTACCAAGTCCATTTCCCCCTCTAAATATGAGATTATTTCAAAGAGTCAAATAGACCTAAACGTAATGACGTCCCGCAATGCATTATGGGTGAAAAGTGGGGACGAAATCTCTGCATCTCTAGTTTGCGTGCGTTGCATGCATAGCGCATAGTGTATTATGCACGTAACTTTGTGAACTTTACAAACCGCTTCGCTGGCAAATAAAACGTTAAAAACAAAGATCGTAAATGTCTAAAATGGTTCGTGTCAACTTAGTTGTGCCTGTGTGAGTTTTAAGCCCACGACGGACGCATGGTTTTAACTTTTAAGGCCTCGGAAGGCGGCGAAAATGGCCCTGCAGAGATTTCGTCCCCACATTTCACCCATAATACACCGCGGTAAACATTGCGTGACGTCATTATATTGGTTGTACAGGCATTGATCCCCCATATTTTTCAAAAATTGGATCTAGGGGTTTCCTTATATTTTTTTATCACACTTTGTGACCCCCGTATATGTATAAAGTGGCAGGTGATAGACTTGGGAGTGCATTCTATTGCATTTGACCAGGCCGCTGTATGGATAAAGTGCCCCCTATGTTTTACAGTACTTTCGTGAGAATGATCGACGATGGCTTATTCCTAAAATTGGGGGTCCAAAATTGTTGGCGTCCCAGTTACGTACAACACTCTCTGCTTCGAAAATCACCACTCATGATCACAAATTCTCAGTAATGGACTGTGTTTATAGGGAACAGCATCGTTTTCTTGAATATTTTGTTCTTTGATTCCTGAAAAATATTCAAAACAAAAGACCATAAAGGCTTATAATTTGTTCCATGGTATTGAATAGGAGTTTGGTGTCCCGGGTTACCTACGCCAATGAAAATTGGCTGTAGAATGAGTTTGCATTAACCTTGGTGCCATATCTACACATAAACATTAAATTTAAGTGGCATTTGTTGAAATAAATATTATTTTTTACTGGGAAACCACATTCAATCACTAAAAACACATCACACTTTTGGACCCCTAATTTTGGGAATTACCCTTATTGAATTTTGTATTTCAAACATCAGGTACCAATGATCTCTGGTGTGAAAATTGATTATATAATTTTTCTATAACAAAAAGATTACCCGGTCACACATGCGTTGGAGTAGTGAAAGGAGAAAAATAGCAAGTTTTTTTGAAGACATTTGTAATAAAACTGGACATTCTACAGCAGAAACTGTACAGTGTCTATTTTTTTTTTTAATCGTTTCCAGAAATGACTTGCAACATAGGACCAAGCAAGTTCAAATAATGTGTCTGTTTTCAATACTAGAGAGACTTTTTCCTCCAGGATTATATCTCTGTACAATGTCATTCTCTCAAAAATCTTAAGATGATAACTGCAACGAATAGTGCCACAACATACCGCCCTGTGTGCAAATTTCCAATATACCGTATGTAACAAGGTATGTGTCCTACATGTATGTTACATACGTTAACTAGGAAATTTGTACAAAGGTGTGTTGCACTACTTGTTGCTTAAGTTGTCTTAAGATATTTCTTTGGTTTTGAGAGAAGATAACTGGCATTGCACAGAGTTATGATCCTGGTGAAAAAGTCTCTCCAGTATTGAAAACGGACTTATATACATTAAACATTGGTTAAAACAATCCCATCTACATAAAGTATTTCTGAAATTGCTACATACACTTCATCAGCAGTTGGATTACATATCTAGTATTTTTATGTGTTTAATGGACTTTAGTTTGCAGCCCGAATAAAGCTTAACACAAACGTGTTCCACCTTAACATCGAGATACATAGGAGGGTGGCGCCAACTCTTTACAAAAATGCTCTGGAATATTTTAAGTGCATTACACAGGTCCAGTGTATTGTGTAATGCACTTAACATCCCTTCTGAAGGATGGAGCATTTTAATGCCTAGTTCCAATTTTGCCCAGTTAACCCCGCCCCCTATCATCAAAATGGCGACAAGCAATGGGACTTTCAACGGGATTCATGTTTCAGGGTCGACAGTTATCTTAGAACACACCGAGTAAAGGGCCAGTAATACCAAATCATAAACAGCGAAACAAAAAATTAACCCGGATCATCGCATACAACACTTATGGGGCAGAACATCGCATGATGTTGTGAGACAGTGCACTTTGACCTATGTGGGCGATATCTGCTAGCTCTGTTGTGATTGGTCGAAACTATGCATTGTGGTGCCTTTGCTCAAGGGCACAGGTACCACGGCCGGGTATTGAACCCGCAACACCAAGTTTTCCCCCTTTTGTGAACCACTCGGTCACAGTACCCCACGTATGGACAAATACTTCAGTTGCATTTAGTTTTAGACTGGCAGTATGCCTGTGACGAGTATCCGGATAACTAACTGCGGTTGGTATCACTTTTACAAATATAATGTACACTACTCAAAATAAGTTAGGGATATTGGTGTAGTTAAATTTTGAAAGTTTATTTTTTTTAAATGACTGTTTTCACCTATTCCTGCGACAAGGTGTGTCTGTCATGCAGATACAATTGTCTAATCATATACAGGTACAAAAACATTCAAGCGGAATACATACATACCCTCAATAAAATATCTGCGTACACCCCACAATATACCTTACTTATAAAAATATGAAGCAACATCTGGCTGTGAAAACAAGTCTAGGAAAAATTGCTAAAGCGCAGGGAAACAGTTCACTGATATTAGTGTAGACCCAGTAACCTTTATCAAAAAATAAACATGCAAAACTAAGTTTTGTTTTCGCATTAACTAGAAAAAAAACAATCTTTAAGAATTGAGGATTTTCAAATTGTCATTGAAAACAAGGATGCTTTCTTTTGTGATAAAATTTGCAAATGAAAAGACGCATGGCGTTATGATATTTATATAAAATTTGATGGCTTTGAGGGTGATATGACAATATATGAACGAGCCAAAGGCGAGTTTGGTATATTCTCATATCACCCGAAAAGACATCCAATATTATTATTGTTATATAAAATGAAGCTTATACATATATACCTATTTTATTTTGTAAGATTTCCCCAAGATTTTTGTCTGTTTGGTGTTGAATTTTTCAGTTCTTTTCCAACTGCATGCGCACACAAAGCATTCACTCGATGCATGATGTGCACCCAGCGTGTACGCACATCGGATTGGGGCTCTGTGCTGCACAGTATCAGAAATGCACGGTATCCGCAAAAGCTTCATTTTATATAATAATGACATATACCGCGCACTTATCAGGAGAAACCCCATCAAATGCAAAAACAAGTAGCATTGCTACTTCTCAGAAGGTATGGTGTACACTGGTTTAAAATCTGTGAAGATACGGTTATTTGAAGTCGGTTAAATATTAAAATTCTGGTCGACAGATATTTCATGTTTTTTTTAAACACCCCGAATGCGTTTGTAAAAGGTTTCGTCTGCAAATAAGATACTACGTTGATATTTGAAAAATATACATTTCTTCACATGATTTTCATTCCACGACCTCCTTCATAAACACTTCTAGACATCTCTTGTTCTGTGCAAAAACCTGCTCAAATGCTTCGTTGTACTGTGAACAAAAGAACCAACAAGAAAAAGTGTTTGAAAATTTAAGTATATGACACCTTTTATAGTTGCGTACTATTGACCACACTAGTACCAGTCAATATACACTCGACCAAAAAGTAAGACATTTATAGTGACTTTTATAGATATTTATTATTAAATTGGATTTAATGTAGGAAAATAATATATCAAACTTTAGCTGAACATATCACTTAAAGGAATAGAGCTCAACGGAGTCCATGATGGCAAGCTTCACTGAACAGGAATGCAACAAAAGAGTGTGGGGTCAGAATGAAAAACACCAAAAAACAACGATGTCAACTTTATTGCACTCAAGCAAGGGGAGTTACAGTTCAGTATTTTGCTTCCACCATACCTAATGCAATGGCACGATTCAGATTGGACAATATTTAACCATTTTGATTTGGATGTTTTTGACAAGACATTGATAAATCCAAACTCACTTAAAAATTTCCTAATTGTCCACACACAAATTGCCCAAATCACAAGTTGCATTGTTCTTTGGTGTTTTTCATTCTAACCCCACACTCCTTTGTTGCATTCCTGTTCAGTGAAGCTTGCCATCATGATCTCTCTCGAGCTCTATTCCTTTGAGAGATATGTTCAGCTAAAATTTGATATATTATTTTCCTACATTAAATCCAATTTCATAATAAATATCTACAAATGTCTTACTGGTGACAAACCTTTTTGGTCGAGTGTATGTAAACTATGAAACCGTGCCCCGTCATTCACAGTTCCTGGGGTGACATAGTTGAGCACTATTGCACCAATATACGGATACCTTGCTACATTCATTGTATGAATCTTCTCACCAAAAGATCATACTTTGCAACACTCCGAGGCGGCTGCCACAGAGTGAGATTTGCTACACTGACAGGCCATCCACAGCCATCAAGTTCAAGACACGGCGTGGACAAAGGATATACAATAAACTCTTATTATAGCGCTCTTCAAGGGACTAATATATTAAGAGCTTTATTCAAAGAACGCTATAAACAGTGCATACACAATGCAGAGAACGCCACCCGGGACTTAGAAAAAGGAGCTTTATAATGAGAGTTTACTGTATTTGAGTCTTTCCACGGTAAAGGGCGCATTTTGGCAACGCAGACCACATTTTCCAGAAAATACCTTTGTCTGGTCTCAAAATAAAAGAAATAAGTTTCAGTTGTTCTGAAGTTTCCAATGCGCTCGTACCTGGGACGGCCTAAAATGTAACACAAGTGTCTGTTCTGGTTCGAGCATATATTGGAAATTTGTACACAGGGTTTTTAGAAAGGCATGTTGTCACACTATTTGTAACCCTTTTTGGGCCCAAGTTATCTCTTCAGAACAACTGAAACTTATTTCTTTTATTTTGAGACCAGACAAAGGTATTTCCTTGAAAATATGGTCCGTGTTGCCAAAATGCCTGTGGAAAGACCCATTTACACGTCAACCACCCCTGTGACCATACATTGCCAGAACATTACTTACATAAGGATCGTTGATGATGCGTTTTCCTTCTGGATCTAACTCTCCAAGTAACCGAACGACGCTATTACTGGAAGACGGTTTCCTTTTATTCAGATTACTAAAATACAAATAAGAAATTTAAAAAAACAATCAGTATTTGTGTGTGTATATATTAACATTTCGGTATTTAGTGCATGTGGTCCCAAATGGCAAACTCCATTTAAAAATCACTATAAGTTTGAGTTTAACAATTGAAAAATTATTATCATAATTTTTTTCTCAAATTATTTCATTTTTAATTTACTTACTTTAAGTTATCTTCGTCAAAACCAAATATATAATGAAACTTTTCATAGTCTTCCTTGGTAATCTGAAAAAAATTGAATAGTTTAATATAAAAAAATTCAATAATATAATATGCCTGTCGAGGAAAAAAAAAAATGGATGCAAAAAGACCTCCGACACACCAGGCAGATGCTTTACCAGCTGAGCTATGAGGCACAGTGGTATACTCCCTCAGGTTTCCCCAAGACCTCCGACACACCAGTCAGATGCTCTACCAGCTTATAATGAGGCATATTGGTATACTCCCTCAGGTTTTCCCACAAGACCTATGACACACCGGGCAGATGCTCTACCAGCTGAGCTATGAGGCACAGTGGTTTTTCTCCCTCAGGTTTTCCTCCAAGACCTCTGACACACCGGTTAGATGCTCTACCAGCTGAGCTATGAGGCATATTGGTATACTCCCTCAGGTTTTCCCCAAGACCTCTGACACACCGGGCAGATGCTCTACCAGCTGAGCTATGAGGCATATTGGTATACTCCCTCAGGTTTTCCCCAAGACCTCTGACACACTGGGCAGATGCTCTACCAGCTGAGCTATGAGGCATATTGGTATACTCCCTCAGGTTTTCCCCAAGACCTCTGACACACCGGGCAGATGCTCTACCAGCTGAGCTATGAGGCATATTGGTATACTCCCTCAGGTTTCCCCTGAGACCTCAGACACACTCGGCAGATGCTCTACCAGCTGAGCTATGAGGCACAGTGGTTTTCTCAGTCAGGTTTTCCTCCAAGACCTCTGACACACCGGTTAGATGCTCTACCAGCTGAGCTATGAGGCATATTGGTATACTCCCTCAGGTTTTCCCCAAGACCTCTGACACACCGGGCAGATGCTCTACCAGCTGAGCTATGAGGCACAGTGGTTTTCTCCCTCAGGTTTTCCTCCAAGACCTCTGACACACCGGTTAGATGCTCTACCAGCTGAGCTATGAGGCATATTGGTATACTCCCTCAGGTTTTCCCCAAGACCTCTGACACACCGGGCAGATGCTCTACCAGCTGAGCTATGAGGCACAGTGGTTTTCTCCCTCAGGTTTTCCTCCAAGACCTCTGACACACCGGTTAGATGCTCTACCAGCTGAGCTATGAGGCATATTGGTATACTCCCTCAGGTTTTCCCCAAGACCTCTGACACACCGGGCAGATGCTCTACCAGCTGAGATATGAGGCATATTGGTATACTCCCTCAGGTTTCCCCTGAGACCTCAGACACACTGGGCAGATGCTCTACCAGCTGAGCAATGAGGCAAAGTGGTATACTCCCTCAGGTTTTCCCCAAGACCTCCAACACACTGGGCAGATGCTCTACCAGCTGAGCTATGAGGCACAGTGGTATACTCCCTCAGGTTTCCCCTGAGACCTCAGACACACAGGGCAGATGCTCCACCAGCTGAGCTGTGAGACACAGTGGTATACTCCCTCAGGTTTCCCCTGAGACCTCAGACACACCGGGCAGATGCTCTACCAGCTGAGCTATGAGGCACAGTGGTATACTCCCTCAGGTTTTCCCCAAGACCTCTGACACACCAGGCAGATGCTCTACCAGCTGAGCTATGAGGCACAGTGGTATACTCCCTCAGGTTTTCCCAAGACCTGACACACCAGGCAGATGCTCTACCAGCTGAGCCATGAGGCACAGTGGTATACTCCCTCAGGTTTTCCCCGAGACCTCTGACACACCGGGTAGATGCTCTACCAGCTGAGCAATGAGGCACAGTGGTATACTCCCTCAGGTTTTCCCAAGACCTCTGACACACCGGGCAGATGCTCTACCAGCTGAGCTATGAGGCACAGTGGTATATCCCTCAGGTTTTCCCCAAGACCTCTGACACACCGGGCAGATGCTCTACCAGCTGAGATCTACAGGGTCGGTTTCGTAGGCAAATCGTTTACCTGTCTGGCTCTGTGCCAAGTGTTTCTCTCGAAGTCGTGCCCTTTCAAGACATCGTTCCCCCTGTCGTCTGGCTCATTGCCAATTTCGTATCGCGACGTCGCGGCGCTGTCTAATGTCCACTCGCTCAACACACCTCGCTGCTTCAACATTTGCCTTAGCATAGCTTCCGCCATCGGTGACCGACATATATTACCTGATTTTGAAGCAAAAAAATGACGAATGGAAAAAATTCCATACACGATTGCCAATCTGCCAATTGAGACATGCACTATAGGCATAGTCGCTAGGTCTGTGAGGTCGCCACCCTATTCACCAGCCATTGTTTATCAAATAGGGTGGCGAGGTCACGGACCTGGCAACTATGCCGACATGATTTACGTTAGTCTGTGGAGCATGACGTAAAAATCCTTAGATTTGAAATTTTCGTTTGATGATAAAAACACAAAATTAGGAGGGAAAAGTGTCATGAATTTACAAAGGAAACATCTTTGAGAGTTGTCCCATAACTAAGTTTAGCGCATGGGGTCTCAGAGCCAAGAGGGTGTCCGTGCATGGTAATCTTTCCAAAAAAGGTTAGAACAAAATAATAACAACAAATGGGGTACGAGTTGTCCAAAAGTCGAGGTGTCAAGTCGTCCCGGCCGGCGGCCGGGGTTCGAGTTGTCCCGGCGCGGCCGGCGTTAACATGGTTGTTCATGAGTTTGAGTTGTCCAGGACCAGGCCGGCGGCTGGGGTTCGAGTTGTCCCGGGTACTGTCAGTTCAATTATTTCCAAAAAAAACCTTTCGGTAGCACTACATCCACAAACCCTACCCAGACAAACGAAAAGTACAGATTTGCTTGAAGGGGCGGCCATGATTTCACAGCAAAAATGCAGTTAATGGTTCGTTACGGACCGGACGGAGCTTGCAACTTGACGGTTTTTGTGGACTTCACGTTTTATACAGTGCGCCCTCAAGTAAGTAATGACGAGCATACCAGAGTGAGCGCGGGGACAGGGGGCGGGGCTCTGTTGTTTGAAGGGCCCGTTTTCGCGATCAAACCAGAAACTTGTTTCTATAAATAGAACACTGAAGAGATAACGTCACTCTTTGTGTTTCAAAGCTTACTGGGTCTACACTAAAACCACTCAACTCTTTTCTTGCGCTTTAATATGGACGTTTCAGATTACCAGTGCATGTTTAGACCATGTTTAGACCCAGTTTATGGTAACTGACGTCACACTTTAGTAGTCTATTATTACAATCTGCCTTTCGGCCATTCAAAGCACGATTTCATCCATTTTCAACAACCGCCCAAATGGGGTTGAATTTAATAATCTCAAACACATTATCAATATTAAATTAGTAATAGTTTAAATTTTTATTGCGCATCGATGTTGAAATACTGTCAATCTATACATCTCTCTTCTACAGACTATTTTCACAGACAGCCATGACGGGGGCAGTCACATTATGCATCATGCAAGAGTAGGCACTTTGTGGATCTATTGTTACATCATTTAAATATGAAAACCTGCCCCCTGTCATGGCCGCCGGTGCAATATGTCAATTGAAACAAAAGTATGGGGGGTGTACTTGTAAATATAAAGGCGAATACTAGTAAATATAATATCAATGCAAAATCTAAAATATTTTTTGCACACTACAATTTCTTTGAATCCTAGAAAAGTGCCTAATTTCATCCTCAAAAATAAAGTATTAGCTATCAAATGAGAAATTGAACAGTAAAAAATCTACCCAAATTTATTTTTAATATTACAGTGAAACTTGTATATAGTGGCCGCCCTCCGGACCGTAAAAGCTTAATTTTATATAATAATGACTTATACAGCAGGGGGTGGGGGAACAATTGATAGGTGCATAAATTTAGAATGTTTGCTTCGTCTGCAAATGAGAAACATGTATACTACCCTGATATTTTCAAAAATTTACATTTCTTCACATGATTTTTATTCCAAGGCCTCCTTGAGAAACACTTCTAGACATCGCTTGTTCTGTGCAAAAACCTGCTCAAATGCTTCGTTGTACTGTGAACAAAAGAACAACAACAAAAAACGTGTTTGAAAATTTTAATATATAATATGACACCTCTTATAGTTGCGTACTATTGACCACACTACCGTTCAATATATGTAAACTGTGCCCTGTGATTGACACTTCCTGGGGTGGCATAGTTGAGCACTATTGCACCAATATACTATAATACGTTGCCACAAATACTGACTCTTGAGTCATTTCTGCATTCATTGTATGAATCTTCTCACCAAAAGATCATACTTTGCAACACTCCGAGGTGGCTGCCTCGGAGCGAGATTTGCTACACTGACAGGCCGTCCACAGCCACTAGTTCAAACAAAGTGTGTACAAATGAATAGTGGACAATGGGCATGCTTATACGTCAACCGTGGAAGACAGCGGCAAAGCGGACGTTTAACTCGTCAACCGCCCCTGTGACTATACATTGCCAAAATGTGTTTACACGTCCTCTGGTGTCAAGCGGTTAAATCTTTCTGGTACTGAAACCAAGGATTCCTCAAAAGTGCAATAGCACTGTTGCTCATAAGCTTGAATAAACTTGTGAAAAGAAGACGATATAGGAGTGGGACTGAACCTAATCCACATAACGACTCGGACAGGATTTGAACCAGGGCCACAGAGGTGGAAAAAAATTGGGAAAAAAATAAAGCAGTTTAGACTAAACTTACATAAGGATCATTAATGATGCGTTTTCCTTGTGGATCTAATTCTCCTAGTAACCGAACGACGCTTTTACTGGAAGATGGTTTCCTCTTATTTAGGTTACTGAAATACAAATAAGAAATTTACAACAACAACAAAAATCAGTATATGTGTGTGCATATATTCACAATTCAAACAAATATTTGAAATTTTGATAGGACTGATGATGTCAACCATGCAACGATTGCATGTCCTGACTCACGCCCTCTCAAGTCCGAGCGCCGAACTGCAAAAGATGGCAACTTACATGAAGCGTACAGAGTTTGGCAACCCTTTGCAAGTGTTGTCCTTTCCTTTAAAGGCACAGGCTCGTCAGCAAATTCATTCTTATGGTTGCGCGACTTACGGGAGAAATTTCTCTGTTTTTTTTAGTGCATGTGGTCCCAAATGGCAAACGCGCATGGATTTTTAAAAATCACTATAAGTTTGAGTTTAACAAGTGAAAAATTATTATAATAATTTTTTTCTCAAATTATCACATTTTTAATTTACTTACTTTAAGTTATCTTCGTCAAAACCGAATATATAATGAAACTTCTCGTAGTCTTCCTTGGTAATCTGAAAAAAAATTGAATAGTTTAATCAAAACCAATAAATGCAATAATATAATCTGATGCCTGTCGAGGAAAAAAAAAATGGATGAGAAAACAAATCAACGAGGGATTCAAACCCAAGACCTCCGACACACCAGTCAGATGCTCTACCAGCTTATAATGAGGCATATTGGTATACTCCCTCAGGTTTTCCTCAAGACCTCTGACACACTGGGCAGATGCTCTACCAGCTGAGCTATGAGGCATATTGGTATACTCCCTCAGGTTTTCCCCAAGACCTCTAACACACCGGTTAGATGCTCTACCTGCTGAGCTATGAGGCATATTGGTATACTCCTCAGGTTTTCCTCCAAGACCTCTGACACACCAGTTAGATGCTCTACCAGCTGAGCTATGAGGCATATTGGTATACTCCCTCAGGTTTTCCCCCCAAGACCTCCGACACACCGGTTAGATGCTCTACCATCTGAGCTATGAGGCACAGCGGTATACTCCCTAAGGTTTTCCCCAAGACGTCTAACATACCGAGCAGATGCTCTTCCAGCTGAGCTCTAAGGCACGGTGGTATACTCCCTCAGGTTTTCCCCAAGACCTCTGACACACTGGGCAGATGCTCTACCAGCTGAGCTATGAGGCACAGTGGTATACTCCCTCAGATTTTCCCCAAGACCTCTGGACACACCAGGCAGATGCTCTACCAGCTGAGCTATGAGGCACAGTGGTATACTCCCTCAGGTTTTCCCCAAGACCTCCGACACACCGGGAGATGCTCTACCAGCTGAGCTACGAGGCACAGTGGTATACTTCCTCAGGTTTTTCACAAGACCTATGACACACCGGGTAGATGCTCTACCATCTGAGCTATGAGGCACAGCGGTATACTCCCTAAGGTTTTCCCCAAGACGTCTAACATACCGAGCAGATGCTCTTCCAGCTGAGCTCTAAGGCACGGTGGTATACTCCCTCAGGTTTTCCCCAAGACCTCTGACACACTGGGCAGATGCTCTACCAGCTGAGCTATGAGGCACAGTGGTATACTCCCTCAGATTTTCTCCAAGACCTCTGGACACACCAGGCAGATGCTCTACCAGCTGAGCTATGAGGCACAGTGGTCTACTCCCTCAGGTTTTCCCCGAGACCTCTGACACACCGGGTAGATGCTCTACCAGCTGAGCAATGAGGCACAGTGGTATACTTCCTCAGGTTTTCTCCCAAGACCTCCGACACACTGGGCAAATGCTACCAGCTGAGATCTACAGGGTCGGTTTCGTAGGCAAATTGTTTACCTGCCTGGCTCTGTGCCAAGTGTTTCTCTCAAAGTCATGCCCTTTCAAGACGTCGTTCCCCCTGTCGTCTGGCTCGCTGCCAATGTTGTATCGCGACGTCGCGGCGCTGTCTAATGTCCACTCGCTCAACACACCTCGCTGCTTCAACATTTGCCTTAGCATAGCTTCCGCCATCGGTGACCGACAAATATTACCTGATTTTAAAGCACAAAAATAACGAATGGAAAAAATACCACACACGTTCGCCAATCTGCCAATTGAGACTTCATGCACAGTCGCCAGGTCTGTGAAGTCACCACCCTATTCATCAGCCATTGTTCATCAAATAGGGTGGCGAGGTCACGGACCTGGCAACTGTGCCGACATGATTTACGTTAGTCTGTGGAGCATGACGTAAAAATCCTTAGACTTAGTCTTTTCAAAGAAAAACCTTGAAATTTTCTCACTGCTAAAAATGTGGTAAAACTGGAGTTAAGAAGTTGATCAGAATTTTTTTTAAATTGAGTGACTCATCATCAAACATCGGTAAGTGCAGGGATTTATTACCATGCAACCATGGAGGTAGTGAGGTAACCATGCACGGACACCAGATTTTCCTTGTTATGACATATAAACCATGTAAAAGTGTTCATTTGATGATAAAAACGCAAAATTAGGAGGGAAAGGTGTCATAAATCGGCCGGCCGGGGTTCGAGTAATATCCCGGCCGGCGCGGCGGTTGGTGGGGTTCGAGTTGTCCCGGGTACAAGTTGTCAGTTAAATTCTTTCCAAAAAAACCTTTCGGTAGCACTACATCCACAAACCCTACCCAGACAAACGAAAAGTACAGATTTGCTTGAAGGGGCGGCCATGATTTCACAGCAAAAATGCAGTTACTGGTTCGTAATACGGACGGCTTGCAACTTGACGTTTTGTGCGGACTCCACGTTTTATGCAGTGCGCCCTCAAGTAAGTAATGACGAGCATACCGTACCAGAGAGGGGCCGGGACAGGGGCGGGGCTCTGTGATTAGGGGGCCTGTTTTCGCGATCAAACCAGAAACTTGTTTCTATAAATAGAACACTGAAGAGATAACGTCACTCTTTGTGTGTTTCAAAGCTTACTGGGTCTCACTAAAACCACTGAACTCTTTTCTTGCGCTTTAATATGTATGTTTAGACCCAGTTTCTGTCAACTGACGTCACACTTTAGTAGTCTATTATTACAATCTGCCTTTCGGCCATTCAAAGCACGATTTCATCCAATTCCAACAACTGCCCAAATGGGGTTGAATTCAATAATCTCAAACACATTATCAATATTAAATTAGTAATAATTAAAAATTTTATTGCGCATTGATGTTGAAATACTGTCAATCTATACATCTCCCTTCTACAGACCATTTTCACAGACGGCCATGACGGGGGCAGTCACATTATGTATCATGCAAGAGTAGGCACTTTGTGGATCTATTGTTACATCATTTAAATATGAAAACCTGCCCCCTGTCATGGCCGCCGGTGCAACAGGTCAATTGAAACAAAAGTATACTTGTACATATAAAGGCGAATACTATTAATATACTTCTCAATATATCAATGCATAATATTAACTAAAATATTGTTTGCACACTACGATTTGTTTTAATCTTAGAAAAGTGTCTATAAATTTCATCCTCAAAAATAAAGTATTAGCTATCAAATGAGTAATTGAACAGTAAAAAATCTACCCAAACTTATTTTTAATATAACGCAGTGAAACTTGTATATAGTGGCCACCCTCGGGACCGTAAAAGAAATAGCCACTATAAACAGGTTGCTTAATCAGTATACCCCTGGCATTTGTGACCAACGATGGGCGGCCACTATAAACAGGTGGCCTTAATAGCAGGTTTCACTGTAAATCGTTCCTATGAGTACAGAAAATATACCTTTAAATTAATAAAACACAAAACCTTTTTTTTTAAATTTATTCTGCATACTTGAGGTAGAAGTTTGTTTTTGAAGAATTTAGTAAGTAAACATTTTGCACTGATGTAATATTTTTAATTTGAATTCTAAAGTCCACAATTGATTGCGAGTTTTTTTCTTCTATAAGTTTTGAAATAAATACTGCATGTTAACTTACTACCAGGGTTATTGTAGTCGAGTCCATTACAAGTCTATCACAAGTCCAGAGCCGATAAAATCACAGGTCCATGACGAGTCCCGCACAAGTCCAGTAACAAGAAGCAAAGGATGAACACACACAAAAGAATGCTTTCGTTAGAGTTCATTTGAATAGCTTGTGACTTGAATTAAGACCCAGGGACTTGTGAAGGCTTGTGAGGACTTGTGATGGACTCGACTACAGCCCTGCTAACTACTTTAGGGGCCGTCCAAAGTTGTCAACATTTTCAAGGTTCTACAGAGCGTAGAAAGGGGGGAGTGAGGGGGGTCGAGGGCCGCGTAGGACTTTAAATGTTGACATTTCATGGTAGTGACAGAAAAATGTTAAGTAGTGTTTCGGAGGGGGGGGGGGGGGGGGGGGGGGGGGGGGAGGTCTTGAAAAATACTACGCTCTGTAGAACCTTGAAAATGTTGACAACTTTGGACGGCCGCTTAGAAACACAGCAAAATGCATTAAAGGCCCATTATATCATTTGCTAATGAAACGGTGGGTTTTTTTTAAAAGTTTTTTTTAAACGAATTTCAGAAACAACAGCATTACATAACTAAAGAATAATGTTGATAAACTGCCTTGTAGAAATTTCAGCTACATAGATGCAGTAATACTTCAGAAAACCTTTTAAAAATCCATGCATGGTTTTTGTGTTGAATAAACGGTAAGAAAATTGTCTGCAGACATTTTTTTTTTAAAGCACCTTCAGTTGGCAATTTCTCCCACAAAGGGACCGTTTTACATGGGGAAAGATCATGTGGTGTTTGTTACCATTGCTATCAACACTTTTAGTCAGGTTTTTCTTGTCAATTTACGAAGTAAAATTTTGGGTCATTGCAAATGATACAATGGGCCTTTAAGCCAACCACTCTGAAAATACCCTGTGAATTAATACTAAAGTACTCGGTGCTTCAACTGTTTGTTTCACCAAGTACATCATTTGCAAATAACGCCACACATCGCTTTATTTGATCAAATGCTTTTCCGTATGCCACGTCGTCGCCCTGTGTAAAAAAGTCAAATAAAAATAATAGAAATAAACCTGGTGCAGTCACAACTTGAACCTATTAAGAATCCAAATCATATAAAATACCTCCCCAAAAAGTATCAATGGGGAAAATTTGGAGGTAAAAAAGGGAACACCTTCAAAAAGACTTACACGATACGGATCCGTAATAATGGGGTTTCCTGTTGGGTCCATTTCGCCAAGTAGTCTTATTACGCTTGTGCTTGAGGCAGGTTTTCTGGCTAATAACTCTCTGAAAAACATGTACAGTACAAATTCTGCTTACTCCAAACTCGCATAAGCTGAAAGCACAAATCAATTTTTAAAGGGCAAAACAAACCCTAATTAACATTTATTCTCCCCGACGCAAGCTACATCAATTACCATTTTTAAACTCTTTAACAAATGATGTACAACTGTGCTAAACTCAAAAAATCTGCTTAAAGGGCCTTTCAAAAACTGGGGCCTATTTCATAAATCTGTTTAGCAGAAAAATTTGCTTACAATTTTGAAAAATGGGTTAGCAGTCAAAATTGTACAATTCGTCGCATAGCTGACAATGTGACGAATGTGCAGTGGCATATTCGTCACTTTGTCAGCTATGTGACGAATTGACAGTTTATAAATATAAAAAAAGGTCACCAAAACTTCCAAGTTGTTAAGTGCTGTGTTCGCTCCTGTTTAGTTTCAAGAACGTTCAACAAGAGTTTTGATTTTCTGGTGCACTTTGCCAAAAATAATGTCCAAACTGTTAGCCTATCCCTCAAAGTTTGAACCATGGATGAATGAATAATGAAATTAACAGTAAAATCTGACTTACTGTAAACTAAATTCGTCAAATCCAAATATATAGTGGAAATTCCCATAGTCTTGCTCAGTGATCTGTTGTAAGAAACAAAAAGAAAGAAAAAATTAAAATTTTAAAAATCAACCAGGTTTTCTGGTTAACTACATAGCTTGGAAAATTCCAAACTGTTTGGGCACACCCTGGGTAAATAAATGGAATAAATAAATAAATAAATAAACATTGTTTTTAAAGCTTGGACAACCTGACTGTGGACGTGTGCTAGTCCACAAAGCATCAGTTTCCCTTGCCAAGTGTGGACCTCCTCTGTTTGCCAGTCCACATAAGGTACATGTACATGTATGTACTATGTACACACACTCACACTATAATCATGACTTGGAAACGTCAACCCTACCTTCCTAGCTATGTGATTACTTCTCCTCAGCCCATTTTTCTCCAGTTGGTAGTTGCTACGAGGGTTTGTTTCCCAGCCGACAGAAATGTCGACGACACCCGCACTGTAGACCGTCCAATGATTCATTAGGCCCCTGTCTTCCAACAACTGCTGCAGTATAATTGCTGCCATTGGCGATCTGCATGTGTTACCTTCCAAAACAAAATACAGATACGTCCGGCTTGGCGGAAAGACATCCAACTTATTACGGTAAGAGTTAGGAAGTTGATCTGAACATTTTTTTGGAAAGAATTCTGCACTCGGACGTCACTATTTTTTTCTTATAAAGTATCAATAAGTGCAAATCTAATTTTTTAAAAACCAAAATTTGGAGGGGGAAAATATGAAGATTTTACTAGGAAAACTTATTCTTCTGAGTTGTCCTATAGGTTTAGTGCAGGAGGGCTTATGTGATGTCCGACTTGTAAATTCTTTAATTTTTTAATTTAAAATGACTCATCTAGCATTGGAATGTGCAGATTTGATGGAAAAAACCCAAACATTTCGAGTGGGAAAAAATTAAAATTTTCTGAGTTTCTTCAAAAAAGCCACAGGCTCGTCAGCAATGCGCGCGTGCCAAATTCGTGTCACGAACTACGCAGCTACATGCCCAATTTTTGTTTACCTATTTAGCCTAGACCTACACTTCCTGATGACTGATATTAGTCATTTTATGGAAAAATAGTGATGTTCGACTCGCGACTTGTAAATTCTAACCAAACCGCTCCCCGCCCCCTTCCTCCGCGCCGCGCTGCGCCCCGCCCAAACACGCGAACGGCCACTGCAGCTTTGCCGTGCCGAACACTCCCGATACCGACGCCGACGGCCAGTCGCGCGTCACGAAACAAAACATGCTAACATTTTAAATTATCTTGATGAAATAAATTGTAACGATACTATTAACATTAATGCATAATTTAGCCAGCCAGTAATATGTTTACATGCAGTTTTGCCCCGTTTTTACCTTTGCAAACAAACAAAACGGATTCTCTCTTTGCTTGAATGGGCGCAGCCATTTTGCTGTATGACGTCATACTCTGAACAATCAACCTCGTCACCACAATGAGGTTTACGTTTTGCAATACAATAAACACCCTGGGAAAGAGAACACATATATGTTTATTGCAGCTGTGTTTACGTGTTGCTTTCTCCGTTTTTTGTTGGCATTTTCCACATTAAATTCGACGAGAAATAGGCAACTTGTTGCGGCCATGAGTTTATATATATTTGAATAATTCTTCCTGCCAAAAAATAGACCATTGTGGTATTGAAAGAAGTTGGGTAAAAGGTGATTAATTTAATGGTAAAGATAGTAAAGTTGATGCCAATTTCGAAAGGATTTGTGCGTGAATGTGATTCAAGTTCAGTGCATGCTGAGTGTTAGGCCTAGACTGGAGATGTTGCAACGTGATTAGAAATCCACCTAAATTATGTAATAAAGCCCTCTATCGCTAGATTCTTAATTCCAGTACCGAATTTATAAATATGTCATGGACGCTTGCATTCTGTCTGTCTGTGTTGCTTGACACTAAGACTAGCTCCGGTCAGCTGGCGGGTACACACGCGAGTTTTTAGTTTCGTTGCAACCAAATTGGGAATTTTTATACTTTTACTCACAGTGCAGTCTTGTATTTTACCGTCCCGGAATTTTGCAGTGCTACCTCTCAGCCTCAGGTAGCAAAATGCTAATGATCGTATGACACATGTGCGTGTTGCGTTGTATAGCTAACAATGCGAGCCAATCAGGTTCGCACGCATCGGTTTGTAAGCATGCACGCGCGCTTCACATACAACGCGCACGCGCCAACACAAACATACATTTGCAGCACAACAATACAGGGATGAATAATGTAACAGGGGCTGTAATAGTAATACATTAATAAATAATTATTCCGGGACGGCAAAGGCGTCGCAGCTGCGCTGCTTTCCCGTCCACGTCCATGGTAATTTTTGTCATTATTTTGAAACATCCCTATTATACTTTCTTTTCCCCCTCCCTCCAGAATCTGTCAAAACATAATGGCCACTCGACAATTTGTGAACACCAGCAGTGCGTCAGTGCCTACCAGGCAGCAAGCACACCACCCCCAGGCCGCGGCAGGGCTGAACCCCAGGGTGCACGGTGGGGTAGCTCAGAGGAACCCTGGAACTGCTCCCATGAGTGATCAGAAAGCTAAGACGGTTTTAAATGAGGCGGTGGACGCTGTGGTGAATAGCTTCGCTAAGCATACGCAGGGCTATGGCAGGGGTGAGTGTAGACAGAATGATTCTGTCCATACGGGATTTCCCGTAGGGACAGAAGGAACCCCTTTCATACAGTGGATTGTTGTCATTTTGTCTCGAAATTAGAATCACACCCAAAAATCTCCTCCTAGTTGTGTCCTGCAGTGGTTTGAGATGTCCATGATTGGAAAATGATTCAAAAAAAATACAGTACAATACCGTTTTTGAAGCCACATGCTCTCACATGCATTCCGAACGATCATTTTCTTTGTCACTGTAAATTCTGGACGCAAGAGGGCGCTGTTACGAATTATTGGCTTTGGCTGTGGCTATGCTGTTGCAATGGGCAGACAATAAAGGTCCTTAGAAACAGCATAGTAACAGCCGCAGCCACAGCCAAAGCCACTAATTCGTAGCAGCGCCCTCTCGCGTCCAGAATTTACAGTGACGAAGAAAATGATCGTTCGGAATGCATGTGAGAGCAAATTTTGGCTTCAAAAATGGTATTGTAAGTATTTATTTTGAATAATTTTCCAGTCATGGACATCTCAATCCACTGTATGAAAGGAAAGCTCACTGACTAGGGTGAGTGTTGGGCTGTCTGTATTCACACTGAGCCTTTTCACTCGTAAACTTGATGTGTGTAGCTTTGAGAAAAAAGCACGGTATTTTTTCCGTATACATTGAACAAAGATTTGAATGAAATTACCTCCTGGAATCAACAGATCATCCAATTTTAAGATATACTTCCCACTTGCACTTTTGTCGCAAATGTTGCATTTCTGAGATAAATAAATGATAAAATTACTTCATAAAATTGCGGCGCGAGAGGTCCGTGCGTAAGCGCGACAACAGGGGGTGCTGCACGCGCGGGGGAATGGTTATCTTGTGCACTAACTAATTGCATTTTTTGAAGGAGAAAATGTGATTTTTGCTACAGAAAAGCACAGAAAACTTCCCGGCACAACATGGCTTTGATACTAATATTACTTTCAATCAAAAGCTTTAAAACTCACAAAAAAGACCCATTGTCAAGAGGTCTTTGTGACTACGTTTTCTGTTTCCGTTTTTGTCCTGCAGTCAACGTGGTAGAGGCCCTCCAGGAGTTTTGGCAGACGAAAGCCTCTCATGGCGCCGAGCTGAAGGGAGGTCCCCTAGTCATCTATGAGTCCGTACCATCATCCAGTCCACCCTACGTCTGCTTCGTTACTCTTCCCGGGGGTAGCTGCTTTGCTAGTTTTCAGGTACAAAAGGCTAGATACTCAAAAACTCGTCATTTTGTTATTTTCTAATTTTTCATGGTTTTGAGGCCATCCAAAGTTGTCAATTTTCACAGTTCTACAGAGCGTAGTATTTTTCAAGACACCGTCTTGAAAAATCCTGATTTTAAGGGCTCGCAGGAGACCCATTTAGTAGGGTTTTCAACCTGATTAAACCGACCTCTGGAGCTGCACGTCTCAAAAACTACCCTAGAAGTGCAGGAGGCACTTCAGACAGAGTGGTACATCCTGCCTCAGTGGCTCTTATGGAGGCTGGTGTAGTCAGCATTGCCACTTAGGTGTTCATACACATTACTGACCGATAACATTTGTTACATCTATCAGTCTCCGTGACGTTTTACACGCTGTTTATTTTGTGTTGCTTTTTTAAACTATATATAACGGGCAATTTCGTTTGCTTCTGCAGAACTGCCCCACTAAAGCCGAAGCGAGGCGCAGCGCAGCGAAGATCGCCCTCATGAACTCTGTCTTCAATGAGCATCCGTCTCGCAAAATCACTGATGAGTTCATCAACAAGGCCGTCTCTGATGCAAAAAAATCTTTCCAGGTAAAATATGGTGTAGCCGATGAACATTGAAATTTGCTAAATTAAAAGCACATTTATCATGAGATTTTGGGTGATTTTGGATGATTAAAAGTGCCCCCGAAACGTATACAAGATTTAAAAAGATGGTCCAATAGAGTTGTTTACATAATGATTCTTTCATAATGTTTCCTACATACCCACCCTAAATATTGTTTAATGTATTAGGAAAGCACAACTAATTAATTTCATGTAACATTTTCACTAAGGCTTGTGCCCTGAATTCTTCACTTACAAAAGGAAGTGCTGCTTAGAAAGTGCACATACTATGCTGTTGTTGCTACGTGGTGCATGCCAGTGCCCAGCAACCAACAGTCTGGTTGCTTAATAGCATTATCTCATACAGTGAACACGGTATTGATTCTGTACTTTACACCTGTTGCATGCACCACATAGCAATAACAATTTAGTCTGGTCAAGTGGATACTAAGTGTGCATATGAAAAGAAGTATGTCAGTACATGAGACGCCGTTCATGTGAAACGCAAAAGGCCAATTGCCCATGTTAATTACACGTGTGAAAGGAGCGTGTCCAGATCATATGGGGTGTTATGGCCGAGCGGTCTATGCGTCGAACTTAAGTTCCTGTGCTAGTACTAGAATGTAGGTTCGATTCCGGGCCGCGACGGGTTGTGGCACCTGTGCTCTTGAGCAAGGCACTCAACCACACTTGCTCCCATTCCTGTAATTGGCGGTCTCCCCGCTGTTGGATGTGGTAAATAAATAAATAAATAAATAAATATTTTTGACGCCCCTTTATTTTTCCATGAGTGTTGAGATTTTGATACCATATCATTTGTCATATTTGTCTCCTTGCCATTCTGAAATTTCACGCTTTTAATCCATGTATTTTCAAGGATCGGCAAAAGACCACCGATGTTTTTTAAACTGAATGTTTCGTTCCATAATAAGTACAGTTATTACACACCATCCTTTTTGCTTCCACATCCAAATTGGAGATTGTTAATTTTTTCTGTTAATTTTGGGGAGGTATTTTATATGATTGTTAGGTTGGAGCGAAATCCATTTTCTGGAAAAATCTGAACAAGATCCTTTAAAGACAGTATACATGATTGGAAAACTGTTACAAATAGTTTTATCCCCCTGATATGCATGATAAACCAACCTGAGCAAAAACCAGCTCCGTACTTCGTCAAACTTTTGAGAAAACAGTTAAAAAAGGGTTTGCAGTTATTTCGCCCTAAAACCACTTCGCCCTGAACCTCGGCGCCCTGAACCACGGCCTGTGCACGAAGTGGTTTGGGGGCGAAGTAGCATTTGGGCGATGTAGTATTTTGACAAAGTGATTTGGGGCAAAATGGCACTCGGGCGAAGTGGTTTGGGGGCGAAATGAATTTTCGTCTCATGAGACGAAAAATAATTGTTTTACTCATTTCTCAAAAACTATAGCACTTCAGACAAAACCATTTTAGGGGAAGTTTTCTACGGTCATCATGTTTATATTGTGCAAGTTAGGCGTAAATCTGTGAACATTTCTGATTTTCGAGATACCAATCATGTATACTGCCTTTAAACTGAGTGGATTTTTTACCATTTATAATTTTCACAGGGTTCCCCGGAGGACGAAAATGACCCAAACACCAGCCTAGGTGCCTTCCACTTCATGCTCGAAGCCAACCGCTCCAAATCCATGCTCGAATTCCAAGAACTCATGACAGTCTTCCAACTCCTGCACTGGAATGGCAGCCTGAAGGCCATGCGGGAACGCGACTGCTCGCGACAGGAAGTCCTCGCGCACTACTCGCACCGGACGCTGGACGACGACATGCGTAGTCAAATGGCGCTGGACTGGATATCGCGCGAGCAGGAGGTCGTCGGCGTCATCGCGGAGGAGTTGCAACAAGCTGATGATGAAATTGAGACCGCGAGACTTGCTGGGAGAGAACTACGGTTCCCGAAAGAGAAGAAAGATATACTCATGCTGGCTTGCAGTCAACTTGGGCCGGGCTAGGCCCAACAGTTGAGGTAAACGTGAGTTGATTTTTTTGTATCTAGGACCCCGTTCTCACTAGAAAAATTGCTTTGTTCAACGATAATTAGTTAATCATCATTAATGAAGCATGCGTTCACATCCAGGGGTCGAAATTAACACTGGTCCTTTGGTCCGAGACCAGTAAACAATCGGAAGGACCACTAGATCTGTCAAAAGTTCTGGTCTGATGGACCAGTGAAAACATTTCATGACTCATGGAAACATTCCCTTATGCTTAATCCACAGTAAACATTTCTTACTCAATGCAAAGAATTCCTGGTTACCACAAACAATTCCTGATCGCTTTAGACATTTTTAGATAACTACATTTCTTTCTCCGATCTCTCCAGACATGCCCCAGTGTTGGATCGAAAAGCAATCCCATCCATCCTGCACTCAATGACCTTAAACCAGAAAGTGTTGCAGTATCTTGGTGCCATTTTGATAAGCACCAGTTGACCACAAAATTTTGAGCAGGACCAGCAGAGTTCTCTAATCTACTGGTCCTTCTGACCAGCATAAGATTTGGGTTAGTTCGACCCCTGACATCTCACTTAACGAAGATCGAATGAATAGTGGTACCATTCACATTATGCGGCCGCCAACGAAGATCGAATGAAGCAGTCGGATGCCACTATGCCTGGTTACACATGCGCACAAGCTTCAAGTGTCTGATGTGCTGTGTGGTGCATCATGGACGACGCGCTTGTGCAACCAGGCCTGCCAAATTGCTTCGTCGAACGAAGGGGAGCGTTCACATTACAAATTTGCTTCATCGAATAAAGCGATTTCTTCGTCGAATGAAGCTAGTCTAATCTTCGTCGAATGAAAAGGCGATACGTTCACATCATAAAATCTCTTCGTCAAATCTCTAGAGAGAACGGGGTCTAGGTTATTTTGATTGCTAGAATACAAAAAGCACAGGGATGCTAGTTTTCCAGCAATTTCCAGGATTCCAGCTTTTATGTGTGTTTTAACCCAGAAATCTAGCTGTACAACTCACTTCCAAGGCCGGAAAGGAGCAAAAATATTCATTCTCGAATTTGCAATGATTAATTCGGTTAATGACTGGTGCAAATCTAGTTTCCTCTAACCGGTGCCCCGTATACTGGTGTGCAAATGTACCCATTGCATTGCACACATACAATCAATGTACATAGGCTGGCGGGTGTGTGAATTCACGTGCATGGATGGGTGTGTATGCAGCGCTATGCATGGAGAATTGTCGTCACATGATCCCATTAAGAAATCGGTGTATAAAAACAAAATGTGAAGAGAAAAGTTCTGATTTTTCTGTGAGTCAGCATTATAAAATAAGTACTATTGTAAAGATTTAATTTCAAATCATTGAATTTTGAGGCTTTTAAAAATGTTGTTTTAGTTTACAGAATGCTTTTATGGATTCACCCCTACCCCTTCATGCTTTGTACATTGTCTTTCACTTCCATATTGTTTATTCTTGTTTCGTTTTATTGAGATTTTTGTGAGCGTGATTTTAAACGTGAAGACTTAAAAGATATGCGCGAAGCTTTTGCTATAATTTCCCCAATTTATAACTTTCTCATCAAGTTCAGTTCTCGCGTATTACCGTATACAATGGCTGTGCAAAACAACTCCCATTTGTTGAAAACAAAACTGTATTCTGTCATGCGTCTTTTCATTTGCAAATTATATCACAAAAGAAAGCACTGAGACTCGTTTTCGATGACAATTTGACATTCCTCAAAAAATCACGACCAAATCAAGCTAAATTAATATTCAATATTCGGTTGAACACTTGGTTAGAATATTTGAATAATAATTAATTAACATTGACCAGACCTAATAGACCAGTGAGTTGCGTAGCAGATTTGCAGAAGTCCTGGAGTCACGCCTTAGGCCAAAAAAAAAAATAGTTCTGCTTCTGATTACATGGCATTTCAAAATAGGTTAGGTAGGTAGGGAATTTTTTTTTTTTGCCAATTTTTTTTGTGCACAATCATATGGAGGCATGTATCGATACACTAATTTTTATTTTTTTTCCGATAAAAAGAAATAGGGTCGCAGCCTAAAAATAGGGTCGGTCGGGAAACCGGAAGCAGAACTATTTTTTTTTTTTGGCCTTATATTTACAGTCCTGCCTTCATGCTATATGTCGCGTGCGTACGAGTGACTCGAGCACCATGCACACTATATCTGGCAAATCGACCCCGTTTCCAGGGGATGCACGCTGGCACAAGGTAACCGTGCGGTACCTGGAATACCTCGCATATTACTCTACGTATTTCTAAGCTGGACCATGTAGATTGAACATGTTGATCAGCAATTTTAAACCAGTCACATACCATAAATAATTTCTCTACCTTTTTGAATGCATCATTGTAGTTTTCAAAGTTGACATCGATTTCAAGTTAAAAAAAAACCTTTTATTTCGTTATTTTGACGAAAATTCAAGATGACATGTTCATTTCAACATGTAATTTCGGATAGTCCAGCGTAAAAATGCATAGAGTAATGTGCGAGGTTCTCCAGGTACCGCACATATTTTTGCACCCCCTGGAATTGGCCCGATTTGCCAGGTAGTCTGGTGCTTGACTCACTCGCATGCGAGCGCCTTAGCGTGAGTCTAGGATTTATGCAAATCTATCAGGCAACTGGTCTATTTTTAGTTTATACATAGGGATTTTATACTTTCTTAGGGGTGGTAGAAGGGAGACAGGGTGGTGGTCGGTTAGATTTATTTATCTCTCTCCTAAGTACATCTATTTTAACAATATGGTGTTTATTAACATTCCCTGCTTTGTTAGAATTAAATATGTATATTTATTATTGGCAGTTATAAACTTGGATTAACTGCCTTTTGAATGTTATTAATTCGTACAGTTTGTTGTTGCATGCTTAGGAATGTATTTGATACATTTAATTTGTACTTGTTTGTTAGTTAAAAAGAGCTTGTCCAGATTTGTCCAGAAAATAAATTTCGTTCTAACCTTAAAATACCTTCCCAAAATACCATCCATGGAAAGGAAATCTGCAATTTCCAAGTGGAAGCAAAAGTGTTGGTGTAATTACTGCACTGCTTTAGTGAACCGAATAAATTAGTTAATACAAAACATCAGTGTTTTTTTTTTATATACGCATTGATTGCAGAATTTCAGAATAAATGAGAAAAATATGACAAATGATCTCAACACCCATGGGGGAAATTAAAAGGGGTTTTCAAAAATGTGATCTGGACACGCTCTCTTGACCATTCACACAGAAGTTTGGGAAGTATTTAAAAACTAAAATGGTACAAATCAAGCAAGGTTCTCATTGAGAAATATACAAACTATATTTTCATAAAAAGTTGCATCAAGAGTCAAGATGGACAAATGTTTACAAGTTTTAATCAGTCAACAGCTATTTTATGTTATGTTTGCTGTTTCGTTTTCAAGATGTATATAATATGCATGTATACGCTTATATCTTTGTTTTGACGTGGTGCTTTTACTTGCATGTTTTTGCTCATTCTATTCTCGTTAAAAATAAAAGAAATTTTTTAAATATAAAACATCAATTCTAGAACAGAAGTCTGTTTAATCATGGTACATCCTCTTGATGGCAACAGTGCCCCTTTAACACACTCCTAACTCCTGCGTACAGTGGCCCTGTTGAAACCGGCCCCATTTCGCGGTGGGACTAGCGACAGAAATCTTGTCGCCTCTGCTGGACCAATCAGGACGCTTGACAGTGCATTGCAGCATGATTGCAGGCATTCAAATGTAACGCGCGCAGATTGTAAACACCGTGCATGCATGTGATACATGTACTCGGTAATGCTGGCCGTTGTCTGCGTCGGCGATTGGCTGCTATTTAAAGCATATTGGGGAATCCGTTCCATTACATTCGTCAGCATGCATCCCTGTTATTAATTTGAAAAACTGCGGAGTAAATAAGGTTCGTCTTTGAAAGTTTGGTAGGAATGGGACAGTCATAAGGAACGGAACCCAATACAATTTCTGGAAAGTATAGAAATTGTTTCTTTTCGGCATAACATGACCGAATTGATTAAATTACATCAAAATAACTCGGGCGTGAGTTGGCTCAAGACAACAGCCGGCTCGCTCCACAGATTTGCGTGTATTTCCTCAGGGTATTGTCACGTCGCTTTGCAGAGTAGAAATTCCCTGAGATCTCAGGATGACGTACGCGTAGACGCCGCGGCAATTAAAATGTTGTTTAGTTATGCCATGGAGGAAGAAACACTCCTCCGTGGTTAGGCAAGCATGCGGACCACACAATAGGAGCGTTCGAGATGCTTACACCATGGAGGTAGGAACCTCCATGCTTACACCGTGTAACACCTTTCTCCTTTCGCAACGGTCTTTCCTGCACACGTACCTAGTTTGCCAAGAACCCTTGCTGAAACGACTTAATTGAGCTAGGCTGTATTTCAGGCCTCGGCTGTTCGACCAATGAGAGACAAGATATCTTTTGACATGGAACTTTTGACCTTTTAATGAAGCCGTTTCGAACAATCATCTCGCGTGTTGTTTATCTCGCGACATCGTAGCCGCAATTACCACAATTTGTGTGGGGGAGATCTTTTTATGTACATGTATTGTATATAACTTTATCTTGCACGCAGTATAAATGTTCGTAACTGAAGGAAGACTTACTATATTTCGCTAAAAACTAAACGCAGTTCATCTGAATAAAGATAGGCCTATTAAAAAAAAACGCCCCTACAGTAACTGTTCATTTAAACATTAGACCCCACCCCCAAGTAAAAGTGGACGGTACCACTAAACGGAGCGAGGCGCGTGATTGGCTCTTGCTGTTGGCAACAGCGTCCGTAGCTATGATGCATTTTGAATGTCGCGCTACTATACGTGCTACGTGCACGCGCGCTTTAGTATATCGGCACTGCATGCGATGACCGAGAAACATGCGCGGCGCGTGATTGGTCAGTTGCGATCACTGTCACTGGCTAATCAATATTCATATATATTCCTGAAATACAGCCCAGCTCAAGTCGTTTCAGCAAGGGTTCTTGGCATCGTAAGTCAAACGATAACCGGTTTTTAAAGCGCCACCCGGCAACAACTTTTGACCCGCGCTCCCAGAATTCAAAGCGAAACCCTGTGTCGTTCGTTATGCATCTTCTGGGGGCCTTCCCCTGGTGTAAATCCCTGATACACGTAGTCTGGTACCCGGACCAAAAATTCTTTGACTAGACTGAATTTAAGGTCCGGCAGCCGTAGACTGGTTCCCGCTCCACATATTACAACGACTGAATATGAGGACCGGCTACTGTCGTGTTTAAAATAGCACTTTAAGCATTACGTCATGCATTTATTTTTAGGAGCACATAACCGTTAATTTTCAAAGCGCGCGCGCTGCGCGATATGGCATGAGTGTCCGGGTACCAGACTACGGCAGCCGTCAATTTCGCCATTTTGAAACAGGAGGAATTCCTCCTTTTCCCGAAGGTTCCCGAAGTTACCCGAATGCACATCCGGTCGTCCGGACGTTACCGTTAATCGTCGGGTACAATTCGAAATTGTTTCGAGAATTTGAATTGACATCGCGTGCACGTACGCGGCCGCGTGTGTGTTTATGGTGATGCCAGGGATTTAAAACTACGCAATGGCTACTAGTTACGGCATGGAGGAAGAAACAAACAACCGTTTGAATGGCTATAGTTACGGGATTGCAACAGCAGATTAAAACTCATGTACAATATGGAGCTCACTCGGTGATGCAGACAAGGTTTGAATTTTCTAGAATTTTCTTTTTGATGCTAGCCTACATGATTAAAATGGGCATATTTAATATTTTAAGGTTAATATATTAAGTTTGTATTGGTCAAATATAGAATAACCCCTGTCAAATTGTTGTACACTCATGCCATATCGCGCAGCGTGCGCGCTTTGAAAATTAACGGTTATGTGCTCCTAAAAATAAATGCATGACGTAATGCTTAAAGTGTTATTTTAAACACGACAGTAGCCGGTCCTCATATTCAGTCGTTGTAATATGTGGAGCGGGAACCAGTCTATGATACACGGTGTGCCAGATTATAAAGGATGATTGTCCGTGCGTGCATGCGAAATAATGCCCACACACCCCGGTGGTGGATCTTTTGAACCTGAATGAATGAACACATAGAAATGCTGTAAAATGGAAAATTAAAGCGTGGCGTCATTTGCAAGGGTAATTGAGTCTAAACATCAGCTGGTAGTCTGAAACGTCTGTTGCTAAGACGCAAGGAAACGGTTCAGTGGTTTTAGTGTAGACCCAGTAACTGTGGCAACACACATATATGACGTTCAGTACTGAATTTCGCTGGGTTTTTTTCAAGGGGCGAGGAAAACGGTTGTAAAGAAAAAATACCTTGAACGGAGT
This sequence comes from Henricia sp. BOLD:AAB3569, assembly GCA_037783545.1. Taxonomy (NCBI): domain Eukaryota; kingdom Metazoa; phylum Echinodermata; class Asteroidea; order Spinulosida; family Echinasteridae; genus Henricia; species Henricia sp. BOLD:AAB3569. The sequence continues at coordinate 1,081,642 of JBBELK010000158.1, read as the reverse complement.
TTGCCAGTTGTACGACATATCTAGTACCGTCCAAAAGCTGCGTCCCCTGCGGGAATAAAAGCTCACTATCTGTGGTAAGTTGTTCTTGAATTTAGTTTATATATGTTGGTAATTGATTTAGCTTGCGTTGGGGAGATTGAATGTTAATTAGGATTTGTTTTGCCCTTACCCGACGTATATTAGCACTGTATACAGGGGCGGATCCAGGATTTTGAAAAGGGGGCTAGGGCGGGTGGGGGGGGGGGGGGGGGGAGCGTGAAATTTTTAAGCATGAAATGCTGATGACAATGAAATAGCGAGCGCGTAGCGCGAAGCCCTGACGGCTTCTAGATGGATTCTAGATGCTGTGGTGCGATCTGAGGCAATATTTAACCAATTTAAGCAGGAAAAGTGTGCAAAAAAAAGGGTGTGTTTTTTTTTTTTGGAAAAGGGGGGGGGGGGGGGCGTGCGCCCCCACGCCCCGGGCGGCGATATTTTTTTCCGTACCGCTGTTTAGCGAACATTGCTTCTGATTGGTTTAACCCCTATGCATATGTTGCGCATACTGATGTGTTTTGTCGATAACTACCTCAACATAACCCCAATTAATAGTAAAACAAATTTAATACGAGATTCGATATAGGAGATTCGAACCTGCAATCTCACGATTGATAGTACTACGTCTTAACCACTAGACTACCAAACAATTTTCTTTCTTATATCCTTTTATTTAATAACTCTTGGAGGCACTATATAGAAAATATGAATATTCATTTACAATGCACCAATCGATGAAGCCCCATAGCGAATATGTGGTACGGAAAAAAATATCGCGTCCGGGCGGGCGACAATTATACACATATGGACTGGCAATGAGGTCACTAGTGCACGTCTATGGGCCCCGAGGGACTGTGAGTGACCGAAACGCAGTCACGTGAGGTTCACTAATCTAGGCTAGTGCATGAAATTTGCGCCAGCGTGAACTAGACGCGCGTATGAAGTTTCGGGCTCGAGCGTTAAGACTTCACGCGCGCGTGTTTCCCTGCTAGTGTTCCTGACCATTGATTTACATACATATACTGGATACGCCATCTGGGAGTGTTTGTGTAGAAATGCGCGGCCGAACAATGGCGGCGCGTCGGGAGGGTAAACGCATGTAGCACTGCACGGCCTATTAACATTGCTGTTCTCATTAATTCAAGAACCGTGAAATATTATGTTGTTTACCCTACTTGAAAACGCACGCGCGGACGCGATTCCAGCCAGATGCCGTCTCCAGTTATATATATAGCTCAATGGGTCGTATGAATAAAAAGTAGTAAATACTAAGAAGTATTAGCAAAAAGTAAAAGAATTTACTTCAAAGTAGAAGCATTCAGTAAAAGCATCTTCTACATTGCGTATGAATAATCTTATTCTTTTACTGCAAAGCACTCACTTAATTTTTTGGAGTAAATGCTTCTGCAAATCATGCTGCGTGCATGGCCGAATGACTTTGAAGAAATAAAACTATTTCCTTTGTGTTGTAAAACCATTCACGTACACTCCAGACACACGCAACTAGTCACACAAGCAGTATTAGGTTAGAAGTTAGAGTTAAATCCAAAATCTACAAGTCGGCCATGAGTGATGTTGATTCTGACCATCATGATGAAGGACACGCTTCTGGTTCTCAAGAATCAAAGCAAGACGTTTTCGTGAAATTATTGACACATAATAGTGTGCTGTTGACAAAATTGGAACATAAACCTTTCCCCGGCGAGGGACAACATTCATAAACGCTGCCATTTCTCCCGTCGAGTACTTACTTCTCTATTCCTAAGGTAGCTCTGGAGATACCTTGAAAAGGGACAAGTAATTACTTGCAATTTGTAGTATCTGCCCCCTTTTATTCATACGGAGTTAAGTAAACGCTAAATAGAAAAGTAAATACTTTTGACATTTAGAAAATACTTTCAAGTAAACGCTTTTACTCATTTTTATTCATATGGATGGTAGTAAATACTACAAATATTGAAGTAAAAGCAAATACTACTTTTTATTCATACGACCCATTGTTCCTGACCGGTCACTGGTCTCAAAAACTAGTGACCGGTTACTGCGCCCTCTAGAGGTTGCTTGTTAATGTATTAAATTGAATTTCATCTGTACGTGTGTATTTTTGCCTGAGGCGTGTTATAAAACACATAGGCCTATGGACTGAGACAGCTAATTTCAGGGTTTTTTTCCGATTAATTTTGTTTTAACCATTTGTGAACTTTGTGAATAAGTAACCTAATACTTGTAGTGCAAATTTGAAAGTAATTAAAATTGTACATTGTAATTCTCAAAACTTTGTCCATTGTTTTCTGTGTCACCTTTCACCTTTACTTTCCACTCGTGTTGGCTCGACAAGGACTGGCTCTTTATCCGGTCGTCGAGTCCTTTGACAGGCACTTTTCGAACGGTTTAAACCCCCTTTCATCCACCGTTGTCTCCAGTCGCTTCACCACTCTGGTTAGTCTTTTTCGGCCTCGGGAACTGAATAGGACCCTCTTGTGGTCACTCACAGTCCCTCGGGGCCCATAGACGTGCACTAGTGACCTCATTGCCAGTCCATATGTGTATATTAGTGAACCTCACGTGACTGCGTTTTAGCCAGTCAGGATTGAGAATCAGAAAGAGGCGTGTTATAAAGTTAACTAGACCATTCTCGTTACGGAGCATACAACTCTATGATATGGAGCAAGCGCAGCATGCGTGGTTTGACTAGCTAGTCTGACTAGACTATAACCTACCCCCGGGGCTTGGTTCCTCTAGTCAGACTAGCTAGTCAAACCACACAACGTTCGGGTGGCATCTACTTACTATGGTTTAGTCGTTTAGTCTATAACTTTAGTCGCCCGACCGAACTTGCTCCTAGATGTTACCCGAACGCTGCGTGGTTTGACTAGCTAGTCTGACTTAAGGAACCAAGCTCCGGGGGTAGGTTAGTCTAGTTAACTATAGTCGCCCACCCGAACTTGCTCTTTGAGATATACCGCATTTTTCATTCGTCGGATTAGTCTATACGAAGACTGTTTTCGTTTCTGGTTCATTTTCAGCGCTATAGTATAACCATAGTCATGGGAGTGGCTGACGAAACGCGGCGTTATCGCGAAGGTGGGTGGGGTTGGATGGTGGTTCTGTCTGCGTTTCTCTCCGAGTTCATCCTCCTCGGAACGCTGAAGGCCCTGGGGGTACTCATAACCCCGATCAAGGAGGACTTCGAGACAGATCTGTGGATTATTGGCTCCATCAATTCGATGCAACTCGGAATCGCTCTTATAATGAGTAAGTTGCGACAACTTGCAGTCATGGGGCCGCCATTTTTGTTTACTTAAACAGCTAGTATCTCCCCCCCCCCCCCCCCCCCCATCCCCCATCCACATTTTCTTTTATAGTTTTCCTGTTTAAACACGATAGTTTTCGTAGTCCCTTTGATCCACTATTTTACAGTAATAAAACTCTTAAAGTAATTTTAAGCGAAACTGTTAAAATGTTTCGTACATGTCGTCCTCTACGCCGTTGCTCACTTAAATTCGGCACTATGCCAAAAGTAGCATATTTAGTGGCAGCAGTGGGATCGCATTTCTTTGGGAGATTCTAGCGGTTTTGTGAAAGATCATCTGCAGTCAAAGTATTTTTTAAACATCTATTAGAAGTAACTTTGATTTTAAATTAGATTCTTATAGTACTTTCTCTTTTTAGCTCCCGTAGGCTCGGCGATAGTGAGAAAGGTCGGAGGTCGTTGCGTAATCACCGTTGGGGGCGCCCTCTTTGGCCTTGGTATGGTCCTGGCCTCTATAAGTACTAACATCTCTGTCTTTGCTGTTAATGTCGCCTTTTTAGCTGGTAAGAGCACACATTTGTCAGGCTGGTTATAGAGTCCCTGAATTGTCAACGCTTTATACTTGCCGTGTATTCCAATGGGAGACGTCATACTGAACATGAGCATTTTGTATATTTACAGGGTCCGGATCGGCATTTACATTGGAAATATTACGCGCGGAGATGGCACTCTACTTCTTGGAGAAATATTCTCTTGTGAGCTTTATCGTTTTTGCGGGAGCTCCACTGGCGATTATGGTGTACGGTCCGGTCACCATGGTGCTCATGGAGGCCTACGGTTGGAGAGGGGCAATGCTGCTTATCGGTGGGGTGGGATTTTTTCTCGTCTGGGCCGGCGTGGTGGTGCGACGGCCGAGCGGTGTCTACGCTCCAGTTCCCGTACAAGTCCGTTTGAATAAGGATGATTCTGATCCGGAATTGAAAGATCAAATACCTCTTCCTCGAGAAGAAAATAGACCGGACCTAACTAGTAGATTGAGTTCAGCGCTTGGGCTGTACATTTACAGAGAGGTCGAATTCTTGCTACTTGCGTCTGCCAGGATGTGTTATAGTATCGTGTTGGGAGGGATACTCGTGTACGTCGTGCCGAACGGCTTGGCGCAAGGTCTGAGTGCAACACGGGCGTCCTTTCTGACGTCGGCGTACGGCGTGGGCAGTTTAGTGGGGCTCGCCTCCACGAGTTGGCTCGGAGGGAGACGCTTCAAGTCTTGTCTTCATCCCACGGCTCTTGTGTTCATTTTTGTGGCTATCCTGGCCCTAGCCGTTGCACCGTTTATCACCTCGTTTGCTGGCCAAATGGTCAATACTTGCGTGATGGCCGGGAGCGTTCATGCAGTCATTCAGATTGTCTCAGTGTTGACGAGGTATTTACCTTTCCTGGATGAGGATTTTGTCATGATCTTGGGATGGCTAGGGTTTCTCAGTGGCGTATCGGTTCTTGTGGGCGACACTTTATCAGGTCAGTTCAAATATTACTAAATCGACACCTTTTTAATCTATCGATTGGTCAATAATTTTGATACAGTTATAGCCCATTGCGTGTTTCGCACGAAGAGCGTCTGGTGTACTGACGTACTTCATTTCACATGCACACTTATTATCCACTTGACCGGACTAATTCTTTTGTTGCAATGTGGTGCATGCGGCAAGTGTGAAGTACAGAATCAATACCGCGTTCACCGTAGCAGCTAGATAATGGCATAAAGCAACCGTATACCAGACTGTTGATTGCTACTGAGGCGATGACATGCACCACGTAGCAACAATAGCATAGTATGTGCGTTTCCAAACTGCACCTCCAAGAATTTTGGGCACCAGCGATTTTGTCATGTGACCATATCGGCCTTTTGCGTGTAATCTTTGCACTATGACTGGTGCCCTGAATTCTTAACTTTCAATTGGAGGTGCAGTTTAAAAGGTCCATACGTCGTTGTTGCTACGTGGTGCACGCCAATGCCTAGCAGCCAACACTCTGGCTGCTTTATGCCATTCTCTCTTACAGTGAAAACGGTATTGCTAGAACAAATATGACAAATCACTGATTAAATCTAACAAATTTGGCATTATAAACTCAAAAAGTGGAATGCACTGTATGACAATAGCAGTGGATTTTGTGACATTTCACTTTACACCCACCCCCATATTGAGCTGTGCTGCACATCCCCCAATTGCTTAATCATAACAAATGACGCATCATTGTAAAGTGGAATAACAGGGCTTTCCAATGATACCATGCACATTCAAGGAAAGTGACTGCTTGGTAACAAGAGATACATTGTCAGTCAAACTTGAGTTTCCGAATGTTTTTGAGGAGTTTATTTCTGCTAGTATTTTAATTGTCAATATTAAATCATAATATAAATTATCAATCGAAAAATCTAAGATGGCCAGCATGCCGAATTCTCCCCAATTACGAATTTATCCAACCCGACTTAATAATTTTATTGTTTTATTTTTTCCAGGTTGGGTCTACGGTATAACGAAAAATTTCCAAGGAACCTTCTTCATATACAGTGCCGCCATGATTGCTTGCGGGGTCTTTATATTCGCCGACCTCCTACGAAACCGGCGTAAATGATCCAAAAGCGATCTATTGTAGTAAGCTTTTATTATCGACTTGAGATGACGAAGGAGACGTAGTTTTAGAAGTTGGGGGAAAACCCCCAGAGAAAATCCACTGGGGGAAACCAACACATTCAAGTAGGGACTGCAAACCCAACTAATTGCTCCAATAATGCGCCAGCGAGATCATGCACATAATGCAGCTAAAAAGTCGCGCTCATCGAATAATTGAGATATGTACAAAAAGTTAAGAAATGTTGTTACTAACAAAGTCAGAAAAAAAGAAAAGTGAATATTTCACTTAAACAATTGAGGAAAATAAGAATAACTCATAACTCTTGTCGAAGAAACTTAAAGAAGTCCTTCCCAATAAACAAAAATGTGTCCCGAGTTCAATCATCTTCTCAAACGGAGAATATGTTGATGTCCCTATATACAGACATCGCAAATAATTTCAATGAATATTTTTCAACAATTATTGGTGTACGTATGGCCGCTGAGAATCACACAAGTTCAAATGAGGCCGATGATTCTCACGACCATTCTCTTGCTTCTTCACCGGACTACGAACATTGTTCTCTCCCTAGTATCCCAGAAGAGTTTGTTCAAAAGCAAATTGCGTCTTTGTCGTTTGGGAAAGCAACAGGCCCAGATGGTATTAGCGTAAATATTATTAAAATGGCTGCACCTTTTATTACGAAGTCTTTAACGCATATATTTAAGCTCTCGATAGAAAATGAACAGTATCCCTAGGCATGGAAACATGAAGGAAGTGATAGGTGCAACGCATGTAATTACCGACATATATCAATCTTGCCGATTATCTCTAAAATCCTAGAAAGATGGATACACTCGAACATGTACTCGTACCTTGATGAAAACAGTTTCATTTGTTTGTCAATCTGGATTTCGGCCTTTGCACTCAACGGAAAGTACTAAACGATTTAACAAACGAGTGTCTCCAAGATATGGATAACGGGAAAATGACCGGAACAGTTTTCCTAGATCTCAGTAAGGCATTTGACTGCGTTGACCATAAAATTCTTTTAGAAAAACTAAGAAAGCTGAACATGTCGATTTCGGTAATAAACTGGTTTAAGCCTATCTCAGCGATCGCAGTCAAACCGTTAACATATTAGTGAACATATATCAAAATCATTGCCTGTAAGTGTCGGTGTACCACAATGATAAATTCTGGGCCCATTATTGTTTATCACAGTTGAAGTCAGAAGCATAAATACAACTGTATGCAACCAAGTGTTAAAATGGGTTTGCTTACACCATTTTTGTAACAGTCTTTACTAAATTATTGATTTTGTGGAATTCCTCACGTGCATGCACGTACTAGTACTTAAAACATAGCTTGTATACACCCTGCAATGATTCGGTAGTCCTGTTTAACATTTTGGGTGATGATGGTAGTGGTGTACATGTATTTATACTTGTGCGAATTTTGATGGTGTAGTTGTTGTATCTTATTCCAGTTTGTTTGTGATTGTGATGTTGTTTATTTTAATATATTTGTTTAATGAGTGTTTGCAGGGCCCCAATGAAAACCAGTTCTTGCAAACTGTTTGGGCACACCCTTGGTCAATAAATGGAATAAATAAATAAATAAATAAATCCACATATACACGCCCTGGATTCGAACCCGGGACACCAGAGGTGAAAGGCGGGGGAAGAATCATTACTTCAACCCCAACGCCCATGTCAAACTTGAAATCGCTGTCTCTTGCCTGGATTATAAAATAATAATGGCTTTCGTCATTGATTGTTATTATTATTATTTATTTGGCCATTCACAAAAACATAAACAGTCACTAAAAACATACACAAGTGAGCATTACTTCAAAGCACAAATATGCTAGAACCAGATTACATGTAGTACATAGACAGATATTGAATGAAGAATTAGTTAGAATAAGAAACTAGGGATTGAGGTGAAAATTGCATGGGATTAAAACAAATAAGATCAAAGGACAACGCATTCATCAAAGCAGGCCTGGATAAACAAAAGTGTACTAAAAAACTGTGGACCTGGGGCCTGTTTATCCACACTTTGAAGACAAAGGGGTAAGCAGGCTTTAGGGCTACAGTGTTTAGGTTCACTTTTGCTTACCCTGGCCGGCTTGGACTGTTTTGTCCTAGTTCACTCCTGTCTATTTTTCTCTGCATTATTCAGTATTACATCGTAAATTGCGCTTTCTTATGTAACTTTTGTTTATTGTTCACAGCATGTAATTTGTGTGCTCTTGTTTTTGTTGTTGATGTATTGGCCGAATAAAATAATAATAATAAAAACTTAATAAAATCAGGGGGTAAATTCTCTCTATAAAGAAATACAAAATTATGAAATAAATATGAATTAGATAAATAAATTAGATTAAATTGAATTAAATCAATTAATTAATTTAAAATAAATATTGTGAGAAATAGGTGAGGTAAAAAGCGAAGTATGTACATGCATATGTTTAGTGTAAATACCAGTATCTAACCAGAATGTAACACGGGTCACGCCAGGATAACCAGCCGGGGGCACAGGTGCTTATTTACAGAGTGTAAAATACACTCGCTGACGTCACGATGAGAAAAACCAGGACTGTAGACGTAGCCATCTTGTTTGTTGTTTGTGTCCGCTATTTGGAAGGGAAAACATGTATCACCATATTTAATAAAAATGTCTCAATTTCTCAATGGGAATCAAGGGAACTTGTTTGAAAGTCGGCAGCACAATTAATTTTGATGATAAACTATGAAGCCAATGCGACAATGTACGTGTTGCGCCATATTTAAATTTTGAAAGGGAGGATGACGTCAGTCATGCAACAGTTGCATGGAAGAGGTCATGCAGGATTGAACGCTGGTTTCCAGACTCCAACACGCCGTGACTGAGTATGAAAAATAGTGCTGTGACCTGACTCACGCCCTCTCGATTCTGAGCGCAAAACTGCAAAATATACTGCAAAAAATGCTAGGTAAAATAAAGTTTAGGAAATTCATTTCGACATATGTTGGGTCATGTCATTTCTATACGTTACATTGGGGGAATAAGAGTAGCAACAGAAGCAACGTGCAAAGATCCAAAAGTTTATCAAAAGCGAAGAATGTTATAACATTGCTTTCAAGAAATTATATATTATCGAAAAAATAGCCATACCTTTAAAGGCACAGACTCGTCAGCAATGCGCGCGCCAAATTCGTGCCACGAAATACGCACCTCCGTGTACCAAAGGCATGGAGCTGCGTATTTCCTGGCACGAATTTAGCGCGCGCGCATTGCTGACGATCCTGTGCCGTTAAATGTGGTTCTAGATGTGATGTGTCGCATCAGTCAAAGTTACGAGTCTTGATATTCCTGCCGTCACGTTAAGGAGATCGAGAATGGACGAGAAAGTGTAGATTCGTGAAAAGAATCTACACTTTCGAAGCTATTCTCCGACTTAAACCATTCCACCATCCAGAACAAAGAAACGCGCCAACAAGCCACCCAAAAGAATTACGTAAGCAGTGGGCTTTTTTCCCTTGGATACAATGCACGGCGTTCTGTTTTTGGTGTAAGAATAGAATCACTCATGTGAACACGCTGCATTCTGGTGCCTCAGTCATTTCGTTCGTGGTGTGCTGCTAACAACAATTGGGTCTTTCTATAAATTAGGGGTCCAAAAGTGTGACATTTAGTGTCCCCCGTTACACCTGAAATGTGGTATTTTTCGTAAAAAAATCATTAAAATGGCTTTTAAACCATTTTGTATGAATTGTACTGTATGTACTCACTCTTTGAGATGGAAAGTATTTAAAGAATGTCTCCTGAATTTACAAAAACAAGATGTAAAATGTAACGGGGGACACCAACACTAGACCCCTAATTTATAGAAAGACCATATCGCCATATGTCTGATGCAGAAGATTTTGACATTTCTGGAGTCATTTTGAAGTTTGGAGACAACAAAAGCGGAATTGTCTCGGGATTTATACAGTGAAACTGCACCTTTTGGAAACAAAACTGTAACGAAACTGTAGATTCGTAAAACAAAAGATTTTACGAAACTACAGTTTTGTTACGAATCTACAGTAAACTGTCGATTCGTGAAAATAATCTATAGTTTGAACAATAGTGTGACGTCACAAGAATGGTTTAAAAGACAAGAAAACCAACTCTATAGAGATTGTAGCAACGACGGTTCTTGTAGTTCGTGCTATGTCCGCCACTTTTATCACAGAACGGACTTTTGAAGTGGTAGTGTGCATGCGTCATGTGTGTTGCCAAGGTTACTGGGTGTTCACTAAAACCAGCGAACTGTCTCCCTGCGGTTTGGCCATAGATGTTTCAGATTACCAGCGAAATTGTTTCGACCCAGTTACCCTAATACATGTATATAAAGTCACACTTTAGTGGTCTATATCTGTGCTCATTTTAAGGCCTATAAAGTCGATATCGACACATTTGGACATCGCCCCATGTACAAATCAAGAAAAATACAACAATTTATAAGTGTAGCGTTGACTTTTCCCATTTTGATAAGTGAAAACTATCATCCACGCCTTATGAATAAGTCGGATTCGACTGGCACATAGGGCGTGTTTGTTTCGGACGAATCCGCCGATCCCGAGATCTGCGCAGATGGTTCAGCTAGATCCAACTATGCATAGCGCTGAACCATCTGCGCAGATCGGGGTCGACGGATTCGTCCGAAACAAACACGCCCAAACTCGCACAAGACTAGGAGTGCCCTTTAATATTTTGTGTGCCCTCAACTTGTTCTTATAGAAAACAAATTGAGAACTGAACGAGTGTGGTCTAGTGTAGAAATTGCCCGTCATCGTGATAATAAATAATAATAATAAACTGCATTTATATAGCGCTTCCCACAGATGTCTCGAAGCGCTTCACAAAGAAAAGCCTTTAGTTAATTAGTTACTTAAAAAGGTGGGTTTTGAGTTCATTTTTGAATTGATTTTCCCTAGGAGTAGGAGTCTGATGTGTTGCGGAAGTGAGTTCCATATGGCTGGTGCTGAGGATGCAAAGGACCGATGACCGTACGACTTGGTTCGAGTTGTGGGTTGAGTGAGCTGGAGTGAAGTACGAGTTCTTGTAGGTACTTAGGTGCGGAACCTAGTGAGGCTAGTGACTCGAGACTAGTGACTCGAGACTCGGACTCGTACTTGGACTCGAGGCTAGTCACTCAACCACAGCACTGGAATTAGTGAATAACATTAACAGACTCCTCCTATAATATTGAGCAGAATTGGGACGATGTAAGAGGTTTAAGTATTTTTAAATGATTTTTGAATATTTGACTTTTAGCATTGGTTTCAATCACTTTTTTCTAATGGGTCTAATTTTGTGGAGTGCGCCCTCAACGTCTGGAAAGTTTTACATAAAGGCCAAAGTTGTCACTTGAGGGCGCTAGACAGCCCACTAAAAAAAGTCGAAATCTCGGTTCTCCCTCGGCACGGCGTGAAAATTCGATGAATTTTTCTCTGTGACAAAAGTTGTTCAAATGTTTCAATTGATTAAGAGAATCACTTGTTTTTAAACGAAAAATCCACCTCCGTCCAGTAGATAGGCCACCTCTTGAGTAGGAGATTTAAACAATACTGTCACTAGATCTGCTAGCATTTTTTTTCTTCTTTTTGGTTTGCGGTATGGACGAGAAAACCCGGCGAAGACTATGGGGCGCCAAAAGGGCAGCTAGGCCTGGTGCGAATTATTTTCTTTTTTCTGAAACAATGTGTAATATTAAGGGTACAACCATAGAAGTTAATTTTCATTTGGAAAGAATTGAGTACCGGTAGTTGATCAGGGCTTCAGACCTTGTGTGCAAAACAAGGCTGAAAAATTAAATTTTTCTCACTCAAAAAGTTGTGTTTTTTAATCAAATCTGAGGGAACTTATTGATGCTTGATGAGTCATTTTAAAGGAAAAAAAAATTGTTTTTCTTTTCTTTAAAATGACTCAGAAAGCATCGGTAAGTCAGTGCAGATTTGATGGAAAAACCCATATTTTTAAGTAAGAAAAATTTAAGATTTTGTGAGGAAACACTTGTTTTGCACTATAGGGGGACGCAACTTTACCGGAAGCTCCGGTTCTGTGACCTCGAGCGCGGTGAAAACAAACGGCTGCTCGCATTGAGCAACGTGCGAGCGGGCGTTTGTTTTCACCGCGCTCTAGGTCACGAAACCGGAACTTCCAGTAAAGTTGCGTCCCCCTATATCAGAATATAGTGGCAAACTTGTATGGTATTTCTACCTTTAAGTTCTAAGAAAACACACAAAAAAAACCGTTCAGCTTGTGATGCTTGTCTCTTATGTTTTGTAGGCCTACACAAGGTCTAAAGCCATGGGCAACTACTCGATTCTTTCTCCAAAGACCATAGACCTAATTTCAACTAGTCCGTGCAATTTTTCTGTCAGATTTCGAATTTCTAGCGTGACACGCACACATTGTTTGAATGATGCTCACACTTCGCTCATGTTTAAATTATGCGTGCGTGTCCAGCTAGAAATTCGTAACAGAAGGAACGGTCCTCGAAATGGGACAGAAAATCGCAATACCCATTTGTTCCTCAGATGTCGTGTCAACTGTATTTGTGGCCATTCTGAGGGTGAAAACGTTTGCTTTTTGGGGGCGTGTGAGAACTGGGAATTAATTGATACTCGTTAAGGCCTATGACCTTGGACCCTACATATATCGCATCCATGTCCCATAGAAAAAATGATATAGACAGCCGAAGTGTGACGTGGTTGTCATGGCAATTGGCTCTAAACTATCATATGGCCATCATAAAAAGTACCATTGCAAAGCACAAGGACACGGCTCAGTGATTTTTAGTTTAGAGCCGATTGCCTAGGCAACCAACAAAATGACGTGATCACTCCGGCAGTCTATAGTAGGCGTTCAAGTTACTCGGACTAAATTTCAACTGCCTTTCATTAAATATGCACTTTGTCATAGTTGACAAGGACAAAAATAATATTTGTGATTGATCTAATTGTGCTAATTTCTTTCCTATTCAGAACTACGTGATTACCACGACTGGGAGAAACACGGCTACCATCGCAGTTTTGACCTGTCGGCCGACCGTATCACGGAGGGGGTCGAGAGGGTCGACTCGACCAAGATCACACCAGAAGAGTTCATCCAGAGGTTTGAAAAGCCGGCCATCCCCTGCGTACTGACCAACGACCAGACAGACTGGCCAGCGAGGGATAAATGGACGCCAGAGGTGGGGCCTCAAATTCTGACACCTAAATCCTGAATATTTGGTTCTGATTTTAAACGAGCGTGTCCAGATCACATTTTTGACCCCCCATATTCCCATGGGTCGACATTTTGATACCGTATCATTTGTCACATTATTTTTATAACAATTCTGAAATTTTGTGTTCTCAATCTGTATATTTTCAAGAATATCGTTTAAAAAAACACCAATGTTTTGTAATTTATCTGGTTACATAAAGCAGTACAGTGATTACACCAACCTTTTTGCTTCCACATCCAAATTGGAGATTGCAATTTTTTTGTTTTCTTCCCATGGATAGTATCTTATGCTATGTTTACACCGAAGCACGACCAAGTTAGGGTCGACTTACGAGTTGTAAAATTCTGTATTTCTTGGACTCGTGAGTGGTCATGAAACATTTGTCAAGGGGGCGACCGAGAAAGCTTCCCGACTGTTTTAAACCGTTCCATACGGTCGGGGAACTTGTGCCGAGTGATGGCGATTCCCCGAGTTGTTGCGAGTGTTCAGGACTAACTTAAGACCTTCTGACAAGTAACATAGGAGGAACTTAAGATCTTGCCGACCAACTCCTGAGGAAATGCCATTTTGACAAATTTTTGTTCGTAAATCACTCTCAAGTCCCTCGGGATTTCGAAGTAAACAGGGTATTAGGGAGGTATTTTATATGATAGTTAGGTTAGAACGAAATCCATTCTCTAGAAAAATCTGAACAAGTTCCTTTTAATCAGCGGGGTTTTTATTCTTTACAGCGTCTATCGAAAAAGTACCGCAATCAACGATTCAAATGCGGGGAAGACGACGAAGGTTACTCGGTTAAAATGAAGATGAAATATTACGTCAAATACGCAGCCAGTAACAGAGATGACAGTCCGCTCTACGTGTTTGACAGCAGTTTTGCCGAGGTAAGGGTTGATTTGAGACTTAAAGGCAGTTTGATTTGACTTGGGACTCGAAGGCAATTTGACTTGATTCGGGACTTGAAGGCAGTTTGACGACTCCGGACTCGAAGGCAGTTTGACTTGACTCGGGACTCGAAGGCAATTTGACTTGATTCGGGACTTGAAGGCAGTTTGACTTGACTTGGGACTCGAAGGCAGTTTGACTTGACTGGGGATTCGAAGGCAGTTTGACTTGACTTGGGGCTCGAAGGCAGTTTGACTTGACTTGGGACTCGAAGGCAGTTTGACTTGGGACTCGAAGACAGTTTGACTTGGGACTCGAAGACAGTTTGACTTGGGACTCGAAGACAGTTTGACTTGACTTGGGACTCGAAGGCAGTTTGACTTGATTCGGGACTCAAAGGCAGGTTGACTTGACTTGGGACTCGATGGCAGTTTGACTTGACTTGGGACTCGATGGCAGTTTGACTTGACTTGCGACTCAAAGGCAGTTTGGCTTGACTTGGGACTCAAAGGCAGTTTGACTCGACTTGGGACTCGAAGGCAGTTTGGCTTGACTTGGGACTCGAAGGCAGTTTGGCTTGACTTGGGACTCGAAGGCAGTTTGACTCGACTTGGGACTCGAAGGCAGTTTAACTGGACTTGGGACTCGAAGGCAGTCTGACTTGACTTGGTACTCGAAGGCAGTTTGACTGGACTTGGGACTCGAGTTGGACTGTATTACCAATTAATTTTGATTTTTTTTGTAAACAGCACAGCAAACAAAAGCAGCTTCTAAGTGACTACACGGTACCCAAGTTCTTTCGCGATGATTTGTTCAAGTACGTCGGCGGGGATCGCAGACCGCCGTATCGGTGGATCGTCATCGGACCAGCTCGCTCAGGCACGGGGATACACATTGACCCGCTGGGAACGAGTGCATGGAATGCACTGGTACGCGGCCACAAAAGGTACAACGGTGAAATTAATAAACAATTGTTGCCTGGTGTAGTGAGTTTTAACACCCGAGGGAGCTCATAGCACCGAGGCATTGCCGAGGGTGCTATGAGCTCCCGTACAACATATGAGCCCCGTACAACATATAATATCGTTTCTATTGTTTGAAATTGGTGGAATTTTAAATTGTACAAAAAGTTCGTCTCTGCACTTTCGCTAGTCTCCAGACTACTACCTGTGCTGGTGTAACATTGCGAAAGTAGCACGCGTACCAGTTTGTTGTTTTGGCGCACAGCATGTGATGGAATAATGCGATGTGCGTGCGTGTTGTGTGCCTCTAGCGGGCGTAACACGCGGTTTATTTTACTAGATAGCCTCAGTACAGCGCGTTACGCGTGCTTTGGGCAAAGAGCACGCAGATCGCTTCATGCTAGAGCGATATGAAGTTACGGTAGGGTGATATGAAGATAAATTTGCATACAGCAGGGTGATATGAGTTTTTGTACACTAGACATGTGACCTTTCTGGGCCAATGGAATTGCAGTATTCCAAGACGGGTATAACAAAGATATTTATTTCATGAGTTGTTGTTGAAGGAGCTTGTTCAGATCTTTCCAGGAAATGGATTTCGTTTCACTCCAACAATCATATAAAATAACCTCCCCAAAATACTATCCATGGGAAGAAAACAGGAAATTTGCAGTCCCAAAATTGGACAAAGGCTAGAGCTCAGGGAGTACTTAAAGCAGAGTGGCACACCCTGCCTCAGTGGCTCTTACGGAGGCTGGTGCAGTCTAGGCTTGGGCCATTCCCTGCCGGAATCGAGTAGTATCGATTCTACTGAAGGAATCGGAATTGCGATTCCAGATTTTTGAGGAATCGATTCCCTTTCATTTAAATTCGATTCCCAGTGATAACTTGCCGATTTCAGAAATTACCTGGCAATTCCGAAGGCAAATATTTAGAATAGCCTCTGATCATTTCCAGATTTTTAAGAAAGTGTGTGTGGTACAAGCCGGCATCATTTCAGGGACGGTTAGTGCCACTAGGTGCCAATAATTGGGTCATCGTCGGTGCAATAAGTAGTATCGTCGATGTGCATGTACGTGGAATCGATTCCGAATGTAACCGCGATTCGTTTTTGGAATCGGAGTCGACTCTGGAGTCGCCCAAGCCTAGTGCAAGTCGGCCATGTCACAAGAGTCATTCATACAAATAATTGATAAAATAATAATCATTAATGCTGCAAACGGTCGACACCACGGGGAACCTTTCCAAAACGACCACCAAAATTTCGGCAAGAATTACTCAAATTTACACCAAATTTCTCTATCCGAAGCTTCCAAAAATGGTTCTAGACCTAAGAGAAATGGTTTTCGACCTAAACAAAGTGGTTTTTGACCTAAACAAAATGGTTTTTAACCTCCAAAATATTGGGGCTACACCAAATTGTCTCTCTAACCGACCGTGTCGCCCTAACATAACATTCTACGCAAAAAGTGTCACCCTATTGGATAAAATAAGCTACCGTACATCAGCCTCTTGAATCTTTTTGTCTGGGTAAGATAGATTTGCGTTTTATTTTTTATTTTTTATTTTTTATCTGTATATAGTGGCCACCCAAGAGACTGACAAAAAGTGGTCAGAATAAACAGGTGGCCCTTATATAGAGGTTGAGCCGGAACATGCATGGATATATGCAAAAATAATAAAACATACCACAGTGCATGTCTATAGTTGAAAAACAGCTAAAAGTGAAGTGCATCAAAGGGTTAAAAACTTGAGATTTGCTCAGTATTTTTACAATTTTCTTAAGCTCTTCATAAGATTTTCCACAGTAGTTTGGTTCATTAAGGCAATTTACTGTGTGTGGCCAGGTTGGTTCAACTGCCATAGGATTGTACACACAGAAATCCTAGTGCCCTGGCCACTGGCCGCGTTAGACAGGGACCCTAATATCAAGGTTCCACCTCCATATGTTTGTGTACAAACTGATTTGGGACCGAACAGATGTGGCCACTTTAGGCAGGTGGCCTCTTTAGGCAGGTGGCCTCTTTAGGCAGGTGGCCTCTTTAGGCAGGTGGCCTCTTTAGGCAGGTGGCCTTAATAGCAGGTATTGTATATACTCGTCTTCCTAAACCATTCTGTTTGCTAGGATAGGGCGACAATTTGTGTTTTAAAAAGCTATATTAGGGTGACACGCTCAATAGGGCGACAATTTGGTGTCGCCCTAATATTTTTGAGTTTAAAAACCATTTGTTTAGGTCAAAAAAACATTTTTTAAAATCGAGAACAATTTTTATTAGGTCTAGAACCGTCTCTCTTAGGTCTGCAACCATTTTTGGAAGCTTCGGGTAGAGAAATTTGGTGTCAATTTGAGTGATTCTTGCCGAAATTTCGGTGGTCCCCGGGGGGAGACTTTCCGAAATGTTGCCCTATTGCGGCATCCAGAGTTCTTTAAATACCTATTATTCTTATCCTTCTTAGATGGGTCATGTTTCCAACCCACACCCCTAAGGAACTTATTAAAGTCAAACAAGAGGAAGGCGGGAGGCAACGAGACGAAGCGATCACCTGGTTTAATGTCATCTACCCTCGCTGCAAACTGCCGACCTGGCCCAAAGACTGCCAACCGGTGAGTGAGCCTTCAATTAAAGGGTTCCTGAAATGCTCAATAACTTTATGCACAGTTTTTGCTGCATATGAAGGATTGCTTGTGTAGAAAGACAATACTACTGTTCATTTTGATGCCCTGTGAATAAAAAGTGGCATTTTTTAACTTTGAAAATTTCTTTACATAAACTCATAGAAAGAGGGCATGTCACTTTAGGAACACACAGCAGAAAAGCAAAGAAAAAACAACTGGAATTGTGGAAAAATGCTGCCGTTTCCAGCCTTAGTTTCTTCATGGTTTGCAACAGGCAACATGTAAAACAAACCTAAACCGTCATGGGTTACAAAAGTTTCATCAAGTTGGAGAAAATTGTGGAAACTTTTGTGCACAGTTGAATGAGATTTTCCTGTGTTTTCCTAATGTGACATCACCACTTTGCTTATGCATATGTAAATTTTCATTAGCATAAAAATCAAAAACCTTGATTTTAACCCCCCAAACAACTTCCAAGTAGGGTTTTTATGATTGTAAATTAATGGACTAGTTCCATAGCACAGATTTCATTGATAAAAACACAATTTCAGGGGCACTTTAATACAACATTTGCAGTTACCCAAAATTTTACTTCACGAGTTGACAAGAAAAACCTGACTAAAAGTGTTGATAGCAATGGTAACAAACACCACGTGATTTTTGCCACAAGTAAAATGGTACCTATGTGGGGGAAATTGCCAACTGAAGGTGATTTTTTTATTTTTTAAATCAACTGCAGACAACCTTTCTTCTATTCATTCAACACAAAAACTATGCATGCATTTTTCAGGTTTTCTGAAGTATTACTGCATCTATGTGGCTGAAATGTCTACAAGACAGTTTATCAACATTATTCTTTAGTTATGTAATGCTGTTCCTGTTTTTAAAAGTTTTCAATCGTGTAATCTGTCTTTAAAAATTGCTTGTTTTGTGACATTCCCCACAGTTGGAAATCATCCAACGGCCTGGAGAGACGGTTTTTGTTCCAGGAGGTTGGTGGCACGTTGTGATTAACCTGGACATGACCATCGCCGTGACGCAAAACTTCTGCAGCAGGACCAACTTCCCTACGGTGTGGCATAAAACGGTGCGAGGCCGACCAAAGCTGTCTAAGAAGTGGCTCGTTGCACTGAAGGTATGGTTTTTGGTCAGTATATAGGGTGTCCTCCCACCCCCACCCCCCCCCCCCCCCCCCCATCCCCTTCCCCCTCCCCCCATCCCCTTCCCCCTCCCCCAAAAAAATGCCTAGGTCAAACCTGGCATACTCAGAATCTAGGTTCCCCCGGATCTGGCCTGATAGGGAATCTTCTTACGTGAAAAATAGTCTTTATTGCATCAAAATCAGTTAAGTGAATCAAAAGTTATGGCATTTTTTGTCAAATTCTCGGCCAAATTTTGTCACCAAAATCACCAAAATGCATACATCATTAGGTAAGTCGTTTACGAGCCCATACTGGCTTATACGGCTGGTACTCGTCCCCGGTTCCTGTGGCATGGAGTGACAAGGAGCATTGATACTCCCCCTGGATGGGATGCCAGTCCATGGCAGGTTTACCACCAGCAGTTAGTTGGGTTTCCTCAACAGGTTGTTAGTTTCCATGGCATGGAGTGACTAGGAGCATTGCTACTCCCCCTGATGGGATGCCAGTCCATCACAGGTTTACCCCCAGCAGTTAGTTGGGTTTCCCCAACAGGTTGTTAGTTTCCATGGCATGGAGTGACTAGGAGCATTGCTACTCCCCCTGATGGGATGCCAGTCCATCACAGGTTTACCCCCAGCAGTTAGTTGGGTTTCCCCAACAGGTTGTTAGTTTCCATGGCATGGAGTGACTAGGAGCATTGCTACTCCCCCTGGATGGGATGCCAGTCCATCGCAGGTTTACCACCAGCAGTCAGTTGGGTTTCCCCAACAGGTTGTTAGTTTCCATGGCATGGAGTGACTAGGAGCATTGCTACTCCCCCTGGATGGGATGCCTGTCCATCGCAGGTTTACCCCCAGCAGTTAGTTGGGTTTCCTCAACAGGTTGTTAGTTTCCATGGCATGGAGTGACTAGGAGCATTGCTACTCTGCCTGGATGGGATGCCAGTCCATGGCAGGTTTACCCCCAGCAGTTAGTTGGGTTTCCTCAACAGGTTGTTAGTTTCCATGGCATGGAGTGACTAGGAGCATTGCTACTCTGCCTGGATGGGATGCCAGTCCATCGCAGGTTTACCCCCAGCAGTTAGTTGGGTTTCCCCAACAGGTTGTTAGTTTCCATGGCATGGAGTGACTAGGAGCATTGTTACTCCCCCTAGATGGGATGCCAGTCCATGGCAGGTTTACCCCCAACAGTTAGTTGGGTTTCCCCAACAGGTTGTTAGTTTCCATGGCATTGAGTGACTAGGAGCATTGTTACTCCCCCTAGATGGGATGCCATGCATACATCATTAGGTAAGTCGTTTACGAGCCCATACTGGGTCATACGGCCGGTACTCATCCCCGGTTCCTGTGGCATTGAGTGACTAGGAGCATTGCTACTCCCCCTAGATGGAAACGGTGGCCGTCTCTTGCCATCACTGCACAAGAAACGCTGTTTCACTGCTCACAAGAAACTAAAGCAAATACAGACCGTAAGTCGTGAGAACCTTTGATGCCGTCTGAAACAAACCTTAGTGAGTTGTTGTTTCAGTTATCCAGTTGACACATTGAGCAAATTCACAAATCCCACCAACTCTTGAAGCTCCCACCCAAGATTTGTTTTCGTGTGTGAGACAGCCTTTAGTGATCATGTCCGTGATGATTTTTGTTACGATTGTTTCCACTTTGTAGCGAGAGAAGCCCGAGCTAGCAGCAATGGCAGATGAGGTCAATCTCTCCCGACCGTCCGGTCTTCAGTCGGACAGCAGTAGTTCATCCAGTTCAAGCTCATCCAGCAGCGATAGTGCTTGTTCCTGTTGTGGCCACAGCGCCTCCGATAGCGACAGCAATCGTGAATCCGACAGACGAACCAAACGGTGAATTCTCATTTACGCATGTTTTTATTGAGCATTTTACCAGCTAAATTTAAGAAGCTTGTCGAGATTCTTCCAGAAAATGGATTTCATTCTAACCTAATGCACATATCAGTTGTATGACGCACTATACGACCCCCGGGAAAGGTGCGTCATTTACCACCACATTTTTGACAGAGGGTACGTCAGTGGCAGCCATTGGTCCGTAGTTTCATTTTCAGTATTCATGGCCAAGTTCAGTCAATGATGATATATGACGATGGGGGTGCGTCATTTCAGACAGTCATGGTCCGTCAGAATCAATCAATGGTGCGTCACAAAATTGACTGGGGGTACTGTCATTGTATGGCAAAGGTCCGTCACTGTTGTTGACACAGGTGTGCGTCATGGTACATGAGAAAGTGACGCACCTCGGTAAAGTGACTCACCATTCCCGGGGGTCGTACTATAGTGCGTCATACAACTGATATGTGCATAACAATCATATAAAATGCCTCCCCAAAATACTATCCATGGGAAGAAAACAGGAAATTTGCAATCTCTAATTTGGATGTGGAAGCAAATATGTTGGCGTAATATAATCTCCCCCAAAAAGAAATGCAATCTTCTTAAAATGGCAATTCTTGATCAGAACAGAAGTTTGTTGAATGCAGTGAACTTGTGGATAACAAGGCACTGATCAACTTTCCAATCACTTTGGAATCGCTTTCAAGACTGTTCCACTTAGGTGATTTCGCCCAGTGTTTCCCCTGGCTGACAGAAGCATCGAGGCGGTACACCAAACTTGGCGAGCAGCCAGGCGATAAGTCCAATTTCACGCGAACCGGTGGAGCAGATTTCACTAACGCTTTGCGATGATCACTCATGCCCAAATCCATCGCTAAACTCGAAATCCACCACAATTTAGCGTGCAATCATTCTTATGATGATCGCAAATTTTTACGTTAGTGAAATATGCCCCTGTGCTGTAAACGGCGATAAATCCAATTTCACGCGAACCGATCTCACTATTAAATGCTTTGTGATAATCACTCATGCCCAAATCCATCGATAAACTCGAAATCCACCGCAATTTAGCGTGCAATCATTCTTATGATGATCGCAAATATGCCCCTGTGCTGTAGACGGACCTGTGGTTGCCAAAATTCTGCTGATCCCTTCGCCTCTAATCCGCACTTTATCGAGGAAGGGCGCCAGAGAATCGCCCAAAAATCCTGTTACTATCACTCGCGACTTAAGCCTAGCATACATCGACATTGCAACTGGAAGCAACTAGTGGCAACTGGTGTTTTCAGCAACTGGAAGCAACTCGCGGCAACTGGGAGCAACTGAAAAATCCCAGTTGCCGCAAGTTGCTCATGTTCTACTTTCTGGCAACTAGTTGTACCCAGTTGCGTCGATGTACGTGTAGTTGCAACTAGTTGCTGTCAGTTGCACGTGTGTGTCTGAATACGTGCGCGCACATCGACAGCGCACATCGAGTTGCCGTGTTGATGTGCGTGCTCTGAAAACTGGATGTTTCCAGTTGCCGCTAGTTGCGCAACTTATCAGTTTCTGTCGATGTGCGCGCTACGCACACATCGACAGCAACTGATCAGTTGAGTTGCTTCCAGTTGCAGTGTCGATGTACGCTAGGCATAAGGCCCTCTCGCACACGCGTGGCACACTGATAGGAAGCTCGCAGCCGTAGCCATAAAAACATGACTTGTGTCACCAGACACAACCTCATTCCATGGGCAACAGCAGTACGGCGTGTCCATGCATTTAGCTGTACAGTATCTGAACGAGGACGATGTTAATTAAATTAGTGTGGCACCTATGGCAGCATAATGCATATGGCGCTTTGTGTTGCATGTAGACAATGTTGCTGCCCCACTTAATTAATGATGTGACTAAGGCCAAACAAAATAAATGGTGCGTTTACGGTAACGGCCTAAAAAAAATCCAGGTAGGTAGGCAGGAAAATAATTTTATTTTGTCATTTTGTTTTACATTTCAGTTCATGCATTTGCGTGTTGTTTTGCAATGTTTGAAACTCACTATTAACACTATTAACCATGTTCATGTACAAGTGTAGAAAATGTTATGTTCGTTGGAAATTATTGCAAATAGTGCTCATTTAAAATTATCAACCTGAAAATTGGCAATAAAAGGTTTGAGGTCGGCAATTTAACCCAAAAAATGCCAGGTAGGTCGGAACCGTAAACACACCATTTATTTTGTTTGGCCTAACGTGACACTTTCAGTCTTTTTGCGTTCTTGAAACTTTATCCGGGAAAATAAAATAAGGTAACACCACACACAAATGTTATTTTTTTCTTTTTTATTGCACTTTCCCAAATGTTTACTTCATGAGTTGACAAGGAAAACTTGACTAAAAGTGTTCATAGCATGTTTTTTCCCCGTGTAAAGTTTTTGGGAGAAATTGCCAACTGAAGGTGCTTTAAAAAAAATTAAAAATCTGCAGACTTTTTTTACTATTCATTCAACACAAAACCCATGCGTGAATTTTTCAGGTTTTCTGAAGTATTACTGCATCTATGTGGCTGAAATTTCTACATGGCAGTTTATCAACAGTATTCTTCAGTAATATATAATGCTGCCGTTCCTGTTGTTTTTAAAAGTTTTCCAATCATGTAATCCGTCTTCCAAACTATCGCATCTATATTTCAGACGTAAGGTGTCCGTATCGGCCAGCTCGCCCGACAGCATACTAAATGATGACGTCATCAGAGAACACAACCAGTCACATGACAACTCAACGGACCAATCAGGCGCACTGTCTCATCCACTCCAGGCCATTGCCCAGCCAATCGACCAATCAAACGAGGTCTACCACACAAGATAATGAAGGCATGTAGTGCCAGTGTGTTTCAAATATACATGGTGCTACAGGACCACATAAGTAATACACAGTATACCATTGTTATGTAGGGGGTCGTCCAAAGTTGTCAACATTTTCACAGTTCTACAGAGCGTAGTATTTTTCAAGACTTCCTCCCCCTCCCCCCCACCCCCCCCACCCCCCGAAATACTACTTAACGTTTTTTTCACTAGCCGTGAAATGTCAACATTTTACAGTGCATGTAAAGTCATACGTGGCTCTCAACACATACCTCCCCCCCCCGGCCCCCCTTCCTACGCTTTGTAGAACTGTGAAAATGTTGACAAATTTGGACGGTCCCTAAGTTTATAAATTGTTGTTTTTAGCGTAATAAATGTTGTAGACGAAATAAAGATATTATTCGGAGATAAAATAAGCAAAATTTGTCAGTAATGTATAACAAAAAAAGACAGGCCAGTAACATTTATATTAGCTGTTCTTATATAGTGCTTTATCAACAAAGTATTAAAGCCAACTAGGTGGCTGCCTGGCCAAGGCACACAACCCTATCAGCACTTAGATTGTGTCCATTCATCCTACAGGGTACTCCTGGCACTATTACCATTATTACTGCTGCCATCTGGAATCACCAGAACCATTTCGCTTCAACTAGGTGGCTGCCTGGCCAAGGCACACAACCTTATCAGCAGTTAGATTGTGGCATTTCCCCTACAGGGTACTCCTGGCACTGTTGCTATTATTACCGCTGCCATTAGGGGATCACCAGAACCATTTCCCTTCAACTAGGTGGCTGCCTGGCCAAGGGGCACAACCCTATCAGCACTTAGATTGTGGCATTCCCCCAACAGGGTACTCCTGGCACTGTTGCCATTATTACCGCTGCCATCTGGGAATCACCAGAACCATTTCACTTCAACTAGGTGTTTGCCTGGCCAAAGCACACAACCCTATCAGCACTTGGATTGTGGCATTCCCCCTACAGGGTACTCCTGGGACTGTTGCCATTATTACCGCTGCCATCAGGGAATCACCAGAACCATTTCGCTTCAACTAGGTGGCTGCCTGGCCAAGGCACACAACCCTATCAGCACTTAGGTTGTGGCATTCCCCCCACAGGGTACTCCTGGCACTGTTGCCATTATTACCACTGCCATCTGGAATCACCAGAACAATTTCGCTTCAACTAGGTGGCTGCCTGGCCAAGGCACACAACCCTATCAGCAGTTAGATTGTGGCATTCCCCCTACAGGGTACTCCTGGCACTGTTGCCATTATTACCGCTGCCATCTGGAATCACCAGAACCATTTCGCTTCAACTAGGTGGCTGCCTGGCCAAGGCACACAACCCTATCAGCACTTAGATTGTGGCATTCCTCCTACAGGGTACTCCTGGCACTGTTGCCATTATTACCGCTGCCATCTGGAATCACCAGAACCATTTCGCTTCAACTAGGTGGATGCCCGGGCAAGGCACACAACCCTCTCAGCACTTAGATTGTGGCATTCCCCCTACATGGTACTCCTGGCACTGTTACCATTATCACCGCTGCCATCAGGGAATCACCAGAACCATTTCGCTTCAACTAGGTGGCTGCCTGGCCAAGGCACACAACCCTATCAGCACTTAGATTGTGGCATTCCCCCTACAGGGTACTCCTGGCACTGTTGCCATTATTACCACTGCCATCTGGAATCACCAGAACCATTTCGCTTCAACTAGGTGGCTGCCTGGCCAAGGCGCACAACCCTATCAGCACTTATATTGTGGCATTCCCCCTACATGGTACTCCTGGCATTGTTACCATTATTACCACTGCCATCTGGAATCACCAGAACCATTTCGCTTCAACTAGGTGGCTGCCTGGCCAAGGCACACAACCCTATCAGCACTTAGATTGTGGCATTCCCCCTACAGGGTACTCCTGGCACTATTACCATTATTACTGCTGCCATCTGGAATCACCAGAACCATTTCGCTTCAACTAGGTGGCTGCCTGGCCAAGGCACACAACCCCATCAGCACTTAGATTGTGGCATTCCCCCCACAGTGTACTCCTGGCACTATTACCATTATTACTGCTGCCATCTGGAATCACCAGAACCATTTCGCTTCAACTAGGTGGCTGCCTGGCCAGGGCACACAACCCTATCAGCAGTTAGATTGTGGCATTCCCCATACAGGGTACTCCTGGCGCTGTTACCGTTATTACCGCTGCCATCTGGAATCACCAGAACCATTTCGCTTCAACTAGGTGATTGCCCGGCCAAGGCACACAACCCTATCCGCACTTAGATTGTGGCATTCCCCCTACAGGGTGCTCCTGGTGCTGTTGCCATTATTACCGCTGCCATCGGGGAATCACCAGAACCAATTTCACTTCAACTAGGTGATTGCCCGGCCAAGGCACACAACCCTATCCGCACTTAGATTGTGGCATTCCCCCTACAGGGTGCTCCTGGTGCTGTTGCCATTATTACCGCTGCCATCGGGGAATCACCAGAACCAATTTCACTTCAACTAGGTGATTGCCCGGCCAAGGCACACAACCCTATCAGCAGTTGGATTGTGACATTTCCCCATACAGGGTACTCCCTAACAGCTTCCCAATTATTGCTTGGGTTGACGAGGCAATTGTGATTAAGTGTCTTGCCTAAGGACACAGACATTTCAGCCATAGTTGGACTTAACCTACAACAGAGTATCAGTATATATTTAGGAACGTTTTGCAAGTTTAACCACCAGAAAACACGGGCAATTTTTTATATATAAATGCACATATGATAGTGTTTAAAGGCACAGGCTCGTCAGCAATGCGCGCCCGCCAAATGTGTGCCACGCAATACGCAGCTCCATAGCAAAGGCATGGAGCTGCGTGTTTCGAGCACGAATTTGGCGGGCGCGCATTGCTGACGAGCCTGTGCCTTTAAAGCTAGGTATTTCTTTCATGTTATCCTTGTTGGACTATATACATAGGTATACAAATGTTAATAAAACCTTTAAAAGGACACGTTTTTAATTGTACTGTATTTTATAAACTTTTAAACTTTATTTTACCTCTTAACTCGTACTCCTTCCCCCTCCCACCCCCACCCCCTCCCACCCCCACCCCCTCCACCACCCCCCTAAAAAAGAAAGAATTGAATATAGTTGACTGTTAGCCTTTTAGAAGTATGGCAGAACAAAATGAGAGGGAGCAATTTTATTTGGGTATGAATTCTTTTAACAATTGTATTTATTTCCATTTATAAATACAGAGACATAATTATAAATTTAAAAAATACAGTTATATTGCATTTTATTCGATTTTATACCCACTTCAAAGGGCGCCCTCCTATAGACTGCCGAAGTGAGTACGTCACCTTTTGTTGGTTGCCTAGGCAATTGGATCTAAACTAAAAATCACTCAACCGTGTTCCAGTGCTTTTCCAATGGTACTTTTCCCGACGGCCATGATAGTTTAGATCCAATTGCCATGGCAACGCACGTCACACTTCGGCTGTCTATTGTGTCCGCCATACTTCAAAAAGGCTAATGGCTTCAACCGTTCATTTGTTAAATCACAAACATCATTTACTTCTGGTTACGCGAGCCACTCACGCACGTCGTTCAACCAATGGCGTCTTTTCTTGGCTCCCATTGGCTGACAATTTTCCACGACCCCCGCGCGACCTTGCCAATGCAGTTTCTAGACTGGTTCCCGTCCACATATTCCACACAGGAGAATATAAGGACAGGTAAAGGGCGCTTCATCTTGATCTGTAATTGGTCGTCTTTGCGCGTGCGCATTGTGTTTTTTATATTTAAAAATTGGCCAAGCCCTTTGCTTTAGGCAATGTACTTTATTTACATAATTGGATATGTTCGACACGCACGGCCAAGTTACAAATGTCAATGCAAAATCTGCGCACTTACTAAAAATAAATAAATAATAATAACCACGTGACGGGCAGAATTCTGCCCGTCATGGCTGCCCTTTACCGATCCCTATATTTTCGCAATAAGCGAACCAATCTATAGGGATCGGGAACCAATCTATGCAGTTTCCTTCCAAAAGAGGAAATGATATGTTTTATTGTCCGGCGGAAAAGAAACTGGTTCTGCGTTCCTGGCAAGTTGGCATGAATTGCACGTAGGCACAGCCTTTAAAGTAATAATAAGGCAATAAATGACAGTTTATTGTAAAAACCTGAATAAGATTACGTGAAATGCATTTTGTTTGTCCTGTTTAATAAATATTTATTAAAGGTTTTGTTTTCAAATGAAACGCAAAATTACTCGTAGCTTCTAACTTGCAGCGATAGACAGCCGAAGTGAATACGTATTGAACACAGTATTGATTCTGTACTCCACATCTGCCACGTGCACCACATATCAACAAACATTTAGTCTGGTCATTAACAAGCGGATACTAAGTATGCATGTGAAAGGAAGTACGTACGTCAGTATACCAGACGCTAACGTAGGCACTGCCACATTTTATGACACGAGATATAGACCGTATCGAATAGCCGCCATTTCGTGGGGCACCTTTTGTTACTTAAACCGTTCAACAATGGAAGCACAATATGTGCAACCATGCATGTCCTCAAGGAACAAAGAAACTGCCCCACGAAATGGCGGCTATTCGATACGGTCTATAAGCAATGGGAGCTGCGTAGCACTAATAAAATGTAAAACCAGTGGTCCACTCCTAAGTTGAGCACTAGTTTTAAATTTTGCACTTTGCACTATAGTTTTACATTTTATGACACCAAATTTATCATTTGGTGCACTTCCAAGAATTGCCTTTCAGGTTTTTATGTGTTGAGGTACACTCGACCAAAAAAGTTCTGTCACCAGTTACACATTTATAGATATTTATTATTAAATTGGATTTAATGTAGGAAAATAATATATCAAATTTTAGCTGAACATATCCCTCAAAGGAATAGAGCTCAAGAGAGGTCATGATGGCAAGCTTCACTGAACAGGAATGCAACAAAGGAGTGTGGGGTCAGAATGAAAAACACCAAAGAACAATGCAACTTGTGATTTGGGCAATTTGTGTGTAGACAATTAGGAGATTTTTAAGTGAGTTTGGATTTATCAATGTCTTGTCAAAAACATTCAAATCAAAATGGTTAAATTGTCCAATCTGAATCGTGCCATTGCATTAGGTATGGTGGAAACTGTAACTCCCCTTGCTTGAGTGCAATAAAGTTGACATCGTTGGGTTTTTTTGTGTTTTTCATTCTGACCCCACAATCCTTTGTTGCATTCCTGTTCCGTGAAGCTTGCCATCATTGACTCCGTTGAGCTCTATTCCTTTGAGCTAAAATTTTATATATTATTTTCCTACATTAAATCCAATTTCATAATAAATATCTACAAATGTCTTACTGGTGACAGAACTTTTTTGGTCGAGTGTATATCGGCGGTAGGGTGTGGTGTACTGGGTTCACTCGGTCTCACATTGTGCAGCATATAAAATGTGCCTACAATATTTTAACCTGTACTTTCAGCATACATGTACACTGACCTTTGTACATTTCAATGACTCATGAATATAACGGCAAAACCCATTCCCGTATGCTGCTTTTAAAGCTCAGGGTTACAGCACCTCTTCTTCAAACAAGACTGGCGAACCGTGCATGGTTGTTGTATACATTAATGTTTCTACACGTAGTAACAATGACATCCCGACCTCAGCACAACTACACCTGAGCCAAATTTCCCGGGTATTTCCCGAAACAAGATCTATTCCCGGGTATTTCCCGAAAAAATCAAAAGTAAACGCCACTGAGTGTGCGCACAGTTAAAACCAGGAAAACCCAGGTTTTCTGCTTTCAGTGCCATTGTATAACTTGCAGGCTGTGCACGTGCCGTGTAATAATTTTCTTTACAAATCCTCGCAGGCTGAGAAAATGGCTGGTAAGTTTCTCCCATGTTTCGTCCGGAAAACGTAAATAATGCTTACTATAAATGCTTGATAATGTGAGAAAAAAAAGTAAAAATTACCATTATCTCACAATAAAAGCCTAACGGGTAAACATTACTATTCATTCTGACACATCGCGCAGAAGCTATGAGGCACTCTAACCCTATACTCCCTCGGGTTTTCCTTCAAGACCGCTGACACACAGGGCAGATGCTCTAGCAACTGAGCTATAAGGCACAGTTGTATACTCCCTCGGGATTTCCCCAAGACCTCTGGCACACCGGGCAGATGCTGTACCAGCTGATATATGAGGCACAGTGGTATACTCCCTCAGGCTTTTCCCAAGACATCTGACACTTCGGGCAGATGCTCTACCAGCTGAGCTATGAGGCACTGTGGTGTACTCCCTCAGGTTTCCTCCAAGACCTCTGACACACTGGGCAGATGGTCTACCAGCTGAGCTATAAGGCACAGTTGTATACTCCCTCGGGATTTCCCCAAGACCTCTGGCACACCGGGCAGATGCTGTACCAGCTGATATATGAGGCACAGTGGTATACTCCATCATGGCTTTCCCCAAGACCTCTGACACACCGGGCAGATGGTCTACCAGCTGAGCTATGAGGCACAGTGGTATACTCCCTCAGGCTTTCCCCAAGACCTCCGGCACACCGGGCAGATGCTGTACTAGCTGAGATATGAGGCACAGTGGTAAGTCTTGGCAAAGCATTGTCTTTCCTGAAGTAACATGGCCGACGTTCCAAGTGTCTTTCCAACCGAATTTCCCTCTGGTTTTTTTCCAACGCCGTCAGACAAAATCAATGCTTCCGGTTCTTCGGGAGCCGATGTGGTCACCGCGAGCCTGTCCGCGTTCGACGGTCTCTTTGCGTCAGATCACGGGTTCCTGCGACGCATTGCCTGGGTCGAGTCCAAGGACGGTACGGCCTCCGGGACCTACCGGGCTGGATACAACGGCGGCATCTGGCAGGTGGATAAAATCGGTTTCGAGGCCACCCAGGATACCTCCAGCCACCCAGGTAAGGTTTGTTAAAGTCACGGCCTTGAAAGCCCCGCAAGTCAATACAAGTCCATGAGCCTTACGTACGATAGGGCATGTATTGTATATCTTTACCAAACTGAGTTAGTGATGGTCATGCGATAGCCTTGTGATGGTCTTGCGATGGCCTTGCGATGGCCTTGCGATGGCTTTATAACGGCCTTGTAATGTCCTTGTAAAGACCTTGCGATGGCCTTGCGATGGCCTTGCGATACACTTATGATGGTGCTGTGGCAGCCTTGTGATGGTCTTGCGGTGGTCTTGCGATGGCTTTATAACGGCCTTGTAATGTCCTTGTAAAGACCGTCCGATGGCCTTGCAATACACTTATGATGGTGTTGTATCAGCCTTGCGATGGCCTCGTGATGGCCTTGTGATGATCTTGTGATCGCCTTGTGTTTAAATTGTGTCACCTGGCCAGAAGTTGGATGATTAATAGGTTTTTATTGTACGTGGCACACAAATTAATGGGGCTTGGCTAGAGGCCCAGGTTTCACAGGGTCGGCCTGACTGGTGAGTTAACTGAACATGGAAGGTGACTATAAAAGCCCGGTGTTCTACTGAGGATTAGTTTGAGGGACGTTGACCCAAAGGGAGACTTTTGAGGCGCTTGGTGGCAGCAAACAGCCTGATCCTTTTCCACCATGTCTACGTCATATTGAGCATGCGTACTTTTGCTCAAACGTGACGTAAACAACAGAAAAGGACCGGTTTGTAATTACAAATTACAAAAATTGTGCCTTACGATAGCACCTCATCTCCCCAATGACATACTTTTTTTGTAGTAGTCTGTTGAATAAGTATGTCGATTTTCTTTTGCATTTCAGGGTTAAAGGCCAAATGTGACTCTATCAAAAGTTCTCTGAGCATCGACTGGAAGACGGTCAGCTGGGACGATCTGAGGAAGCCGCTGTACTCAGCCCTAGCCGCTAGGCTGTTCCTGTCCAACGAGCCAGCCGCAATCCCTAGCTCCGTAGCGGCTCAGGGCGAGTACTGGAAGGCTCATTACAACCGCTCCGGTGCTGGCACGGCACAGAAGTTCATTGATGACGTGGCGGCACTGGAGAAGAAATAGAGTGTTACGTATTTGCAGTGTTTAAAATGGCGAAGGCGACATTTTGTTTCCAACTGTAGTCTCTTTAAACCGTGAAAAAGTCAATTTATACTATAGCAAACAAGCTATGCATTTCTTTTCCAGTGTCATAAGTGGTCCTTAAAATGGTAAAGGCGCCATTTTGTTTCCAAAGGTAGCCCAAATGCCCATTGGTTGATTCCGCAATGACGTCAGAAATATGTTTCTGAAACAACAACCACAGAAATCTGTGACAACAACCGACTATGGTTTATTTTAGACTGCATAAAAGGTTCTCACGACTTACGGTCTGTATTTTCTTCAGTTTCTTGTGAGCAGTGGCCGTCAGTTTCTTAACTGATGGCCCGATCGCGCATGCGGACTGCGGACTTGCCGTTCGCGTAATGTGACCCGTGTGCAATGCGCACGCATTACTCCGGAGTAGCGAGAACTGCACGCCCGAACGCAGCCCTAAATTTAAGTTTTTGTTCCGTTGCTTCTCATTGGTTGATTGTTTTTACCCATAATGCTTTGGCAACGCTAGTATAAGAAAATCTTCATATATTTTTAAAACATATTTTTCAGCATACCGAAAATTAACAATGAGTGACACAATCTCGAGATGGCGTCTTATGGACGAATACAAATTTGCAACCGTAATGCTCTTTGAGAAAAACGTACACTACTCACAATAAGCTATAGGGATATTGAGGGGTGTACGCAGATATTTTATTGAGGGTATGCATTCCGCTTGAATGATTTTGTATATGATTAGACATTTGTATCTGCATGACAGACACACCTTGTCACAGGAATAGGTGAAAACAGTCATTTGAGGAAAAACATTTTTAAATTTACAACATATCAATATCCCTAACTTTTTGTGAGTAGTGTACGTGTTATTAGAGCGTTTATTGAACAACACGGCATATGGCCAAAATACTGTAAACGGGATCTCTTTACAAAATGTCAGAGACCAGACGGGATTGCTAGTGAACTGACAACATATACACATGCCTAATAAAAACAAATATTTTCACAGGTGTCATTTTTGTGTTTAAATTATGTTTTTTAGGGTTTGTTTTTGCCCTTACTCGACGTATATTAGCACTGTATACTTCGTGCTTTCCCGAGACACTATGAAAAACTTCATAGCGTGCTCGGGTGGGATTCGAACCCACGACCTCCTGCAAACAAGGCAGACGTCTTAAGGCCGTCGGGTAAGGGCAAAAACAAACCCTAATTAACGTTCATTATCACCGTGCGATCCCCGTTGCTAATTGATTCGAACCGGCCATTCAACACCGGCTACTAGCTCGGTGGTCGAGTGGTTGTTTGCAGGAGGTCGTGGGTTCGAATCCCAACCGAGCACGCTATGAAGTTTTTCATAGTGTCTCGGGAAAGCATTGAGTATACAGTGCTAATTAACATTCATTCTCCCCGACGCAAGCTAAATCAATTACTTATGTTTTTTATTTATGTTTATTTATTTATGTTTATTTATTTATGTTTGTTTTATTGCTTCGGTTTTATTAACTAATGGTATAGGTGCTCTTTATACATTATTATTACATTAAGCCTATGTGCGTTACCAAGGTTACTGGGTCTACACTAAAACCAGTGAACTGTTTTCTGCGCTTTACCAATGGGCGTTTCAGATTACCAGCGAATGTTTAGACCCAATTACCATGGCAACTGACGTCACACTTTAGTAGTCTATTAGAAATGGGAATTAGAAATGAGCTTGCAGGTAATTGCTATATGCAACATTATTCAATTAAAAATATTAAAGACGAATACACAATTTGAATTTGAAATTAATTTAAGTTTAATTAGAAAATAAATGTTAGAGGCTCGTTAGGAAAATCTGCCATACATATTAATAAAAGTACATGTACATGTACTGTTAACCCTCTGATTAACACATACAGGGTGTCCACAAATGTGTTTTGTTGTTGTTGTTGTACATTTTATGGCATCTTTGGCAACTAAGGCCCTTTATGCCATAAAATGTGTTCTTTCATCACTTCATTGCCCTTATCCCACTTTCAAGTGCTAACTTGTCACAGTGATGATTTCACCACCTTTCATAATGGCCATGTTTGCTTAGTTATGCATGACAGTTACACAATGACCCTGGTACCATTGGACAGAGGACAGTCTGGACTTTTCCTACATACACACCTCTTTTTGAAATATTGCACAGATTTCTGATAATTTGCATTTAAAGATGGGTTTCCTTTTTTTATGGACACCCTGTATCTTGTGAAGATCGAAGACTCTTTTAATTTAAATAATGAGCCGTTTGCGTGTTTTGCATGAATAGCGTCTGGTGTATGTACGGACATACTTTCTTTCACATGCACACCTAATATCCACTTGACCAGAATAAAGTTTTGTTGCTATGTGGTGCACGCGGTAGGTGTGAAGTACAGAATCAATACCGTGGTCACCGTATGAGAGAATAGCATAAAGCAACCAGACTATTGGTTGATGTGTGCACACGTAGCAACACTAGCATAGTAGGCCTATGTGGACTTTCTGAATCGCACCTCCATTTGAAAATGAAAAACCCGGGGCGCTTATACCCAGCACGATATGTGGCAAAGGGACTCCCCCCTAACGCCCCTATACCTCAACACACTCTTCCCTTTTGTTAACGCACCAATCCCCCCTAAAAACTGAAAGGAATTCCTTGGAAATTCCTTGGATGTTTGAGACATAATGGGGGAACAATGGTAGGGGGCATGCCCTCTGCCACATATCGTGCTGCATATGGGGGGCGCTAGCTGTTATACAAATATCACACTCAACAGGCTGGATACTCAAAATACTGGACTAGAGTCACAATCGAGTAACAAGTAATCATAGACTCGCCCGAAATATGCAGATAAGATTCCTCGCGGCGAAAATCACAGAAATGTTCTCACAATTATTGTTGCTCTACTGCCGACTCTCATTGTATTTCTTTATTCATGATATTTCCACCAAGGACAAACCACCTGTTTCTTAAGATTATTCAATGCAAAGTGTTCCGCATACCCACCTCTCGTCTGTCTACGTGCATTTTTGCAGATAATGTAGCACTTAAAAATGTTGCATGCATCAGCTACGCGCAGTGGTTAGGGCTCATATGCAGTTTGCGAAACGACAGATATCGCTTTTGGTATATTTTGTATTAGCCAGTTTACAGCTGAATTACGCAAGCCCTTATTTAGTCTGAAGCATGCACTGTATACAATAAACCTGTAGCGTCAGGTTGAAGCTAGCCTTTTGTCAAGGCCTCGTGAATTTGGGCGATTTGGTGACTTGAGTAGAGTCTATACGCGCAGAGTGAATTACTCACTTGGCCTTTTTCGAACTGACAGGCAATTCTTATGTTTTTCTTTATTTTTGCTACCAAAAGTGGTAGCAGAAATCAGCCAGTCACGTGCAGGTCACTCCATGCAAATTACGCAGGGAGCTCCTACAAACAAGGGAGGTAGGCTTACGCTTTTGAATTTACTGGGTACATTAAACGGCAAATAAATTAAATCAAATGGGAATTATATTAGTTCCGTATAAAATGTTGATGTAATAAACAATTTATGTCAAATATAAACGTATTTTCATGAAGCTCGATGGTTTTGTGTCGAAGTAAATATAAGTGCCGTACCTACGTTGGTAATGAACGAGGCCATAACGCCGCAAGCCATGTGATTGGTCAATTTGTCCTGCGGGAACTGTACGTGACTTGCATCACACGCGCGCGTGCAAAACAAGCTCCTAGCGCCCATTGGCTCAGTTGAATGTTTGTTTTCGATTTCTGTTTTCAAAATCTTTACGTGCAGAGTGGGGCGTGGGTAATGTTGTGACGTTGCACATTCGGGTCAACTGCTTGCATGTAATGAATAATGTAGCAGTTGCCAGTTCGAAAAAGGCCTTATGGCAAAACAGAAGGCATAGCGTTTGCACAGCCTTCGTATACTCCGCTCAAGACGCCCAAACCCCAAAGCCATAAGGCCTTGTCAAAAGGCTAGGTTGAAGCTTGACTGGATATTATTGGTATTGTTAAAGTGTACTTAAGCAAAGCTGAATGCAGTCGTTTGGAAACGGATTGGTTTGCGGTTAGACACCGCGCATGCGTACAACGTGAACAGCATCCTTCACGCGTGCACGTTATCTGCATAATATTGAGATATCGTTGGGAGCGGCACGCGAGGAAAAAACATCCCGTCACATCTGCCCGAGTTTAGGTCGTCAACATGTCAGAAACGGAGCCCAAACCCCAGACGGAAGAGCAGCCACAGAGTGGGGAGACCCCGGCCGAGGCCCCGGCAGAGGAGCCGGCAAAAGAGGAGGTCAAAAACGGCGAGGAAAAGCCCGGGGAGACGACCGAAGCGGTAGCAGACGGCGAGGCCGCGAAAGACGAGGGTGGGGCGGCCGTGGAAGCAGGGGCTGCCGAGGCGGACCCTACGGCTGCTGTGCCGGAACCCACACCGCCGACGATCCTAGAAAACCCCCAGGAAAATCCATTTTCCGAAGACGATTTGGAACAAATCCTCCAACTAGAAGCCAGCGAAGGGGAGGACAAAGGATGGGAAAAATCCAAGAAAATCAAGGGAGTCACGATTTTCAAGAAACCCGAGAAAAATGGCGTCCCTCTTGTGAAGGTAAGATTTTTTTTAAATCACCCCACCCACCCACCCACTTGCCACGACCGAAGATGCAGACGTCCCGTGACCTTTAACCTCTCAAAGTAAGACATCACTGCTTTAATATATATTCTAATTTCTTCGCCTCTTTGTGAGCGAAAACAATTATTCCCATGGCCGGACCGTGCTGTAGGCCTATTTCCGTCTTTCGTGAAAAGAAAAAAGAAAAAAGCGCGGTTTAATCGGGCATAATGAATATTCCAGGCAGCAGGCCTCGCGTGCCAGACGGCACGCGCTCATTCTGTGCGGTTTGAAATTACCAGGATATGACGTTAAATTAATAGCGACTATATTTTGTATATTCCAATTAAAAATACATGTTATATATTTCGCATTATCAGAACCACTTTTAGCCTCTATATCTTTCGCATTTCAACACATTACTCGCTAGTAACATCCCCCCCCAACCCAAAAAAAACCCGAAAAAATACCGCGTGCATTCTCTGCAGACGATAATTTTTGAACTTGGAATTGCGCGGGAAAATAAACATGTTATAATGCAAACCGCCCTCCCTATTTTTTCCCAGGACGTCGGGGGCCAATTTCATGGCGCTTTTTAGCACACACATGCACAAAAATACTTCGCACAGAATTTATTTGCTTTATTTTGCACAAAAAAAATGGGTTGCCAGCCAAAATTGTATGTAATGTGTATTACTAATATTTTGCTACTGTTTCTAAAAACACAATTCGACATGCAATTTTGGCCGGTAACTCATTGTACAAACCAAATGAATTCTGTGCAAAACAAATGTTTGTGCTGAACAGCGCCATGATGAAATTGGCCCCAGGTGCAGTGACTGTCATTCTTTCCCCATGCAACACGTAATCGATTGGACTAGGAATGCACAGTTGAGAACATTGTAGTACAGCATGCCACATAATACATATTCCCAGGGATGCGTTTTGTTACAAGTGAAATAAAAAATATATAGGCTATATATCAGTATATAGTTTGGTTTTTGTTAATATCCCTAGGTCCGCATCAAGCAGTCATAATCATGTGCATGAATTCTAAGCGCCGCAGGAAATGTGTGACAGAATTCTGCATGTATTATAATTATCGCAGCAAAATGATATTGTGTATAATTTGGTAAGAATTGAGAAGTTGACCATGAATATTGTTCTTTAAAATGGCTCATCAAGCATCGGTAGGTGCAAATTTGATAGAAAAGCCCGAATTTATAGGAACATATAGTTCAGCCAGTCTCGTAGGTTTTGTGCACAAGGTCTAAAGCCGTGATCAACTACTCAATTCTTTCCTTGTCTGGTTAAATATGGGTCTTTCTATAAATTAGTGGTCCAATTTTGGTGTCCCCCGTTACATTTTACATCTTGTTTTTGTAAATTCAGGACACATTCTTTAAATACTTTCCGTCTCAAAGAGTGAGTACATAAAGTACAATTCATAAAAAATGGTCTAAAAACCATTTTAATGATTTTTGTACGAAAAATAACACATCAGGTGTAACGGGGGACACTATTGTCACACTTTTGGACCCCTAATTTATAGAAAGACCCATATGTTGAAATTGCACGTCTGTAAAAAGTCATCAAGCCGTTTACCTAGCGGCTAGTGGCTCGTACGTAATTTTAACCCGTAACCGTATGACGTCACGAATTAGTCAATAAACGGCCAATCATTGGTTGACTCGGCGATTACGTCCTAAACATTTTTTTCTGATTATGGGCGCGAAAACACGCAGCCCTCTGCTGCACCTATGATTACCAGTTACGCCATTGCTTGGATGTGTTGGCGTACTTCCTTACACATTGCACACTTTGTATCCACTTGACCAGACTAAATTGTTGTGGCTATGTAGTGCCCGCGGCAGGTGTGAAGTACAGAATCAATACCGCATTCACCGTAGGAGGGAATGGCATAAATCAACCATGACTGTTTGTTGCTAAATGGCGTGCACCACGTAGCACCAACAGCATAGCATGTGGACTTTTTAAGCTGCACCTCCATTTAAAAGTTAAGAATTCGGGGCAGTAGCCATTATGCAAATATTGCACTCGGCTTAAGGCACAGGCTCGTCAGCATTGCGCGCGCGCCAAATTCGTGCAACGCAATACGCAGCCCCATGCCTTTCCTATGGAGCTGCGTATTTCGTGGCACGATTTTGGCGCGCGCGCATTGCTGACGAGCCTGTGTCTTTAAGGTTAATTGAGCACCAGTTTTGTTTTTGTTACAACAAAACATCCAACCGTTCTAACTACTTGAATAAAATAAGAGCTCGCAAAATATTTTACTTTTTAATTAATGAATGAAACACACTCTGCTTTAACAGGTGTTCAATAAGTGGAAGTATACGTGTAAAAATCGATTCGGAATTATTTAAGCCATACTGTGTGTAGCATCGATTTATCTGATAAACAGTTGTTGTTCGTCTGCAGCAGTCCTATATACATGGCCTACGTGTAGAGCATGTAAATGACACAAAACACACTGCACGAGTTCACAAGAAGGAAAAAATACCCACAAAAGCCATGTATGGATTTTAAAGGTTTACTGAAGCATTGGTGCATGCATGTAGGCTTATGTGCCTTTTTATTTCCACATAAGCCCTTATTACAGGTGTCCTTGGGATTACGTTTTTAAAGCAAAACGGGGTTAAATATGCACACATGACATTATGCCTCTGCAGTAGAGATGTACATATTCTAGAAATTTGCTTTGGTAAATATAATGGAAAATGTCAGTCTGAAGGCATGGCCATCATTCTGCAGTGCAATTCACCTTAACGAAACTAACCATGATTTTTAATATAATCGAATCGAAATTGAAAGTATTTGCGACATGTCACATGCAAAAACTCATGTTACTAAACACATTTTGACAGAAATAAACATGACTAATTTATGTCAGTTGTCCCGTTTGAGAACTTCCTGCGCGAAGGCATGTGACCTTTTATGTGTTTCTGTTTGTAACAAAATGTTTTTATTACAAATCATAAAACTGACTTTCTTTTTGGAGTAAAGTCATGTGACGACAACCAATTCTTCATTTTGAAAGCCTATATTTTTCCTACTTTGGGCTGATAATTCTTTAAAGAAAATTCCAATTATGTTACCTATATATTCTATTTGCTTAACGCTCCAGCATCGCTATGCTTGCTCAAATTTTTAATTTCCCGCTATACTGCTGTTCCCTGCTGTATACGCACTCATTGACCAATCAGAGGCAAGGGTATTTATACCTCAAACTTTTCTCGGCCAATCAAGAATGGTCTTTCATGCAATACTGAGCATACAACGCCATATTAGATTGGTTGAACTGTACCAGTTGTTGTCGTTCTTACCACACAATTTCCCTCAAAAAGGCCACACTCTTTTCACAAATAACCCCACAGTTATTGAGAAAGAAGTTAGTAATGCATTTATTGGCATCATTGGAAAGAAATGAGTTTTATTCTTATATTTAGGAAACAAATTGAGAAGTCAATCATGGCTTCAGACCTTGTGTGCAAAACAAAAATAAGACTGGCTAAAAAATAAAATCCTATAAAAAAGCGTAAATTTTTCCCACTCCTAAATTCAGGTTTCCCCATAAAATCTGCACTTCCCGATGCTTGATAAGTCATTTTAAAGAAAAATATTCATTATCAATTTCTCAATTCTTACCTTAAAAGTAACTGCCAAAAATCCCCCCTTTTGGGTTTTAACGCATCTTATTTTGTCATCCTATAAATATTTAAACATTTTCAAGATGCGATTTTTTTTTATCGTTTTCATATTTTAACAAACATCCTGTCCTGCAGTGGTATATTTTCGGACGCCCTTAAAGGCACAGGCTCGTCAGCACAGGCTCGTCCTTTTGCTATGGAGATGCGTATTTCGTGGCACGAATTTGGCGCGCGCGCATTGCTGACGAGCCTGTGCCTTTAATTACTTGACCGCATAAATAATACTCCAAGACCATAATTATTCATGCCGCGCGCCCGGCCCGCGACGCGTGCCAAAACTTGCAGTCATGCGAAAAGGGTCGGTAATATTTTATTCAAACGGTCATTTTTCTTTTACGCACTGATATTATGCTTTAACACCTACACTGTCCACACAGAATTTCACTGTACTATAATAGAATGGTTCTTCTATAATAAAGGAAAATACACACTTGTATGAAACTACTTAAATGTAGGTTTTAAATAAATAATGTCACAGGCATTTAAAATGATAATCGCTTTCGCAACCTGAATTTATCAGATTTCACGGATTTTAGACATCATTGAACGATGAAAATCAACCAACCATGTTATACGTAGTTTGTGTGTTAAGTTTGTGTCGGCTTTGATTTTTTTTTTTTAACACGAAATGTCCGTTAATCCACATATCGAACCAAGGCCACATTTGGTGGAAGGCGAAGAAATTACCGCTACACCATACCAACCGGATTCCCGGGATTTCCGTTAACTCAAGTATTTTCAATACCCGTTTAGAGCCTTTAACAACTGCTAAATACAATACACGCAATTGCATCTTTTTAGGATATATGAACTGAGGCCTTGGGCCAATTTCATCAGTAAAGCTGTTTAGCAGAAAAATGTTTAATCCAAAATTTGTTTGCTTTATAAAAATGGATTATTAGTCAAAATTGTATGTCAACTTGTGTTTTTAGGGAGAATAGCAGAACACCAGTCAATTGCAATTATACATATCTCATAAGATTTTGACTGAAAACCCATTTTTATAAAGCAAACAAATTTTGGATTAAGAATTTTTTTCTGCTAAACAGCTTTATGAAATTGGCCCCTGGGACCAATTTCATTAATATGTTAAGCAGAAAATGTTGCTTAATTAACAAATTTCAAACACTATTCACAATAAGTTAGGAATATTGGTATGTTGTTTTTGTTTTCAAATGACTGTTTTCACCCATTCCTGTGACAAGGTGTGCCTGTCATGCAGATACAATTGTCTAATCTTATACAAAATCATTCAAGCGGAATGCATACCTTTAATAAAATATCTGCGTACACCGCACACCATTTCTGACTTATTGTGAGTATTGTATTTGGTTTCGATTCGAATTCAAGACAAATGTTGGCACTAAAATGTTAAAAATATCTTCGCCAAATGCTTGGAATTTTATTAGCCGCGACAGGTTGTGACACTTGTGCCCTTGAGAAAGGCACTTAATCACACTTTCTCCATCCTTCGGAAGGGATGTAAAGCCGTTGGTCCGGTGTGTTAGGTAGGGTAACGCACTTTAAAGATCCCAGAGCATTTTTTCGTGAAGAGAAGGGGAGGGATTCCCCGGTGTCTCTGGCCGTATCTAATTCATCATGGGTTTCCTCACGCTTGCCGCGCGAGCGACAGTGCAATGGGCACTATTGAGGAATCCTTGGTTTCAGTACCAGAAATAAATAATAATAATAATAATAATAATAATCTCTGCATTCATTATCATTCAAAATCGGCAATACTTCTTGAAGTCGCCAAATCTTGGGAATCGATTCCTCCAAAAGACGGAATCGCGATTCTGATTGAATTCCCAACTTGGGCTGCGTCCGAATTACGGCATAGCAACAGCTAAATCCAGAGCCAGTATTTCGGATGCAGCCTTGGATTCGATTCCCAACTTGGAATCGATTCTAATCGACTCTAAAAAGGAATTCGCCCAAGCCAATAATACACTGTACATCCTGTTGATATAACTGTAAGGTCGTGTACTCAACTGCTGCCGAACCGATTCTGTTTATTTTTGGAAGCATAGCATGAGGCCAATCAATCAAAATCAAGCAAATACGTGGGAAAAAATCTACAAAATCATAACTGCACACGATAATAACTGTGCAAAGACCAGCTAGCTAGGTTGTGATGACTCGCCGGACTCGAGTCGACTCGAGTCCAGATTTTCACTGACTTGACTTGAGAGTGAGACTCGAACCTCAAATGACTTGACTTTTCTCAAATGACTGTTTTCACCGTATCGAATAGCTGCCATCTTGTGGGGCACCTTTTGTTACTTAAACCATGGCGGGCCGTTCGAACTCCTTGTGTTTCTTCCTCCAAGGATGTAAGCACAATACGTGCAACCATGCATGTCCTAAAGGAACAAGGAAACTGCCCCATGGCGACTATTTGATACGTACGGTCTATTCATGTGACAAGGTGTCTGTCATGCAGATACAATTGTCTAATCAAATACAAAATCATATACCCTCAATAAAATATCTGCGTACACCCCTCAATATCCCTGTATTGTATGTGTTATACTCGACATTTCAATATCCCTGTATTGTATGTGTTATACTCGACATTTGCCGAGGATTTCCACGACTTTTTTCCTGAATGCTGGATTTAAACTATGGAAGATATTTTTGTAATTTGTTTTCTGGCAAAAGGGATTAATAAAAATTATAGTTGCAATGCATTGTGAAGTCCTAATTTGCTTTGAATGAAATGATACATGGAAAACGTATCAGCGATTTCTAGCAAAATTTGAGTCACAATTTTCCTCCGAATTTTGTTTCGCAGACGTTAAAGGCGTCATGCGAAACGTCAATAAAGCGATTTTAAAGGCAGGATGACAAATGATGTAGTCACAGCTCCACTTAGACCACGCTCAGACGGAATGCGATGAAATATGCGCGTGTCTATATACAATCCCTGCGGCACGCGTATCCAGAAAATGACTCAAAAAATAATGAACTCCTATTATGTTTAGTGTATTCGAGCTCTTTTGCGCATACACTATGAGTCACGGAAATTACGGTTACGAGTGTGTAAGTCATCAGGTATAATGTAGGCCAGGGTCATTATAAAAATGCGAATTCGCAGAGGGGCCGATTTAAATGCTGAATTATTCAAGATGTGGTTGGGATGGGAACGTGATGTCGTCGTTTTTTGTTGTTGCAAATGATGACTCGGTGAAAATAATGGCCGACGTATTGTGCTTGCATGACCTACACAGTAAAGCCCGTATGGTGGATTTTCAATGTCCTAAGATTTTAATCAACAATTTGAACGGAAAAGCTTACGGAAGTTGTACCAGCTGTCCAATATAGAATTATTATTTTTATAGAGAGATTTCAATTATTGTCGTGGAAAAACAAGGTTCTCTGTGATGCTTTCTTTTGTGATAAAATTTATAAACGAAAAGACGTGTGACGTAATCTGGCTCAGAATCTAAAACGAGGCTGCCAGAGCTAATTAAAAATTTGTCAAAACACATGTAACTGAAGATTAATTTGTGTGCGCACACAATTTTTCAAGGGCGCCCTCGTGTAAAAGAAATGAGGCTCGTAGCGAGTGTGTGATTTTTAAGGTTTTCTGAAGTATTACTGCATCTATGGGGGAATCCGGTTGGCGTAGCGGTTCTTTCCTCGCCTTCCACCAATGTGGCCCTGGTTCGATTCCCCGGCGTCCGGGTCGGTATGTGGATTGGGTTCTCAGTCTCTGCTTGATTCCATGGGTTTTTTCCCCCACACGTTGGTGTGTGGGGTTTTTCTCCCACCTGTAAAACTTATAATTTCTTCCTGTCCTCTCGCACTTCGTGGCCAAGCTGATGAACCTCCTAGGTGGCTACAGGGCAACGATTTAAGTCGGCTTATCTCAGCAATGATCTTTCTTTAGGGATCATACGAACGAACTGCATCTGTGTGGCTGAAATTTCTACAAGGAAGTCTGTTTATCAACATTATTCTTCAGTTATGTAATGCTGTTTTTAAAAGCTTTCCAATCATGTAGGCCTATAATCTGTCTTTAAGGCAAATGAGCTTTCCATTGATATATGCAGCATGATATGAACAGGTCACAAACTATATAACCCTTTGGACCGATGGCCATGACAGAGGGCTTGTTTTCATGCTTAAAGGAGATTGTTCAGATTTTTACAGAAAATAGACTTCGT
Source organism: Henricia sp. BOLD:AAB3569 (assembly GCA_037783545.1). Taxonomy (NCBI): domain Eukaryota; kingdom Metazoa; phylum Echinodermata; class Asteroidea; order Spinulosida; family Echinasteridae; genus Henricia; species Henricia sp. BOLD:AAB3569. The sequence continues at coordinate 1,037,571 of JBBELK010000158.1, read as the reverse complement.
TCAGACTTAATAATCATGTAAAATATCTCACAAAAATGTACCATCCATAACAAAAACAGGAAATTTGCAATCTCTAGTGGATGTGGGAGCAAATCGGTTGTAATGATCATTGCACTGTTTTATGAACTCCTCAAAAAAAGTTTGGAAAGTCAAGTATGACTGACGATTTCTCTCTTGTTACTAAATCATTTCCCTTACATTTGGTATCATTGGACAGCCCTGTTATTCCTCTTTACAGTGATGTGTCATTGTTATGATTAATCAATTGGGGGATGTGCAGTATTATAGCGGAATACAGGGGTGGGTGGAAAGTGAAATGTCATAAAATTCACTGCCGTTGTCATGCAGTGCATTCCCTTTTGCTTGGAGGATGGGAATGTGTCAATGCACTTTTTGACAATAGCAATGCATTTTGTGACATTTCACTTTACACCCGCCCCCGTACTCAGCTGTGCTGCACATCCCCAAATTGCTTAATCATAACAAGTGACGATAAAGAGGAATAACAGGGCTTTTCAATGATATAACATTCAAGGAAAATTATTTTGCAACAAGAGAGAAATCGTCAGTCAAACTTGACTTTCCGAACTTTTTTGGAGGAGTTTAGAATCGGATAAATTAGTTTACTGAACTGATTTTTTTTTTTTTCAAATATCCTTAAAACATGGATTGAGAACGCGAAATTTAATAATGAGAAAATATGACAAATTATATGGTAGGCCTACGTTAGTCTACGTATCAAAATCTCAACACCCATGAAGATAAAATAGAGGGCTTAAAAATGTGTTGGCCACGATCCTTTAAAAGGTGTGACAACAGATCCACAAAGTGCGCACGGTGACAATAGGGACCATTAGAAATGGTACGCGTACGGGAAACGTATGCGGCTGGGAAAAACTGGATGGTTGTATCAACAGTTTGCGCGGTTATTTTGTCTGCAGAGCATAGGTAATGTGACTTTTTACATCAATATAACCATGTACACATCCGCACATTTCTTGAACAGCCACGCAAAATTGTGATATAACAACCCGACTTTTGCAAGCCGCATACGTTTCCCGTACGCGTACCATTTCTAATGGTCCCTAATGTGACTGGCCGCTCGTGCACAGGGCCAGGGTCAGGGCTAGGGTCCATTGTAGAAAGATCCTATGAACTCGGTTTTAAAATTTGAGTGTTTTCATTTTATCGAACCCTTGAATTAGCTAATTCGGTCAGGTCGGCACAAACAAAAACGTGTTGGCGATGAAATGTTGGGATCGTAAGAAAAAAATCCCCAAGTTAATAAGCGGCGGGCGGGAGGTGCTCTAGGGTATGATAAGGGGGCGACTTGAATGCCGTGCGTGTGGCTCTATTAGTCATTCTCTTGGCCTCGCTGCGTGGGCGCACGGCACCGGCTGAATCATAATGTAGCCGACAGTGTCTTGATCTATACTGAAAAAGCAGCGTAAATAATTGCATTATAGCTTATCCTGTAATTTATGGCGTCAGGGATTGTTGCAAGGGTTTCTTAGTCGGTAAAACGTATTTTTTTTATGGAGTAAATTGTCAACAATTCCGTTAAAAATTGATTTTTCAGAGATTTAACTAAAGATAATTTTCTGCAGTATTTGGTTGCAGGAACCTTTCCGTAAATATATTTAATAATTTATTTCACAAAGAGCAAAGTGGTTGTGGTACGTACATGTCTTTTAACCCCAGTGTTTACAATAATATGCCGAGCAATTATTGTAATTAGGTTGCCTTTGAAATATTATACAGCTTCCCTATGCATGACTGCATAAAGGTTCTACGGGCTGAAAATTCCCACTCTCGGATTGACTTTTTTTTGTTTTTTTTTCTTTAATGGAGAATTATTTTGCGTTACTTAAGTTGCTCGGTATATATATATATATATATATATATATGTATAATAGGGCTGACATTTTTTTTGTCGCGCGAATCCAAAAATCAAATAAACGTAGACCTAAATAGAGATAATAAATTCTCGGCGCAAGGGTAATTATTTTCAGACCTATGTTTTAATAAAAAAGAAATTGCATTTTGCACAAAGCTGTCGAAAGTGCAACAAGAAATTCCACATTTAAAAATAAGTGCCGAAAAAACGCGAACGAAACATTAAGAAATACAATAGACCTGTTTGGGGTTTTCCGCACACAATGGAATTAGCATAAATTGTACAGCGGACCTTGACATGTTTAGACCGGTTCCCGATCCTATCGTTTATTGCGGAATGCCATCATCTCTAGCGGGAACCAATCTATACATGTATATCAAAGATCCGCTGTACCAATGTCTGATAATACATGTATGCTAATTCCATTGTGTGCAGAAAACCCCGAACAGGTCTATATATTGTCAAATGTTTTTTTAAAGCTCGCTGTACTATTTGCAATGAATTGAAATCTTTAAGCGGGCCTCCCACTGTGCGATTTTTGCCACGAATTAGGTACGATCATGGTACGATTAGGTACGATTTGGTACGATTGTGTGTAGAGTCTATAGACAGTCTCTGGTAATCGTACCAATTCGTAGGAAATTCGTGGCCAAAATCGCACAGTGGGAGGCCCGCTTTACGGGGAAAAGAAACTTGCCCAAAGCGATTGAGACCAATATTAACAAATATCTTATGAAATTATTCATCCCGAGGAGGTGGTGTTTTGAAGAAAACAGTCGGATGGTTTTTGTTTAAAGAGTATGCACGCTCGTTCTATGTACTTTGGCAGTGTATGGCCACATGGGTGCGTTGCAAACACGCATGCATTTGTACAGTTGAACTGCTTCTAGACTATACAGAGCTGAAATTTCTTGGGATGAGAAAAATCCCAAGTTTGGTTTTCATTTCAGTGGTGAATTGGCACCAGATATTGCGATATTGTAGGATTTCTTCACATAATAAGGCAGTCGTTCCGGGAATTGGTTAAAAAAAAACTTCAAATGATACATTTAAATCAGCCGTCTTAGAAGGCAATGACATTGTCACCGTGCGTCATACGTTCATGAGTAAGCATTTTGTGGATCAATTGAAACTAAATGTCACCCCTCGTGTGTTGCCACGGTTACTATATGAGTCTATACACTAAAATCAATAAACTGCATGTTTCTATGCGCTTTAGCAACGGACGTTTATGGCAACACACATAGCCATATATCGGGGTCAAAATCCAAAGTCAATTGCTACTCCCAAGACAGCGTATATTTTGACTCCTGTCTTAAAGTCATTTGATTCTTCTAAGGAGTCCCTGCAAAATGAAATGTTGCCAAAAGGCCCCTAAATATCGTCAAATATTTGTGGTTCTTACCTCAAAATCCACCTTCAGCTTTAAGAGACACAACATATGAAACAACATTTTGCTTACATAGGTGGACCAAACTTGGTCGTATTGCTTTTATGAACAGAATCGCCAGAATTTGGCTAACAAAGAGGATGTAACCATGGGTGGTAAGGCGTACAACTTGCAAGTATTCTTTTGATTGGAAATGCGAACATGTAGTTACATGTACGTCGTCTGGCATAAAGGGCCTTAGTTGCCGAAGATGCCATAAAATATACAACATGTACGTCGTCCATTTATTGAAATCGTATGACTTCAAATTATTATATACGACGACTCTGAACGAGTCAAGAGACTTTAAAGGGCGATGGTCGTTCCTTTGACTCTTTGAACGAGTCAGATGACCCAGTACTAAAACAGTCATTTTTGATGTACATGTAGTTGCTGGACTCTTACGGAAGAGTCGCTCTGACTCTATTTACCCTTGACTCCTTGAAGGAGTCAAATGACTCTTAAAATGGAGTTATTTTCGACATATAGTTGCTGACTCTACTTAAAGAGTCGCTCTGATTCCGTTTTGGATATGAGGGAAGCCAAAAGAGTCATAACGTATTGCGGGAACGCGTTGCGAAAATATCACAACGCGTTGTGGGAATTCCACAACGCGTTGAGCTATCATCCAGATATATCTATCAAAATATAGACTCTTAACGTGTCGTGAGCGGGTGTCCAACAACGCGTTAAGAACATCTCACAACTCGTTGTAGATAACCTGGCAACGCGTTGTTCGACATCTGGCAACGCGTTGTTGGATATTTTCGCAACTGTGTACTCGGAATAGTTTCCATAGTGTAATAGATAACATTGCTAAAACGTGCGTTATATATTCGTCGCAAAGCTGACACAGTGACGAATGTGCAGTGTTAAAGCCACTGCGTCAATATGTTAGCTTTGCGATTATACAAAAATTGAACAACATTTGAATTGTTTTAAATAGAAAACAATTTTGGTTTCTTTTTTATCCCCAGGCATATATGGACTTCACTGGTATATCCTGCGATAAAGGTGAGTTTAATTCTTCCTTTGGGGGAAAATTAAATATATCATTATTATACAGTCCGCCCTAAAAACAAATAGTTTGAATTCAACCAATGTGGTTGGTAGATATGTACACTCTCAACATAAACTAGTCAAAATAACGTATTATGAGGCATCATTTTGACTAACCTTTGTCAAAGTTAGTCAAAATGATTCCTCATGACTAATTTACGTTATTTTGACTATATAGTTTATGTTGAGTGTATCCAACCAATCTATTGGTTAAAATAACCAATCTTACTTGTATACGTTTAACTTTTTTAACCAATCCATATTGAAAAAAAGGTTCCTAACCAATATGGATTGGTTGAAAAGGGAAACCATAAGATTGGTTATTTTAACCAATAGATTGGTTGGACATATATCTACCAAAACCACATTGGTTGAATTCAACCAATCTTATTTGTATACGTTTCACTTTTTTAACCAATCCATATTGAAAAAAAGGTTCCTAACCAATATGGATTGGTTGAAAAAGGAAACCATATACATGCAAGATTGGTTATTTTAAGCAATAGATTGGTTGGACATATATCTACCAACCACATTGGTTGAATTCAAACAATTTGTTTTTAGGGTGTCGTGGCCATTGAATTTTTGCTCACATACGGCCACGCGTTTAGCAACATGCATAGTGCGCATTATCATATATGAAATCTGACCCGCGCACATGTTTATACAAACTGTTCACATACCACATACGTCGCGTGCTTCCGTATATATACGTATTACAATAAATGTCTAGAATTTCCGTTCAACATGATTATTGAAATTGATAGTAATCTTGGACAATAAGTTCGTTGACATAGCTTATATACAAAAGCCATGTCACGTTTTCTTTAAAGATATATTGCCTGTATTTTGGGCAGAATTCACCCAGAAAATAGCTCTGAATAATTGTTTATATGCTAAATGACCAATATTTAGAAATTATTTTTTATTAAAACACTTAAAGGCACAGGCTCATAAGCAATGCGCCCGCGCCAAATTCGTGCCACGAATTACGCAGCTTCATGCCTTTGCTACACGGAGCTGCGTATTTCGTGGCACGAAATTGGCGCGCGCATTGCTGACGAGCCTGTGCCTTAAAACGTCATACAGGGTCTTGGGAGAAAAAGCAAAATACCAATTGAAGTCTTATCTTTTTAGTTTTGCTCAATTTTATGAGGGTTGTCCATCGTTTTTTTTCCCCCATAATTTCCACTTGAAATAAAAATAGGCCTATACCCTCTACGAGTAAAAATCGCCAAACAGACAGGCGTCCATTTTGGGGTAAAACGCATCTATATATGTATGCAATAGCAGTTGGATATACGAGAATTGAAGCCATACGCCTGCCGCCATTGTATCCCACGAACAATACTTGGCCTAGACTGCTCCCCGGTCCATGCGATCGCTTGCATTCCACTTAACACATGTGGACTAGTGAAGACAGTATGACCTGTCTAGGCAAGGCATTGTATTTGCAGTACAATGGCGGACGGCGGCTTAAATTTTAGACGTCATCGCTTTATCCAGTGATTATATATCGATGGTAAAACGCCCCTATACACTACTGGGTAAAATGTGGCAAATTTTACGAGGTATATAGATTATCAAAAATACTTAGTCGAAAGACAAAAATACCCCATGTCATGATGGGCAATGTTTACACTAGATCACACTCGTTCAGCTCGCCGCTTCAATATACCATATTCATACGTTTGAACGGTGCAATCGTGTCTCCTGAATCGGTTCTATATAGGGCAAACTGTCGACTGGAAAGGTGCCGGACTGCCAGTTACCTATGCGTTGTGACCTCGAACGGAAGACGAGGCTCGAAACGCATAAGTAAACATCTTTGCCTATTTATTGGGGTTCACCGTAAGAACTGTCTATTATTAACCGCGCTCCTACCCCCCCCCCCCCCCCCCCCCCCCCCCCCTCCCTCCCTCTCAAAATGTCCTGTTGGTGCAGTCTATTTCGCTAGTCTAAAAGTAGTTGTCTGGCCGGACCGGATATCCTGGTGAAAAATGTCCGCTGGACAGAATATCATGGAAAAAACACAGGATACTTTGTCCAGCGAACGTTACAAAATAGAGCAACAAAAAGCCCGGGGCGTGATTCTCCTTAACACCGGACTGAAATACCATTGGGACAACAGTCGTCGGTCTAAATTTCGCGTCTGTCCATTAAACTACTCTCATGGTAGTTTTCGTTTCCTGTATTTTTCTAAATTGCTCTTCCTAAAGGATTTTAAAGGTCATACACGTTTATTTTGAGATGTATTTTATTCTGGTATGGGATCCCTTTGTCCATTCTCTATGCATGAATTTATTACCATTAAAACTACAAGAATAGACCTTATGCATGGCGGCCATGATAGAAGGCAGTCACATTGTCACAGTGCGTCATGCACGAGTAGGCACTTTGTGGGTCTATTGTCGCATCATTTGAATATGAAAACCTGCCCTCTGTCATGGCCGCCATGCATAAGGTCTATACGGGATGTTCGTAATGTATGCAAATAATATGCATAATTTACTAACAAAATGTTACTCTTAACGACCACAACTTGTGTGGGGCTTGTCCTATACCTAGCAACAACTAATGTATATGCAAAATTAATTCCAACCATAGAAATCGAATTTGAAGTACATGTAACAGGTGAATGAAAATATCACTATATAGCCTAAAGGTAATGTCACAAGAAACCATGAATTTAAATACATTACGAAAACAGCCCATTATAAGTCATTAGACAGTACGAGCGCGTACTCGTGTGCGTGCGTTAAATACCTCCTCGACCAATAGTGCTGCGACAGGCCAGTACGCGCGCGCGAGAACCAGTAATGGTGACTGCTTGCTCCATTGTTAATCAGAGGCCTGTTTTCGCGACCATAACCACAAACATGTTTCTGACGTAATTACAAATTCAACCAATAAACGACTTCGGCTGCCGACGACCAAAGCTGATCATTGGTTGATTCAACAGTTAAAGCCACAAACGTCCTTTTGGTGATGGTCGCGAAAACATGCCCAGTAAATTTGAGCTTTAGACATGGGTCTGTCCACAGTAATGGGGTACAATTCTGTAACATTCAAGATCTTAGGTCCCAGTTTATTTCAAATGTCTTAATTGTATCTTTAAATTATCAAGCTAAACTGAGGAAATAACTTTTTCACCAAGAAGTAAGAAAAATAGTCCTACAACATACATTTGTGAAAACCTCGTGCACAAATTTTCCTATTACGCATGTAACAAAGACGGAAAAAGATGTCACAAAATTGTCTGTCCACGTTACATGCGTAATAGGAAAATTTGTGCACTTGCTTTTTAAAAATGTATGTTGTGGCATCAATTTCTTACTTTTTTGGGCAAAAGTTATCTCCTGAGAACAAAACAAGGACATTTCTTTAATTCTGAGATAAACTAAAGACATCTAAAAGGAATTATTGACTTATTTTCAAATGTGCCCCATTACTGTGGACAGACCCACATACGAGTTCGTGACCGAGATGCATGTCTTAATTCGTTTCTGTTATACAGTTCTTGAGTTTTTCACGGATGCTGAGCTGAGGAAGAAATGGAGCCGGAAAACGCCCAACTATGAAATCCTAGATGAACGAGACGACTTTAAGATCGTTTACACGTGAGTAAATTGTCCAAAATCCACCGAATCCCAAAATTGTAATTAACCATTTGAACGGGGAAAACCTTACTCAAATAACTATCTATTGCAATGATTCCGGCCGATTTTTAATAAGAAAACAACAATTAAAGATGAAATTACATGTATATAAATGCATGTGCACACGCATTTGTTAAAGAGCGCCCTAAAAGGGCCGGTGACATGCTTAAAAATTTTGTGCCTAATCTTTGCTTCATAATGATGGAATACTTGTTCAGCAAGACATACTATTGTTCGTTTGGATGTAAAATCAATAAAAGGTGGCCTTTTGTAACTTTAAAGATTTCATTGCAATAAATCACAGACAGAGGGCGCTGTTTTTAGTGCATCATGTAAGGAAGGGAAAAGTTAAGAAAAAACATAAGACTTCAAGTTGGACTTGTGGCAAATTGCTGCTGTTTCTCATAGTACCCCCAGTTGTCATGGCTTACAGCAGGCAACATGTAAAACAAACTCAAACTGCCATGGATTACAAAAGTTTAAGGAAAATTGAGAAAAAAGTGGAATCGTTTGTGCACAGTTGAATGTGATTTTCCTGTCTGTGCGTCTTATGACATCGTCACCTTGGTCATGAATATGCATATTTGCATTAGCATAAAAACTAAAAACCTTCGTTTTAACCCCCAAAGCAAGCTCCAAATAGGATTTTTATGACTTTAACCGAGTAGAGTGGTTTTAAAGCATAGATTTCATTGATAAAAACCCTAAATAAGGGGCCCTTTGAGTGAATTAAACCAGGCCCATGACTTATGGCTCCGTTTGCATTCACTACATGAAGCCAGGGAACCAGCCTAAATAGAATTAAACCAGGCCCATGACTTATGGCTCCGTTTGCATTCACTACATGAAGCCAGGGAACCAGCCTAAATAGAATTAAACCAGGCCCATGACTTATGGCTCCGTTTGCATTCACTACATGAAGCCAGGGAACCAGCCTAAATAGAATTAAACCAGGCCCATGACTTATGGCTCCGTTTTGCATTCACTACATGAAGCCAGGGAACCAGCCTAAATAGAATTAAACCAGGCCCATGACTTATGGCTCCGTTTGCATTCACTACATGAAGCCAGGGAACCAGCCTAAATAGAATTAAACCAGGCCCATGACTTATGGCTCCGTTTGCATTCACTACATGAAGCCAGGGAACCAGCCTAAATAGAATTAAACCAGGCCCATGACTTATGGCTCCGTTTGCATTCACTACATGAAGCCAGGGAACCAGCCTAAATAGAATTAAACCAGGCCCATGACTTATGGCTCCGTTTTGCATTCACTACATGAAGCCAGGGAACCAGCCTAAATAGAATTAAACCAGGCCTATGACTTATGGCTCCGTTTTGCATTCACTACATGAAGCCAGGGAACCAGCCTAAATAGAATTAAACCAGGCCCATGACTTATGGCTCCGTTTTGCATTCACTACATGAAGCCAGGGAACCAGCCTAAATAGGCCAGTGTCTTTGCGCAATTTGCACATCCTCAATCACACATGGATATAACGTTGTTAATAATAATTTTCCAGTCCCGTATATATCTTTAATATGCCATTATGGCTCGGTATATACATTCCGTGCACGCCGAATGTACGCTCGTGTATTGCATAAACACTACTGCGACTTCACAATCTAGTGCATGTCCGGGACTCCATTAACATACCACAAGCCGAAAAACATTTTCAAATCAAATATTCTCACACAATTTGGTTTCCAAACCAAAAACGTTTAAACACCCTACTACTGTGCATGTATTCTATCCTCGACTCTATTATGTTTATTTTATGCTGTAAGCAATGGTTAATTATAATCGTGCACAGACATAAATTATGTTTATCTCCGTTTTGGTCGATTTAGTGCCATCCAGGGTAGCCGATTTGCAGCGTGTATGTTTCAGGGGCAGTCTCCCATGTCGAAGGCACATTGCCAAGTCCCAAACATGAACCACTGGCGCAGGGCACTTTGTACTATACGATTAATAATTGACAGCAAATCACCTAGCGCGCCCTCCAGTGGTCAATTCGCACCAACCACGAAATGGGCGGTGCGCAGAATTAGTAAAAACCTGGTTAAGAAAATAATTAAATTCTTTTAATATTGAAACAATATTAAAATATTTGGTTTCATTTAATTTCGTGCTGTTTGGCTGTCAGTTATTATATATCTATAAAATGAAACAGGGCATTTTGTAATTTAGTCATCATCAATCATTAGACCATGGTTTTAGACAGTTCGGCATTGTCCTGATGAAGACAGGCAGATAGCAGTCAGAACGTTGAGGTCCATCGTTGACTATATAATGAGGCAGTTTTGTTACCTGACCCTGCTATACACCAATCCGGTAATAAGGTCTTCTTCCCTGTATATCCGCCATAGCTGGGGGGCTTCCACTGATTGAACTATGTTTTTGTTGTTGCTGAAGCTGCATTTGTTTACTTCGAACAAGTTGCGCGTCTTTGTAGGGTTGTGTGCGCGCGAAGGCGGGCGCGTCGCGTGTACGCAAAGGCGGGCGCGTCGCGTATACGCTGAGGAGGCTCGTTCGTGCATGTAATGGATGAGCGCTTTTCGTTTTAACAGCAACACAAAACGCACAGCCCATGCACTGGACGCCCCCCAGCTATGGCGGATATGCAGGGAGGAGATATTAGTTACCGGATGGTGTATAGGAGACGGTGCTACATATACAAAACCTAAAAAGTTGGGTAGATTTAAATATCTGGACACCAACTGAGACCCTTTGCACAAAACCTATGGCACAATAAAAGGAAATGCTTCCCAAGAAAAGAGTTGAACTTTTTCCTACGTTTCTGGTATGAAATTTAACACTAGAGATGGGTTAATAATCATAGCCAATTTTTCGCCAGTAATCTGAAACGTCCATTGCTATAGTGCATGGACGCAGTAACCTTGGCAACACGCAAAGGGAGACGTTTTTACTTTATAGTGCTCTATTAACCTAGCCTCCGTAAGGTAATAAGATTGCCTTAATTAATTTCACTTCGACCAATCAGACTGCGCACTGGCAGTTAACGACTAAACCCGCACGCTCTCGGCCAATCAGGTCACTGTTTTCATTAACGGTTTCCCATCGTGTCTCCTATATATAGTGTGATCAAAATGCCCATGGCGTGTGACGACCGGGACATCGTGCAGTGCATGCAGGTGCGTTCAGACGAGGAACAGAAACGTCACGTGATCTTGTACAAGAGCTGCAGCCACCCCAACAAGCCGCCGGCTAAGGGAACAGTCAGGTACGATGACGTCATAGTGACGTCAGGGACGGCAGTGATGGTTGAAAACACTGATTAAATATGTTGCATATGTACCACATGCAGGGTTTATTAATGATGCACTTTGAATTGACGTAGAAGCATACCTTTTCGCGAAAAATCTTGCACTATTTTATCAATTCTGTGGACAAAAGGTCTATGAAAACCTGACCTGGGGCCAATTTCATGGTCAATTTTGTGGCTTATTACAGAATTCATTTCCTTCGTAAAATGTATGTCAAAATTGTTTGTCAAATTGTGTTCTTAACGGTAGCAGAATCATCAGTAAATACACATCACATACGATTTTGGTTGATAACCCATTTCCGCAAAATAGGCCTTAAAAAAAGCAAAGAATTATGTGCTAAACAGCGCCATGAAGGTGTAACATGAACATGGCGCAATAATTTCAGAAGTGGAACCACCTTGAATATTTGCCGTGGCAGCCATTTTAAAAGTTTGAAATGGACTACCTATAAACCTGATCTGTTTTTAGAGGTAAAGCCATTGTTGAAAATGTTCAAATTTAAATTTGTTTAAAACTTTTTAAAATATATGCATACATTTTAGTTGCCTCAAAGCTGATGCGCACGTGCAGCGCATGAGACCCTTTAGAAGGCGCTGTTTGGTACGAGCGAATACCGTAACCAGAATAAATTACTAATTCAACCAATAAGCTTCGGTCATCAGTAACCATAGCTGATGATTGGTTGAACCAGTGATGACGTCAGAAACATGTTTCTGGTTATGGTCGCGAAAACAGCCTCCTTTGGCTATCCAATGTCAGAAACATGTTTCTGGTTACGACCGCAAAAACACACCCTCGTACTATAAACGCTCTGATTTATTTCAGAGCTGAAGTTGGAATCATGGGATTGGTCATCCGGCCCAAAGATGGCGAAGAGACGTCGACGAGGGTCACGTGGTTGAGTCAGATCAGTTTGAAAGGCTGGGCGTTGAAAATGATAGTTAACAGAGTTACCGTGGGCTACCCCGTATCGCTGTGCGACGACCTCCAACAGGTATGTGGTTTTTGTCTGCTATGGGCGCCATTTTGTTTCCAAAAACTGTACATAATAGTTTTAGCTGATGTTGCCTCCAAATGCGAATCCAACCAATTCTTTAAAAAACATTAAAACAGCCAGCCGAAATTCCAGGACTTAGTAAGTTGGGCCTCGGCAATATTTTCAAAGGGTGTTCAGTCATCATCACCGGGTCACCATTGGCGGAAAATATTTGCTCCCATAGGTTTGCGTACAAATTTTACCCAACTGAAAAAATTAAACCATTTAATTTCCAGTGAATTAGATGTAAATTGACTTGGCATATGTACAGAGTTAAGTACGTTTCTAGTGGTGTAATTGCTTGCAATAACGTGTCAAATGTGACCGAAAGTTCGCATGTTCCCGTGTTATAGGTGTTTACATTGAGCAGGCACTGATACAGAGGGGGGTTTTGGGGGTCAAAACCCCTCCCTGCTCCGACCCCAAAAAAATATAATGTAATGCATTTTGTGTGTCCACCTGTCCGAAACGAGCTGACATAACAAATATGACGGGCAAAACCCCTCCCTGGTGGCAAACCTCCTCCTGGAAAAATACCTGGAACCGCCCCTGTTGAGGGGTAACACCTCCAACATACCATACGGTGCTTTTCGGACGATGGTGTACCTCTGAAAGGCACATTTTCTTAATTGTAACTTTTTTTACCTTTAATGCCGAGTTCACTTGCCAGTCAGGCCGACCCTGGTAAATCTGGGCCTCTAGCCAAGCCCCATTTATTTGTGTATAAACCTACATGTAAGTCTTTGAGTATAACCATTTTGCCGCCCTGTATAATAGAAGTATTAATCATCAGCTCAGTGACAGACAAACATCTGTTTGTAACCAACGGCCTTACGTACAGGGAAATAGCCACAGGTATCGAGCGATTCCGGAGTCTCCCCTTTGAGTCTCCGTGTAATTGTATGTGTGGCGCATGTCGGAGGATTTACCAATTTTAACTATTTTTATTTTTGCGGTGTTTAGTACTGGAAGAAGACCACGGCGCCTAAAGAGCCTGAAAAGAAAGAGGAAAACGAAACGCCGAAGGAGGAAAACGCAGAGGAAGGTTGGTATACGCTGAATTATATACAGAAACTGCGTTCGTTTCACTTACGCACGAACGCTGTAAACGTTCGGCACTGTTTTAACACTCGTCTGTATAAAGCTAAGTACCATAGAAGAACGTTATAAACGTTTCGTAAATGCTTTTAAAATTAACGGTTTTTTTTGCTTTAAGCAAAGCACGCGATTTGGCTCGCTAAGTGCTTAAGCAGAAAATGGGTTTTATGAGAGGATTACTCCAGATTAGCACGTTGCTAAAGTAGGAATCGCGTGCTTACGGGTTTTATGAACAGGGTTTTTCGTAGTGTATGCAGATTCCATGTACAGGTCTACTTTAATACCAAACGGTAGCTCTTGGCCACAAAGCTTGTCTGTGGCTTGTTTTATACCGAGCAACAACTAATGTTGCAAAATGAATTCCAACCATAGAAATAAATTAACGTTGAATGAAATAGGCAATGTCACAAGAAACATCCATGATTTTGGATACATTACAAAAACGGCTCATATTGGACCCTGGTGCACCTAACCCTTACGTCACGATGACGTCATCTATTTCAAAATTCAGGTAAAACGGACGAGGCCAAAGAGGACGCTCTCGTGGAAAACAACGTTGCTGCTGCCGCCGCGCCTGCGGCGCCCATCTCGGCTGAAGGTGAAGACATCCCGCCCGCTGACGCCGATGAGAAAGAAGAGGATAAACCAGCGGAAGATGCGTAGACTGGTAGATACACCGTAGACCCGGGCAGCGTAGTATACAGGGAATGGGGTTCCAGACGAGAAATCACCCTGTGGTCGATGTATTTTGCTCCTCCAATGTAGTATCACTATTTTGGTATCGTTTTCTCGGCTACAAAACAAATTATAGCATTTCCATTGTGTAGTAATAAAGATACCTTTGTTTGCACTCATTATTGTACTTAGCCCAACAATAATGTAGCACTGATCTACATGTATATACAATAGACTGGTAAGCGACTCCCTGAATGTCCGCCATCTTGCTCCATGCAAGACCATGCCTTGCCTGGACTGGTTATGCTACTTTCACTAGAGTATGTCATGTGTTAAGTGGAATGCTGTCATTTGCTATGGTATTCGTATGGACAGGGGTGCAGTCGAGACAAAGTATTGCCTTGCATAAAACAAGATGGCTGACGGCTTCAATTCTCGCATAGCCATCTGTTATTGTACAACCTATTCAATGTATGGAGACAGTGGGCTACAGTTCAACATTTCTGTGCCAACCACAGTGTTAGATGTAAAAAAATAGAATGCGCACTCCCAATACATGTGCCGATATGGATGCCGCCATTTTGGCTTAACGCTATGGGTGCACGGTGGGCAAAAGGGGTGTTTCCCACTTTGCAGTCATAGCGTTAAGCAAACATGGCGCCGCCCACATCGGCACAGTCCATACACGTGACTTGAATAGCCAGTGCACACTCTAGTTGGCTATATCTAACTCTATGGTGCCAACACCGAACGCCATTTTATCGTAGCCCGCGTACGAGGCTGAAATATTATTGACACAATTCGGTTCATAGATACATGTATATCGTTGTTAAACATCTGACGACAGAGGGAAAGCCATTATAAACAGGGGGTGTTATAAACAGTTTTTTGCTGGTTTCATACAAAATAATTATACGCATGCGTACAAATTTAAGCATACTATATATTGCCGCAGTTAGTATTAACGTAACATGTCGATTGTATAAACAGTATGTAGGTGAAGATTGTAGTATGTATATGAATATTCAAAGCATGATTTGCATACAATTTGCAAGTTCGAAACTAAATGTGTCTCCCGATATGTCGTGGCCTTTATTTTCAATTTAATAAAAAAAAATACATTTTAAGTAATTTATTGTAAAGTTGTTGAATCGAGGCATTCATATTGTACAATTCGTATTAATATATAGTTCAGTAACCTAATTGCATGTGTACGTGTACTTGGTGTTGTATATCATTACTCGGATGTATAAAATTAAAACTCTATTAATGACTTGTCCCGATATGTGTGCGCGAGTAAGGAAAATTTGCGCTAAATATAAGCTCCGAATGCCTATATTTGTAGGGTTAACGTTAATGGATTTTTGCTGGAAATTATCTTCGTGTATGTCATTGTATAAATTACATGTATTCCGAGCAGTGCTGTAAAAAGGCGTGGTGTCGACTTCATCATGATCTATCCGTTGGAAAATCATTTTGTGCCTCGATTTATAATATTGAAAGTTTGCCAAAAGGCAAGTGCCATATATTATAAAGGACATAATATGTAAACCATCATCAAATGGATAAACCCATTAAAACCGAACAGTAGGTTCACGTTTTAGAGCGATTCGTCCGTGCGTTACAAGTTTCGAAAGAGAAACGTGTCTGCTGCCACCAATAGTTCAAGAGGGCCAGGTTTTTCAATCTGCGTGTATTTTCTTGTGCTTTGTTGTTACTGTGTGTGAGATAGCCTGTGTTTATATACGTGCATGTTAGCATTATGACTGTCTTTTTAAGGAGGCCTTGCTTGACTCAGTGGATCTTCCGTTAATATTATCTTGCCGTCTGTTTAATGCATCGAAGTAGCACAGTGTAGCGGTATCTTTGATAATCTGTTCAGTAGATATGTCCAATTTGACACTCCTTAGATTTTCAGACACTTTCGCCTGGTCAAAATTCTCTTCAACTGATATAGACTCGCAAAGTGTGACTGACGTCAGTTGTAAAGGTAACTGTGCTTATACATTCGCTGGTAATCTACAACATCCATTGCCGAAGCGCAGAGGAAACGGTTCACTGGTTTTAGTGTGGACCCAGTAACATTTGCAACACACAAGGGGTGACGTTTTCACTTTAGTACTCTATTAATCTGAATGCACACTTGGTTCTGTTCGAGAGGTTTTCTTTGCGTTAACCTTGATCCTGGGATGATCCATCATTCGTGTGATCTATTATCATAGTTAACGATTCATGGAACGAGGTTAATCTCGAGTCGACTCGGAAGCTACTCGCATACACCCCTTGTTAGTTGGTATAGGTGTCTAGTTCCCAGACTGCACGACGATGATTGTAATTACGTTAATCTTACGTCATTGGTACTATTAAATTGTCTTCAGACTATATTGGCCTTTTTCCAAATCTGGACTTGGGCTCAGGCTCCGGCTCCATGTGAACCACATGGAGATGGAGCCGGAGACGAAGCCGAGATTTGGAAAAGCCCCTTGAATAGCTGTCATCTTGTAAGGCAGTTTCTGTTCCCTGGGGACATGCATGGTTGCACATTTTGTGCTCACATTGACCAATTTAACTACTACCCCACAATATGGCAGCTATTCGAAACGGTTTATACATAGACAAGCACGCCTTAAGATTTGTACGTAGAAATGACCACACGAAACGGGCAAACCCTAAATAGGCCTAGATGAAATTTAGCCACGAAATTCCCCTAGTAGTGTTTGTAAATTTTCAAAGGGTGCTGCTGTAAACTGAGAATTGATGACATGTATATTATGTTAATGTATGCGCGATAATCATTTGGTAGATTTTATACAAAATGGCGTAAATGAACAAACTATATGTATTCACCACTTGTATAGCTTGTGCAATATTCTTTTGTCTGTTTTGTTTAGCACGAATATAAATAAGACTCTAGCTCTTTATATGGTAGTTTCATAGACAAGTACTTCTCCTTTCAAAAAAAAAAAATGCGAAGTAATTTTCTCGGGTATACACACGTACCTTGTACATACCTGTTGCAGACGACAACGCGCAAAGTGCCATTTTTGGAGGCGAAATAAAGTTATTCCATTGGTGCAGCCAAGCGCGTTGCATGGACCAATCGGATTCCTTCTATTTGGCTTTCAGGGCATTTTGTACCTTTGTATTGTAGCTGCAATTGGTAAATAGCGTAAAAAGTCGATTAATATTTCCCCATTGTCACAGAATAAACGACTTAAAAGTATGGTGACATTTTGGGAGCCACAAAACGAACTGTTGCATGTACATGGTTTTGAAGCGTACATTCAAATTTAACTAGTTTTCAGAGAATGTATATCTGGCACATAGTAAAAGAATTTTCTCGCATTTTAGAAATCACGTAACAGTATCTTATTTGCAAAAATCATATTTGTCGTTCGTACTTCTACTGTATAAACATGTTCTGTTCGGTTCGGTATTGGACCCGAACGTTTCACGCTTCCGAGTTTTATTTTATGAAACATTAGATTATATTTTCGAGTTTTCTTTTTGTATACATGTCATTTTTGCACACATTCCGTAGTCATTAGGCCTACTTTTCGTCGGGAAATAAAATGCTCTGAAACTTGCGTCAAATATTATGAGGTATAGCTGAGAATAATAAAGCACGTGTATTTAATTCGTGTCTTATTCGTTTGATTTTCTGGTAGGCCCGCAAAATGACATTTGCATTATTAACGGACAATTTATCATTATAAATTGGAAATTAGCTTGGAAAACTGCCGAAATAAACGGGGTAAATGTTTTTTAGGAGTCATTTCGGAGACGGTCTCAAAAAGTAAAAAAAAAAAAAGCCAAACAATATGATTCAGATTTTCTTTAAAATTGCAGAAAATATTTCTCGGAAACCATAATTGGTATTCCTCGAATTTTAATTACGTCATTGGTTACGTCATATTGTGCATGCGCACTTCAGCTTGAAAGTGACGTAGACACACGGACGTATATATACATTTCGTAGACAGTGCGGAAAAGGATAGGTTTGTTTGCTGCCAACACACAAGTATCCCAAGTTGGGCTGAATTTGCGTTCTGGAACATTTTCAAAAACGTCGATCGGTTCAAGTTAAAGGAGCGTGACCAGAGTTTCTGGAAAATAGTTTTCGATGTAACTTACCAATATTATCAAGTAACTCCCATACACACCTCCCATGTCCCAAAAACCCGAAAACATTCGCAATTTCCAGTAAAAAATTGAACAAAACTATCTAGTCGGCTTTCAGCGGATAAACGTTGAAACTGGAAAATTAGTTTACAAATAATCGGTGGATTTTCGACGATATCCTCGGAAATATGCGGCCTAGAAGCGCGGGAGTTTCAGTTTCGTAATCAGAAAAATATAACGGATGTTATGATATAAAAATCTCATGACCCATAAGGTAAGTCCCGGGGAGTTATGGGTAAAAAAAGGGGATCTGGTCACACTCCTTTAACTAATATTTTGATAAAATTCGCTGGACTAATACCTTATAATTTTTCTTTTAAATTTTGGCAAAAGATTTTGATTCAGATTTGTCCAAAACTGCAGGAAATGTAGCTTGGAAATTCACCCAGGGAATGAAATATGAAATTTTGAAAATTTCAGATTCTGAGCTGAGGAACAATGTCATTTTTGGCCAAAATTCGAAAACTGCCGCACGCTATTTCGGCCACTTGCACATTCATGATTGACTTCAAACTTCACATGGACATTGGTCACTATGTGAATTAGTGCACAGTACTAATGACGTAATGATGACGTAATCACGTGTCAGATTAAAGGCGCATGAAGTTTAATAAATTAAATATTCAAAAATCAATAAAAAATCAACCGTTTGACCTACGATCTTGATTCCTTCGCCATATACGATGACTAACAAACGTCTTTAAGATGCGCACACGCCTTGACCTTTGACCTCGTTTCCTATTGGTCAAACAGATTTTGCCTTGCCATTTGAAAGTGGTGCAAGATATTTGGACAAAGTCACTTGTGTTACACTTCGACTAGGGTGGGGTATCTAAAAAATATGTTGGTGACCTTTGACCTTGCTCACTTCCGGTCGAAACCGGAAGTGGCCCTTAGTTTAAAAGTGAAAGGAGGTATTGAGATGGGGTCAATGGTGTTATTACCAGAGGCCCTTAAGCTTTCCAAAAATATAAGTGATGACGTCATCGTACGAAATAGCGCCCTCTAGCGACAAGATGATTACGTAATTAAATATTCAAAAATCAATAAAAAATATACCGTTTGACCTACGAAATTGATTCCTTGAAAGGGGTACAATATATCACGATGGGGTCAACTGTGTTACACTTCGACTAGGGTGGGGTATCCAAACATATATCAACACCTTTGACCTTCCCTATATGTCAGATTAAAGGGTATGTAATAATATTCGATATTTAAAAATCGATAAAAACTCAACCGTTTGACATACGATCGTGATTTCTTCATATGCGATCACTAACAAAGGTCATCCCGAACACCATATATGTTTATAAAAAGGAGGGGAACAGCCATGTGTTCGTTGTCAAGAACGAACACAAGTCTAGTTTTTCTTACTATAGGAGTCATATCTGACACATTTTTTTAAAGTCAATTTTTGGCAAATTTTGAGAAAAATTGACAGAACAGTTCCTAAGTAAATCAGCATCAAGCATTTTAGAAATATAAAAACTAGAAATATTGAAAACAAATTACCAAAAAGAAAATCACTCTTGAAGAGCAAATGAACCAGAAAAAAATAACTCATTCGATTGCCGCGGCTATGATTTAAAAGTTATACTAGTTATACCATGCTAATATACGTAACTACTTAGGGCCTATAGCGCCCTCACTAGCTGTTCTGAAAAACCTTGGAGACGAAAACGTGCGTTCGCATTTCACGTGGGAGAAAAACATTGCTTCAAAAAACGGTGTTGTAAGTATTCTTTTTAAATTATTTTCCAATCGAGGACATCTAAAACCACTAGAGCACCCAACCAGCTGGGAATTTGTGTGTGTGTTTCCAATTTCGAGGCAGAATTACCATAGCAAGGGTTAGGCATGTTAGGCCGTACTATATGCGTACGTACTCTTCGGAATATTTGCAAACTGGGCAGAGTGCACCTATTGAGCAAATATCAGAGCCATGGGACAAATTTCATTTGCGTGAGTTTGCCACAGATTTGGAGTACATTAGACGACAGGGCTGAGGGTTTTCCCGAAGCACTGCTCGCGGGGCTAGGCTTCGGGTACCTGGGGCCAATTTCATGGTGCTGCTAAGCACAACAATAATATAAACCTTATCGACGTTCTCAATGCATTATGGGATTGGATGACAAAATTGCCCGGCCAAATGTGCATAAACCTATGAGGCGGACACCAACTCGGCAACTTTTTTACTCATTTTCACGAAAACCAAAAAGAGTTAAAGAATCAACCTCCCACCACTTTATCTTTGACACATATCAAACATTCTGACAAACATGTCCCGAAACAGAAATGTTGCAAATGCGAGAAATCTTTGGGGATTCCCTTCGTATCGGTAGAGTCCGAGTACCACGTACGCTCGCAGCTCGGTATATATGCGCTATGCAACACACGCCGTAAAATTTATATTGGTGGGGGAGTCCGTGTACACGGACTCTCGATCGTATGCAGCACACTCAATCCGTCCAGCGCTGTGCCGATGCGGCGTGTGTTGCATAGCGCATACCGAGCTGCGAGCGTGGTACTCGGACTCTACCGATACGAAGGGAATCCCCAATGATTTCTCGCATTTGCAACATTTCTGTTTCGGGACATGTTTGTCAGAATGTTTGATATGTGTCAAAGATAAAGTGGTGGGAGGTTGATTCTTGAACTCTTTTTGGTTTTCGTGAAAATGAGTAAAAAAGTTGCCGAGTTGGTGTCCGCCTCATAGGTTTATGCACATTTGGCCGGGCAATTGTGTCATTCAATCCCATAATGCATTGAGAACGTCGATAAGGTTTATTTGCTTAATTAGCACAGGATTTGTTTGCTTTAATTTGCAAAAATGGATTGTCTGCCAAAATCGTAAGTGATGTGTATTGAAAGGTATTCCCCTACCCTTGCGAAGAACACAATTAAGTCGGCTTATAATTTTGGCTCGTAATCCATTTTTATAAAGCAAATAAATCCTGTGCTAAACATATTTTTGTGCTTAGCAGCGCCATGGAATTGGCCCCAGGGCAGTGGTACCCGTGGAGGTGAATTCGTCGATTGGAGAAAAATTAAGGTGTGTACGCAAGTTTGAGGAGTTTTACGGCCAGGGTGGTATGTAGAACGTGTAGAGATTTTGATTTTACAAAAAAAATTGCAGTGTCCTGTAAAAAGACTTGGTTGAAGATTCCGTTTCGGGCTGCGAACGGGATGGAAGAAAAATTATGTCATCTTGAAAGTATAGGCCTTTTAATCATATCATTTCAGTAAAAAAAACAGGCCTATATACTTTCAGATATATCTGGAAGTACGTCTACACGAGCCAACATTTGTTGGCCAACATGAAGTTGGAACTTGTTGGGCAGTACATGGATGTGCTCGACCGTGCGAACCAACATGTTCCAGCATATCTTGACCACAGTTGGTTGCTGCCTTCACGCGACAGGCGTTCTAATCTGCTATTGGCCTATTTCTCCAACAATCTCCAACAAAGTCGTTCATACATGTTCCAACTAAACTCCTCAAAAAAAGTTCGGAAAGTCAAGTTTGACTGACGATTTCTCTCTTGTTGCAAAATAATTTTCCTTGAATTTTATATCATTGGAAAGCCCTGTTATTCCTCTTTACGGTGATGTGTCATTTGTTATGATTAAGCAATTGGGGGATGTGCAGCACAGCTGAATACGGGGGCGGGTGTATTTAAAGTGAAATGTCACAAAATGCATTGCTATTGTCAAAAAGTGCATTGACACATTCCCATCCTCCAAGCAAAAGGGGAATGCACTGCATGACAATAGCAGTGAATTTGTGACATTTCACTTTCCACCCACCCCTGTATTCCGCTATACTGCACATCCCCCAATTGATTAATCATAACAAATGACACATCACTGTAAAGAGAAATAACAGGGCTTTCCAATGATACCAAATTCAAGGGAAATGATTCAGTAACAAGAGAGAAATCGTCAGCATACTTGACTTTCCGAACTTTTTTTGAGGAGTTTAGTTGGATGTTGTTGGATGCTGTCTAGAGTGACGTCCACACCATCCAACTTTTGGTCGGCCGACATCATCAGACACGTGTTGGACCTTGTTGGCCAACAAATGTTGGCTCGTGTAGACAGGCCTTTAGCCTTCTAAAAGTATTAAAAGAGTATGCCCTTCCTCAACTGGAGGGGCACCACAGCCAACATCATTCAAATGTGCACTGGTTATTGGTGTATGCAAGCCTCATGAAATTTGAGGATATGGCCTGTTGGCCAAGTTGGCCTCAGAAAGTATGTATCTTGAAGGGGCGTAAGGGCCAACTCAGCAGGGCATGAGGCATTGGCCTCAGTGCACGGCCTTGGTTAATGTCAAAGCCTGGGATACATGTAGGGCAGCTGGCCAAGTTGGCCTCAGAAAGTATGTATCTTGAAGGGGCGTCAGGGCCAACTCTGCAGGACATGATGAAGGCCATTGGTCGCCTTGGTTAATGTCAAAGCCTGATGTAGGGCATGCTAGCCAAGTTGGCCTCAGAAAGTGTGTATCTTGAAGGGCCATCAGGGCCAACTCAGCAGGACATGATTGGCCTGGGTGGCCTTGGTTAATGATGTCAAAGCCTGGGTTGGTTGCATTTCTGTCACAGTTGCTAATTTTTGTTCCTTATGTATTCACAGATTGGAGATGGAGCCCACAGACTGTGGAGCTTGATATTACACACTACAAAAATGGACGTGTTGCCATGGATACTGAAAACACAGGAGAGGTGAGTTATTGACCATCATTCCAATTTTATTACAGTGGAAATTCGCTATAATGAACATCATAAACAACATTGTGCTACAGTGAACATCGCTCATGGCTCCCAACTACATGTATTATATCCATTTGTTTGGATCAAATGCCACCAAAACAAACACTTGTTATGGTTCAGATACGATGCTCATTTATGGTGACTTTCCACTGTAGTAAAACTTGTCTAGCTTCCGCTTATAGGCATGCATGGGTAGGGCTTCCTCAAAGATGATATAGCAGCAAAAGTGCAAGATAGCGCACCCATGCGAAATCAATTCAATAAAGTGAAGTATGTAAAGGCACAATTTTAGTAATAAGCAGTGTTCTCCACTACCGGTTTGTCCGGGCGCGCCGCCCGGACAAAATCATCAGAGGTACCGTTAGCGCCCGGACAAAATTTGCCGCCCGGACAAAACATTGTGCCGCCCGGACAAAACATTGTGCCGCCCGGACAAAAAAAAATAATTTCTCCTCCAAAACACTATGAAAGTACAGCCGAGTCATTCCAAAATGCGGTGTATATTCACCTAACGTGATTCGGTAGTCACTGGTGTCATTATCGGTCATTTACCACGCAAACCTATCGGATCGGCGACCCAAATTCGCATCGATAACGGCCATGACAGTATGCATTTGTTGAACAGCGCCCTCAAGAACCGTTTTTTTTTACTCTTGAGGGCGCTGCATGCCAACCACTGTGTCGCGACGTACGTCCGGGTGCGTTCGTGGTTGTGTGTTTGGGTGAGTACGTGCTGTAGTGCTGCCGCTGTCGCAACACCCCCCCCCCCCCCCACCCCCCCCCCCCCCCCCCCCCCCCCCCCACCCCCCCCCCCCGTCTAGTTTGCTTACTAAAATGGCGCCTTCAATTTCTACGGAGGTTAAAGTAGAGTAGTCTATCTTGCCCCTACGGCGCTATATCTTTGGGTTTAAAATTCTAGACCAGTTTCATTTTTGGGAGTTACACAATGTCTTTAGTCGCCTGGGGCTGGTGCAAGTTTTTTGTCACGTTTAGGGTGGATTCACACTGCTTTTCCACGCGTAATTTTGATGCGTGTCACTTTGAGAAAAAGCAATGTGGAGGGAGTTTGGATTTTGTATTGCAAAATTATGCAAATAGCTGCTTTTTTTGCTCATGTTTATTCATGCATGGTGTCCCCCTGAAGCCAAGTTCCAGTTTGGTTTTTTAGAACTCACCTAATGGCCATGGTTTCATCATGATACTACCCATAATGCCCCAACACACTGATTGCTCCAACACATTTTCCTGTTTTGTACTTGCTCATGATTATTCATGATGGTGTTTTCCTGAAGCACAGTTCCAGTTTGGTTTTTTAGAAGTCACATCATGCCCATGGTTTCATCATGATATTACCCAGAATGCCCCAATACACTGATTGCTCCAACACATGTCCTACTTGCTCATGTTTATTCATGAATGGTGTTCCCCTGAAGCTGAGTTCCAGTTTGGTTTTTTAGAAGTCACATAATGGCCATGGTTTCATCATGATGCTACCCAGAATGCCCCAGTACACTGATTGCTCCAACACATGTCCTACTTGCTCATGTTTATTCATGAATGGTGTTCCCCTGAAGCTGAGTTCCAGTTTGGTTTTTTAGAAGTCACATCATGCCCATGGTTTCATCATGATATTACCCAGAATGCCCCAATACACTGATTGCTCCAACACATGTCCTACTTGCTCATGTTTATTCATGAATGGTGTCCCTCTGAAGCAGAGTTCCAGTTTGGTTTTTTAGAAGTCACCTAATGGCCATGGTTTCATCATCATCATGCTACCCAGAATGCCCCAGTACACTGATTGCTCCAACACACATTTTCTCTTTTGTACTTGCTCATGTTTATTCATGAATGATGTTCCCCTGAAGCTGAGTTCCAGTTTTTTTTTTTAGAAGTCACCTAATGGCCATGGTTTCATCATGATGTTACCCAGAATGCCCCAATACACTGATTGCTCCAACACATGTTTCCCCTCTTGCCCTTGCTCATGTTTATTCATGAATGGTGTTCCCCTAAAGCAGAGTTCCAGTTTGGTTTTTTAGAAGTCACCTAATGGCCATGGTTTCATCATCATGCTACCCAGAATGCCCCAACACATTGAATGAAATGAGTTAATACTGACATATTGGTGTACTATCCTTACCTTAATCAAAATCTTAATAAAAAACATTGCTCATTTACATACATGCATTACTGCAACATGTTAATTTTCCCTCTTTTGCACTTAAATATAAAATAAGAAAAAGTTCAGATCCCAATCCTTTGTTCATTTTTTAAAATTTCTGATAATACAAGGTTCCTATTATAACAAGATAATCTTAATGACCTCTTATTAACAGGGTTCAGCTGTATAACTTTTGCATTTCATACAATGCATCTGGTATAGACAGATATCAAGATACAACATTTTTAAAATGCACTTGAAATATTCTTTTTAAATACCAAAGTCAATTTAAAATTGATATTTTTACATTTGAAAAAAGTATAAAACAAATACTGCATGGTGTTTAGACATCAATTTCAAACAAAAACAAAAAATACATTTCAATTTAGGAAACATTTGAAATCATTACTGATCACACAGGAAAGCCTTCCATATGACTAATTTAATGTTAGAATAAATGTAAGGTTGGACAGTTCAAAATGGTATGCTTAAAAGTGGCTTTGGACCTGAACACGAATAATGGGCCAAGCCAAAGGCAAGGGTAATTATAAAGCATGTAGCGGTAGCCGTTTTCAAATGTACTGGGTTTTTTTACTGGCCAATCACAAATATCTCCCAAATATATTTGCTGCTGCAAAGGCATAATTTAATTGTTCTAGATAAAAGTCTTCCACTACGGCAATACGGCATGCCACTCACAGGGGCTTGAGAAATGTTTACTTCCAGCCAGAAAGCTGAAAGAGTTAAATACACCTTTCAAAGATTTTTGAAAATTTGTTTGGTCGATCATGTCTTTGTTACTGTATTATTAGCATTGTGTGCTACATGTGTATATCATTGGAAAGCCTGTTCATTTCTCTAACAATATGTCCCATTTGTTATGAACATGTATTTGTATGATGAGAATCATGAAAAAAATTGTCATGTTTTCCTTATTCTCTGTTTATAGAAGGTTGGTTGTTCTGTTGAACACTTGTATTGGCACATTCTGTTAAAGACGCACCCGCATTCACAAGAGAGTTGTTGAGCCTTCAAACAAGTGACTGTTACAAATGTGGTGTCATTGTGAAAGGCAATGAATGAGCTTTCCATTAATATGCAACATGATATGAACAGGTCACAAATAATTGAGATATAGGTGATTGAAAACAAATGTCCAAACATTTAAGGAGTAAACTTTACATACTGATGCATTTCATTTGATTTCCTTTTAACAGGACCAATTTCTGAAGCTCCCTTGTGTTGCTGCCCATGCTTGGCCTCACCTGATTATTGGACTCCACGTACGTGTCTCTCTCCTGTTGGAATTCATTTGTCATCATGAGCAGCTTTCAGGTATTGTAGTGATCCTAAATTAGGAATAGTTTGCTCTTTCCCAAGAACTATGTCAACAATTTGTGCTTCGGTGGGACTCGAACCCACAACCTTCTGCATTCTAGAGCAGTTGCCCTAACTACTCGACCTCTCAGTGTGCTGGTGTCAAAGGGCGTGTGTGATTCTTGCAACAGTTGGTATCACAACTAATTCCATGTCCTTTTCCGACAATTTATACCGTAAAAACGATTTAAAACATCAAAATGTGCTTGGGTGGGACTCGAACCTAGACCAGTTGTCTAAATCATCCGACCGCTCAGTGTGCTGGTCTTCAAGACAAAGAGCCAGTTGGTTTCATAGCTAAACCTTTGCCATTTTCAGATGCAATTTATCACCACTTTATGCTCAGAGCTTTCCCGAGAACTATGTTTAAAAAAAAAAAAAAAACAAACAAACCTGTGCTTAGGTGGAACTCGAACCTAGAGCAGTTGTCTTAACCATTCAATCACTCAAGTGCATTTGTTTCAAAGGGCCTGTTTGGATCATGGACTAATCTCTTGCCCTTTTCTGATGTAATTTATCAGCACTCCGTGCTCAGTGCTTTCTCAAGAACTCTTAAAACCAGGGGCCAATTTCATAGAGCTGCTTAAGCATGAAAAATTGCTTAAGCATGAAAAACCTTACTTGATAAAATGAGGTTACCAGCAAAAATTTCATGTGATTGTCATGGTAATGAAACTGTCCTCTTAAACTGGTAATATACTATTTCTATCACATGAGGATTTTACTGGTAACATACTCTACTGAGCAAGAGTTTTTTGTGCTTAAGCAATTTTTTGTGCTTAAACACCTCTATGAAATTGGGCCCAGTGCTTGGGTGGGACTTGAACCAACAGCCTTCTGCATTCTAGAACAGTTGTGTTAACCACTCGCCCACTCAGTGTGCGAGTTTGAATCATTAAAACCTGTGCTCGGGTGGGACTCGAACCCACAACCCTCTGTATTATAAAGCAGATGTTTTAAGCTTCTTGAACAGGGGGCGCTTTTGTAAGGCTGCTTTAAGCAGAATGCTTAAACTCCATATAATGTTGCGGTTGTAGCAGTGTGGATGAACTAGCTAATTTAAAAATAAACCGTCGTTTGTTTGAATCAATTCTGCTACCATTAAATGCATTAAGTTCATTCATAGCTCCACATTTTTCCCACTTTATTGTTCAGTGTCGGATATTTGGTTTCAAGTCTTGGCTCTAATTTCTAAGTACTGTAACCGAGTTAACTTATAGATTTTCTTTCCCTTTCTTTCAGTCTGTGGCTGCTGTTCATATGCACCACGCATCATCTTGAGATTCGCTGGCAGAAGAAATCTGGCCAGTGTTGACCTACATGTACAGTATCGGTAAGTCACAGTCCATTGTTCTGTTCATCTTTGCTGCAAATCCATACAGATGTAGATTCGTCTTCACCAGCCCGATCAACTCTGATGTAGCCTGCAGTTTTTACAGTGAATATACATTGGTCAAGATTCCACTACGCATTCAAGTATTTGCGGAAATGCTTCTCATCTTGTATTTTACTTGCTCCACACTTCACGTTAATTTCTCCAAAAGCATTGTTTATTTGTAAACTCCATTTGTGAGGTAAACAAAATCAGATGTGAATCTTTGTCACCAACCTAGCGTGTCTTCATATTTCCAGCCAAACTGAAAAATAGTCAATTTATTTATAAATTCAGAAACTATCCACCTTTTAATTCCCTCTAAACTTGCAGTATTTTGTAACGTTATATTTTCTTCATTTGTGACAGGTGACAAAGACGTGTGTGCCAAGCGATGTCGACGTCGACCAGGAGCTGAATATTTTCAAGATCTGTTTGTGCTTTGGCAGACCTCACTGCATCGTCTTCAAAGTGGCCAAGATTGACTCATGGTAAGTCCAAATATACTGGCATTTACCATACAAAGTCTCTCCAGTTTTCGAAAAACCAAACAGTGGGCCTTTAGGAGTTGCAGTTTACAGCATGGAAATCATTCACATCCCTATTTTTATTATTTTAAAGTCTGGTGGAACTTTATATCAGACCACTTGTTTTATGATGTGTAATTTTCAAACAATCCTTTGGTGCATTTTTAGTTTTAAAACACAAAATTACTTTAACTTTGGAAAAACATTTGACAATTCATTATTTTTCCCTCCGCAGACCCATGTTGAAAGAATCAAGTCAACTTAACCTTCTGCTCAACCTACCATAGTTGTTGAATCTAACATCCTTCAAAAGTCTTAAAAAATTGACTAACAGTTTGTAAACAAACCCAAAGTAACTTAATTTGTTTCAGCAGTCTTCTCCCATTCAATTCATGTATTTTCTCTCCCTCAAAAAAAAAAACACTATAACAGTTTGTAAACATTGAATTTTCTGCCCAACCAACATGTACTTCCTGAATCCAACAAACTAGAAGCTGTCCTAAATTTGTCTCTCTCCAAAAAAAAACCTAACAGTTTGTAAACATTGGATGATTTGAATCAACTCTTCAGTGTCTCAAAAATGACTATCAGTTTGTAAACAAACCAAAACTTGCTCAAATAAAATGACTATCAGTTTGTAAACAAACCAAAACTTGCTCAAATAAAATGACTATCAGTTTGTAAACAAACCAAAACTTGCTCAAATAAAATGACTATCAGTTTGTAAACATTGACTTGTACTAAATGTTCTTGTCTTCATTTAGCAGCATCCAATTGTATTTATTTCTCTTGTAGCATTGTTAAATGTAGTTGTTTGTTTGTAAACAATCTTATTTAAAGTGTTATATATAAAGTCAAAATAAAAGTCAGTGACAACAAAGGTTTCAATTGTAAACAAGTCTCATTTTATTCTGTACTCCAATAAGTAAACCAAGTAATATATTCAAGTAAAATGTTCATTAACTTAATTTATGCAAGGTCCTAATTGCTATTGTCTTTACAGATAGTCCAGGGTTCGGTGGTCCAAAATTTAAATTTGAAAATCGAACAGGGGTTACCCCCTGTCCGATTTTCTTATGTATTTAAGTGGAGGTTTCCCTCCTCTACCTGTTAAAGAAAACATTAATAAAAATACTGTACAAAGAAATACAATTCAAATGATTTATTAAACATCAACTGTAAAACAAGAAAATATAATAAACAATGTTTGTTACTTGGTAAATCAGAATCGAGTCAAAGATTATCATTAAATACATGATGATAAAATGGACTCTCAAGTTTTCTGTCTACATACCACATTGACTAAAAAAAACCAATGGCAATTTATTCCCGATCATGGCAGACCATCACTCATAAAAGCTAACACGTATTCCATCTGGAACCGGACTGCGGCCTCTGGAGTTACCATTTCTGAAAAAGAAAATAACAAATTAATTTCAAATCAGTACATTTTACAGTGACTTTCATACCAAAATAAATTTCTCATCAGAACATCACTTGGCGTATTTTAGCTGGGAAATCATAAGTTGTGCTATCCAAGTAATACATTTTTCGTGACCAAAATTTGTCGGGAAAATGTCAACATGTTTTTTTAGTTTTATTAGTAAAACTTTGAAATGCACACAAACTTGTGTATGTTTTGTTTTTAAATGATTATCAATTTACAAAAAAGAAATTTAGGAGTGGTTGAAACTCAAAATATAACATTTATTTTAGAAACGAATTTTCATGTTTTGTACTCATTTCTTTACCAGGCTATTACAGTACGTTCTTTCTCGTTATAAATGCAAGAGCACAAACTGCATGTTACACATTTCAATTTCTACAGAACAAAAAGGTCAATTCATGTGCCGTGGATTGCATTTGAAACATTGATTAGCTCTAAATGTAGGTTCAAATTGTAGTTCATGTGCCCTCGAGCAATGCACTTTGCTTCTCTCCACCCAGGAGCAAATTAGGACTGTTGATGCGTTTGCTGGAATAATGGCCGACACAAGTTTAACATGCAGTTTGTACACGGCAGGAAAGAGCAAAATGGAATGTCTGTAGCACAAGTTAAAAATAAGGAATTCAACTGACCTCCAATTTTAACCACTCTAGCAAGTAAATTCAGAAAGAATTGGGAAGTTGATCATGGCTTCAGACCTTGTGTGCAAAACATATGAGACAGACTGAAAAATGTGCAAGTGTTTCCTCTCGAAATTTTGGGATTTTCCATCAAATTTGCACATTCCAGTGCTAGATGAGTCATTTTAAAGGAAACGAAATTCTGATCAACTTCCCAACTCTTACCGTAAATTCATTCCCTTGGACATATGCAGTATTTGCTTTAACCTTGAATGCCAAAAATACGGGGTTTTGTGCTGTACATTTACCAGCATGTATAAATGACATTTGTGGCCAGTCACAACATGGAACCTTCCAACTATTGACACAGATGAGTAGGTCAAGTCTGTACGATGTACGTATTCATGTAGCCTTTTCGCAAATTCAACTATGCACAGATTTCATATCTTCACGATGATATACGGATAAAAATACAATGCAATTTTTTCCTTTAGCATAGTGCAGGTAATTTGCAGAATGAGTTAAGTATTGTGGCTGAGCAGTTTGGGTCATTCACTCACGAACTTCAGGTGGAAACACCCGAAGGTTGTAGTTTTCAGACTACTTGAGCAAGGCGCTTTACCCCAATTGCTCCATCCTGTGGATGGGATGTAATTGTAAAGCCCGAGGTTCAGTGTTGTGCAATGCATCTTAGAGATCCTAGAATATTCTTTCGGAAGAGAAGGGAATTTTTTTCAAGTGTCTCTGGCTTAGCCGCCACTCGCCGACCTATACATGTATCAATATTGTGGTGGAAAGATTACCATGCGCTATAAATCTATGGGAAAATTCTCAAATTCTAAGTTTTTCCTTAGTAAATTCATGACACTTTTTTCTCTTAAATTTGTGTTTTTATCATCAAACTAACATTTTTACATGGTTATATGTCATAAGAAAAATCCTGGGTGTCCGACTGTCCATGCATGGTATAATTAACCCATTACTGGCCACATATTCCAATTTTGTTTTACTTTTCCCCACAAGATTTAAATTGGAGGTCAGTTCTTTCCTTACAAACATACATGCACAGAGCCAATTTTACTATGAACAGTCAAGTGTCATGTACTCAATACTTTGGTTAATTCAAAAGGTTGTAGATGTGCCTTTGGGCAAGGCATTTTACCATAAATTGCCTCTCCACACAGAAAAATAGGTACCTACTTTGGTAGTGACTGTACAATTGTTATTAACGTCAAACTGAGAATTGCCCAGATTTTCATGGTAAAATTGGCTCCAAACACAAACAATGCACCTTTAAAATTACAATAGAGACAGGTACTTACTTCAATCGAACTGGACCCTTGGCTGGTGATCAAAACCTGAGGAGAAAAGACAAAGTATTGCTGTTAATGAAATAAATGCAAGGTTTCTGAAACCCTTACCATGATTGTTCAAAATGGCTTCATTTTGTTGAATTTGTTTTGTTGAATTTGTTTTGTGGTAATTTATTTGTAAACTATAGGTGACATTTCAAAACAAAAGTGACAAGAGGAAGAGGTATTTTTGAGTAGAAGTTGCCAAGTTGGTAACATGTTGATTTTACCTAATTTTGGGGTGCTGAATAAAAAAAAAGCTGTATTTTGTGGTTAAATGGGCTATTTTGGCAAAAACACAAATTGGTTTAAAAAAAAGTTTTTTTGTAAAATAATATTTCTCAAATAGAACATGATAACATGCCACTCCTACCTAATTTTGAAGTGCTGAATCCAAAAAAGGCGGTTAGGCATAAAAAAAAAATATGTTATGTTGGCGTAACCCGACCGACCCTAAAAATACGGCCGACCCTGGATATTTTTATTTTTTTCAAGGGAAGAAATTTAATGATTAATATCTATATGTTTCCATCAAGGGAAAATGTGGATCTGCGGTCATTTTCGATCGCTTAAAACGGATAAATTTGAGTCAACAGCTAAGGTTAATCGCCCAGAGCTAGAGCTGCGCCGATGATGTCAAGGTGGGGTACACGGTGCTGAAAATACAATCGTCAAAGGAAGAAGCGGGTCCATACAAAGATGTGGAATCAGATGAAACGGCCAGCATTTTGTCTGATTTTGGTTTCCACTTTTTCATGTCATTTTCGTTGCTGGGAGGAAAAAAAAAAAAAAAAAAAAAAAAAACAATCCCGACCTACCTACCCTATTTTTGGGGGCCCGTTACGCCAACATAACATATTTTTTTTTTTATGCCTTACTAAACTGTATTCAAGGGTAAAGGTGTTTTTTGAAATAAAACAAAAAAAACCCATTGTTTAAAAACCGTGACTACCTTTTGGTAAAACGGGTGTTCTCAAAATATAGCACGGTGACATGCCACTCCTACATAATTTTGGGGTGTTGAATTCAAAATTGGCCGTTACCAACCTGTAGTTTGAGATTAAAGCGGTCATATACAACCAAAAACAACTTAAAGATGCATTGGCTACGCCTATTATAGTACGAAATAGGTATGAGTTGGGAAGTTTTGCAATTCTTTCCATGGTTTTTTTCCATCAAATCTACACATTCCAATGCTAGATGAGTCATTTTAAAGAAAACAATTCTTATCAACTTCCCAACTCTTACCACCAATTTTTTAATGTTTTTGCCAAATAGGTCTCTTTACCCTCAAAATACAGCATTTTTGGATTCAGCGCGCCCATCAGGTAAAATCAGGTTGAAAAATTAGCCCTTTTCGAAATTTCGCCTAATCTATTATTCCTATGTGGATTAAATGAGAGAATTCTATACATTGCCACCACCAGAGATATTACTAGGTGGAAGAAATAATTGGGAAGTTGATCATGGCTTCACACTGTGTGCAAAACATATGAGACAGGATTAAAATTTTCTAAGTGTTTTCCCACAAAATCTTAAATTGTTCCCACTCTTACCCCCTCTTGCACTAAACCTATGGGACAACTTAGAAGAATACTAAGTTTTTCCTAGTAAAATCTATTAAATTGTTTCGTTTTTTCGTTAGATTTCCCACTTACTGATGCTTAATAAGTAATTTTATGAGAAAAAAGTGACGTCCGAGTATGAAATTCTTTCCGATTTGTTTTAGCCAGTCTCATATGTTTTGCAGTTGCACACGTACAAGCCCTGATCAACTTCTCAATTCTTTTCTCTGTCCATTTCTAGAAAAAGAAACGGTATTTTTTTCATATACATTGAACACGGATTTGGGTAAATTTATATATTGGAATCGATAGCTTATTCAATTCTAAGATATACTTCCCACTGACACTTCCGTCGCAAATGTTGCATTTCTGAGATAAATAAATGATGAAATTATTGCATAAACTAAAAGTAATGCACAAAATGACGCGGCGAGCGGTCTGTGCGTAAGCGCGACAACAGAGGGCGCTGCGCGCGCGCGTGAATGGTTTTCTTGTGCACTAACTGAAGGCAATTTTTGAAGAAGAAAACGTGATTTTTCTACAGAAAAGCAACATTTGCGACAAAAGTGCAAGTGGGAAGTATATCTTAAAATTACATTATGTGTTGATTCCAAGAGGTAATTTCCTTAAAATCTTTGTTCAATGTATACGAAAAAAATACCCATGTTTGTAGACTAGGTCCATATGATTTCTCCACAGAGTTGAAAGTACAGGTATTAAATTAAAATCTTTCGGGAATCCTTCAATTTAAGAGTTTCAACAGATCTGCAATTTTCCTTTTCTAAGAAGCCGCCTTTATATCCAGGACACGACTCCAGTCTGAAAGAGAAAACAACAGTTGCATTAGTTAGATGGTTACTTGATAGTGGGAAGTTGTTCCTATAAGGACCCCGCCCCCTCCAAGGAAATAATCACAAAACAAAAACCAAGTATCCTTTTTCCCTTCAAATTCACCCATTTTACTCAACCCACGTGTCTTGAATCCCGAACCCCTCAGAAGTAGGTAAAAGGCCCAGAAAAACCTTAATCCTTACTACTCTTGCATAGCATGAAAACATGGAAAAACCGTTACAATAAAGTCAGTTTATGTACCTAAAAAATCCCAGCAGCGTAGATTGTCGAGGACGTCCCGTATCACCCAGCATCCTGACCGTACCGGCCGTCGGCAGTTCGTCTGTTGCAAAATCTGCCTGCTGCTTTCACGGCTCACTGCTTCGTGTGGAATGCGGTGATGACGTAACGTAACCGAAGAATCAATGGACACGCGGGCTTGGGGCCACAGTATCTGAGATGCGCTTACAACCCAGCAATTGTCCCTCCGCCACCCAACTACCTGTTTTAATTGTATTCAAACATCTTAGGAATTTTTTAGCGGGCCCACAGGCGAGTAATACTTAGAAGCCGATCAATACTTTTAATTTTGTTTTTAATTTTTGACCAAAGAATTTATGATTAAGATTTTCTTTAAAATTGCAGGAAACGTTGCTTAGAACCCATCGATGATATTTCTTGATTTGACCTTGACTGCTCACCCAGGTTATGAAATAATTTATGAAATTTTGAAGAAATTGTTGGCCAAAATGTTCATTTTTCTCAGAGATTTGCTTCAAAAACATTCGAAATGGGTTTCAAACGGGATAAATTTTCGTTAGGAGTCATTTTGAGACATTTTCGAAAAAAGTTAATTTTAAATCGCTAGACTAACCCCTTACGATTTTGTTAAAATTGTTGGCTAAACATTTTATGATTCAGATTTTCTTCAAATTTGCAGGAAATGGTACTTAGAATCATAGATGATATTCCTTGAATTTGACCTCGACTGCTATGAAATATAAAATTATGAAAATTTCAGATTTAGAGGGGGAAATGTCAAATTGTTGGCCAGAATTTCAATTTTTCTTAGAAATTAGCTTCGAAAACTACCGAACTGAGTTCTTTGCTGATTGGGATTGGCTATCTCGTGAACTTAACAAGCCCTACAGAGGGATAAACCATTCAATGAGATAACCACCCCTCCCATAGATCTCTTAATAAGATACAACAAAATATGACAGAGTGCGTTACCATTACCTAACACACTGAACCAACGGATTTACATCCCTTCCGAAGGATGGAGCAGGTGTGGTCGAGTGCCTTGCCCAAGGGCACAGGTACCGCAGCCGGAATCGAACTTGGGGTTGCGCGATCGATTCCGGCTGCGGTACCTGTGGCCTTGGGCAAGGCACTCAACCACACTTGGTCCATCCTTCGGAAGGGATGTAAAGCCGTTGGTCCAGTGTGTTAGGTAATGGTAACGCACTCTAAAGATCCCAGAGCATTCTTTCATGAAGAGCAAGGGGATTCCCCGGCGTCTCTGGCCATTTCTAATTCTTCATGGGTTTCCCCACGCTTGCGAGTGACAGTGCAATGAGCACTGTACTATTGAGGAATCCTTGGTATGAATACCAGAAAGAAAAAATAATAACAAATGAAATTCCTCATGATTTCTGGCTATTTCAATTTATTACGCAATTCCATTGATTCAAGCTAGTTTTGTATACATCTTTATTTATTTACTCTCAAAGTACATGTGCCAGCCTGTTGGAATGTGACATTCTGTTCATATTTTCATGCTTCTTTTAATAACAAAAACATTGAAGGCACTTTTTCCTCGCAATGGTTATGGCTTAAACAATAATTGTTATCGCTAGCTAATTATACACAGCTTTGTTATACAAATTCATAGAACGATCGCTTATCATTTCTTTCCGATTTCAGCACGACGAAACGAAGCAATCCCATGGTGCATTCCGGTCCATGACTTCTTCAAAGACGCGCGCGTACCACTGTTTACGAGCGCCCATTGGCTAATTGCCCACATGTACGGTGGGCGTGGCTAAAGCTGTGATGTCGCATTTTACGACGTTTGTGGAGGTGGAACCATGGAGGAAGAAACTCCATGGTGGAACGCAGCTCTGCAGCCAATTTCATGAAAAATTGCGTAGCTTGCGCAATTTTTGAAAATGACATAAGCCCCATAGGCTTGCGTGTAATTATCACAGGAATGTTGCGCAGCTTACGCAATAAAAAGCTGCGCAAGCGGGCTTATGCAGTGCGCAAGGATTCGTGAAATCGGCTGCAGGATTTTAGCGTGTGCAAGGACCGCGCATGCGCGCTACTCCACCAATGGCAGGTTCTAATTTTGTCTACAGAAATAGCGCAGAATAACTGTACTCGTGAAAAAGTATCTATTGCTACGAGAATTTAAATTTTCACTTAATACGATAGAAAGACGGAGCTAAATAGCTGGTGTGTATTAAAAACTAAAGTCAAAATGATGCAATGAAGGCCCTTTTCAACAAATACCCTACAATGTCATAACATTCAAATACGCATAATCAGCAGACAACAAAACTAATACGGAATTTTAAATGGAATTTAACAATCACTGGACAACAGTATCGGGTTTGTTTTCAATAGACTACTAAAGTGTGGCATCAATTACCAGGGTAACTGGGTCTAAACATTCACTGGTAATCTGAAACGCCCACTGCTAAAGCGCAGGGAAACAGTTTACTAGTTTTAGTGTAGAGCCAGTAACTTTGGCAACACACAAAGGGTGACGTTTTCCCTTCATAGAACTCCGTTTCTGACAATATAAAGTTCTGATATAGCGAGTTCATTTATAAATTGCTTCGCTAAATCAAGTCAAAAACTGCGATGCACTTTGAAAAGTGGCATCGCAGATTGTCAAAGACGCGTCGCATTTTGCGATGCGATACAGGGGAAATCGTTCACTGAAAAAAAAAAAAAAGGCAATTTTGGAAAATCTCAATACCGAGTTTGATTATTCGAGTTTGACAATTTCATTAGACTTTACATATACAGCAGTTTCAATGGCCGATTTATTGGAATGTACGCTATGGGTGTAAAAATATGTTTTCTTTTTACGAAAATTCAACTTGGAGTATGTAAATAATCAGTAGTTAATACGAGTCAAAATTTACAGCAAAGATTCACTACGAATAGAAACAAACAAAATCTAAATAAGTGATATTGGTTTTTAACAAAACAAAAAACAGAACCACCCAAAAAATCAGCCTAGTGCGATATTTTTACACAGGAAAATTTCAGAAATAACAAGTTCCTTATATTAAAATCTTAATACATATTATGGATACATGCTTTGTCTAATTTTAATACCAATAAGCATTTATTTCAATTTATAGTAAAGAAAAATAATTAAGTAAACCACACCCACATAGCAATGCCCCTAGCAACAATATGCAAATGTGTATTTCCACAGCAGCAATTGGTCAATGTTCTTTCAAATCTTAATTTTATACATGTACCCGGTATGTATCTGAGAATTAGAGAATATTTGGAATTTCTATACAAGGTATCATCTGGTTAAGAACAGCATCAGCAAAAAATAGAGCTTTTCCCATTTTGTAGCAAAAATAATCAAAAAATTGTATAAGAACAAGCAGAAATCATGTACACAGAGATATAACATGTGCAAAAATACATGTACATGTACTACAAGATTAACTTACATGTAACAAATGGGTAATTCCCAAAATTAGGGGTCCAAAATGTTTGGTGTCCCAGTTACGTAAGACACTCTCTGCTTCAGAAATCACCACTTATGACCACAAATTCTCAGTAATGGACTGTGGCCTGTGATTATAGGGGGCAGCGTCAGTTTCTTCAATATTTTGTTTTCCGATTCCGAAAACAAAAGACCATAAAGGCTTATAATTTGTTCCATGGTATTGAATAGGAGTTTGGTGTCCCGGGTTACCTACGCCAATAAAAATTTGCTGTAGAATGAGTTTGCATTAACCTTGGTGCCATATCTACTCACAAACATTAAATTTAAGTGGCATTTGTTCAAATAAAAATAATTATTTTCAACTGGGAAACCACTTTTAATCATTAAAAATACTTGGAAATCTTAAAAAGCATGTCACACTTTTGGACCCCTAATTTTGGGAATTACCCACATACAGTTATTTCGTTGATCCGAAAATGGAATGGTTGCAATTTTTATGAGGTTTTCAAAATTCCTTCACCTGTGTCCTAAGAAGAAAATAGAATATTTTATCGATTTTATACCAATTATTGAGAAAAATACAGCTTAAAGCACAGTGTTTTAGCCCGTCTAAATTACACATGGCACGTTACAGTTTTAAACCGTGTCCGCATTGTACTTGTTTTTCGGAAGGTTTCACCGAGACGATGATAAAATGAAAAATGGCTAAATTTTACTGCTGTTGGAGTTTTTGTCACGGGAACATTTTACCGAGACCGTAGGAGAGCATGTGCAGTGTCCGTTCGCAGTATGACCTTCACGGCCCGGATGTATGCTAGAGCGCTTTTATGGACTCGATTGGACTTATTGTCTCGGGAAAAGTTCCATGGTCAATTTTCCTGGGCAGCAGTTGGCCAGGAAAAGTAACCCCTGGACTCGGGAAAAGTTACCGAGAGGAAAACTCCCAAGGCTGTCCGCACTGGTTTAAAAATTGGAAAAGTACCCATCGTCTCGGTAAGTTTGACCGAAAAAAGTCGGACAGGTCTATATTTTAAACCAAGGCAGTAATATATTTGTTTTATAGGGCGCGAAAGTGAAAATCCCTTTTTTTAATATTTGGAATTAAAATCAGTGACTTTTACATGCAGTCAATACGTGGACGTCAACAATTAAATTGAAAAGTGCAAATTCTTTATAAAAAAAAAATCAACTATACATGCAAAAATCCTCTTCTTTATTTATTTACGATAAACATTACGTATCCCGAGGAACAATTAAAGGTTAACACAATGCGACGTTAGTGCAATCGTAGTTTGTTTTATTATTAACCACTTGACGACGAAGGACATGCATGTAAACACGTTCTGGCAATGTACAGTCACAGGGACGGTTGACGAGTTAATACGCCAGCTCTGCCACTGTCATGCATGGTTGACGTGTAAATACGTGTAGAAATGACTCTCAAGAGTCGGTATTTGTGGTGCTTGACCTGGGGCCAATTTCATGGCGCTGTTTAGCACAAAAGATTTGTTTAATCCAAAATGTGTTTGCTTTATAAAAATAGGTTAATAGTCAAAGTTGTATGTAAACTTGTGTTCTTAGCAAGAATAGCAGAACACTAGTCAATTGTTATACACATCACATAAGATTTTGACTGCTAACCCATTTTTATAAAGCAAACAAAATTTGGATTAAGCAAATTTTTCTGCTAAACAGCTTTATGAAAATGGCCCCTGGTCTTAACGTTTGGCCGATCAAAATTTGCCTTTTTAAGAAATTTGTATTTTTAGCCAAAATAATAATTTTTGTGATTCTGTGATTTTCAATGCGTTGTTTCACACCAAATTCCATCTACGCTGCTTTTTCTCAAACGACGCGTGTCAAATATACACGCATTACGCGTAAAAAAAAGCGCAGTGTGAACTTTACTTTATCTTTCGATTATTTTTTTATTAGTTTGTATTATCGTTGATTACCATTGATAGCAACAAAAAATTAGTCTGGTCAAGTGTATACTTTAAACTATCATTTACTTTCATTACCCTCACATTTTGTTTTTGTGAAGAAAAGCTACTCACTTATCTCTAAGTAGTTAAATTGTGATGCAAGTTTGCACAGTTGAAATAACAAAAAAGACTCGCAGTCATAATTACCGACAACCAAGTCGACGGTTTACCGTCTTACGAATCCTCGACCCTAGCGACTGCGATGATACACGCA
Source organism: Henricia sp. BOLD:AAB3569 (assembly GCA_037783545.1). NCBI lineage: Eukaryota > Metazoa > Echinodermata > Asteroidea > Spinulosida > Echinasteridae > Henricia > Henricia sp. BOLD:AAB3569. The sequence goes on along the minus strand of JBBELK010000158.1, from coordinate 997,314 downwards.
AAGACGGTCATGACCATCTTTGGTTTGACTTCTACGATGTCTTCAGGGAGAGCGTAGACGGGGGCGCCGATCTTACGGGCCATGGACAAAGCGTACTTGGCATTACCGAGCAATTCCTGAGAGAAAAATAACGAAAGAGGGTTGAATTCCATATCTGGACAGTCCGGACTATGGCACGCCAGAGCGGAAATAATTCAACACTGATAATTTAACGTCAACCCTGAAAAACAAGTTTCAACATTTTATAAGTTTACCATAAAGAATCATGGCCGATATCTTATCAACATAAAAAACATAAAAAAATCAGCTCATGTACAAACCAATAGCACAGACACACACAAGATTATTTTTTCCGTGATAGTGTGAACACGCCTTAAGAGGATTCCCTGGCGTCTCTGGCCGTCGGCTGCCAATGGCACCACCCACCTATCTCGATGTTTAAGTGGAAGACATTTGTAAGCTTCATGCAAGTCAGCCTGCATGCTCTGAATTGAAGTTTCAATAAAATGTGTGAAATTAAAATAACAATAAGATAAATCAACTGCTTACCTCCTCTGAGCTAGCAGCGTCGTTGTAGTTGGCCCAATTGACGGAATTGTCCCGAATGGCGTCAACCAGCTCGAGTATGACTTTGCTCTTTGCAATTGACGAATCTTTGAAGCCTGTGATTCGACTCTCCTTCCCTGCTTCTTCAAGCTTGTAAAAACAAAAATAAATAAATAAATAAATAAACAACAACAAATTAAAATGAAACAAATTAATATATGACTTGCAATTTTCGGGCAGTCTGTTCTTGACACGGGTTAACTCGTTTTTACGTCCGAACAACAGAAACATGACCCGATTACACTGCACTCGGAACAGGATCACACACCACCTATACATCGAGAACAAAAACAGTCCGACTAAACTAGTCTGCAGAAATTTCAGCTACACAGATGCACATATATGCTTCGGGAAAACTTTCTAAATGCATGCATGGTTTTTGTGTTAAGTAAATGGTAAAAAAATGCACGCGCACACACACACAGTTATTAATTTCTTACGAAAAGTACCGTCGTGGACAGAAGCGAACCCATGTCGTGTTTGCTACCGTTGATTTCAACATTTCTAAGTTTTTTCTTGTGAACATATAAAGAAAATTTTTTGCTCATTGCAAACACGAATGTAAATCTGATTTCAATTTTGCGGCGAACATTCACGCAACTTTAAAAATAAACAAAAACAAAAACGAAAAACACTAGCTCAATATTCTGTAAATGTGGTATAAAACCGTGCTGTGACTTCAATTTTGCGTTCGCGTTAAGTATAAACTAGTTTTTTATATGAAGAATACCTTTTTGTTAACTTCATCGATGATAATTTGATCGGTTATCACAGCACCGCCGAGTTTATTAGAGATTTTTTCCAGGAGGCTGAGAGTGTATGCGCGCATCAGCTGCCAGACAACGGCCAGCGTCAGCTTCTCGTTGCCATCGTAGATGTCGTTGCCACCGATGCCAACGAGAGAGAACCTCATGGACTTGCAGAGTTCGATGGCGTAGTTGCAGTTCTCGACTTTCTTCATGTTGCCGCCATGTTTGACAAGTTTGTCCTTGCTGTTCACTCGCTTCCAGTCCACGATGTCTTTTCCCCTGTTGACAATTTCAATGAGCTGAAGAAAAAAAAGAACCAATTCCGGTAACAAATTAACAATCGGCCAAGTTATCAATCGGCCAAATTAACAATCACCAAAATTAACAATCAGCCAGATTAAAGGGGCTATTCACGGTTTGCGCATGCGCCAAATCCTTTCATATTTTGACATACGTGCGGGCTCAGATGAATGTAGTGCAATTTCGTTACACAACGCCATTGGTGCGTGTGCTATAGTTGTGTACATCGTGTACTTAGCATATGCCGCATGGGCAGTGTGTTCGTTCATGAGTGTTTACAATACGCAGAATTCAACTACATTGTGCATCGTGTGCGCGCATTTGTTCGATTTGGCATCGCGCGCGCGCAATTGCGCGATAAATGTCTGGAAAAACAAAATCGTACAGCGGTGGCGGCCACTGTGTCTTTCCAAGGACAGAAGGTATGCTGTAAAATTGCTGTCAGGACCAAATAAGCATGTCAGTTTTGATGGAAAACAAGGTTAAGTAAATTGCTGTATCCAACCATGTGATTCATATCATTCGATGCCGTTTCTGTCATGTTTTGTGGAGTTTTTTGATGGGATGAAAAAACTCTTTTTAACGACTGCCGCACACACAGTGATGTCGATGTTTGGCGGCTTAAAAATACGGCAAACAGTGCGATTCCAAGTAAAAAGTAATGCATCAGGACATCCTGGACGTTGACAAGTACACCACTGCCAAAATTACTAAAGAATTATAAGGGATGGCAAGGATTGAATAGGGTATGCAAAACCTGGCGACAAAACTTGAAAAAGTTAGCCACACTTTTTCAAGTTTTGTTGCGCATGCGCAAACCGTGACATAGCCCCTTTAACAAGTAACCAAACTGGCAAGCAACCAAATTAACAATCAACCAGCCAAATTAGCAATTGACCAATCTAAGAATCAACTAAACCAACAATCAACCAAATTAACGATCAACCAAATTAACGATCAACCAAATTAACCATCAACCAAACTAAGAATCAACTAAATTAGTAATCAACCAAATTAACAATCAACTAAATAAGTAATCAACCAAATTAACACTCAACCAAAACAGCAATCAATCAAACCAAACTATCTGCACCAAAACAAAGGAAGTTAAAATCCTGGGAGTCGTTCCCACTTACCTGCAGCAGTACAAGACCAGTACAGAGATCCGAAAACAGTCGGTTGACATGGGGGCTCACCCCAAGACTGTTCATCCAGTTTCGGAAAGCTAGGAGGCAAAAAGACCAACGTCAGTTTCTACTAATTCCAACGAATGTCACAATTTCTTTCATACCCTATATTGATAAAAGTGATAACTTTCCTTAATTTTGCTTCTGGTTTCAGTAAATTTGGGGAAAATAGCTTAACTTCTAGCAACAAAGCTTGTATGTCCAGATTAGGGGCCATTCAAAATAATCAATGCTAAAACATTTCTATCTTTTTTCGTAATTGGGTCTTTCCACACTACTGGGCCTATTTGAAAAATAAGTCAATAACTCCTTTCAGATGTCTTCAGTTTATCTCAAACTTAAAGAAATTCCCTTGTACTGTTCTCAGGAGATAACTTTTGCCCAAAAATGTAAGAAAATGCTGCCATAATACTTTTCCGAAAAGCTTGTGTACAAATTGTCCATATACGTATGTAACGGTGGACAGACAAAAGTGTGACATTTTTGTCTGTCCACCGTTACATACGTATATGGAAATTTTGTACACAAGCTTTTCATAAATGTATGTTGTGGCAGCATTTTCTTACATTTTGGTGCAAAGGTTATCTCCTGAGAACAGTACAAGGGAATTTGAAAGGAATTATTGACCGATTCTACAAATAGGCCCATTAGTGTGGAACGACCCAATTGTGGGTCGGTGGGTGCGTAAAAAGAAATAACTGAAAATCGAAAGTCGTGTTTTGCTTCCTTTGACCTCAGTGAACATTGTTTCGATACCGTTATCAATCAAGACAATCAGAAGTTATGTCATTAACTGGTTTCCCAGTAGAAAATAATTATTTTTATTTGAACAAATGCCACTCAAATTTAATGTTTGTGTGTAGATATGGCACCAAGGTTAATACAAACTCATTATACAGCCAATTTTCATTGGCATAGGTAACCCGGGACACCAAACTCCTATCCAATACCATGGAACAAATTACAAGCCTTTATGGTCTTTTGTTCTGAATATTTTTCAGGAATCAGAAAACAAAATATTGAAGAAAATGATGCTGCCCCCTATAATCACAGGCCACAGTCCATTACTGAGAATTTGTGGTCATAAGTGGTGATTTTTGAATTAGAGAGTGTCATACGTAACTGGGACACGAAACGTTTTGGACCCTAATTTTAGGAATTACCCATAAGTCAATAGGCAGTCACTTGCCTTGGTCAATTTTAGCCCGATTTTAAAGCAATAAAGATTCTTTTTTATGTAACAAGACTCCCTATCAGGATCCGAGGAAACTTAAATTCTGAGGTGTGGGGCCGTCCATAAAGTACGTATGCAGGAAATGCCAATTTTTAAGAACCCCCTTGCTCGCAAAAAATTGTGACGTCACCCATAAATTTTAAACCCCGGCCCTGCCCCTCTCCCACCTCCGTGCGTACGTGCTTTATGTACGGCCCCTTCGGCCTAGATAATTTTGGGGGACGCCTTGTATGGACATTTCCCAAATCTATGAAAAGATCCATTAAAAATGACATTAAAAAACAAAAATAATTTTAAAAATCAATATGTCTAAAATTCTTACTCTTTTCTTCCCGAGTTTCTTCAATTTGCTCCATTTCGGGAACGTCCTCGAGCGCAGGGTAGGTGTTGAAAAGATTGGCCACAAAGGCCATGTTCAGTTTTTGATTGCCGTTCACAACATCCTGGGGGGCAAAAATTGACATGTGACCAATGGACCGAATGAGAGATGACGTCAAACAATGTAAACAAAACTACGACGCGCAGGAGTTTATGGGATTGTTTGGAGTACTCTAATGGAATGGCTTATGCAGTACAGCATTGGTCTGTGAATTTGATGTCGTAGGCGCTTTGCTACTGTGAACTTATCTTTTACCAAAAATATTCCAGAGGCTCTACGGAGGTGGCTCTAGTGCTGGGGGCTAACTGCATCCCAATCAGTTGAAGAGCATGGTGTAAAGCCCAGCGCAACTGGGAGGCAAAAAAAAAAAATAATAAAAAAAGTTTTTCTCGTGACTTTGACATTCGTCTGCATTACCCCAAAACAGAAAACATTGTTTTGCGAAACATGTTTTCATCGAAACAGACGTTTCGGTCTACCGTATGTGGTACTTGTTTCGATACTGGAGAAACGACGCTTTTGACCAGACATTCCACGAAGGTCTTTGATATTTGTTTTGTGTTTTAAGCCAATATTCCCCTGAAAAGTCGGGGGAGCCAATCAGCGATCGAGATCAGGTGAGTTTGTGTTTTATTCATTACGATTTGATAACAGTGCACACAGACGAATGTACGTGTGAGTACGGACTGCACTGTATAGCTGATAGGATGGATACAACGACTTAGCTGTGGCAGCATGCCAAGTTTGTAAATGGGTCTTTCCACAGTAAAGGGGGCATTTTGGCAACAGAGACCATATTTTCTAATAAATACCTTTGTCTGGTCTCAAAATAAAAGAAATAAGTTGAAGTTGTTCTGAAGAGATAACTTAGGCCCAAAAAAAATTACAAATAGTGTGACAACATGCCTTTCTAAAAACCCTGTGTACAAATTTCTAATATACGCTCTTAACCGGGACGAACACTTGTTACATTTTAGGCTGTATATTGGAATTTTGTACACAGGGTTTTTAGAAAGGCATGTTGTCACACTATTTTAATCCCTTTTTGGGCCTAGGTTATCTCTTTAGAACAACTGAAAACTTATTTCTTTTATTTTGAGACCAGACAAAGGTATTTTCTGGAAAATATGGTCTGTGTTGCCAAAATGCCCCCTTTACTGTGGAAAGACTCGTATGACTGTTCCTCATCACTCATGTGAGTAGGTCATTAGTGTGGTCTGGTTCCGCCCACAACTCTACAAAGTAACACAGACTAGTCAGAACTACGAATTGCGTTCAGCTTTGCGTAATACAAGTTTCTGAACCTCATTAGTGTTCCTACCTGGGGTGTGACAAACTGTCGGCAACCCATCTTGTCTGCATTGACAAGCATAGCTTCTGCCTTCACAAGGGGTTGCTGCAAGACCAAACCAAAAATAATAATTAAAATTGGGTAAACATTTAAAAACAAGTACATGTTAAACCTTTTTCACACGGGACCAAAAAACTTGCGAGGCTTGAGAAAATCTTTAAAAGTGCCATCGTGTGAAAGGACACAATACTTGAGAGTGACAAGCATTTCTTGAGAAATGTTCTTAATCCTCCAGATATTTTGGCGGAGGTCCAGACCTACGACAAAATCTTTCTCTCGCGAAAGATTTCTCAAGGTATCCTTGGGAATGATTGCGTGAAATTATTTGTACACTGTCCTATGCGATAGCAAATGCAATGCACAACTATCTATGAGAACTGTAATTCAGAGCAGGGATTATTTCAACTTTATTTTAGACAAAACATCATTAGACACAAATTTCCAATTTACAAAACCACTCGTGCATTTGTAAACAGTGCTGTTAAGAATTCAAAATAAAATAAATGAATTTTCGTTGTTATATCTGACCGTTTCAGAGTAGTATAGGACTAAATGTGCCACTTAACCCGGGTAACTTCTAGAGGTCGGGAGGTGGATTAACCCACCAATCTCGGGGTTAATGGGGTGAACCCGGATAAGTGCGCGTGCAGAACTGCAGTGGGAAAAAGGTTGGTGGTGACCCGTGTAAGACAAGACCCGGGTAAGTGTTTCTCCGGGTTAAAATTGGATGTGTAAAACAAAAATCCGGGTAAATTGAACCCGGGTTATTTGCAGTTACCCGGGTAGAAAGTTACCCAGGTCGGAAGTGGGTAGTGTGAAAAGGCCTAATGGGGGAACAATGGAAGGGGGAGTTTAAAGATAGTATACATGATTGGTAAACTGTTACAAATAGTTTTATCCCACTGTGTGATTGAAGATATGCATGATTAAAACCAACCTGAGCAAAAACCAGCTCCGTACTTCGTCTAACTTTTGAGACAACAGTCAAAAAAGAGTTTGAAGTCATTTCGCCCCAAAACCACTTAGCCCTGAACCATTTCGCCCTGAACCACGGCCTGTGCACTAAGTGGTTTTGGGGCGAAGTTGGATTTGGGCGATGTAGTGTTTGGACGAAGTAATTTGGGGCGAAATGGTTTTGGGGCGAATTGAATTTTCGTCTCATGAGACGAAAACTAATTGTTTTACTAATTTCTCAAAGACTATAGCACTATAGTTTACCACGGTCATCATGTTTATATTGTGTAAGTTAGGCGTAAATCTGTGAACATTTCTGATTTTCGAGATTACTCAGTCTCATATCATACACCAAATGATCTATGTATGTGGCTGAAATGTTTACAAGGTAGTTAATCAACGTTATTATTTAGTTACCCAATGCCGTTGTTCCTGTTTTTAAAAGTTTTCCAATTACGTAATCTGTCTTTGAGAGTTTTCTTACCGCAGCGAGGTTAACATGATTTAGCTCAGTCTCGCTTGGTGCAATTTGTTTGAGCAGAGTGACGTAAACCTCTGAATCTTTGATGTCTTCTCCGAAGTTTGTTATGCGACGAGAGCTACCTGTAGGTCAGAAAACGAGGCAAGTAAGCTACGGCCGTCCATTTTCACGGTTCTACAAAGAGTAGGAAGAGGGAGGGGTGTCGAGGGCCACGTAGGACTATACATGCGCTGTAAAATGTGGACATTTCATGGTACTGACAAAAATGTTGATAAGTAGTTTTTGGGGAGGTTGAGGGGGAGGGAGGGTCTTGAAAAATACTACCCAAAAAAATTGAGAACTTTGAACGGCCCCTAGGGTGGCTTTACAAGCTCACTGCTCACACGGCCGGTATGGAGTGACTACATGTAGGAACATTGCTACTCCCCCCTGGATGGGATGCCAGTCTATTGCAGGTTTACCCCCAGCAGTTAGTTGGGTTTCCCTAACAGGTTGTTAGTTTCCATGGCATGGAGTGACTAGGAGCATTGCTACTCCCCCTGGATGGGATGCCAGTCCATCGCAGGTTTACCCCCAGTAGTTAGTTGGGTTTCCCTAACAGGTTGTTAGTTTCCATGGCCAGGGTGTCTGCGGGTTTCAGAAAGTCAAATTTAAGACTTTTTAAGACCCTTTTTAATGCCTTTTTAAGACCAATTCAACCTTCAAAACAGGAAATAATTCCATACTCGGCCACCACAGGCCCAACATCTAGCTAACAATTTAATACTTTTTAATGCTTTTTAATGCTTTCTAATACTTTCTAATGCTTTTTAATGCCTTAAATTTAGAAAATGAATTTAAGACTTTTTATAACCCGCGGACACCCTGATGGCCGTCTTAAACATAAGTTTAAAACCGGCTAGTGCCCAGACTGGCCAAACCTACTTTTAATCCCATTCATAAAAACCTTTTTGTGTAAATCGGTAAAAGCTCACACAAAATTAGCTTGTCGTTTTGCATGATTCACTTTCTACCGCATTCGTATGAACTGCTAGCTGTGTGTCAAGATGTTTTTGTTCGATCGGGCGCGGCGCGTTACGCGTAATGCAAGCGTGACATACGCGCACGCACTTACTTGTCACATGCAGTGCACAATTTACTTTCGGGAGCGTGCAGTTTGTGTGTGCGTGTGCGTGTTCCATATACGCGCTGACCATGGGCGCAGGCGCGGCCGTGAGCCAGGCTCAAAAGTGTTTAAGACTGACTGGGCATTTATCGCCCGTTTAAAACAGCCCACGTGATGTGCTTTCAGCCAATAGGGATGCGTAAACTGTCTAAGGTATTTATGAATGAGTAATTAGCAATTCTAGGACACCTTGTAAATATGGTGAGGTTAATAATTCTCTGAAGCCTGGTATTTAAACTCCTCAAAAAAAGTTCAGAAACTTACGTTTGACTGACAATTTCTCTCTTGTTACCAAGTCATTTTCCTTGAATTTGGTATCATTGGAAAGCCCTGTTATTCCTCTTTACAATGATGTGTCATTTGTTATGATTAAGCAATTAGGAGATGTGCAGCACAGCTGAATACGGGGGTGGCTGTAAAGTGAAATGTCACAAAATGCATTGCTATTGTCAAAACGTGTATTGACACATTCCTATCCCCCAAGCAAAAGGGATGCACTGTATGACAATAGCAGTGAATTTTGTGACATTTCACTTTACACCCGCCCCCCATATTCAGCTGTGCTGCACATCTCCTAATTGTAAATCATAACAAATGACACGTCATTGTAAAGAGGAATAACAGGGCTTTCAAATAATACCGAATTCAAAGAAAATGACTTGGTAACAAGATAGAAATTGTCAGTCAAACTTGAGTTTATAATATTTTCAATTCCAGGAGATTAAAAACGTAAAAATGGAAGTCACACTGTCTCATTTTCATAGAATGACCTATATCATACTGAATATCCGATTACAGAAATGAAATTTAACACTGGCGACAATGGACGCCACATCAAAGTGTCATGCCTTATATGGAAGCTAATCAAAACCTGATCTTAACTTAAGGGAAGTACAATGTTGATTTTATTTCACTGGGTGGAAAAACCGCATCCTGTGAAAAAGGAAATACCAAACTCTTACTTTCCTTTTGTTGATAGACTTTTACACTTTTGAGGAAAAACAAATAAATAAACTTCCTACTGTATGAATGTGCAGAAAAACAGTGTCGTGTTCAATGCTGTATGCATGTTAAAGGCCCTGTAGATGATCTGTTTTTGAGCGATTCTGGGAACAAAACCATTATAAATCAAAAGAAAAACATAAAAAAACACATCTGACGATATTTTAGCTCCGTCAATATACCACGTTTTTCAAAATCATTAAAAATCCATGTGCGTTTTGCTGCTCTTGACGAGGAGTTTCAAAATGACTTATTCTAAATTGGTCTCTTTGTTCTCAGTCGGTCGCGTACGTATATTCACTCTGTGGCTCGCTTCATACTGGTTGTGTGCGCGACCAGTCGAGTGCACATGCACAGCCTAACTGCCTACGGAAAGTGTGCAAAGCCGAATCGTGCAGCCTGAATACAGCGCCCATTTAGGACCACCCAGATGCAAACATACTAAGTAAATCGTTTGCAACCTTCCTTTAAAGGAGCGTGACCAGAGTTTCTGGAAAATAGTTTTCGATGTAACTTACCAATATTATCAAGTAACTCCCATACACACCTCCCATGTCCCAAAAACCCGAAAACATTCGCAATTTCCAGTAAAAAATTGAACAAAACTATCGAGTATGCTTTCAGCGGATAAACGTTGATACTGGAAAATTAGTTTACAAATAATCGGTGGATTTTCGACGATATCCTCGGAAATATGCGGCCTAGAAGCGCGGGAGTTTCAGTTTCGTAATCAGAAAAATATAACGGATGTTATGATATAAAAATCTCATGACCCATAAGGTAAGTCCCGGGGAGTTATGGGTAAAAAAAAGTGATCTGGTCACACTCCTTTAAGGGACGCATTTTACAAAGGTCAACTGTAAAGTTTGCATGGTCTCACCTGCTTGTTCCAGATGGTAGTTGACCCATCGAATTAGCAGCTCCTCAGGAGTCAGGGACATAAGTGTATTAATGTCCTCCCCTTCACGCAACAGGCGAATGAGTCCGGGTACTTGACGCAAATCAATTTTGGCAAACAGTCCCACCTGCATACAAAACAATTTTTAATGGGTTTAATGAACTTCAAATCGCAGCCCGTAGGCTGAATTGCATGAAGCTTACAAGTGTCTTCCACCTAAACATCGAGATACATAGGTGGGTGGCAGCCGACGGCCAGAGACCCCGGGAAATCTCCTTACTCTTCACGAAAGAATGCTCTGGGATCTTTCAAGTGTTACACAACACACTGGACCTAACTGCTTTACATCCCTTCCGAAGGATGGAGCAATTGTGGTTGAGTGCTTTGCTCAAGGGCACAGGTACCATGGCCGGGTATCGAACCCGCAACCCCAAGTTTTCACCCCTGTTGCGAGTCAACGACATAAACCACCCGACTACGAAAAAGGTAAACAGTTGTGCTCATGATTGAAAGGTTACGGGTTCGAGCCTCACTAGTGGCAATATTTTTGTGTCCATGGGCAAGGGACTTGATCTCAATTGCCTCGTCAACTCAAGCGATATTTGGGGAACTGTTAGGGGGAATGCCACAATCTAAGTGCTGATAGAGTTGTACAATAAATGAAAAATTTTCTGGGGAAAACAAAATTTAAACATTCAGATAACTGCTTACACGGATGATCTGCCACAGCAGTCCCAACACAAGATGCGGGGTGCCTTGTTCCAAGTCAGCCGCACCGATGTTGATAATGCTACAGCCGATAGACCGGGCCGAATTCAGGGCCAATGTCAGGTTCTCGCGCTTGGTGTAAGTGTTGAGCTTTCGGTTGATCGCTCGCTCGTCGATGGTGTCCTTGGCTGATGCATTTATCATCTTGCTGTTGACAGTTAGGTCAAAGACATTCCAATGAAATTTGTGGGTGCACATCAGCTTGCTAATGCCCAACATACATGTACTAAGTGTCAAAAAAACATACAGTTGAAGTCAGAAGTATAAATACAACTGTATGCAACCAAGTGTAAAAACTGGTGTGCTTACACCATTTTTGTAACAGTCTTTACCAAATTCTTGATTTTGTGGAATTCCTGACGTGCATGCAGTACTTAAAACATAGCTTGTACACCTTGCAATGGTTCGGGTAGTCCTGTTTACCATTTTGGGTGACGATGGTAGTGGTGTACATGTATTTATACTTCTGACTTCAACTGTACATGTCCTACTTTTGATCTTAAATAACTTTGTCATTTTTCAACGGATTTAAACCAAAGTTTCACATCACGTAAATGAGGCCTGACAAATTTTATTGAGTAGTTTTTATCAATTTTGTCCAAAAGGTTGAGATTTAAACACCATTTGTGGGGTGTTATGGCCGACCGGTCTAGTGCGTCGAACTTAAGTTCCTGTGCTAGTACTAAAATGTAGGTTCGATTCCGGGCCGTGACGGGTTGTGGCACCTGTGCCCTTGAGCAAGGCACTCAACCACACTTGCTCCCATTCCTGTAATTGGCGGTTCCTCCGCTGTTGGATGTGGTGAATAAATAAATAAATAAAAATAAATAAACCATGTGAAAAAAAAGTCAATTTGAGAATTCGCCACTTTCGACTTGGCCTCCTTCAATGTCAATACGTCGCTGGAGACGGTGGTGGAATGTGTGTGCTGGGCCGAAAGCTCTGAGGAAAGGCGGGATCATTCCAAATGTTACGCAAACCATCTCGATCGTTTTGCGCAATTCAAGAGGTGCAATGGGACTTCAGACAAAAACAATTTCCTTGACAATGGCGAATGCCAAGTCGAAAGTGGCAAATTCTCACATTCAGGGTTTTTTTCTGATGAAACTCACTCAAGGAAATTTGTCGGGCCTTGTTTACATGATGTGAAATTTTGGTTTAAATCTATTGAAAAATTATAAAGTTTTTCAAGATCAAAAGTAGGAATTTTGTTGTCCATGTAGTAGTTTTGGTCACGTTATTTAAAAACGCCCTCAAGTGACAAATCGATCCTTACCCAGGGCTGTGAGCAGAGCATTTTTTAAAAATCGGAAGGGGCACGGCTATCGGACTGTGGCTTCCTTTGGGGAGGGGGCAGGGGAAAGGCGTATAGAGACTACGAGTGCTTCAACTTTTGGGATCATTTTAAATTACACAATCATCATTCGCTATTAAATAAACTCCTCAAAAAAAGTTTGGAAAGTCAAGTTTGACTGACGATTTCTCTCTTGTTGCAAATTCATTTTCCTTGGATTTTATATTATTGGAAAGCCCTGTTATTCCTCTTCACGATGATGTGTCATTTGTTATGATTAAGCAATTGGGGGATGTGTAGTATAGCGGAATACAATAGCAATGCATTTTGTGACATTTCACTTTCCACCCACCCCTGTATTCCGCTATACTGCACATCCCCTAATTGATTAATCATAACAAATGACACATCACTGTAAAGAGGAATAACAGGGCTTTCCAATGATGCCAAATTCAAGGAAAATTATTTAGTAACAAGAGAGAAATCGTCAGTCAAACTTGACTTTCCGAACTTTTTTTGAGGAGTTTATTTACCTTGTACAAATGTGAATAATAAAAAGAATCTAGACATCGATCGCTGAAGACGGGCCAGTGAAAGCGGTCAGTAAAATTGGTTCGTTGCCTGCTGCATGCAGGGATGAGACTTGTACAAGTCTGCTTCACCACTGGTTGCAGTAGCGGTCTGCACGCGGCGCATCTAGCATTGCAATAAGCATCTACAGTACACCATGTATGCCATGGCATTTGTTTGGCGACTAGACTTGCACAAGTTTGCTTCGCAAAATACCGAATCAATGTAGGACGTTCTTTCTATCCTTGGTTTAAAAAAATATAGCCCATTGGTAGGGCAAAAAAGTGGAAATAAAATATGGGGCGCACGACAAAAAAGCGGAAATCTGCTAAAAAATCAGGGATTTCAGACCCCTAGCCTTACCACAATAAGATGCCATCGGAGACCTTCTTATAAATATCGTCGGTTTGATCGTCAATTGGTAAGTAGTTTTTCGCATCAATGTCACCTTCCAGTCGGCTATTGATAAAATCTGCAACAAAGTGGTACGATTGCATGAATCTTACAAGTGTCTGGCACCTAAACATCGAGATACATAGGTGGGTGGCGCCATTGATAGCTGACGGCAAGAGACTCCGGGTAATCCCCTTAAGGTTGAACCATTGGGCACAAACTTGCGATAATTATATAATATTGGATGGCTTTGAGGGTGATATGAGAATATACCGCACGAGTCATGAAAATACGGAACGAGCCGAAGGCGAGTTCGGTATTCTCATGACGAGTGCGGTATTCTCTCATATCACCCAAAAAGACATCCAATATTATTAATGTTAAATACAATGAAGCTTCCGTCTTTGTTTTGTAAGATTTCCGCAAGATTTTTGTCTGTTTTGTGTTGAAAACTTAAGTTCTTTTCTATTGATGAAATTGATGAAATCTGCAACAAAGTGGTACAATGAATGAATAAGGAGTGGATTTGAACCAAAGACCTCTGGATGGCCGCATTAGCAATCTACCAAGCAAGATAAAAATTGGGATCGTAGGGAAACCAGAGGGAGTTACACGTATACCACTGTGCCTCAAAGCTCAGCTGGTAGAGCATCTACCTGGTGTGTCAGATGTCTTAGGGAAAACCTCAGGAAGTATACAACTGTGCCTCATAGCTCAGCTGGTAGAGCATCTGCCCGGTGTGTCAGAGGTCTCAAAACCTGAGGAAGTATACCACTTTGCATCATAGCTCAGCTGGTAGAGCATCTTCCCAGTGTGTCAGAGGTCTCGGGGAAAACCTGAGGAAGTATACCACTTTGCATCATAGCTCAGCTGGTAGAGCATCTGCCCGGTGTGTCGGAGGTCTCGGGGAAAACCTGGGGAAGTATACCACTTTGCATCATAGCTCAGCTGGTAGAGCATCTGCCCAGTGTGTCAGAGGTCTCAGGGAAAACCTGAGGAAGTATACCACTTTGCATCATAGCTCAGCTGGTAGAGCATCTGCCCAGTGTGTCAGAGGTCTCAGGGAAAACCTGAGGAAGTATACCACTGCCTCATAGCTCAGCTGGGAGAGCATCTGCCCGGTGTGTCAGTGGTCTTGGGGGAGCCTGAGAGAGTATACCGCTATGCCTCATAGCTCGGCTGGTAAAGCATCTGCCCGGTGTATCAGATGTCTTGGGGAAAGCCTCAGGAAGTATACAACTGTGCCTCATAGCTCAGCTGGTAGAGCATCTGCCTGGTGTGTGATGAGTTTGGGAAATCTTGATGCAGTGAAAAACAACTTAACTCCACTGGGATTCAAACTGCGAACCTTCTGCTTAACGTGCAGACACCCTACCAATTGAGCTATGAAGCCAACTGGTGTTCTCGAAACACAGTACTGCTGTTGTTCCTCACTGACTGGGATTGGCTATCACAGGAGCTTAACAAGCCCAACAGAGAGATAAACCCTTCAATGAGATGCAATGTAACTGTGACGTACTTGCGAAAGCCATTTTTTCGGCTTCGGCTACGGAGTGAGTCGTTCCTTCGGCTGAAGTGTGCGAGGTCCCGGACATTGCTGCGATTCCTTCTTTCTTAGAGAGCGCTTTCTTGAAAGTATTGGCAACATCCTTGCTCTTGATGTCCGAGTACATCTTTAAAAAAAAAAACAGTAAACAAAATGTCCACATTATTAATTAGCACTGGCTCCTTGGACTAACTGTAGTTCAAAATGACTAAACACAAATTGACAAAAACATCTTTAAGTCAGACTTGTTTTCAGTCTAATTTTTCTCCTCACACTGAGCCTTTTTGGGCGTAAAATAACGTTTGCCGATGTTCGCAAATGTACAAATACGACTTACCACAAGGAACTCCTCCATGTTGATTTTTCCGTCTGAATCTTTGTCAACCGCCTTGATCATTTCCCTGATTTTGTATCCCGGGAGGACGACACCGACCGACTTGAAAACTTCTCCCAGCTCGTCCGACGAGATGTAGCCATTTGAGTCCAAATCGAACTGCAAGAAAATAGACAGTGTAAGTCTCGTTTCGGGACTTACAGGTTTTTAGAGGTTGTACATGTGCATCGCGCGGCATAGTCAAGCGTCTAGACGCGCTGTGTGGTTTTGCAGCGGCGCGTCAAAAACAACTCTTGCTAGGTGCTCGATGCACAACGCGCTTGTGCAACAGGCCCGCCAAATCGCTTCGTCGAATGAAGGGAGCCGATTATATTACAAATTTGCTTCGTCGAATGAAGCGATCTCTTCGTCGAATGAAGCTATTTCCTTCGTCGAATGAAGAGATTCTAATCATCGTCGAATGAAGAGGCGTGCGTTCACATCAGGCTATCTCTTCGTCGAATCATCGTCGAACGAAGCGATTTCTCTAGTGAGAACGGGGTCATAGATGGAGTAATACCGTTTATATGTCAGAGAACCTGAAATAAATTCATATAGTATGCATGGTTCTTGTCTTGAATAAATGGTAAACAATTTTGTGCAAATTTTATTTTTTAAACCACCGGAAGTTGGCCATGTGTCATTTTACATGGGGGAAAATCATGTGGTGTTTGTTACCGATGCTATCAACACTTTTAGTCAGGTTTTTCTTGTCAACTCATGAAATAAAATTTTGTGCAACTGCAAATGGCAAATGGTGTATGTGCTTTAAACCAGCAAAGGGCAAAGATCTTCTGAGACCAATTATTGCAATCCGCTCAAGAACTTCACTTAACATAAGGTCCATTGTTCTCGGTATTACTAATCATTTTGCTATTCCCCCTAGGGATAAACCACCCATGCTGTGTGCACATGCATTGATGACGTCATCAAAACTAAGTCTGGTTCCTTGACTTTGAATTAGTCTTTCATATACCACCGCAGCCTCGGTCCCCGCCTATTGCCTCCCATGTGTTCCCTATAAGTACTGGTAAATGACATCATAGGTACATGTACCACCTGTGTGTACCAGTAGTCTGCACACAGATGTATTGTAAATGTAACCCTTTGTTCGAAAGGTTAAATGAGGTCAGAAAATCAAATGTCTATATATCGAGGTCAATTAGACCAATGTGTACAGAAGTCTTTCAACAGTAAAGGGGGCATTTTGGCAACATAGACCATATTTTCAAAAAATTACCTTTGTCTGGTCTCAAAATAAAATAAATAAGTTTCAGTTGTTCTGAAGACTTAGGCCCAAAAAGGGTTACAAATAGTGTGAAGTACAGAATCAATACTGCGTTCACCGTAAAAGAGAATGGCATAAAGCAACCAGATTGCTAGGTAATGGTGTGCACCACGTAGCAACAATAGTATAGTATGTGACTTTATAAACTTTATATTTGAATGTGAACACAAATCAGGGCACCAGTCATAGTTTACAAAGGTTAATAGGCGATAGACCGATCCAGTAAGCTCCGCCCATTTAGAAATTGCCTAGCAACATGCCACATGTGCGATGCACGTGTGCAGTAGAGTCGCGTGGCCGTGCCGTGCGTCAGCGTCCGCGCCCTGGTCAGCGTGTATTGAAACACGCACACGCACACAGAAACTGCACGCTCGAAAGCAAATTGTGCAGTATCCGGTCGTATGCGTGCACGTACAACACGCCTGAAATATGCGTAACGCGCGCCATCGAACAAAAACATCTCGACACACATCTAGAACTAAGTGAATGCAAAACTTAGCAAAACGACAAGCTAATTTTGGTAATTTTTTCACGTTTACACAAAAATACATTGATGAAGGGATTAAAAGTAGGTTATAGGATAGTCTTATACAATCCGTTTTAAACCCGCTATCCTCTGCGCTGATAAAAATGATGTTTATGGTGTTTTTGCGTCATTTGTGCTGCATTTGCCGTAGCTCTGTGCACAAAATTTTGAGGACTCTAACCAAAATGGAGATCCACTTTTTGGTTACCTGAACCTGAGGCTGTGATTGGTCAATTCCAAAATGTGCGGAACTTACTGGATCGGTCTATTAAGGCTAAAGAAACATGTTATTCCGGAGTTACAACAAAACTTGTTATAAACTATGTGTCAATATTAAATACAAATGGGTTTACATGTTATACCAGCTGTGTGTTTATTTATTTATAATTTCCTGCTTGAAATTGGCACGAGTCGGGTTTGCTGAATTGTGTACCCGGATACTTGTACATGTACATATGTACCAGGGTATTCACAATCTTTTGGTTAGTTCTATGGTGACAATACGTAGCTTTTTACAGAGAAATCTATCAACCAAAACCAAACTGGGCCATGATGATTGGGTTTTAAACTGGTTGCCCTTGGGCGAGTTCAACCCAATGCCGTGCTTCTCAACAACTGTGACTTACATGTAACACAACTCCACACTTTATTACACCGTGTTTACACTCGAACCAGCAAAGGTGGATACAGATCCAGCATTTTTATTGCGACCACAAAACTGAACATTTGCCGCGTTTACACTACACCCCAAATCGCTTCAGAAACCGCAAAAGTCGCCACTAAATGTACATGTAACTGCAGCGCATGCGTGAGCTGTTAGGTGCTGCTGCATTAGTGCCAGATTGGTCAATTAAATCTACTACACTGCGGGCACCGCCCCAAGGACACTCAATTTGCCAAATCTGTATTCAGGTAGCGTTTACACTACAAGCGACCTTGACGATTGCAGCGTTCAACCCCGCAATTGCGGAGTTCAACCCTACATTTGTACCCCAAAGGTGACTTGAAAAAGGAGAATCAGACCCGGTTCTGATCCGCCTTTTTCAATGGAAAATTCCTAGACTGTCAGCATATTGATTAAAAATGCATGGGAAAAGTACCCGTCATCTCGGTAAGTTTGACCAAAAAAAGTCCAATGCAGACAGGCATTTTCTACATTGCACACAGACAACTTTTTTTATATTTCCTGTTAAATGGAGATTTTGATCAACATGTATTTCATGAACTTTGCCCTATGTGGGTCCCCATGGCCGTGCTATTGTACATGTACATGTACCATAGTTAGGAAAAAGCACTATTTAGGAAGTGTTTATCAAGGGGCATGCTCATTTGTGCACCCAACCAGGAAACCTAAAAATGTCAGTCATTGAATAAAAATTGCATTCCACATGCACAGAACCAGGAAACGTGTACAGAAATCAGTTGAAAATTTGTGTCTAGTTTACAGGTTCAGACTCTGAACTGCGTCATGGTTTACTGAAAACTAATAAATATTATAATTTTATCACAACAAGCGAAACTATCAATGTGTAAAAGCATGAAATATACCGAAACTCAACATAGAAGAAAGAAACACACAGTTTTGCAACTGCAATTTTTTTGCAAATTAGCCGCCTGAGCAGCGAAATTTCACACCATTCATGTGAAGCATTGTAAATTTCATCTGCACCAATTATAGGCTTACAATGTATGACCTTGTTGGTTCCGCTAGACACGGGTTACAAAACTTTCAAGAAATTGAATTCAAACTGACTGATTATTATTATTATTATTTCTTTCTGGTATTCATACCAAGGATTCCTCAATAGTGCTCATTGCACTGTCACTCACAAGCGTGAGGAAACCCATGAAGAATTATAATTGGAAATGGCCAGAGACACCGGGGATGATCCCCCTTGCTCTTCACGAAAGAATGCTCTGGGATCTTTAGAGTGCGTTTTCATTACCTAACACACTAGACCAACGGCTTTACATCCCTTCCGAAGGATGGAGCAAGTGTGGTTGAGTGCCTTGCCCAAGGGCACAGGTACCGTAGCCGTGGGAAGGTTCGAACCTGTAACCCAAAGTTTTCATCTATGATTGCGAGTCAATGACCTAAACCGCTCGGCCACGGTACCCCCGTGATGACAGCACATAGGCCCGTTTACACTCGATTCGCCTTTGCCAAATTAGGGCGGTGCCCGCAGTGTAGACTAGTAGATTTAATTGACCAATTTGGCACTAGTGCAGCAACATCTAACAGCTCACGCATGCGCTGCAGCTTAGTGGTGACATTTGTGGTTTCTGAATGCAAGTTGAAGCGATTTGGGGTGTAGTGTAAACGCGGCAAATGTTCAGTTTTGTGGTCGAAATAAAAATGCTGGGTCTGTATCCACCTTTGCCGGTTCGAGTGTAAACACGGTGCATGTAGACCGTGTTTACACTGGTACCAAGTTCAGGATCAAGATTGATCCCCTGATAGGAATGCATCAGTGTTAACCGCAATGATCCGGAGTGCCGCGTTTACATTCTGTAGTTGATGTCGAGCGCAGTGCCAGAAGTTACAGTCAAAGGTCTTGCTCTATGACCGTGTTTACACTGGTCCCGAACTCGGGATCAAGATTGATCCCCGGACAAGAATGCGTCAGTGTTAATTAACCGCAATGATCCCGAGTGCCGCGTTTACGTTCTGTAGTTGATGTCGAGCGCGGTGCCAGAAGTTACAGTCAAAGGTCATGCTCTATGTGTGTACGTACTGATCAATGTGTGCATGGGTTGTGCATGTACAGTGTACAAGACCATTTGAATTTCCCGGGCTTTTCCCCTGCTACGGCTGTGGAGCGGATGCAGCAGGATGCGGTAAAGATTATTTGTTTATATAACTGCAAACTGATCCCGAGCTCGGGGTTCGACCCTCCGCCAACACGAGACCAAAATATCGGGGTCACTCTGATCCAGAGGGCAAATTTGGTTCCGAGAGCATTTACACTCAGTTTGTGATACGGAGCTGATCCCGAGCTCGGTGTTCGACCCCGAACTCGGGATCAAGTGTAAACAGGCTGGTACATACATGTAGATGTCCGTTCCATTTTTGTTGAAAATAAAAAATTCCACACCATTCGTGAAAAGTACATTATAGTAATTTTATCTGCACCAATTTATTTTTATTTATACCACATCCAACAGCGGAGGGACCGCCAATTACAGGAATGGGAGCAAGTGTGGTTGAGTGCCTTGCTCAAGGGCACAGGTGCCACAACCCGTCGCGGCCCGGAATCGAACCTACATTCTAGTACTAGCACAGGAACTTAAGTTCGACGCACTAGACCGCTCGGCCATAACACCCCACAATTGTCTATAGGCTTGTGACCATGTTGGGTCTGCCAGACAAGTTTTACGTAACTCTTACGAAATTGAATTGAAATGGCAGATGACATGCAGTAGATGTGTGTACGATGTAACTTCTTTCTTTTTTTAAGTATTTTACTTGAACCACCAAGTGTGTTTTCCGTCAAACTTAAAAACTTGGTCTCCCATGAATTTTTGGTGGCTAAATTTAACATCCAATCTAGCCCACACTAAGAAAGTGAAACTTCACTCGCATACCCACGGTCTATTATTAACTGCTATTTTCCTTCCACACCCATTTGCTGTACATGATACATAAAGTGTATAAATCGGGTGTGTAATGAAACACTGTTTAAAGTTTCTATAGTGACACTCGAGTGTAGGGTCATGGCAGTACTTTTAACAAATGGGTCATTATTTCCCTGTGTACACAATGGGGGACACTTGAAGCACAGGTAAACTTACTGCTTGGAACAAGTAATGCAAACCTAACAAATAATGTTTATTCACCAAAAAGAACTTCTGATAGACCACGGAGAAAAGAGTTTCCTCTGAAAGGCCAAATGAAAAATGTGCAATATGAAACTTTTTTAAAAGTCTTGGAAAAATGGAATAATGGCATCTAAAGAAGAATGGTAAACTAGCCTGCAGAAATTTCAGCTACATTGTACGTTGTAAATATATTATTATTATTATTATTATATCTTTCTGGTATTCATACCAAGGTTTCCTCAATAGTGCGCATTGCACTGTCACTCGCAAGCGTGAGGAAACCCATGAAGAATTAGAATTAGAAATGGCCAGAGACACCGGGGAATATCCCCTTGCTCTTCACGAAAGAATGCTCTGGGATTTTTAGAGTGCGTTACCGTTACCTAACACACTGGACTAACGGCTTTACACCCCTTCCGAAGGATGGAGCAGGTGTAGCTGAGTGCCTTGCCCAAGGGCACAGGTACCGTAGCCGGATTCAAACCCGCAACCCCAAGTTTTCACCCATGATTGCGAGTCAATGACCCAAACCACTCGGCCACGGTAGCCCCGGCCTGCTCATGATTGGTAAACCGTTACAAATAGTGTCATCCCCCTGTGTGATTGAAAGTATGCATGATTAAAACCAACCTGGGCAAAAATCAGCTTTGTACTTCGTCTAACTTTTGAAAAAACAGTAAAAAAAAAAATGGTTTACAGTCACTTCGCCCCAAAGCCACTTCTCCCTGAATCACGGCCTGTGCACGAAGTTGTTTTGGGACGAAGTGGCATTTGGGCGAGGTTGTGTTTGGACGAAGTGGTTTTGGGGCGAAATGGTCTTTAGGTGAAGTGCTTCAGGGCGAAGTGGTGCAGGGCGAGGTGGTTTTGGGGCGAAATAAATTTACATCTCGCGAGACGAAAAATAATTGTTTTGCTTATTTCCCAAAGACTATAGCACTTCAGACTAAACCATTTCAGGGAAAGTTTTCTATGGTCATCCTGTTTATATTGTGTAAGTCATAAATGCGTAAATCTGTGAACATTTCTGATTTTCGAGATTCCCAATAGTGCATGGTTTTTGTATAAATCCTAAAAATAAGTTTTTATCTCATTTATCTATCTCAAAAATCAAATTTTTATAAAATAAAATAAATAAAAAACACCCTCAGTGGGTAATTCGCTGGCAGAATGTGACGTCAATTTCCGCGTGGACGCGTATACGCTCCTTTGACAACGGTTCACGCTACTTGCATCCAAGCAACGTGTTTCTCCATTCGTTTTGCACAGAAGCCACAAGGGGAACATTATCTGTATAGTTTTTAGTCACATGTACTTCGATGACTATCACGATGTACCATTGCCCCCTGACATACATGTACCTACATGTACAGTACACAGTTTGTACAAAGTCCAAATTCTATCACTGTATAGTACATGTACAGTCATTGCAAAAGGCCGACACGCCCCAAAATGTTAGTAACAAGGAAATACAGCCAAATAATGCTATAAATTAGGGGTCCAATGTTGGTGTCCCCAGTTACATTTTACATCTTGTTTTTGTAAATTCAGGACACATTCTTTAAATACTTTCCATCTCAAAGAGTGAGTTCATAAAGTACAATTCATAAAAAATTGTTTAAAAGCCATTTTAATGATTTTTGTAAGAAAAATATATCAGGTGTAACGGTGTACACTAACTGTTACATTTTTGGACCCATAATTTATAGAAAGACCCAAATATGCATAAAAACTGTTTCAAGTTGTTAAGTAGGCCTACTAATTGTCATCCTGAGATGTCAGGGTATTTCCCCTGTGCTAAGTGCCGTTACAATCCCCTGAAGTTAGGCGGCTGTTATGCTTAGCGAACGCACACCAGTCATTTTTATGTAATTAATTTAATCAATTTGGTCATGTTATGCTGAAAAGAAACAATTTCTATACTTTCCAGAAATTTTATTGGGTTTTGTTCTTTATGACTGTCCTGTTCCTACCGAAATTTCCGACGACGATCTTATTTACTCCGCAGTTTTTCAAATTAATAACAGGGATGCATGATGACAAATGTGAATGGAACGGATTCCATGTATGCTTTAAATAGCAGCCAATTGCCGACACAGAAGGACACGGCCAGCACTAGTATTACACTATACTGTGTAAACTTACATGTACAGTATGTACAATCTGCGTGCGTGTATTTAAACGCCCGCAGTGTACTGCCAAGTGTCCTGATTGGCCTAGAAAGGCGACAAGATTTATGTTGCTGCTTCTACAGCGGAATGGGGACGATTTCAACAGGACCTCGGATGCGGGAGTAGGGAGTGCGCTAATGAGGCACTGTTAAAGAGGTTGACTATTTGTGGGCCTTATATTGTAAGTGGTTAAAAATATTAAGTCTGAAAACAAAACGTAGTATATGAGACAGACAAAATTTCAATGAGTTTTTACAGCACAAGTGCAACTAGTACATTGCATGTCTATAGATGCCTAGATACACACTACTGTGTAGCATATCAGCATATTGATTAATGACAATTTCTAGTGGTTAATCTCGGCAAAAATATTGATCATAGTCATTTGTTAAGGCATTGGCCTTCCGCCTATAGGCCTTGCCCATCACTTGCAATGACCTGATATTGGGCTGACAAGAAAAACCGTACTCAAAGTGTTTTTAGTAATTGTAACAAACACAATATGAGTATATTCCTAGATGTGTGTGCAAGTAAACAATTTTGTTAACACCCAACAAAATTAACGAGCAAAAACTATTGCCATTAAATTGGCCAAGAATTCTGACCGTTCTGAAAGTGAAACTGTAGATCAAGTGACAGGAAGTGTATTGTTGGTGGCCTCACACTCTGCCCTGTAGATTAGGAACTTGGGTTTCGCAAACAGGGTTTCAAATGTCACTTTAAAAAAACAACTACTTTTGTTTTTCAAAGTCTGTGCACTTTACCAAGAGCGGTCTAACTTCAGTTTGGCCAAGAATGGCCCATCCTGGTTTAATTATAGCCTTTAGGTTTTTGCGTGTAACATTTTCATGATGGTCGGCGCCCCAAATTCTTCACTTTCAAATACAGGTGAAGTTTAGAAAGTCATGTACTGAGCTGTTGTTGCTACGTGGTGCATGCCACTGCCTAGCAACCAACAGTCTGGTAGCCTTGTCCAAGGCTATGAAATTGTGTGAATCCGTGAAGAATTTGCCTCTATGCTATGCAGCGAAAGTGCGCCACCACGCGGTGAATCGTAGCCAACTGCCAAATAGTCTGGTTACCGTAATATCTGGGTCTGAATCCTGACTTCACGGACGAGGCTGGATCATAGCCTTGTTCTTTATGTACTCGATGTTGTTGTTGTTGTTGTTGTATATTTTATGGCATCTTCGGCAACTAAGGCCCTTTATGCCATCAACTATACGGTTTTAGCTTTAACTATACTATATTATCAACTTGAGATGACGAAGAAGGAGTTGCAGTTTTAGAAGTGGGAGGAAAACCCCCAGAGAAATGCCCCAGGGGAAAACCCACGCGGTCAAGTAGGGACTGCAAACCCAATCCACATACACGCCCCGGATTCGAACCCGGGACCCCAGAGGTGAAAGGCGAGGAAAGAACCCGTACGCCAACCCGACCGCCCCTAGGCTCGATTTGTTATGTGTTTCTTTATAACTGCGTTGGAAATCCGACGCAATTACTTATGCGAAACCCGAGTGCTTATAAATATTCATATCTTACATAACATCCAATCAGAGCTCACTACTCGGGTCAAATGGTGCGTGTGACCGGTTTGCAAGCATAAACGTTTGTACGTCGTACATGTATAGTGTTGTTGTAGTACGTTTATGGCACGTACGGCAAACGTAGTGCACTGTGTGCCATTATGTAGTGTACAGTATGTAGGCCTGTCTGATGCAATTATGGCGACATCACACGTAGTGTTACAACTGAGGAAATCAACGGTAGTTTGAATTATGCAGCCTACAAATTGCAAATTGATGACTTTCACGAAGACCAGAAGATATCCCTCACATATTTTCTGTAACTTAGGTATGACGTGTTTGTGAACTTACCAACTGGGTATAGGCAAACGTACGGAAAATCTGCTATTTTTCAAACGGCACCGTATTGTTCTGTCAAAACAACCGTTAACCAATGAGCTTTTACATGTACGTCTCGGTGCTCTCTTTGAAAAATTAGCATAAAGAGTCCCCGCCCATAAAACACATCGATTACATAAAGAACAAGGCTATGATCCAGCCTCGTCCGTGAAGTCAGGATTCAGACCAAGATATTACGGTAACCAGACTATTTGGCAGTTGGCTACGATTCACCGCGTGGTGGCGCACTTTCGCTGCATAGCATACAGGCAAATTCTTCACGGATTCACACAATTTCATAGCCTTGGACAAGGCTAACAGACTGGTTGCTTTAGGCCTACACGTTCTCTCTAAGTAACAGTGAGCACAGTATTGATACTGTACTTCACGTACACCTGCCATGTGAACCACATAGCAATGAAAATTAGTCTGGTCAAGTGGATACCAAGTGTGCACAGCGAAAGGTAGAACGTCAATCAATACACAAGACTCTATTAATGTGTATCTTTTATTCTGTCGGTCGCCGCAACGTCACTTCCGGTAGGGCTGGAGTGAAAACAATGGTGTGCCCATGGTGACAAGCGAAGGAACAAAGACGTTGTCTAAGCAACATGTACATGTATCCAAGCATGAACAAATTTGTTTTCACTCCAGTCACAGGGCTATGCCCGTATACAAAGGCATAGGACACCGGGTCACAAAAGTACCAGGATGTGTGACCGACAGAATTGCACACTATTGTGTGGGCTACTCATGGCGCTTTACACTATCATTACCCTGGTCATTGGGCACAACTCCCTGGGGAGTATGCAGCCCTGGCAGCCTGACACAAGCGCTCAAATGCTGCAACCCTTGCAGGTACCCATTTACTCCTCGGTGGAGAGGGGCAACTTATGGCAAATTTGCATACTAAAACATGCTTTGAAATTTGCCATTCATTATAGGCAAAGCTGGCCTCAGCAGTTTCTTGTTTTAAAATTTGTACAGGTAGGCGGATTAAACAAGGGCCTCACACAGCATGTGGTCAGTGGTAGTTGCATGAATTTAGAATAAATTAGTATTTTTTAAACACTAAATATGCACATTTTAACTTTTATTTCAAACGTTTGTCCTCGGTACCTGGATGGTTTTTCAAGGTGGCCTTCGTGACCTTAAAGGCACAGGCTCGTCAGCAATGCGCGCCCGCCAAATGTGTGCCACGCAATACGCAGCTCCATAGCAAAGGCATGGAGCTGCGTGTTTCGAGCACGAATTTGGCGGGCGCGCATTGCTGACGAGCCTGTGCCTTTAAGGGAAGTTTTGAAATTCATTTTTGTTTCTTTTCAGAAGGCTGGCAAGGCTAGATTATGCCCTTGCCCGGAGAAAAACAAAATTCAAAACTGGTTTTAGTAAAAAGTAATATGCAAATCCTATACTGAGGGGATTAAATTGTCCTTCCATCTCATTTGAATTTTTAAATAAGTTACATGTACAATGTAAGCTCATCGCTCGGTTTCCGACTGCGAAAGCGAAAATGAAAGGAAATGCGAAAACAAATGCAGATCTGACGCGACTCTGATGTCAAACAATTTGCAGCAAACATTCACCTGTAGATGTAGGTTGAAATTAGTTCAACTTTTTGGTGCTTAATTCGCATCCGTGTTCGCTATTGCGTGAAGTACATGAACTAGCTTTACAATTGGGAAAATTTAGTTATAGGTGTTAGCAGAGTACCAAATTCCTTTAAAAAAAATAATTAATTAATTAATTAAAACCAGCAAAAAAATGATTCTGTACAGTTACAAAACATGGTAAAAAATTCAGTTTGTTAAGTGATACGACAAGACATAAGCACAGCTAGGTTTGGAGGAAGAAAAATTATAACTGAAATTTTCAACTTACAGTACAGAAAGAATTATGTTTATTGGTGGCCACTTATTCTCCTTTAATAGAGCTTCTGCACGAGCGGCCATGACAGGGGGCAGGTTTTCTTATTTAAATTATGTAACAATAGAACCACAAAGCACCTACTCATGCATGAGTTGACACATGGTAACAATGCGACTACCCCCTGTCATGGCCGCCGTGCAAAGGCTCTATAATATTATCTCTTTCTGGTACTGAAACCAAGGATTCCTCAAAAGCGCCCATTGCACTGTCGCTCGCAAGCGTGAGGAAACCCATGATCATGATGATGAATTAGAAACGGCCAGAGACACCGGGGAATCCCCTTGCTCTTCACGAGAGCAAGGGGACAAGTTACCGATACCATGGCGATACCAACACCCTTTCCTTTCTCCATGATAACACACTGGACTGACTGCTTTACATCCCTTCCGAAGGATGGTGCAAGTTAGGGCTGAGGTAACCTCAGCTTACTTAGTACTTTAGGTATTTTTTTCGTATACATTGAACAAAGATTTTAAGGAAATTACCTCCTGGAATCAACACATAATGTAATTTTAAGATATACTTCCCACTTGCACTTTTGTCGCAAATGTTGCTTTTCTGTAGAAAAATCACGTTTTCTTCTTCAAAAATTGCCTTCAGTTAGTGCACAAGATAACCATTCACGCGCGCGCGCAGCGCCCTCTGTTGTCGCGCTTACGCACAGACCGCTCGCCACGTCATTTTGTGCATTACTTTATGCAGTAATTTTATCATTTATTTATCTCAGAAATGCAACATTTGCGACGGAAGTATATCTTAGAATTGAATAAGCTATCGATTCCAATATATAAATTCACCCAAATCCGTGTTCAATGTATATTTTAAAAAATCCGTACTTTACTACTTACTTCTTGAAAATTCCTCACAATTTCCTCGACAGCTTCCGCAGAAATTCCCCTCTCCTTCGCCTTCTGCTGCACTTGTGGACTTATCTCTGCCATATTGCTGTGGAATCAGTGGCTGAATTGTACAAAGAGTTGAAATGAACCACCCGTAAAATTAAAAAAAAAATTGGAGTTTAACTTCCACCCGGCCGAGGAAGCCGGCTACCACCACCCGGTCGATCGCGTCGTGCGTGCAAATGGCTTGGACTCCCCGTACGTACGCTGGCCACACCCGCTCGCGGTCGGTCGTCTGAGCTGCGGTGTTTTGGAACCGAGTTTTGAAGCCCGAATTTTGTCTCAAAGACTGCGATTTGCACTAACAGACATGTGACTACAAAATGGCCAACAGACTATGTACTTGTCTGATTGAAGATAAGATACTTAAGCTGTTCAGGAGAGCATAAACCAAAATGTTTTTTTCCAAGTCTGTGAAAGGCCAAACTTTACGAAGGGCGTACACACCAGACGCGATAACGGAAGTGCAGTGCAGCTCAGTTCCGTGCATCGTTCACTAAGCGCAGCTAAGCATGACAGGTGGTTGTGCGATCAATTACGCATGCGCGCACACTTCATCCTAGACTGGTTCAAGTTCCCTCGCACCGACTCCTTTTGGTCGAAAGGTTTGTCACATGCAGCTCTACGTGTTAAAATAACCTAGTGACAAGAAACCAGTCTATGAATGTATCGGTACACGTTCGGCCGAAGTGTGACGTCATGGCAGGGTAACTGGGTCTAAACATTCACTGGTAATCTGTAACGATCATTGCTGAAGTGCAGAGAAACAGTTCACTGGTTTTAGTGCAGACCCAGTAACCTTGGCAACACACAATTGGTGGCGTTTTCATTTCAACTTCCAAACGGATTTCAAACTCAGAGGATAAAACAGCAACAAGTTTATTACTTTCGAATCCTTTATTAACCATTTCCAGTGCACAAACATTTACTGGATGTTTAGAAAATAATAAAAACAGATCACCAGATTCAAAATGCAGCTATACATCATTATTTTTTAATCTTAATTGTAAAGCAGCTTTTAATATTAAAAAATTTAAAAATTATCAAATTGAGGAAAAATACTGAAACAATTTCCGAAGTATACAATTTACCCACAGATTTAATAGTATGCTGTTAGCTGTATGCTGTTTAATAGTATTTTGTTAGCTTGAACATATTTACTGTAGTGACTATTTTTTTTTACCCAACTTGACCAGTATGCCTGACTTGGCTTGACTTGACTTGGGACTCGAAGGCAGCTTGACTTGACTTGATTTGGGACTCAAGAAGAGGAGACTCGTCCGGTGACAATGAGCACCTCCTGTCATGGCTGCTCATGCAAAGGGTTTATACTGTACCAACTCAATAATTTGAAATGATAATAATTAAATTAATAATAATTCAATAAATTGAAGCCGACTAAAAAAAGTTTACAAAGACTGATACAGCTCACCACAAATTAAAAATTGGCAAAACAAAGGGATAGTTTCAATTGATTGGAAAAAAAACCCGAAAAGCCAAAAATGCCACTACACTATAGAATCGAGTGTGGATACAAAGTACTCGGCATATTTAAAAACTAGTAGGCTATCAGAATTAAACTCAGTAGTACCGTTACTTTAATTTTATGGACAAATTATACATTGTGAGTAATCAAGTTATTTGTCCCATGTCTTGAAATTTGGAAAACTTGTTTGCGGTTTTAGAAAGCACTTAGTTTTAGGCAAAAAATACATTTTATTCAGAAGTTCCAGAACTTCATTGCAAAAAACATTTACTTGAAACAAAGTAGGCATGCTTAGCCATTAAAGGAGTGTATCCTGGGGCCAATTTCATAAAGCTGTTTAGCAGAAATGTTTGCTTAATCAAACATTTGTTTGCTTTCTAAAAATGTGTCAATAGTCAAAATTGCATGTCAATTTGTGTTTTTCACAAGAATATCTGCTATTCTTGCTAAGAACACAAGTTGACATACAATTTTTACCATTAACCCATTTTTATAAAGCAAACAAATTTTTGATTAAGCAAACATTTCTGCTAAACAGCTTTATGAAATTTTTAATTTTTTTTGCTAAACAGCTTTATGAAATTGGCCCCAGATCACATGTTTGAGTCCCCCATTTTTCCCACGGGTGTTGAGATTTTGATACCATATCATTTGTCATGTTTTTCTCATAACCATTCTGAAATTTCGCGTTCTCAATCCGTATATTTTCAAGGATATCGTAAAAAAAACCACCAATGTTTAATTTATCCAGTTCTACACAGCAGTGCAGTGATTACACCAACCTTTTTGCTTCCACATATCCAAATTGCAAATTTCATGTTTTCTTCCCATGGATAGTTTTTTGAGGATGTACTTTATATGATTGTTAGGTTAGAACAAAATCCAGTTTCTGGAAAAATCTGAACATGTTCCTTCAGGGATATATATTTCAATTTCGAAATATCTTACAAAGAATTTATCTTAATACTATTACACTTAACTTTCTTACAAAAATAATGCACTCATCAAAATATATTAAATGCTTAAAGGCACAGGCTCGTCAGCAATGCGCGCCCGCCAAATTCGTGCTCGAAACACGCAGCTCCATGCCTTTGCTATGGAGCTGCGTATTGCGTGGCACACATTTGGCGGGCGCGCATTGCTGACGAGCCTGTGCCTTTAATTGTTTAGTTTAATTTTTAAAAGTGCTGCAATTACTTTTCTGGCAAAGACTGCTAAAAAAGTACATGCTATATAGTTCAGTTATTTCATAGATAAATTATCAATTTAAAGAAATACACGAGTATAAAGTAATAATTCTATAATGTAGGTCAATATTGATGATTTTATTTGCCCAAAATTGCAAAAGAAAAAGATTTTACTTTGTTTGCATGATAAGGCAAATATTTAAAGTTAAAGAGGACCGAGGCAAATTTCATAAAGCTATTTAGCAGAAAAATTTGCTTAATCCAAAATTTGTTTGCTTTATAAAATGGGTCAGTAGTCAAAATGTTATGTGATGTGTATTACAATTGACTGGTGTTCTGCTATTCTTGCTAAAAACACAAGTTAACATACTATTTTGACTATAGTAAACTCTCGTTATAACATCCCCTGATATAAAGCTCTTCTCGAAATAAAGCTCCTTTTTCTAAGTCCCAGCCATTATTCTCTGCATTGTGTATGCACTGGTTACAGCGCTCTCTGGATATAAAGCTCAAATTATTTCGGTCCTTTGAAGAACGCTATACTGAGAGTTTACTGTATTAACCCATTTTTATCAAGCAAACAAATTTTGGATTAAGCAAATTTTTCTGCTAAGCAGCTTTATGAAATTGGCCCCAGGACTACTCCCGTCCACAGACCTAAATACAATGGATTGTATGTGACTCCCAAAATTATGCAGCCATCCGCCATATTGCTCCAGGAAAGACAATACCTTGCTTAGACTGGGTAATACTACTTTCACTAGTAATGGACTGCATGTGATCGTAGTCATCGTATGAGCTTGGAACAGTCTAGGCATGGGATTGTCTATCCTAAAGCAAGATGGCCGACGTGTGGCCTCAATTCTGGTATAGCCATCTTCTTTTGTACATGTACACCCATCCATTGTATAGAGATCAGTGGTTAATCTATATGCACTACGATGACATATTTACAGTTTTAAAAAGGTTATTTAATCTAATTAAAATTTAGTCCCGTTATTTTTTTAAAAACCTACAGAGCTAATCGTGATCAATTAATAAAACTAATGCCTGTTTGAAACGGCTACTGTACAATACTGGACTTTATATGAATATTCACGCTACTAATAGCGATGAGTATAAGAAATATTGACCACACCTCATACATATTCATGATTGGGAGCCCAATGCATAGTTCCGAGTTTGCCTATTTAGCCCCGCCCCCTTGGATATTGTTGCTATGGCTCACATGCTATCGTCAAAATGGCGACACAAAACGCACAAAGCAATGGGACTTTCAACGGAAAGCACAGATTCATTGGAGAAAACTCAAAGGTATTCATGTTTCAGGGTCGACAGTTATCTTAGAACACACCGAGTAAAGGGCTAGTAATACAGGTATGTCATATCATGACATACGTGCTTTCGTACCTTTGAACAACGAAACGACCGGCCTTGAAACCAAAAATTCACCCGGGTCATCGCATACAACACTGTACATCGCGTGATGTTGTTGTGAGACAGTGCACTTTGACCTATGTGGGTGATGTCTGCTAGCTCTGTTGTGATTGGTCGGCGGGTTCGGTTGATTGACAAGTCGGAACTATGCATTCCGGCCTTTAACAGCAACGGCGCCACAAACAGTTTGACGTGGAAAGGCTACATTGTGCATGAGCGCACGCGCGCATCATGTACATGTATGGGGGGGGGGAGGGGGGGGGGGGGGGGGGAGGTCGACACAAGCATTGCTAAACATGTGATAAAGGTACATTATGATGTCTATTCTCGAGAAAAGAGCACTAAATGACTTTTTGCCTTCACAAACATTGTTAACCATGTTTAAATAATCTAGGCTTCCTAAATAAACTTCAACCTCTGAATAAGGTATTCGTTTTCAAATCAAATCGGAAATGGGTCTGTCCACAGTAATGGGGTACATTTGAAAAATAAGTAAATAATTCCTTTCAGATGTCTTTAGTTTATCTCAGAATTAAAGAAATGTCCTTGTTTTGTTCTCAGGAGATAACTTTTGCCCAAAAAGGTAAGAAATTGCTGCCACAACATACATTTTTGAAAAGCAAGTGTACAAATTTTCCTATTACGTAGGTAACGTGGACAGACAATTTTGTGACACTTTTTTCCGTCTTTGTTACATGCGTAATAGGAAAATTTGTGCACGAGGTTTTCACAAATGTATGTTGTAGGACTATTTTTCTTACTCCTTGGTGAAAAAGTTGTTTCCTCAGTTTAGCTTGATAATTTAAAGATAAAATTAAGACATTTGAAGTGAACTGGGACCTAAGATCTTGAATGTTACAGAAATGTACCCCATTACTGTGGACAGACCCAAATGTTTGTGCAATAAACGAATACACCGATGTCGACCGCTCTAGGTGATCTTGAGAGGGCAGGCCTGCCGTTTTCCCTCAGACTGCGGCCTCAATATTTGTATACTATTACTCTCATGAACAGTCAATATTTGTCTACTATTCCCCTGTTTTAGCTTACGGTTCTGCTTAGTACTTGAAGTGTTTATCCTTCTTGTTCTTGTGTTTCTTAACCTTGACCTTGTGGCCTCCATAGTGATGATGACCGTGATGGTCCGAGTCGCTGGAACTACTTGAACTTGACGATGACGAAGACGACGAAGACGACGAACTTGACTTCTTGCCGTGTTTGTGTTTCTTCTTCTCTTTCTTGTGCTGTGTCAAAGACAAATGTTAAAGGCAGATTACATGATTGGAAAACTTTTAAAAACAGGAACAGCATTACATAACTAAAGAATAATGTTGATAAACTGCCTTGTAGAAATTTCAGCCACATAGATGCAGTAATACTTCAGACAACTTGAACAATCCATGCATGGTTTTTATGTGGGTCTTTCCATAAAAACAGGAGCTAAAGTGTGACATTTTGATGCATTTGTAAAAATGGCCTTTTCAAGTTAACAAAATTGTTGAAAGAAATTGATGTGCAATTTCTAAATAATGTAGAATATTTAAAAGAATTTACAAACAGTTAGACAAGTCTTGGTATCATAGTCTTGAAAATATTCAAGAAAATTGTTTCACGACGTAAGAAGGGACTGCAAGGCATTTTTCAACTCTTGTGATTACATTTCAATTTTTTTGACCAGTTTCTTTCTGAAAAAGGTAGTTGCTGATTTTACCCAGCTGTAGAACCTGGATTCAAATTACATTATGAGCAAAATTTGTTACATTTTGAGCGAACATTTCAAAATGTCACACTTGCATTTAGAAAATCACACTATTTTTTTGAATCGTTCTCGTTATGCTTTGGGTAGTATCAACAGATAAAGGTGGTGTTCGATTCATGGGGCCATATATTCTTTATGTACTGAGGTTAATCGTTCTCTGAAAATCCGGTAATTATAAAAAAATCAACTCCAGAAATGTCCCGACATAAGGGGGACACTGTGTCCCGTTTTCATGGAATGACCCAAGTATGAATCAGTGGTAAAAAAGTTGTCTGGAGACAACTTTTTTTTAAATCACTTTCAATTTGTTTGTTACCATCAACACTTTTAGTCGGGTTTTTCTTGTCAAATCGTGAAGTAAACTTTTGGGTCACTGCAAATGATGTATTGGGACTAATAAACGTACAGTTTAAGACTGGCCACCCAGTCCCTTATTCCACTAACCTTTTTATGGTGGCCGTGTCCATACATTCCGACTGGAGCTCCGACATGACCCACTGGGGGATGGTACTGTAATAAGGCAAAACATCCATCAATGAAATATTACGATAAAAATATTACGATAAAAATGTGAACAACTTGGCTCCACCGGGATTCGAACCATGGACCTACAGTTTGATGTGCAGATGCCCTACCAATGGAGCTATGAAGCCAACTGGTAGTCTTGAAACACGGTAGTGCAGTTGTTCCTCACTGATTGGGATTGGCCATCACGTGAACACACGTAACAAGCCCTACAAGAAAACCACCCCTCCCAGAAATAATTTAATAATTGGCTTGCCCCAATTATTTTAACAGACTTTTGAATTAACTTGAACAAAGCCCGGATAATCAAATCTTAAGTGTGTTGCCAAAGTTACTGGGTCTACACTAAAACCAGTGAACTGTTTCCCTGCACTTTAGCAATAGACGTTTCAGATTACCAGTGAATGTTTAGACCCAGTAACCCTAGCAACTGATGTCGCACTTCAGTAATCTATTACTGCAGCTTGACGGAGATTGTCCAGATTTATTTTCTTAAGAAATTGGATTTTGTTCTAACCTAGTCTGGTACCCGGACCAAAAATTGTTTGACTAGACTGAATTTAAGGTCCAGCAGCCGCCAATTCCGCCATTTTGAAACAGGAGGAATTCCTCCTTTTTCCGAAGGTTCCCGAAGTTACCCGAATGCACGTCCGGTCGTCCGGACGCTACCGTTAATCGTCGTGTACAGTTCGTCATTGTTTCGAGAATTTGAATTGACGTCGCGTGCACGTACGCGTGCCGCTGCGTGTGTATTTATGGTGATGCCACGGATTTAAAACTACACAGTGGCTATCAGTTTCTATAGTTATGGTAACCGTATGAATGGCTATAGTTACGGGAGTGCAACAGCAGATTAAAACTACATGTACAATATGGAGCTCACTGGGTGATGCAGAAAAGGTTTGAATTTTCTTTTTGATGCTAGCCTACATGTATATCCAAATGGGCATATTTAATATTTTAAGGTTAATATATTAAATTTGTATTGGTCAAATATGGAATAACCCATTTAAATTGTTGTACACTCATTCCATATAGCGCGCAGCGCGCTTTGAAAATTAACGGTTATGTGCTCCTAAAAATAAATGCATGACGTAATGCTTAAAGTGCTATTTTAAACACGACAGTAGCCGGTCCTCATATTCATTCGTTGTATGTGGAATATGTGGAGCGGGAACCAGTCTAGTTCTAACCATATAAAATAAATATTATCTATGGGAAGAAAACAGGAAATTAGCAATCCCCAATTTGGATGTAGAAGTAAAAAGGTTGTTGTAACAACCATTCCATTTATATGGAACCAGATAAATTAGTTTACAAAACATCTGTAGTTTTTTGACGATATCCTTGAAAATGTATACGGGTTGAGAGTGCAAAATTTCAGAATGGTAATGAGAAAAACAAGAGATGGGATTAAAGTTTCAACACCCATGGGGGGTCAAAAATGTGATCTGTCACGCTTCTTTAAGAGTAGGGATTGATATTCTACAAGGTATACAAACTTACGTGTACACCGGGTGCGCCCGGTACCCCATGTACCCCACCAGGCGGGGCTGGGTAGGGTGGGACACCGGTCCCATAGACCTGGCCGGGAGGGGGTGCCCCCGGATAGCCTGGAGGCATGGCTGGTCCGCCCTGCGGGAAAATAATATGAAATATCTATCAACCAGAGTGTCAACATTTCAGAAAGAATTTACAAGTCAGACGTCACCTAGTAAAATCTTCATTTTTGGGGGTTAGAGCATCTACCCAGTGTGACAAATAGAGGTATTAGGGTAAAACCTGAGGGAGCATATCACTTTGCCCAAGCTCAGCTGGTAGAGCATTTGCTCTGTGTGTTAGAGGTCTTGGGGAAACCTGGGGGAGTATACCACTGTGCCTCATAGCTCAGGTGGTAGAGCATCTGGCCGGTGTGTCAGAGGTCTTGGAGAAAACCTGAGGGAGTATACCACTGTGCCTCATAGCTCGGCTGGTAGAGCATTTGCCCAGTGTGTTAGAGGTCTTGGGGAAAACCTGAGGGACTATACCACTGTGCCTCATAGCTCAGCTGGTAGAGCATCTGGCCGGTGTGCCAGAGGTCTTTGGGAAATCCTGAGGGAGTATATCACTGTTCTGCGCCATGAACATCTTTTTTGATAGATACCGGCGCATTATAAATTTTCATTATTATTATTATTATTATTCCTCATAGCTCGGCTGGTAGAGCATTAGCCCTAAAGTTAGGGCGGTTTTTTGCTCGCTTTTCAAATCTGACTTATTACAGTCGCAAATTCACAGCCCTAATTGAGGTATGTACGACAATACCAAGTCTCAAACTGCTCAAATCTGACAAAGTTCCACTACAAATATCGTCCGAAGCACATCAGACCGAGCACTTTCACATACACCATTGCAATCCTGAGTCTAGTGTTTCATAAAATAACGGTAACGCTTACGGAATCGTCAATTTGGCCATCTACGATGTCTGGAAACATTGGACAAATTTCGGACAACGTTCTGAGCCGCATTCCCTGGGCGACGCCATCTTAGCTGATATGCTGGACGCGTGGTGGCGCTTCTCGGTCAAGGAGCCCGGCTGTGCAATATGCATAATTCATATTGACGTCCGTGTGTTTATCCCAGCTGGCAATACGTCACTCGCACAGTTCGATAACTAGCGGCACTGCGCGCGTGACGTACTTGCCAGTTGGGATAAACACACGCTCCTTGACGTCTCATGATCGAGAAGCGCCAGCATATCAGCTAAGATGGCGTCGCCCAGGGAATGCGGCTCAGAACGTTGTCCGAAATTTGTCCAATGTTTCCAGACATCGTAGATGGCCAAATTGACGATTCCGTAAGCGTTACCGTTATTTTATGAAACACTAGACTCTCAGGATTGCAATGGTGTATGTGAAAGTGCTCGGTCTGATGTGCTTCGGACGATATTTGTAGTGGAACTTTGTCAGATTTGAGCAGTTTGAGACTTGGTATTGTCGTACATACCTCAATTAGGGCTGTGAATTTGCGACTGTAATAAGTCAGATTTGAAAAGCGAGCAATTTACAGCCCTAACTTTAGGGCTAGTAGAGCATCTGCCCGGTGTGTCAGAGGTCTGGGGGAAAACCTGAGGGAGTGTACAACTGTGCCTCGTAGCTTAGGTGGTAGAATATCTGACCGGTTTGTCAGAGGTCTCAGGGAAACCTGGAGGTCTGGGGAAACCTGACGGAGTATACCACTGTGCCTCATAGCTCAGCTGGTAGAGCATCTGCCCAGTGAGTCAGAGGTCTCAGGTTTAAAACTCAAAACTCACAGCTGGGTATCCGTGTTGGAGTGGAGGGGTGTAGGCCGGTCCACTAGGAGGGGGGTATGCAGGGTTGGGAGGGGCTCCTGATGGGTAGCCTGGCTGTTGAGGGTATCCTCCCCCTGGTCCTGGGGGAGGGTAGCCACCCGGTCCAGGGGGAGGGTAGCCGCCCTGTCCAGGGGGAGGGTAGCCGCCCGGTCCTGGGGCTGGTGGATAGCTCATGCTCACAGAGAAATCTTGTCAAGTTGCTGTTTGAAAGAAAACAAAATCAACATATTCTTATGGTACATTCGCTGTTAATCTGAAACATCCATTGCTGAAGCGCATAAAAATGATTCACTGGTTTTAGTAGGGACCCAGTTACCCCTAGAACTATGGGGGATACCTATTCCCCATACCTCCATAGCTGATGTCGTTTTTTTCCAATATGGCGGCGCCTGAACTTTAAGATCGGACAGAAACGTTTTTGGCTAGCGCAATAATCCGCTATAATCCCTCATGTCAACTGCCACATTAGAGAGATTGATTCCAGATCCTACGCGCTTATTGCGAAATTCATCCTATGTGGAAAATGTGGACGGGAACCATGCAGTCTAATTCGAGAAAGCCAAAAACATAGTTTCCGCATTCTCGATTGTGGCAGTGGACATGGACGTGAGAGACGACTTGACGCATGCACAGTGACAGAGCCTGAATCATAATAATGTTGACGTAATAATCACGTCGCAGTCCACATACATAGTCAACGTGACACGTAAAATCAAGAATGCGAAAACTATGGTTTTCAAGTGGACGTGAAAGATGACTTGATCAAGTTGATGCATGCGCAAAGCCTCATCAAATCCATGAAATCAGTCGCATCTGCCACGTGATCTGACACTCAATTCTTTCCCAAGTGGATGGAAAGCGCCATGCATTATCCACATATTTTACTGCATTCTCTGCAAAATACTAACAACCGCATTTTTACAAGGGTAATTTTTAATACCAAAACAACTCAACATTTCAACACTAACCATGCTAACGTAACACAACAACCAACTACCACGGCTCCGCCTATATTACACACCAACTCTTGAGGGCGCTAGCATCATAATACAGCATAAACTGGTTCCCAAACCTCATATTCCACACACTCGGGCATGTGGAATATGTGGACTGGAAACTAGTCTAGTCATGCATGAGTGAAGTTTTTGGCCCCGCGGCCGACGACAAAGTGCATCTTTTTAATCATGCCAAAACAAAGGACAAAGTCAAGGTATTTGTGGTTTGAAATATTTTAATTTCGTTTACTGGTCGCCATAGCGCCACTTATTTTCCTTATAATGACTTAAACTACCAAAAAGTAATAAAACGTGTAAATATTTGGTAAAAGTTGAGAAGTTGATTTCATGATTTATATAGGCCTACCCATTTGTTTCTTCCTCCATGGCCTACCCGTGTTCAGATTAAACAAAGATTACGCTAGGCTAGCCTAGCCTAGGCCAGGCTAGCTATGCCTAGCCTATGCTTAAAGACAATTACCTCTTCATAAAACTGTAAAGTAAATTTCAACATGTGATAAACTGGGTGTGTGTATTAACATCAGTACTCAACAGGCAGTGACAGGTAAACATACAGGTTCAGTTTAGTTTTCATTTGTTGTATAATAATGTTAATGTATTGACCGCGGAAAGGCATTTGTCTCTCGATTTCCGTCCCTCACATCATGGATCACACTTTGGAGGAGTGATACTTTTTACGGTATTTTTTTCATATACATTGAACACGGATTTGGGTAAATTTATATGTTGGAATCGATAGCTTATTCAATTCTAAGATATACTTCCCACTGACACTTCCGTCGCAAATGTTGCATTTCTGAGATAAATAAATGATAAAATTACTGCATAAAGTAATGCACAAAATGACGTGGTGAGCGGTCTGTGCGTAAGCGCGACAACAGAGGGCGCTGCACGCGCGCGTGAATGGTTATCTTGTGCACTAACTGAAGGCAATTTTTGAGGAAGAAAACGTGATTTTTCTACAGAAAAGCAACATTTGCGACAAAAGTGCAAGTGAGAAGTATATCTTAAAATTACATTATGTGTTGATTCCAGGAGGTAATTTCCTTAAAATCTTTGTTCAATGTATACGAAAAAAATACCCTTTTTACCATGGAGGAAGAAACAAACACTATATACCGGAAAACACACCGGAAAACATACTAAATACCGGAAAACACTAAATACCGGTAAACACCAGAAAACATACTAAATACCGGAAAACACACTAAATACCGGAAAACACACTAAATACCGGAAAACACCCGAAAGCACTAAAAACACCATCCCCACAACATACAGAAAACACCATAAAAATACTGTTTTCCGGTGTTTTCCGGTATTTAGTATGTTTTCCGGTGTTTTCTGGTAAATAGTACTACCGCTTTGAAGTCTCAACTGGCTAACACTTTTCTTTTTTAAAATGTTTTTGTTAATTTTATTTTTCCTCTCCCTTCTTAATTTCCAGAAAACTTTCATTCATCCCAGACAATCACGCTCGTCACAACGTGACGAATGCAAGAAAAAAGATGTTATTCAGAAAGGCTCATGACCTCTGCGTGCAGGCAAACTGTTCGGTGTTTCTGAAGATAAAAGACAACACACTCAACAAAACATATGTTTTCTCAACCGATGATTTCTATGCCGACTATGCAACGACCGGGCTGCACCATCTGGGAATCGCAGAATCCCGTATTACTGCTGCGAACATCGACAACGGAGTTTTGGACGATTTGTCGGAGATGCCATCAAACATTCAAAAGCCAGGCCAGGTCTTGAGGAATAACACCATATTTCCAGGGGCTGTGCCCACTTTAATTCATGATGGCAGTACTTCTGAAGTTATTACTGAAGAATTTGTACCCTTGAATTTTTTTGACGCCAATTCTGTAAACAGTAAAGATGTCGTCAATTCAACTGATACCTCATCGACAAAAAAACGCCAAACAGATCACAACAACACAGGTTCGACATTAAAGGTGGTTCCGCAGCAACTACAAACAGCGCCCTCGTGTGTTTCTATTAAGCCAGGGCCGGTGCCGCGTGCCGCTTTTATTCCAAACCAATCAGGATTTGAAAATAATTTGTTACAAAGGCCCGGGTTACTGACCATTCCCTTCCGGTTCGGAGTTCCGATTCCCCAGAAATGTCCCGCGAGCCGGTCACGTACCGGTAGTTCCAAAACGCGTTCTAAACCTACTCGCAAGAAGCCCAGGGCTGTAAACAAAAAACTTAGTCCTTCACAGCGCAAATTGCAACGGGGACAAAAAACTGAGGTCGTAAGGTGCCCCCATGACGCTCGATGTCAAGTGTGTAAATCACGGTACGGCGACGAACAACTAGCGGAAGTGTATAAGCAGTGGTCGTTTTGCAACGGAACGTGTGGACAGTGGTTTCACTCCAAGTGCATTCCGCATGGGCATCCAAAGCCTTATACAGGGAGAAAGTCGAAATGGATCTGCATGTACTGTAAAACGTGACAAATAACACTTTTGGCTTAAAGGCAAGGCTCGTCCTGGGATTGGTGGATAGCTCATACTCTTAGAGAAATCTTGTAAAGTTTTGCTGTTGGGAAAAAAAAAATCAACATATTCAATATGGTACATTCGCTAATAATCTGAAACATCTATTGCTGAAAGGCAGAGGCTCGTCAGCGCGCGCGTGAGGCCAAATTCGTGGGAGGAAGGGGGAAGGGGGCGGGGGGGGGGGGGGGAAGGGGGAAGGTGGAAGGGGGAAGGTGGAAGGGGGAAGGTGGAAGGGGGTCGAAGGCTGCATAATACTTCACATGTGCTGTTGATATGAGGTACCATGGCCGAGTGGCTTGGGTCATTGACTCGCAATCACAGGTGAAAACTTGGGGTTGTGGGTTAGAAACTCGCCCCTGCTCGGGTACCTTTGCGGTTGACCTTTGCCCTTGAGCAAGGCACTCAACCACACTTGCTCCATCCTTCGGAAGGGATTTAAAGCCGTTGGTCTAGTGTGTTATAGTATCAGTAACGAACTTTAAAAATCCCAGAGCATTCTTTTTGACAATTATTATTAAGTAAAATTTTGCAAATGTTTTGGGGCTTTAAGCTGAAGAAAAAATATTTCGTTGTCACAAATGTAACTTTACGTTTTACAAAGAAAATATTTGACAAAACGTGGTCTTTTTGTCATCAAAACAAAGTAAATCTACAATAACTTTAGTTCCAAGAACCTTTTTGTAATTTAAGAGACTCCTCATTTGTTTAATAATCCCATGTCTTTTACATCATGAAATTTAAAAAAATGTAATTGGGCACTTTGAAAACTTGATTAAACTTTTTATCAACACAAAAATTACAAATTTCTGCTCACAACTGTTATTGTGTTGCTCCATTGAAATTGTTATTTTGTATTAAGCAAGAAAATTTGTTTGCTTTATAAAATATGGGTTAATAGTCAAAATTGTAAGTCAACCTGTGTTTTTAGCAAGAAAATTGAAGAATAGTCGAAAATCAGTCAATCGTAATACACATCGTATACAATTTTGACTGAAAACACATTTTTATAAAGCAAACAAATTTTGGATTAAGCAAATTGTTTTGCTATTAAAACAGCTTTAATATGAAATTAGCCACTGGTCAACTGTGTTTCATAGACTGGTTTCCAGTCCACATCGTATGATGTTTGATTGGACATGTTAATGGGGATTGGAATCCAGTCTACCTTGAGTGGTTGTACATGACCAGTCTCTTGAGGGCGCTGGTTCTGAAAGTGAATGTCGTCAGCTAGCAAAAAAGGAGTTTGACACCAAAAAAACGGGTGAAAATGTCCACAAACTACAGACGAAACGAGGGGAATCAACATGAAAGGAGAAGAGTTGAGCAGAAAGACGAGACACCGGAACTGTACAGCATATTTTGTGGAGAGGTACGGTTCACATGCGTGCATCACAAAAACAGTTTTTTTTCCCGTGGCATGCCCGGCCAGATAGATAGATGCCATGTAATGTTATTATGTTTGATTGTTTCATTTTTTTGCTCAGCTTCAGGTTTGCTAGCTTAGGCCAATGAAATTAGATTACTAGTTTCACGTCAACCATTTATCAAATTTTGGTGATGTTTTTTTTTCATTATTCATTATTTAATCCAGGAAAAATACAACCTTCACACACATGACATTTACGAACTGTCATTTAGAAACTGATTATTAAGGCTCTAAACTCGCCCACTTGACTTGGACTTGGTGCCAGTATCAATTCCATTGAGTTATACCGAGTAGCTTGTGTTTGAAGGAACAAGTTGAGATGACAAAATCATGGGAAATGACAAAAGGAGATGTCTGGTTATGAAAGAGCAAACACAAAAGCTGCAAAACACAGATCACGACTGCACAACTAAATTTGAAACGTTTCGCTTAATAAGAGTAGTTTGCATCTAATTTTCCCCATTTTT
Source organism: Henricia sp. BOLD:AAB3569 (assembly GCA_037783545.1). NCBI lineage: Eukaryota > Metazoa > Echinodermata > Asteroidea > Spinulosida > Echinasteridae > Henricia > Henricia sp. BOLD:AAB3569. The sequence goes on along the minus strand of JBBELK010000158.1, from coordinate 954,393 downwards.
TGCAAAATAATGAAATTTTGGAATAATGAAATTTTTTGGTGCGGGTTCAAAATCACATGCGGGCGCCGACAAGAAACTAGTAATCTAATTTTATTGGCCTTTAATAGAAAGAATTTTAACATAAACATAATAGTCTCCTAGACATGTAGTGTAGTATTTTACTTAAAGGAGTGTGACCAGATCACTTTTTTTTACCCATAACTCCCCGGGACTTACCTTATGGGTCATGAGATTTTTATATCATAACATCCGTTATATTTTTCTGATTACGAAACTGAAACTCCCGCGCTTCTAGGCCGCATATTTCCGAGGATATCGTCGAAAATCCACCGATTATTTGTAAACTAATTTTCCAGTATCAACGTTTATCCGCTGAAAGCATACTCGATAGTTTTGTTCAATTTTTTACTGGAAATTGCGAATGTTTTCGTGTTTTTGGGACATGGGAGGTGTGTATGGGAGTTACTTGATAATATTGGTAAGTTACATCGAAAACTATTTTCCAGAAACTCTGGTCACGCTCCTTTAATCTTGATGATCAAGACACAAATGCAGTTTTCTTTTTAACATTTAAACAGGACTAACTTAAACTACCATTTACTTAAACTTTTTAAATACAGGTGGCATCAGTGCAGGAATACGGTGCATTTGTGAAAATCCCTGGATATCGCAAAAATGGTAGGAGGGCCGACATTTCATACGTATAAACATGTACTCATGCACGGATACGCGGACACCCAAAATTTGACTGATTATGAACTACAGTAAACTCTTGTTATAGCGCTCTTCAAGGGACCGAAATAATTTGAGCTTTATATCCAGAGAGCGCTATAACCAGTGCATACACAATGCAGAGAATAATGGCTGGGACTTAGAAAAAGGAGCTTTATATCGAGAAGAGCTTTATATCAGGGGGTGTTATAACGAGAATTTACTGTATTAAACCATGGGGGAATCACGTTGGCGTAGTACTTTCCTCGCTTCAACCCTCTGTGACCCTGGTTCGAATCCCATCCGGTTCACTACATTTATGTGGATTTTCCATATACAGAATTGTGTAGGGGTTTTCCTCCCACCTCTAAAACTGAGCATTTCTTCGTCTTCTCTCTACAGGTTTCTTCAGGCTTACGAGCTATAGTGCCCCAGGCACTTTTGAGGAATCCTTGGTTTCTGTACTAGAAAAAGAATTAATGAATTTGCTAGTTTGATGATAAAAATGCAAAATTAAGAAGAAAAATGTCATGATTTTACCTTTTCTCGATCTCTCAGGTCTGGTGCACAAGACGCAGATTTCAGTGAGCAGGGTTGACGATGTTTCAGAGGTGGTAACCGTTGGTGATCGCGTCTATTGTAAAATCCTCTCTCTCGGGGTGAGTAAGAGCAGCTGTCCTACTTGGGCAAGGTATGGAGCGCGGTGAAATTGTGGCACGAATTTGTTCGTGGTGTATTGACGAGCCTGCATCTTTAATACTAATGTAAACTTTCAATATAAATAATTTGAGCTTTATATCCAGAGAGCGCTATAATCAGTGCATACACAACGCAGGGAATAATGGCTGGGACTTAGAAAAGGGAGCTTTATATCCAGAGAGCGCTATAATCAGTGCATACACAATGCAGGGAATAATGGCTGGGACTTAGAAAAGGGAGCTTCATATCCAGAGAGCGCTATAACCAGTGCATACACAATGCAGGGAATAATGGCTGGGACTTAGAAAAAGGAGCTTTATATCCAGAGAGCGATATAATCGGTGCATACACAATGCAGGGAATAATGGCTGGGACTTAGAAAAGGGAGCTTTATATCCAGAGAGCGCTATAATCAGTGCATACACAATGCAGGGAATAATGGCTGGGACTTAGAAAGGGGAGCTTTATATCCAGAGAGCGCTATAACCAGTGCATACACAATGCAGGGAATAATGGCTGGGACTTAGAAAAGGGAGCTTTATATCCAGAGAGCGATATAACCAGTGCGTACACAATGCAGAGAATAATGGCTGGGACTTAGAAAAAGGAGCTTTATATCCAGAGAGCGCTATAACCAGTGCATACACAATGTAGGGAATAATGGCTGGGACTTAGAAAAGGGAGCTTTATATCCAGAGAGAGATATAATTAGTGCATACACAACGCAGGGAATAATGGCTGGGACTTAGAAAAGGAGCTTTATATCCAGAGAGCGATATAATCAGTGCATACACAATGAAGAGAATAATGGCTGGGACTTAGAAAAAGGAGCTTTATATCCAGAGAGCGCTATAATCAGTGCATACACAATGAAGAGAATAATGGCTGGGACTTAGAAAAGGGAGCTTTATATCCAGAGAGCGATATAATCAGTGCATACACAATGCAGGGAATAATGGCTGGGACTTAGAAAAGGGAGCTTCATATCCAGAGAGCGCTATAACCAGTGCATACACAATGCAGGGAATAATGGCTGGGACTTAGAAAAAGGAGCTTTATATCCAGAGAGCGATATAATCGGTGCATACACAATGCAGGGAATAATGGCTGGGACTTAGAAAAGGGAGCTTTATATCCAGAGAGCGCTATAATCAGTGCATACACAATGCAGGGAATAATGGCTGGGACTTAGAAAGGGGAGCTTTATATCCAGAGAGCGCTATAACCAGTGCATACACAATGCAGGGAATAATGGCTGGGACTTAGAAAAGGGAGCTTTATATCCAGAGAGCGATATAACCAGTGCGTACACAATGCAGAGAATAATGGCTGGGACTTAGAAAAAGGAGCTTTATATCCAGAGAGCGCTATAATCAGTGCATACACAATGTAGGGAATAATGGCTGGGACTTAGAAAAGGGAGCTTTATATCCAGAGAGAGATATAATTAGTGCATACACAACGCAGGGAATAATGGCTGGGACTTAGAAAAGGAGCTTTATATCCAGAGAGCGATATAATCAGTGCATACACAATGAAGAGAATAATGGCTGGGACTTAGAAAAAGGAGCTTTATATCCAGAGAGCGCTATAATCAGTGCATACACAATGAAGAGAATAATGGCTGGGACTTAGAAAAGGGAGCTTTATATCCAGAGAGCGATATAATCAGTGCATACACAATGCAGGGAATAATAGCTGGGACTTAGAAAAAGGAGCTTTATATCCAGAGAGCGCTATAACCAATGCATACACAACGCAGGGAATAATGGCTGGGACTTAGAAAAGGGAGCTTCATATCCAGAGAGCGCTATAACCAGTGCATACACAATGCAGGGAATAATGGCTGGGACTTAGAAAAGGGAGCTTCATATCCAGAGAGCGCTATAACCAATGCATACACAATGCAGGGAATAATGGCTGGGACTTAGAAAGGGGAGCTTTATATCCAGAGAGCGATATAATCGGTGCATACACAACGCAGGGAATAATGGCTGGGACTTAGAAAAGGGAGCTTCATATCCAGAGAGCGCTATAACCAGTGCATACACAATGCAGGGAATAATGGCTGGGACTTAGAAAAAGGAGCTTTATATCCAGAGAGCGCTATAACCAATGCATACACAATGCAGGGAATAATGGCTGGGACTTAGAAAAGGGAGCTTTATATCCAGAGAGCGCTATAACCAGTGCATACACAATGCAGAGAATAATGGCTGGGACTTAGAAAAGGGAGCTTTATATCCAGAGAGCGCTATAACCAGTGCATACACAATGAAGAGAATAATGGCTGGGACTTAGAAAAAGGAGCTTTATATCCAGAGAGCGATATAATCAGTGCATACACAATGCAGGGAATAATGGCTGGGACTTAGAAAAGGGAGCTTTATATCAGGGGGTGTTATAACGAGAGTTTACTGTATTTTTTATTAGGAGGAAGACAATGTTAAAATCTCCCTCTCAATGAAGGTAGTGGACCAGGGCAGTGGAATAGACCTCGACAAAAACCTGGTGCAGACCAAGTAAGTGTTTATTACAAATTTGATTATTTTGTTTGGGAAATTGTTGTGTTTTAAAGCATATGTTCAGATGTTTCCAGTAATATAACAATCATATAAACAATCATATAAAATACCTCCTCAAAATACTATCCATGGAAAGAAAACAGGAAATTTGCAATCTCCAATTTGGATGTGAAAGCAAAAAGGTTGGTGTAATCACTGTACTGCTTTATGTAACCGGATACATTTAGTAATGCGTCTTTAAAATGTCTGTAAAATGCATGCTTTTTTTTTGTATTTTTATTTTTAAGACAGGAAGAACAGAGGCGAAAAAAGGGACAGACGTTTATAACGCCCAAGATTGAACTCGGAGCTGTGTTCAACACGGTGTGCAAGAAATGCGGAACCAAAGGTACATGTACAATGTACAAAATAATATCACTGTTAATACAACACTATGCTTATAAAAAGGACAATTTCAGGTCTTAAAGGCCCACTGTATCATTTGCAATTACCCCAAAAGTTAATCAACGAGTTGAAAAGGAAAACCTTACTCAAAGTAAAGATTTCACTGGTAGCAACTATCCAATGAAATGTTTACTCCCGAGATGATATAATTTGACCAGAAAATAATCCATGAAGATGAAATTATTTAGATTGTTTTCCAACGATTTACTTATATTGGTTCTCATCTGGGCGGTCCGAAATGGGCGCTGCGTACTGCGTGAATGCTGTTCCAACGTGATGCATTTTTTAATGCATGGCGTAGGTCGCTCACACTTAGTATGACACACGCCACAGAGTGCATGACGAGCGCCACAGAGTGCATGACGAGCACCACAGAGTGCATGACGAGCGCCACAGAGTGCATGACGAGCGCCACAGAGTGCATGACGAGCGCCACAGAGTGCATGATGCAAGCCACAGAGTACGCGCGCGACCGACTGAGAACGAATATTTGAAACACCCCGCCAAGACCGGGTAAAACGCATATTGATTTTCATGTTTTTAGAAGACGTGGTTCATTTGACAGAGCTGAAATTTCTTCGGATAAGTTTGTTGACATCTTTCTTTGGATTTATAATGGTTTTATTCCCAGAATTGCTCAAAAACAGATTATCTATAGGGCCATTAACACGTTGACTGCTGACTACGAGTATTCGATTCTCGTAGTAACTGGGCTGCGTTCCAAACACGCGAACGTTTGCAAACAAACTTTTGAGTTGTTCGCCATGTTCGCTAGGCATTTCAAAATGGCACACGCGACATGAAAGACGACTGACGATGTTTTGCAAATTGGAAAATAACAAATAAATTGCACCTTTCGTGTTTTTCTCATTATCGCTGGCGATACCCAATCAATAGCAACGTGTCACATCTCTTCAAAAAATTGGAAAGCAGCGGAAAGCCACATTACAACGTCGGTACGATTGTTGTGACTGTGGGCGCCGCCATCTTGACAATGTATTTTGGCAAACAATCCATTCCACATGAGCAAACGTTGCCGCCAACGTTAACAAACCGTTCGCGTGTTTGCAACGCAGCCCTGGTGTACCGGGTTCTGCCACTACGAGTATACTGCCATGTGCACTGGGTCACATTACATACATGTAGTATCCAGATGACCAGAATAAATGTTTGTTTCAATGTTTACAGGTCATTTAGCCAGAGACTGCTTTCTAACACCGGGGGGAAAATCCTACGATCTTTTGCCCGAGGAAGACCCGGCCCTTTCAGAACCTGTAGTACCCAAGCCAGTTCAGAAGAAAAAGAAAAAGGTATGTTGGTCTGTCAATTTAGGCTAATTCTTTGCATGATCAACATATATATTTTAAAAAAAGAAACGCACATCTACTGTCAAGTTTATAAAAGTTATGTAACATGTCTGACAGACCCAACAAGGTCACAAGCCTAGACAATAAGTGCAGATGAAATTTACTGATACATGCCTATCAATGCATAGTTCCGACCTGTCAATCAAGCCTAACCCATGTGACCATTTATGACCAATCACAACAGAGCTATGCAGACAGCGCATTTGCCCACAAACAAAACACGTGCTTGCATGCTTTGGCTCCGAGCAATTTTGGTTTCAATGTCGGGTAATTCGCTGTTCAAAGATAATGAACATTTTTTTTAGAATATCAGACATCCCTATATTACTGGTACTTTACTCAATGTGTGCTAAGATAACTGTCGACCTTAAAACATAAACACCTTCAAGTTTTCTCCAACGAATCTGTGCTTTCTATTGCTTCGTGCATTATGTGTCTCGCCATTTTTGCGATGGCTTGTGAGGCATAGCAACAGTAATTAAGTGGACAGGGTTAATTGGGCAATCTCGGAAATATGCATTAATAATAATAATGAAAATTTAAAGAACTCTGGATGCCGCAATAGGGCGACATTTCGGGAAGACTCTCCCCGGCAACCACCGAAATTTCGGCAAGAATCACTAAAATTTACACCTTATTTTTTTACCTAAAGCTTCCAAAAATGGTTCCAGACCCAAGAGAATTGGTTCTAGTCCTAAACAAAAATGGTTTTTGACCTTAAAAAAATGGTTTTTAATCTCAAAAATATTAGGGCGACACCAAAATGTCGCCCTATTGAGCGTGTCGCCCTAATATAGCTTTTTTACACACAAATTGTCGCCCTATCCTAGCATCCAGAGTTTTTTATAATGCGCCGGTATCCATCAAAAAAGATGCTCATGGCGCAGCATTGAGTGATGGGTCTTTCTATAAATTAGGGGTCCAAAAGTGTGACATTTAGTGTCCCCCGTTACACCCGATATGTTATTTTTCGTACAAAAATCATTAAAATGGCTTTTAAACCATTTTGTATGAATTGTACTTTATGTACTCACTCTTTGAGATGGAAAGTATTTAAAGAATGTGTCCTGAATTTACAAAAACAAGATGTAAAATGTAACGGGGGACACCAAAGCTGGACCCCTAATTTATAGAAAGACCCTGTTTGCAGTAACCTGAATTTCAGTGTGTTCACTGGGGCACTTAAGGGGTTAATTTGTTTGTTCACGACAGGACAAGAAGAAAAAGAAATCTAAGAAGCGGAGATACAGATCCACAAGTTCATCGGATTCAGAGAGTGACGTAAAGGAGCGAAGTCACCGTCATGAGCACTCTCATAAACACCACCACATTTCAAAAGAAAGCTCAGAAGAGTCGAAAAGAAATCAGCATCATGAATTACCAGACGAAGAAAGACACCATCACAAACATTCGGATAAAGATCGTCGTGCTTCAGAGGAAAACGCAGAAATGTTGAAGAGAACTCAGCGTCACGAATCATCGGATAATCACGAACATCGGCAACACCACAAACGCAGACGTGAGCACTCTTATAAGCACGACGATACTTAGAAAAGTTTAAAAAGGACTCGGCATCACGAATTGCGAAGTTCCAGTTCGTCAGAGAGTGAAACTCATGAAAAGAGACATGGTCCATAGACATAGATAGTACTAATGGTGGGTTCTTGTGTAATGTACATGTCTACCCTACAGGATACTCCTGGCACTGTTGCTATTATTACCGCTACCATTAGGAAATCACCAGAACCATTTCGCTTCAACTAGGTGGCTGCGATGTTTTTTTTTTCAAAACGACATAGCACCTCCTAATTGGTGGATCACATGCATACTAATGCACGTACTTTAAACCCAACTGCAGTTCGGAAATGTTTCAAAGTTTTTTCTCACTTACTGATAATGGTATAACTGCTTGGTAGTTCCATGCTTTACCACTAGACCACCAAAGCCTCTCATTTTCGTTCCTTTATTCAAACGACTTCTTGAGGGTGCTATAAAGAGTATGAATATTCATTTACAAGGCACACAACCATATCAGCACTTAGATTGTGGCATTCCCATTTAATAAGAACTTTGACAGCATGCCCTATCATTTGCAATGACCCCAAAAGTTAATTAACGAGTTGACAGGGAAAACCTTCCTCAAAGTAAAGATTGAATTGGTAGCAACTATCCAATGAAATGTTTCCGCCCGAGATGATATAATTTTACCAGAAAATAGTCCAGAAGATGAAATTGTTTCGATCGTTTGCAAAAGATTTACTTCTCATCTGGGCGCTGTGTACTGCTCCAATGCAATGCATTTTTTAATGCACCGCGTGGGTCGAGCACACACGCGACCGAATATTTGAAACACCCAGCCAAGACCGGTAAAACGCAAATGGATTTTTGTGTTTTTAGAAGACGTGGTACATACAGAGCTAAAATGTCTTTCTTTTGATTTATAATGGTTTTATTCCCAGAATCGCTCAAAAACAGATCATCATGTGGGGCCTTTAAATTTGATAAGGCTTGCATACACTGATAACTCGTACACATTTGGAATCCCTTTGAAATCAAGGCCTGGCATATCATATTAACAAATTTAACGCCAGGCTGAAAGCTTGAAGCTACTTGGCGAGGAAGAAAGTTATTTTATAAAAAGGATGTTACTTGATAAAGTTGCGTTTTTCTTATCTTTATTGCTGACTTTATATTAGAGAGAAAAATGAAAAAAACTAGACCGTGTACGTCTTATAATGATATGCATTGACCCCGCTACGTCATAGTGAGGAGACGGTCACTATTTTGCAAAGCAAGTCGTATGCTTTCCGCATAGCATAAACCATCAGTCGTAAATTTTTTGTAAAAGTTCTCGGTGTATTTTCTCAGTGGTTGTTACACTGAATTCGTTTTAGATATTAATAAAATGCCAGCTTCGTGCCTTGTTGGTGGTAACACTTGCAGCTCTGTGCGTTCCCTCGCTATGATGTCACACACATAGCTCGAGTTGACTTTCAGTTTTGCGTGAAAAGACTGAAATTTTCTTACTTTCCAGGATAAAATTCTGAATAAAATACATGTAGTACATTAAGGACTATATAAAGAAAGGAATACTGTTGAAAAACCATGAAAGTGAAGGGAGATTTCCACCCAGCTTTAAAGTTTTGCGTACAAAATAAAACACAGAATACATTTTCCTTTCTTCTCCACTCCAGCTTTTCATGTGCAGCAATGATCGCTGTATAAAAATAAAAAGGCCCATGATTTGAGATTTTTATCAATGAAATCTATGCTATGAAACTACTCATTTACAGTCATAAAAATTTGGAGTTTGTTTTAGGGGTCAAAACAAAGGTTTTTAGCTTTTGTGTGAATATGCATGACCAAGGCTGTGATGTCAGAAGAGGCAAACACAGGAAAATCACCTGTACACAAGATTCCGCCATCTTGTGGGCATGCACAGTTTAAGTTACAAAAGGTGCCCCACAAGATGGCAGCGATATGGTCTATGTGACACAGGGTTATGCATGCAAGACCTGTAGAAAAGTACACAAAATACTTATGAAATGGAATATAAGGTGTGGCTAGACCAGCCAACCACATTTTTGTTCTACAGAGTGTAGAGAAGTCAAGGGCCGCATAGGACTTTACATGCACTGTATAATGTCGACATTTCAGTGGGTCATTGAAAATGTTGACAGCCCCTTATTAATATTGTCACAAAGAAAATCGAGCATAGTTCACATTTCTTATCAAAAGCTTTATTACATATAACATAATTCTAGTTAAAAACTAATGTATACATAGTTTATAATGATATCAACGCATAAGTCATTACAAACAGTATAACCAAATTCTATGATCCTACACTCACAGAGTTCCTCTGGTCCACTATTTGTTTGGAGATGATGATTTTGATATCGTAAACCTTCGGAACAAATTGTATACAGTGCATGCATTGGGTATAATTTGGAATTTTTTTTTTTCGGGCAGTTGTCGTAATCTTGTAGTTTGCTAAAGATTAGGAACTAGACCAAGAACTTTACCGAATAATCCCAATTTTCACCTTGCGATTTGTTTTGGCCTAGAGTTCATGAAAGTTTGAGAAAAGCTTTACATTTTACAGAACTAATTTTAAGGCACACGAATGAACAAGGTCTATGGGAATATTGCATTAGGGCTTTGAAGCCAAGATAGCCCAGGGGACCAATTTCATAAAGTTGTTTAGCAGAAAAATTTGCTTAATCCAAAATTTGTTTGCTTTATAAAATAAGTTTTCAGTCAAAATCTTATGTGATGTGTATTACAATTGACTGATGTCCTGCTATTCTTGCTAAAAACACAAGTTGACATACAATTTTAACTATTAACCCATTTTTATAAAGCAGACACATTTTGGATAAAGCAAATTTATGAAATTTGCCCCAGGTGTTATCTACATTTCTCATACACAGCACCCCCTAAAAAAAGGAAAATGTGTTCCCCCAAATTTTGCAGGAAAAAAACCCCATGGCATTCCGGGTAGCTTGCAATGACCTACTCTTACTGCATGCAGTGTAGAGAACAAGTTCCAGTATCGAGCAGCGTCTCTCGAACGGCAGATAATATCCCTTGTTTGAGGGATTCCAGTCCCTTGATCGACAGGTATTATCCTTTGTTTGAGGGATTTCATTGTACAATAGGTACTATCCGTTGTTTCAGAGATTACAGTGCCTCGAACGACAGATAATATACTTTGTTTGAGGGATTCCACTCTATAGCTTGAACATGGTTTTAGGTCAGTGTATTAGCCCTTACTAGCGCCCTGTTTTACAAGTGAACAGGGTCCAATTTCATGGCACTGTTTAGAAAAAAATTGATTTGCTTTGTAAAATGGGTAAAGTCGTTGCACGAGCCTATACGGTCGGTACTCGTCCCCGGTTTCCATGGCATGGAGTGACTAGGAGCATTGCTACTCCCCCTGGATGGGATGCCAGTCCATTGCAGGTTTACCCCCAGCAGTTAGTTGGGTTTCCATGGCATGGAGTGACTAGGAGCATTGCTACTCCCCCTGGATGGGATGCCAGTCCATCGCAGGTTTACCTCTAGCAGTTAGTTGGGTTTCCCCAACAGGTTGTTAGTTTCCATGGTATGGAGGGACTAGGAGCATTGCTACTCCCCCTGGATGGGATGCCAGTCCATCGCAGGTTTACCTCTAGCAGTTAGTTGGGTTTCCCCAACAGGTTGTTAGTTTCCATGGCATGGAGGGACTAGGAGCATTGCTACTCCCCCTGGATGGGATGCCAGTCCATCGCAGGTTTACCTCTAGCAGTTAGTTGGGTTTCCATGGCATGGAGGGACTAGGAGCATTGCTACTCCCCCTGGATGGGATGCCAGTCCATCGCAGGTTTACCTCTAGCAGTTAGTTGGGTTTCCATGGCATGGAGGGACTAGGAGCATTGCTACTCCCCCTGGATGGGATGCCAGTCCATCGCAGGTTTACCTCTAGCAGTTAGTTGGGTTCCCCAACAGGTTGTTAGTTTCCATGGCATGGAGTGACTAGGAGCATTGCTACTCCCCCTGGATGGGATGCCAGTCCATCGCAGGTTTACCCCCATCAGTTAGTTGGGTTTCCCCAACAGGTTGTTAGTTTCCATGGCATGGAGTGACTAGGAGCATTGCTACTCCCCCTGGATGGGATGCCAGTCCATGGCAGGTTTACCCCCAGCAGTTAGTTGGGTTTCCTAACCAATATTTGCCGGTACCCATTTATACACCTGGGTGGAGAGAGACAATGTGGAGTAAAGTGTCTTGTCCAAGGACACAACGCGATAGCAGTGACCAGGCCTCGAACCATGGACCTACCACCCGAAAGTCAGACGCGCTATCCACCAGACCACCACGTCTCCACTCGTAAAATGGGTTACCAGCCAAAATTGTATGTCAAACTGATTTTTGGAAGAGCAGCAAATTATTAGTAAATACCCATCACATACAATTTTGGCCGGCAAATTAAAACAAAGAAATTCTGTGTTAAACACCCTTTTTGTGCTAAACAGCGCCGTGAAATTCCAAGCCTATGTTAAAGTCTACACCACATAAAATACAAAAAGACTGACAAACACAAACACGTCATATAAAAAATAGCTATTTTTTTTCTCCCTAAATTACCTATTCACCAGCCGAACATGTATCCTAACGTTTTGCTGACGACGTTGGATGATTTCGGGGTCAGAACACTGCCTTGAAGAACCTGTGGGAAAAGAAACACACAGCATTGAGTTGTTGTGTTAAAGGCCTATGTATCATTTGCAAGATAACACTTTTTACAGATTCGTGGAATAAGAGTGTAACATTTCTAAGGAAGAATGTTGGTAAACTAGCCTGAAGAAATGTTAGCTACTTAGATGCATCAGTGCTTCAGAAAACCTTGAAAATCTATATATGGATTTTGTGTACAAGTGAATGGTAAAGTCCCGTGCACGGGACTTTTTTAGAAAACCACCTTCAGTTGTCAATTTCCAGCATGAAATACCATTTTAGACGGAAATAAATTCATGTGGTGTTTGTTACCATTGTTATCAACACTTTGAGTAAGGTTTTTCTTGTCAACCAATGAAAAACAAAATTGGGTCATTGCAAATGATACATTGGGCCTTTGAAGCCCCAATACATCATCTGTAGTGACCCAAAATGTTACTTCATGAGTTGACAAGAAAAACCAGACTAAAAGTGTTGATAGCAATGGTAACAAACACCACATGTTTTTTTTTCCCGTGTAAAATGGTACCTTTGTGCGAGAAAGTCCCAAATGAAGGTGTTTTTTTTAACCATTAATTCAACACAAAAACCAAGCATGGATTTTTCAGGTTTTTTGAAGTATTACTTTGTCTATGTGGCAAAATTTTCTACAAGGCAGTATATGAACATTATTCTTTAGTTATGTATATAAGTACGCGCCTTCATGGTTCCCTCACAATTCCCTGTACGCAGTACATGGCACATGATGGGTTGGAATTCTAGTACACCGCACAGGAGCGCTAAGTTTGATCATGTACAAACGAATGGGATTTCGCAGGGGGAGCGGGGCTCTTGGCCGCTTCAAATTCGTAAAACACTGCAAATTTGTCTTTTTGACACAAAAGGTACCCAGTAAGATAGAGCTCAGGTACAGATTCAACCTACTATTAGGGTCTTTCTATAAATTAGGGGTCCAGCTTTGGTGTCCCCCGTTACATTTTACATCTTGTTTTTGTAAATTCAGGACACATTCTTTAAATACTTTTCATCTCAAAGAGTGAGTACATAAAGTACAATTCATACAAAATGGTTTAAAAGCCATTTTAATGATTTTTGTACGAAAAATAACACATCAGGTGTAACGGGGGACACCAAATGTCACACTTTTGGACCCCTAATTTATAGAAAGACCCATATATCTGTTTTGAGATTATATCAGTGTTTAGGCCGTGAAATATCGACTTGATTGTCGCGAGCTCGGTGCACGCGCTATGTGCGGCGTGCCAGTTGCCAGTTCGTGCAGTCTTGATTGGTTCAGTCGTCGCAGCGTGCACGCCCCTATTACGTTTTTTATGGGTTTAATGAACTTCAATTCGCAGCCCGTAGGCTGAATTGCATGAAGCTTACAAGTGTCTTCCACTTAAACATCAACAAACAGAGGTGGGTGACACCATTAGCAGCCAACGGCCAGAGACACCGGTTAATTCTCTTTTCATGAAAGAGTGCTCTGGGATCTTTTAAGTGCATTACACAACACACTGGACCAATGGCTTTACATCCCTTCCGAAGGATGGAGCTAGTGTGTTTAAGTTCCTTGCTCAAGGGCCTGTACCACGACCGTGTATCAAACCTGCAACCCCAAGTTTTCACCCGAGTGTTGGGAGTAAGTGACCCAAACCACTCGGCCACGGTACCCCACAAATAATTGCCCCCTTACCTCGGGCGTGCCGCTAACGTCTTTGTATGCCGCCGTCAGTGGCCGAATTGACGATATTCGTTTGGGCGTGTCCACCTCCTCGGCTTGGGTGGTTATGGGATACCTGGAGGGCGTGTCTGTATGCAGGGTACCGGCACTGCACTGGTCCCCGCCCTCCATAACACTCTGCAAACAAACACGATGGTATGAAAGACAAAACTGATAAATTGTTTTTTGGTTTTGTTTACAATACGGCGTGTGACACCGATTATAAAACTGCCCCATATACTATTCAACCTATGTGTTCAAAAAACCAAAAAACTTCCTATTTTTGATCCTAGTTAACTCTACTATTTGCCGACGGATTTAAACCAAAATTTCAACTCATGTAAACAAGACATCAGGGCCCTTTTCCAAATCTCGACTTCGTCTCCGTCTCCAACTTAGGCCTTTCATAAATACTGCTTTAGTGAACTTGGACAAAAGACAAAGCTGCAATGTCGGAAGGTTGTTGGATCGCTATACTTTCCACATTGCAGTTCTGTCTTTTGTGCAGGAGTATTTGCGAAAAGGTGTATGAGCCGGAGACGAGGCCGAGATTTGGAAAAGGCCCCAGCTTTGTCCAAGAGCGTGAGATTTCAAAGCCATACGAAAAAAACAATCAATTTCAGAATCTGTCTTTTCAGACTTGGCCTCCTCCAATGTCGATACATCGCTAGAGACGCTGGCGGAAAGCGCGTGCTGCAACCGAAAGCTTCTGAACGAATGCAGGATCACCCCTAATGTCATGGCTTTTTTATCGTTTTGCGCAACTCATCAAGAGGTGCAAAGGAACCTGTGACATAGTCGAAAGTGGTAGATTCTGAGATTGAGGTTTTTTTCGTATGTTTTTTAAATCTCACCCTCTCGGTCAAAGCTGATGAAACTCACTCAATAAAATTTGTCAGGCCTTGTTTACATGATCTGAAATTTTGGTTTAAATCCGTTAAAAAATGACAGTTATTTTTGATCAAAAGTAGGACTTTTTTTGACAAGTAGCATAATGACGTGATGTGTGACTTGCGTTACCACAGGAACTATATCCTACAGCAATGTGTGACTAGCGTTACGAGTAACCATAAACTACCTTGTCAATACAGGGCGCGACGGCAATCATAATATTGCCTCCATACACTTTGCCAGTTTTACTCAAAGCTTTCTTGGCCTGTAGTTTAGAGCTGTACAAGTAGCATAATGACGTGATGTGTGACTTGCGTTACCACATGAACTATATCCTACAGCAATGTGTGACTAGCGTTACCAGTAACCATAAACTACCTTGTCAATACAGGGCGCGACGGCAATCATAATATTGCCTCCATACACTTTGCCAGTTTTACTCAAAGCTTTCTTGGCCTGTAGTTTAGAGCTGTACAAGTAGCATAATGACGTGATGTGTGACTTGCGTTACCACAGGAACTATATCCTACAGGAATGTGTGACTCGCGTTACCAGTAACCATAAACTACCTTGTCAATACAGGGCGCGACGGCAATCATAATATTGCCTCCATACACTTTGCCAGTTTTACTCAAAGCTTTCTTGGCCTGTAGTTTAGAGCTGTACAAGTAGCATAATGACGTGATGTGTGACTTGCGTTACCACATGAACTATATCCTACAGCAATGTGTGACTCGCGTACCAGTAACCATAACCTACCTTGTCAATACAGGGCGCGACGGCAATCATAATATTGCCTCCATACACTTTGCCAGTTTTACTCAAAGCTTTCTTGGCCTGTAGTTTAGAGCTGTACAAGTAGCATAATGACGTGATGTGTGACTTGCGTTACCACATGAACTATATCCTACAGCAATGTGCGACTCGCGTTACGAGTAACCATAAACTACCTTGTCAATACAGGGCGCGACGGCAATCATAATATTGCCTCCATACACTTTGCCAGTTTTACTCAAAGCTTTCTTGGCCTGTAGTTTAGAGCTGTACAAGTAGCATAATGACGTGATGTGTGACTTGCGTTACCACATGAACTATATTCTACAGCAATGTGTGACTCGCGTTACCAGTAACCATAACCTACCTTGTCAATACAGGGCGCGACGGCAATCATAATATTGCCTCCATACACTTTGCCAGTTTTACTTAATGCTTTCTTGGCCTGTAGTTTAGAGCTGTACAAGTAGCATAATGATGTGATGTGTGACTTGCCTTACCACAGGAACTATATTCTACAGCAATGTGTGACTCGCGTTACCAGTAACCATAACCTACCTTGTCAATACAGGGCGCGACAGCAATCATAATATTGCCTCCATACACTTTGCCAGTTTTACTCAATGCTTTCTTGGCCTGTAGTTTAGAGCTGTACAAGTAGCATAATGACGTGATGTGTGACTTGCCTTACCACAGGAACTATATTCTACAGCAATGTGTGACTCGCGTTACCAGTAACCATAACCTACCTTGTCAATACAGGGCGCGACAGCAATCATAATATTGCCTCCATACACTTTGCCAGTTTTACTCAAAGCTTTCTTGGCCTGTGATGTGTGACTTGCATTACCACAGGAACTATATCCTACAGCAATGTGTGACTCGTGTTACCAGTAACCATAGCCTACCTTGTCAATACAGGGCGCGACGGCAATCATAATATTGCCTCCATACACTTTGCCAGTTTTACTCAATGCTTTCTTGGCCTGTAGTTTAGAGCTGTACTTAACGTGCATCCAGTTACCGTTGTTTGCGACCTGAAAACGGGACATGGACAAAGCAACAACTGTTTTAAAGGCAGTATACATCATTGGTAATCTCAAAAATCAGAAATGTTCACAGATTTACGCCTAACTTACACAATATAAACATGATGACAGTAGAAAACTTCCCCTGAAATGGTTTTGTCTAAAGTGCTCTAGTCTTTTAGAAATGAGTAAAACAATTAATTTTTGTCTCATGAGACGAAAATTCAATTCGCCCCAAAACCATTTCGCCCAAGTGCCATTTCGCCCCAAACCACTTTGCCCGAGTGCCATTTCGCCCCAAATTACTTCATCCAAACACTACATTGCCCAAATGCCACTTCGCCCCAAAACCACTTCGTGCACAGGCCGTGGTTCAGGGCTTGCGTGTTTGTATTTTAGCACTTACCACATGCCTAATGATATTGCCATACTGTGAAAATTGCTGGTGAATAAAACCTGCTGCACTCGGTGGAAACCTACAATTATAAAATATCAGAATTGGGGAGAGGAGATTAATGTTTGACTCCATATACAAATGCTGGTCAGATAACAGGAAAAACTAGACATGACAAAAACTGGCCTGTGATTTGACACAACGATTGGCTTGTGACTTCACTTGAAAGTTAACTTGATCCAAAACTTGTAAACACTGAATGAAAATTTTGAAATTTCTTAAATTAATCAAAATAATACCTTAAAGGCCTGTAGATGATCTGTTTTTGAGCGATTCTGCGAATAAAACCATTATAAATCAAAAGAAAGACGTCAACAAACTCATCCGAAGAAATTTCAGCTTTGTCAAATATACAATGGTTTTAAGAAAAACATGAAAATCCATATGCGTTTTCTTGGCGGGGTGTTTCAAATATTCGTTCTCAGTTAATCGGGTACTGTGTGGCTTGCGTCATGCACTCTGTGGCGCACATCATATACTGCGTGTGCGCGCGATCCATACAAATGCATCGCGTTGGAACACGCACACGCAGTATACAGCGACCATGCATTTTGGACCGCGTAGATGCGAACCAAAAATAAGTAAATCGTTTGCAAACGATCTAAATAATTTCATCTTTACGGATTATTTTCTGGGAAAATTATATCATTTTGAGCGGAAACCTTTCATTGGGTAGTTGCTGTTAATTCAATCTTTACTTTCAGAACTTTTCCCCTGTAAACTCGTCAATTACTTTTTGGGGTCATTGCAAATAATACACTGGGCCTTTAAGGAAAGGCATTTGTCTCCTGATTTCTGTCCCTCACGTGAGGGACGGAATTGGATCCTGCTCTGTGAAAAAAATTAACTTGTGACTTTACATAAATTGACGTTTGACTTGACTTGACAAAAATTGACACGCGACTTGACTTGATAAAAATTGATTTGTGACAAAAATTAACTGGTAACTTGACTTGACGAGAATTTACTTGTGATGATTAGACTTGATGAAAATTGACTTGTGACAATTTGACAATTTGACAAAAAGTGGCTTCTGACTCGACTCGTCAACAATTTACTTGTGACTTGACTTGGCAAAAAAATTGATTTGACTTGACAAAAACTGACTTGTGACAAAATTAGACTTAAAGATAGTATACATGATTGGTAAATTGTTACAAATAGGTTTATTTCCATGTGTGATTGAAGATATGCATGATTAAAACCAACCTGAGCAAAAATCAGCTCCGTGCAGTCAAAAAAGGGTTTGCAGTCATTTCGCCCCAAAACCATTTCGCCCTGAACCACGGCCTGTGCACGAAGTGGTTTTGGGGCGAAGTAGCATTTGGGCGATGTAGTATTTGGACGAAGTGATTTGGGGCGAAATATCACTCGGGCGAAGAGGTTTGGGGGCGAAATGGCACTTGGGCGAAATGGTTTTGGGGGTGAATTGAATTTGTCTTATGAGACGAAAACTAATTGTTTTACTCATTTCTCAGACTATAGCACTTTAGACAAAACCATTTCAGGGGAAGTTTTCTACGGTCATCATGTTTATATTGTGTAAGTTAAGCGTAAATGTGTGAACATTACTGATTTTCAAGATACCAATCATGTATACTGCCTTTAAGTCATGAATTAAAACAGTATTACTCACCCAAATATAGTGACCCACGACTCATCGAGGTGTGAATCGAGCGTAATCGCTTCACTGTAAATTGAGACAAAAAGGCAAGTAAAAGGCCCATTGTATTATTTTCAGATAAGGCCAAACAAAATAAATGGTGCATTTACGGTAACGGCCTAAAAAAAATCCAGGTAGGTAGGTAGAAAAATAATTTTATTTTATAATTTTTTTTTACATTTCAGTTCATGCATTTGCGTGTTGTTTTGCAATGTTTGAAACTCACTATTAACACTATTAAACAGGTTCATGTACAAGTGTAGAAAAATGTTATGTTCGTTTGAAATTATTGCAAATAGTGCTCATTTCAAATTATCAACTTGAAAATTGGCAATAAAAAGTTTGAGGTCGGCAATTTGGCCTAAAAAATTCCAGGTAGGTCGGGTTACCGTAAACACACCATTTATTTTGTTCGGCCTAAGCATTTTTGTATGATTTCTGAAACAACAGAACTAAAGGCTTGATGAAAAATGTTAGTAAACTATGGATGTTAGTAAACAAGGTTCCTGTTATAAAAAGGAAATTTATCTGCAAAATTCCAAGGACCTCTTATTAATTGTTTTGAGGGTATAAATAATAATAATAATAAACACAGTTCTTATATAGCGCATTTCAGATCCGACGGATCTCTCAATGCGCTTTCTGCATTATTACCCTGGTCATTGGGCTCAGTAATATCATTCCTTAATCCTTCTCAGCTCCCTGAGGAGTATACAGCCCCGGCTGCCTATTAGGCGCTCAACGGCTAATCAAACGCATCAACTTTCGCTACCCTCACAGGTACCTATTTTGCTCCTGGGTGGAGAGAAGCATTGCGTGACAAAGTACCTTGCTCAAGGGGTACACGCACCATGGATGGACCGGACTGGGATTCGAACCCACTACCTTTCGAGTACGATCCGCTAGACCGCTCCGCCACAGCACTTATAAGAGGCCTGGGAGAGGAGTCAAGGGAAAGAACTGCCAATTTGGTAGGTTCAAGTTTTACGCGAAGGCAAACACGAACGCGAACGCAAAATTAACGTAATAACGTATAAGAGGCCTGGTTTGATCCACCCTCAGATAGCTGGGCAAAATGAAATAACCTACCCTTGGGTGTAAAACGGATCAACTTGGGCAGGTGAGGCGGGCATCTGTCTACCAAGGAGCGGCTCAACAGGGGGTGCAGGGGAGAACAAACGACTGGTCCCTGGGGTGCCTAGGAAGAAAGGCATGACAGTTGAGTATAAATAGTGGTGATTTTAGCATTCAAAGGGCCCCTTATTTAAGATTGTTATCAATTAAATCTATGCTATAAAATCAATATACTCAGTTACATTCATAAAAATCTTATTTAGAGCTTGTTTGGGCAGTTAAAACAAACGTTTTTAGTTTTTAAGCTAATGCAAATATGCATATTCATGACCAAGGTCATGATGTCACAAGAGGCAAACACAGGAAAATCACATTCAAATGTGCACAAAAGATTCCACCTTTTTCTCAAATGTCCTGGAACTTTTGTAATCCATGACCGTTTGAGTTTGTTCTTCTTGTTGTAAGCCATGATGAAACTGGGAGAGAAAACTGCAGCATTTTGCCACAAGTCCAACTCGAAGTCTTATGTTTTTTCGTAACTTTTCCCTTCTGTCTTCCTTACGTGATGCGCTCCAAACAGAGCCCTCTGTCCGTGGTTTATTGCAATAAAATCTTTAAAGTTGAAAAAGGCTACCTTTTATTGATTTACATCCAAACGAACAATAGTATGTCTTGCTGAACAAGTAATCCATTATATGAAGCAAAGATTAGGCAAAAAGTTCTTTAGCATGACATGGGCCCTTTAAATCCTGGTGGGGCCGATTCTATAGACTGCTTACGGCGACGTCATGCCTTCCACCATTTTGGGTGTCATTTGACAATCATGACCCACATGGCCCGAGTACTATTCAGCGGAAAGAGTAAGAACAGCATATTGGTTGCACTTACCTCTGCTGCTTCACCTTGCTTTATGTTGTTGCAGCATCGCTGTTGCGCAGAATAAGATAAAAATGTCTTTCTTCGGGCTTCATAAGTGATCAAGTAAAAACACTTCCGCTTTCACAAGCCGAGTACATGCTCAGTAATTTGAACGTATCGCAATGCGCGGGTACGTTATTTTCGAACGAAAACACGGGGATGGGTATTTATTTATGCACGTTCGTGTGCGCTGATTGGCACCGCATGTGTACGCGCGTGGCTGGTGACACCCAAACATTCCCGGATGTCGCACGTGGCCGAAAGCAGTCTATATCGTAAACATGCATCACAGACACGGGCAGGCCCGGTTTCGAAACCACAAAATTTG
The DNA here is from genome assembly GCA_037783545.1 of Henricia sp. BOLD:AAB3569. NCBI lineage: Eukaryota > Metazoa > Echinodermata > Asteroidea > Spinulosida > Echinasteridae > Henricia > Henricia sp. BOLD:AAB3569. Next base: position 933,575 of record JBBELK010000158.1, on the reverse strand, counting down.
CAAAGTCAGAAGATCAAATACAGTATTCGGTTTTGCGTCTTCAAAATCTTGGTTTGTACCAAATCTAGGGGAACATACCTGAATTATATAAAGGCCCAGGTGTCCTTGAAACCGACATATCCATCTGAAAAAGAGAAAAAAAATGCAACACAAAAATTCAGTTCGATACTTCAGAACCCTGTTATACCATAGGCCATAATATTAATGTGGATAATTAGGTAGCACACACACATCACGTGTATCATGACTGTGTTCTCCACTAGTCGACATAATTTTGTCCCGGCGCGCTGAACAGCGCCCTCATGCAGCTGACCAACAGACTGCTCACCGCATGAGGGCGCTGTTTACAACAGATGCCTGCAACTGTCACGGGCGTTATCGGCCGCGGATTGGGTCGCCGATGCAATAGATATACGTGGTTAGTGAACAATAATGCCAGTGGCTAGTGAATTATGTTTGGAGATTTTAAACTCCGCCGGATTTATGAAGTGTTTATAGAGTGGGAAATTGATTATTTTTGTCCAGGCCAGTGATCTCCACTGCCAGTTTTGTCCGGGCGGCGCCCCTGGACAAAATCATCACAGGTACTGTTAGCGCCCTGACAAAAATTTGGCGCCCGGACAAAACATTTCGCCGCCCGGACAAAAAAAATTTTTTTTCTCGTCTAAAAGTGCAGCCAAGTCATTCCAAAATGAGGTGTAACTTTACCAAACATGATGCGCTTGCTATTATCGATCACTTAACACGCAAATCTATCGCATCAGCGTCAATATAACGACCACGACAGTTGCATGCATTTGTTTATAAACAGCGCCCTCAAGTGGTGAATGTGTTTATCTCTTGAGGGCGCTGCATGCTCAGCATGTAGCAAGGTATGGGTGGATCGTTGCGAGTGCGTGCGTGGCCCATCGGAAATCATCCCCCTGCTGAGCGACATTGGTGTGCCCGGACAAAATATGGACCAGTGGAGAATACTGCAGGCGGCCGCATTTTTTTGTCCAGGCGGCAAATTTTTGTCCGGGTGCTAACTGTACGTCTGTTGATTTTGTCTGGGTGGCGCGCTGGGACAAAACAGATAGTGGAGAACCCTGCGTGCAGAATTAGCTAAAGTCTTGTGTTTCGAAGAGCACTATTGCGAGGATGGTAAATAAGTTTAGTCATACCTGTTGCCTGTCTGGCGTTCCGCTGTGTACGTCGCCCACGGCCGCGCCGTACTTGAGGGATTCCACGTTATCAAAAAGAGTCGCAACAGGCGGAGCACCAGTTTTGTCTTTCGGGGTCCGCGTAACCGATGACCTGAACAGAAATCGAGAGATAATAGGGAGATACAAATTGGCAAGGCAGTGTTTTTCTTATGTAAAAAGTCTGTGGTCCTGGTTCGAATCCCAACCAGGGGCCGATTTCATGGCGCTGCTAAGCACAACAATTTGCTTAGCAATTTGCTTTATTTTGCAAAAATGGATTGTCAGCCAAAATTGTAAGTGATGTGTATTGAAAGGTATTCTCCTACTCTTGCGAAGAACACAAGTTGGCGTATAATTTTGGCTTGTAATCCATTTTATAAAGCAAATAAATCCTGTGCTAAGCAAAATTTTGTGCTTAGAAGCGCCATGAAATCAAATTAAGCAAACTTAAGAAAATATAATTGTCAACTATGCTGAAACTTTTAATTTTTTTTATTTTTATTTTTTTAAAACTCTTAAGGCCTGTCCGCCTTGGATTTTTTTTGGGAAAACTTACCGAGACGATGGGTACTTTTCCCATTTTAAGTCCAATGCGGACAGCCCAGGACGTTTTCCTCTCAGTAACTTTTCCCCGAGTCCAGTGGTTACTTTTCCTGGCCAACTGCTGCCCAGAAAAATTGACCAGGGCACTTTTCCCGAGACGATAAGTCCAGTGTGGACACAGCGAGTCGGTAAAAGCGCTCTGGAAGCGTACGTCCAGGCCGTGAAGGTCATACTGCGGAAGGACACTGCACATGCTCTCCCACGGTCTCGGTAAAATATTCCCGTGTCGAAAAAGTCCAAATGCAGACAGCAGTAAAATTTAGCCATTTTTTTCATTTTACCATTGTCTCGGTAAAACCTCCTGAAAAACAAGTTCAATGCGGACACAGCTTTAGCTGTTTGGGTTTGTTTTAAATATTGCCTGGTGTAAACCTTGGGGGGAAAATGGGGGTGGAAACTGCAGCAGTTTGTCATAATCCTATATCGAATTAGTGAACATAAGTACCTTTGTGCTGCTCTGCTGTCCGTCTTGCCAACACTCATTCCACTGTCTCTAGGGCCCAGGTTTGAGGGGGTTAGCCCCCTGGGAGGACTGCTCCTTGAGGACCATAACCTGCTACTGGAGGGCTGAAAGAGAAGAGTGCATTTGTTTCAGATGGATCGAAATCCATGAATGTCCATGTTCCACTTGGAATTTCCAGTGTGTTTTTGTATTTGGTATTTTTTTTGTATACATTGAACAAAGATTTTAAGGAAATTACCTGGAATCAACAGATAATGTAACTTTAAGATATACTTCCCACTTGCACTTTTGTCACAAATGTTGCTTTTCTGTAGAAAAATCACATTTTCTCCTTCAAAAATTGCCTTCAGTTAGTGCACAAGATAACCATTCACGTGTGCGCGCAGTGCCCTCTGTTGTCATGCTTACGCACAGACCGCTCGCCGCGTCATTTTGTGCATCACTTTATGCAGTAATTTTATCATTTATTTATCTCAGAAATGCAACATTTGCGACAGAAGTGCAAGTGGGAAGTATATCTTAGAATTTGAAGATCTGTTGATTCCAGGAGGTAATTTCATTCAAATCTTTGTTCAATGTATACAAAAAAAATACGTTGTATTTTAACTAATTGACGCCGAAGGCCGTGTAAACATGCCAGGATTTCCCCATCGGTGTAGCGGAGGACCAGTTCTACACGAGAAAACACAGGCTTAATAACAAAGCATCTCTTGCGGATACTTACTGACACTGAGGGGCTCATGTCTCCCATTAAGTAGCCTGGCAGGAAGAGGTTGCCGTGTGTAGGGGGACCATGGTGACTGGACGGCGGTGAGCCCAATGTCATGGGCTCCAGGTTACCACTGGCATGGCTGTAGCTATGGGACATGGAATGGCCTGGGTGGGGACCTGTGGGAGAGAAATCGGAAAGAATTATATAATATTGGATGGCTTTGAGGGTGATATGAGAATATACCGCACGAGTCATGAAAATACGGAACGAGCCGAAGGCGAGTTCGGTATTTTCATGACGAGTGCGGTATATTCTCATATCACCCGAAAAGACAGTCAATATTATTATTGTTATATAAAATGAAGCTTTGTTTTGAAAGATTTCCGCAGCATTTTTGTCTGTTTGGTGTTGAAAACTTCAGTTTACAAATGCATGCGCTTTTGTTACTGTTGTACAGTATTTTTTGTTACTGTACTCTGGCGCACGCTGCACACGCACGCAATCCATTCCCTCGATCCATGACGCGCCCATACGCGTGTGTTCGTGGTGCGCCCAACGTGCACACACATCAAATCTTATTCTCCTTATGACGACTCAAAAACCACTAAAATGTGTTCATATTTAAAAGGCAACTACGTCCCCATATGTAGTATGCGATACGGAGTCCAACCTGGGCTATACCTCCATAAGTTACAATAACCACCCAAAAAAAGAACAAAAACTTATTGTACCGCGGCGAAAGCTTATCTTCACGCGAATGCCTGGCGTGAAAAAATCATGCGAAAACGGAATTTTTGCGCCGCGAATTTGCAGAAAGTTCTTTCTCCATGTTTCAGCTGGCGAACAGATTCACAGGGAAACTTTGCAAAAATGTTGACTTGAGCAACTCTGAGTCTGATGAGTTGGACTTTTCCCGTTTAATAATGCACAAACAATGGTTGAGTTGGACAACGGTCGAGTTGGTACAACGGTTGAGTTAACTTTTCCGGTTGAGCACACAATGGTCGCGCTGGTTTAACGGTCGAGTTGGTACGCGTAGAGTTAGCAAACAGTTGAGTTGACCGGCACCCCTCAAAGGTAGCGACTTGGAAATCCGTGACGTCATCAGCCGCGCAGTCATGACACTATATAGCATGATAGTATTATTGGTCAAATCTGTAACCGAAGTTCGCAAGCTTGATGGACCGCTGCGTGAAATTGCACTGTAAATCATGCCGCCTTTTGTTTCTGTCATTTAATCCGTCAGGCTGATTTCTTTTTGGTGCAGGTCCATTGGGGCTGGTTTTCTTTATATTTCTACCAAATATCATGCAAATATACCTGTGGTGTGGTAAGATTTTCCGCCCCAAAATATCACCAAAATAAGCAGTTGGCGGGCGCCGCGCCGTCAGCTACCTAGTCTTTATTCAAGACACCAATACGGGCATGCCCATGGGCATAACAAAGCCCGTGCATATAGCGCCTTCATGCTCTGCTTCGCACCGCTGTTTAATGTCAGTTGATGGCGCCCTGTTTACACTACAGTCTGCACTTGAAGGACAAGATAAATATCTAACATTTGAATTTAAGACTAACCAAGAAAAAATAATGTGCTTCGTGCCAAAGAGGGCGCTTTGCATCACATCACAAATTTTGAAGTTGCCGTCTATTCATTTTCATTGACGATTCCGCACGTAAATAATGCATTTTAACAAGCATAAAACAGCAACCGCTTGATGAATTTTTGCAACAAAAGTATTTTTGATATCTGTTGCAACGTTTTTTAACTCGAAATATAAATTTTGAATTGTTTTCCCAAGTTAAGTCGCTATCAGAGGCTCCGGCTATGCCCATGGTCTGCACACGATCTTAGCTACTGTTAGTGGATTGGCAGTCTATTTCCGACACCACCCCCACACGCGTCCACGTCACGGCGAGCGGAGGCGCAAGGCCGACTAACGTTACGTTTGCCCGGTTTATCCTGCAAATTTTATTTCAGTAATCCTCACAAAACACTCACTGTGATAATCCATCCTCGATTAACTGTACAGTTTTCAAGAATCTACAGTCCGACAGGATTAGGAATAAGTTGGAACGTAGGATGAAATTTCAACTTTCAAAATATCAGTGCGATGACGGTGACTCGACGGTAGAGGGCGCCAAACATCTCCACCGCAAACAAACACGTGCGCACACCACGTGCGCTTTGTGCAAAAAAGTACAACTACACATGTACTAGAACTAGAACATGCATGTCACTTCTTCCTTTATTTGCCCCCTTAATTGGAATTCGAAATCATTTTCATTCAGTTCCATTCAATGAACGTGAATCACTGATATTAAAATCGTTCAATTTTCCTGGAAATTACCTCCGAGTGGTTAGGGCCATTGACTCGCAATCATGGGTGAAAACTTGGGGTTGCGGGTTCGAATCCGGCTGCGGTACCTGTGCCCTTGGGCAAGGCACTCAACCACACTTGCTCCATCCTTCGGAAGGGATGTAAAGCCGTTGGTCCAGTGTGTTAGTTAATGGTAACGCACTCTAAAGATCCCAGAGCATTCTTTCGTGAAGAGCAAGGGGATTCCCCGGTGTCTCTGGCCATTTCTAATTCTAATTCTAAATGGGTTTCCTCACGCTTACGAGTGACAGTGCAATGAGCACTATTGAGGAATCCTTGGTATGAATACCAGAAAGAAATAATAATAATAATAATAATAATATTTTTGAGCGCCCCATTTTCCCCATGGGCATGGGTATTGAGATTCTGATACCATATCGTTTGTCATATTTATTCTCGTTACCATTGTGAAATTTTGCGCTTTCAATTCGTATATTTTTAAGGAAAAAAAACCACCGATGTTTTGTAAACTATTTTATCCGGTTCCATATTAAAGGCAAGGCTCGTCAGCAACGCGCGCGCGCCAAATTCGTGCCACGAAATACGCAGCTCTATGCCTTTGCTATGGAGCTGCGTATTTCATTGCACGAATTTGGCGCGCGCGCATTGTTGACGAGCCTATGCCTATTTTAAGCAGTACGTAGTGCATGCAGTGCACCACCAACCGTTTTGCTTCCACATTGAAAATGGAGATTTCCTGCAAATTTCCTGTTTCCTTCCCGTAAATAGTACATGTATTTTGGGGAAGTATTTTATATGATTGTTCGGTTAGAACGAAATCCGTTTTCTGGAAAAATCTGAACACGCTCCTTTAATTCTCCCCCTTCAAGACCGCCCCGATTGGAATCCACGCCCATATTTGGGGAGTCCCGAGTCTTTTTCCAGTCGCTACCTCTGTTGCCAAGTGGCTAATATGTTAATGTAATGATGTCGAAAACAAGGAATCGGTACTTTGCGGCTGGACAATGCGTCCATATGGACGGATGAGTCATCTCAGCATTATGCATGCGAAAAACACGTTGGATTGTAAATGCACACGTTTTGTGTACGGAGGAAATCTGAAAAAGTCAATAAAATTCAAACTGGTGCGTGATTAACCTGGATCTACACAAAGGGTCGTCTCGAAAACAAAGGTAAGTGCCCCAGATTTCCTTTGAGTTCAGAAATACTGTCGAAATTTGGGAACTTTGGTGCCAAAAGTTGACACAGTCGGTTGTCGCCGCATCCTGAACCCGGCCGAGCCAGTGTGCCGTGATTTGAGCGTTTGGCCCGGGGTCTTTGGCGGTCAAGGCCGGTGCCTAGTCCCGTGCAGGGGGCGGTAATTAACATGTCTTGTAATTCGTCGTTACTGTTCGTTTTACCATTTTCTTCCTCCATGGATGATGGTTTTACGTACATGTACATGGAATTATATTTTTAAAACGTAAAATGTTACATGTATTTAAAAAAAACATTTTTTTCCAGACATTTGAAATCTCCTCAGCTGATTTTCTCTGTTTCGTTTGGTTTTCTATTTTTTTAAAAGTCTCTTTGTGTGTAAAACTGAGGTTTCCTCTTTTCCTCTTTTTCTCAAACTAAATTCCTAGTTTTTCCTTCTTCATTGTTTGCTGTTCACATCTGTTTTTGTGCATCAAACACCTCTGGCGTTCTTTTAGAGTTCCTGTGTGACTAATTTTTTATTAATATACATGTAAGACTTTTTAAAAGAAAGGATGAAAATGAAATGAAATATTTATGTGTGAAAAAAATTAGTTTTAAATGTAACGTAAATGTCGGCACAGTCGCCAGGTCCGTGACTTCGCCAGTCGCCACCCTATTGATGAACAATGGCTGATGAATACGTTGGTGACCATTGTGCATTTTTAGAAACAACTTATTAAAAATTAACATTACTCTAAAGCCCTGTCCGCATTGGACTTTTTTTAGGGGAAATTTACCGAGACGATGGGTACTTTTCCCATTTAAAGTCCAATGCGGACAGCCTAGGACGTTTTCCTCTCAGTAACCTTTCCCGAGTCCATTGGGTACTTTTCCTGGCCAACTTCTGCCCAGTAAAATTGACCAGGTAATTTTTCCCGAGACGATAAGTCCAATGTGAACACAATCGAGTCAGTAAAAGTGCTCTGGAAGCATAAGTCTGGGTCGTGAAGGTCATACTGCAAAGGGACGCTGCGCGTGCTCTCCCACGGTCTCGGTAAAAGTCAAAATGTGGACAGCAGTAAAATTTAGCAATTTTTCATTTTACCATCGTTTCGGTAAAACCTCCCGAAAAACAAGTTCAATGCGGACACTTGATAGAAATAAACCTTGCACTGACTCTAGATTAAAATTAAAAGTAACAAGTTATGCACATTTTACATTCAGTACAAAACAAATCTACAATTTTCTTGTCATTGTAGATTAAATTTAGTTTTCAGATTTTCCAGGAAGGAAGTGAAAGTTCACAGCGTGAACAAAAGGAAATTACATTTTCCTGGATTGTGTGGGTTGGAATAATCATTGGTGAAATGTATGCACACATGTAGCGTACATGTACATGTACGTGTACTGTGTACTTTAGTTTGATCAGAGAAAAAGTAAAACAGTCCTAAAAGCATACATACATGTACATACTGTAGGCCTATTTGGGGTGTTATGGCGAGCAGTCTAGGGTTGCACACCAGTAAATAGGGCTCCCATAAGAACCAATGCTAAATGCCCCATTTTTAAAAAATCATTTAAAAATACTCACAACTCTCTCAGCTTCTCAGGACAACAACCAAAATACTCATTGAAGTCTCATCTTTTCAATTCTGTTCAATTTGATGAGGGTAATCCGTCACTTTTATTCCCTAATTTCCACTTGAAACAAAACTATCCCTGTAACAGTGAAAATTGCTAAACAGACCAACGTCCATTTTGGAACAAAAACACATACGCTACTGGGCAAAATAGGGCCACTTTTAGGAGCTACAGTGTCTAAAATGTTTGTAGTTGGAAGAAAAAATACCCCACATCGCGGCGATAGTCATATTCTACACAAGACCACACTCGTTCAGCTCGCAATCCTCTCTAATATAAAATAATTGGAGGGCATACAAAATATTCATGAGCTCGGCGCACGGATCTCTGCCTATTTACTTGGGTGCACCCCTAGTGCGTCGAACTCAAGTTCCTGTGCCAGTACTAGAATGTGGATTCGATTCCGGGCCGTGATGGGTTGTGGCACTTCTGCCCTTGAGCAAGGCACTTAATCACACTTGTTCCGTCCTTCGGAAGGGATGTAAAGCCGTTGGTCCAGTGTGTTACAGTTAGGTAACGCACTTTTAAAGATCCCAGAGCATTCTTTCGTGAAGAGCAAGGGGAGGGATTCCCCGGTGTCTTTGGCCGTTTCTAAGGGTACGTTCAGATGGAGGCACAAGTTGGTACTTTTTTAATTGCGCTTGGGTTGTTTAGATAATAATTCCTTAATCCAAAATACGCTTGCGTTCATACAGAAAAGTTACGCCGGCACTTCACGATAAAAGTGGCTCAAGTTATTCCTCTGAGGTTATGCAACGCCAAATTTCTGAGGTGACCTTCCGGTCACGCAAGCACGCGGGCCGGAAAACGGCGCCGCGCCGCATAATGCATGCACAACATAATAAACAATGCCCAGTACTTGCACAAATACATGTACTGTGTACGTACGTACGTACGTACGTACGTACGTACACAAATATTGCCACCAAAAACTGGCAGAGTTATATTGTAAATAATAGACTTTGTTCTTTCTATAAATCTGTTAAAACAAACTTAAATTTAGAAAATTATATTGTTAAACTTAATATCTCCTTCGTGAAAGGATCATCATCGGCATGACAGAATTCCTCGTCAATCCAAATATTTATTAGAGCGAGGATTTCCCGACTTTGCCAATTTGATCCACGATTTTGAGTAGATTTTTCAGCAGCCATGTTCCAGTTGTTCTCTCATCAGAATTACACGTGGATATTACGGTGATGGAGGGTAGTACATGTAGGTCAGCGCGAATAAACTACTACAGGAAGTGACAGGTCAGTTGCGTTCCAACTGAGATTTACGACTCAGCGCAGCAGGGGGTGATCGTTGTCCTTGGCGCAACTTGCGCTATTCCTCCACTTTTCGCAAGAATAAGTTACGCCACCTTGGTGGCGTAACTTATTCCTCCGCGGGTGGATTAGAGCGTTCCAACGAGGAATAACTTAGTATTTTCGGATTAACGATTAACTTACGCCTCGTCTGAACGTACCCTAATTCAACTTAGAAGTTGATAGTTATTCCAATATCTATGTTAATTGATCCCATTCCTGTAATTGGCGGTCCTTCCGCTGTTGGATGTGGTGAGTAAATAAATACAAAAATAAATAAATTTTATGGGAAGTTTGCATGCCAAGCCCGACTACAATTTAAAACAAATTTTAATAAAATTGGATTTATTTTTGTTGATTTACCAACTTTCAGCTACATGCATCGGCTTTTGAAGTACAATTTTTGGAAGCTCTGTTTTATGGAAAGTTTGTAAATTGTACCTTTTTTTATTCCAATTATTGATGGAATATTTGTAACTTGAATCAAAGACTTGGGAGTTGAATCAAGACTTGCTTCTCAAGACTTGAGAATTAAATTGGGACAAGCTTGTAAGCTCTTAAAGACTTGAGACTCGAACAAAGACTTCTTCTTCAATACTTGGGACTTGAATTGAGACTTCCTCTTAAACTCTTCAAGAATTGAGACTTTAATTTGGACAAACTCTTCTAGACTTGGGGATTAATTTGAGACAAGGTCTTCAAGACTTGGGACTTGAATTTAATCTTGCTTTTAAAGACTTTGGGCTTGAATTGAAACTTGCTCTTAAAGGCTTTGGATTTGAACGAAGACTTGGTCTTAAAGACTTTGGGCTTGAATTGAAACTTGCTCTTAAAGGCTTTGGATTTGAACGAAGACTTGGTCTTAAAGATTTGGGACTTGAATTGAGACTTGCTCTTAAAGACCTGAAATTGGACCTGCTGTTAAATTTGGAAAAGCTCTTCAAGACCTGGGACTTGAATCAAGACTTGTTCTTTAAGACTTGAATTGGGAGAAGCTCTTCAAGAAATGGAACTTAAATTGAGACTTGCTCTCAAAGACTTGGGACTTGAATCCAGACTTTCTCTCAAAGACTTGGGACATCAATTGGGACTTGCTCTTAAAGGAACACACCTTCTTTGTTGGGCTATTTTGGGCTCGAAATAGACCCATACATTATTCTGAAGCGCATTCGAGAGTAAATTAGATATATCCTGAAAAGACGCCGTCAAATTTGGCCGTTTTTGAGCACTTTTGAAAAATCCAAGGTCACGTGACTTTTCGGAACCAAATTACGGTTCCGAAAAGTCACGTGGTCTTGTGAGTTAGTTGTATTTCCAGCCGTATAAAAGTTTGTTACTGCAGAACTGCACCAAATTCAACTCTGATTTCCCCCCAATATTTATAAGTAATTGACAAAAGAGAGACTATTTATACAGGTATGAAACAAAGTTAAACATAAGTATGAAAATTCGAACATAATTGTTTGTTTCGAGAGTCCGGAGAACGGGAGCGAGCGCGTGCTACGGCAGGCTACCGTTGAGTGTAGAAATTTGCCCCGCGCAGCATGCACGGCAAAGTGCACACACACGTACATGTACGTAGGCGTGTTGCTTCGGTGCACGTACGTTCGTGAAGAAAAAAACATGATGCCAACTCCTCAACAAAAAAACGGAAATTCCTATTCGGTCGTCCGGGCTGTCCAGTGAAATCGTGAGCAGAAAATTTGAGATATCCTGAGCAGGAAAAGTGCGAATCGTTTGTGACAAAGTGAGTGTGAATTGAGACTTGCTCTTAAAGACTTGGGACTTGAATTGAGACTTGCTCTTAAAGACTTGGAACTTGAATTAGGACTTGCTCTTGAAGACTTGGAACTTGAATTAGGACTTGCTCTTAAAGACGTGGGACATGAATTGAGACTTGCTCTTAAAGACTTGGGACTTGAATTGAGACTTGCTCTTAAAGACTTGGAACTTGAATTAGGACTTGCTCTTAAAGACTTGGGACTTGAATTGGGACTTGCTCTTAAAGACTTGCTCTTAAGGACTTGGGACTTGAATTGGGACTTGAATTGGGACTTGCTCTTAAAGACTTGCTCTTAAGGACTTGGGACTTGAATTGGGACTTGAATTGGGACTTGCTCTTAAAGACTTGCTCTTAAGGACTTGGGACTTGAATTGGGACTTGCTCTTAAAGACTTGGGACTTGAATTGAGACTTGCTTTGAAAGACTTGGAACTTGAATTGAGACTTGCTCTTAAGGACTTGGGACTTGAATTGAGACTTGCTCTTAGAGACTTGGGACTTGAATTGAGACTTGCTCTCAAAGACTTGGGACTTGAATTGAGACTTGCTCTCAAAGACTTGTGACTTGAATTGAGACAAGCCCTTCAAGTCTTGAGAATACATGTAAATTGACACATGTAAAACGACTTGTTTTTAAAATTAACTGCATCAGTTAAAAAATATAAATTATATTGAAAATTACTTGTTCATATTTGAGTTTATCAGTGTTTATTGTACAATAGACTATGTAAGTTGACCTCTCGAACGTACGAGACCGCGCGAGACCACTGTTATTTCCGGGCACAAACAAATTAAAACCCTATCTCTTCAACGCACGTCGCGAGCGAAATTCTTGGATTATTTTGTTTACGCAGGTTTTTGTAAACTCAGACGGCCCAAAACGCGTATCTGTAAATAAAATCTTGCATTCCAATTGATGAAGTGGGGTATATAATCAAAAATAAGCAATCGAACTGTAAAAATTCACGATCTTTTCTGAGCCGACAAGTCAATCTTTGAAGATCGTAAACTACATGTACATGTACATGCAGCAAAAGATATGCAACACGCACAGCAGCCGACGTACGTAGGCCTACTGTAGTGTACATACATGTACATACCTCGCTAGCGATAGGCGAAACGCCATATACCAAAAGTAGAGCTTGCAGACATTTTTTAGAGTGCCCAAGTTCGAAGCATTCATTTTCACATGAATCCACACTTGGGTCATCCATTCCAAATTGGATGAAGAATATGCAAGCAGAGAAATTTATTCAGGTCACGAAATTTTAATAAATTTTTATTGTTTTTAGAGATAATTATGCATGTATTATATATTGTAAAAAAACATTTTAGTTACCCGAATCACTTTCGGGTCGGTTGTATACTTAAGATTGGACAGAAAAATTTATATACAAAAAACAAAATCTCACCCGTGTTATAGGAATAGGCGTTTTAGTCGTGTTGTGCCCGGAAGCTCAGATTTGACCTTTGCCGCGAGACTTACATAGTCTATTTAGTCATATCATCGAAAGAACAACAGAAAGCATTGTGATAGGGTGTAATGTATGTTTAGGCCGTGTTTACTCTAAAAATGAAAAGCGGATATGCCATTTTTACTGCAGTCATACTTTTTAATGGTGTATTTACTTTGACCTGGGACTTGAATCGGGACTTGCTCTTGAAAACTTGGGACTTGAATTGAGACTTGCTCTTAAAGACTTGGGACAAGTTTGAATTGAAACAAGCCGTTCAAGTCTTAAGAATACCGATACATGTAAATTGACACTTGACGGAGGGGCCTAAACGAATTTGTTTTTAAACAATTCTTCCACCCGCCTCATCAGCATACAATTGGTCAGTCAGGATGTTCGGCCAATTAATGGAGCAAAATTAATCATCCCTGTATTCCCTTTAACCTCGAAAGAGACCAGTTTACTTGATTTTCCTTCCTTCCTACATGTATCAGTGGGAATATATGATGGCAAATAGTACTGGTACAGAGGGTCGTTGTTGTTTTAAATAGGCCGAAACAAGAAGTGATACATGTTATTACCGGTATACAGTCAGCAGTCAAAACTATTAGGTCACGCGGAACAACTGGGAAAGCCTCATGTACAAAAGGCATTGTGAATTGCATGCACTGAGACAAACTTGAATTTCCAAGAACTTTGACGCATTTTGATTCTTTGGTCAACTCGGAGTATAGTTTCTCAAAATTCTGCAGTGAATGCAGAGTACATGTACAGTGTGTACATGTATGTAAGTGAGCTGTGAATCGACTGAAATTTACTTTGTGTGCGCTTTCTTAACAAGGTGAGTTGAATAAGCGGGGTTGCAGCGTTTGCCCTTAACTTTTTTCCCAACTGGCCAACAGGGCCAGTTGGCTTAAAGCCCAATTCATACTCGCTCGGCGACCTACGTGCGGAACGGAAATTTTGTCCGCCGAGTAGGGTCAAACAAGTTCAACAGTGCGCGGTCAGTATTAACTCTGCAGGGACTACAGTCGGCGAAAGTGCGGCGAGTATGCGGCGAGTGAGTTCGGCGGAGAAGTATGAACCTAGCTTAAGTCTTCACTGGCCCTTCAGCATTTCAAGTGGCCCGGTTAACATTTCTGGTTGTTCTTTTTACACCCCGTCGACCTTTAATGTTTGCAATAACCACATTTGAGTGAATAAATTAGGAAAATTTGGTAGTCATGAGGTTCTCCCCAGTACAAGTTATATTTTAACTGGACAGCTGGACCATTTGGGGAGGCTTTCCAACTGGCCAGAGATGATTTCAACTGTCATTTGGCCAACGGACCAGTGCTAATTCGAACGCTGTGTTGTAGTGACTCGGACTCGAGTGTACTCGAGTCCCGATTTTCACCGACTCGACTTGACTTGAGACTCGAACCTCAAATGACTCGACTTGACTTGAGGCTCGAACCTCAAATGACTCGACTTGACTTGAGACTCGAACCTCAAATGACTCGACTTGACTTGAGACTCGAACCTCAAATGCCTTGACTTGACTTGAGACTCGAGCCTCAAATGACTTGACTTGACTTGAGACTCGAACCTCAAATGACTCGACTTGACTTGAGACTCGAACCTCAAATGACTTGACTTGACTTGAGGCTCGAACCTCAAATCACTTGACTTGACTTGAGACTCGAACCTCAAATGACTTGACTTGACTTGAGGCTCGAACCTGACTTGACTTGACTCAGACTATACATTTTTTTACTTGGGTCTGCCAAAAATGAAATTGAATTTTTTTCCTTTTTTTGTCATTTTGAGGACCGAATTGTTTTTCAGAACTACCGTACATGTACTACTTGACTTGAACTGACTTGACCAACATGCTTGACTTGACTCAAGGGCAGTTTGACTTGACTTGACTTAGGACTCGAGGGCAGTTTTACTTGACTTGGGACTCGAAGGCAGTTTGACTTGACTTGGGACTCGTGCAGAGGGAGACTTGTTACAACCCTGTGAATAAGTTAATGATAAAAGTACTATTTACAGTTTGGTTAAATTTATCCATTGGAAAAGAGGTGTAGTACAATTCTGTTTTAAGCACGTGTTTCTGATTTGATGCAATTGTTCTGAAAATGCAGATTTACATGTACTTTGTACAAACATCCATAAACACCGGCGGCAACCTTTAAAGTGTCGTCCGAACGGTTAACTGGTTATTACTGGCACTTTGAAAGAATTGTAAACTGGCTGCTGAATTAAACATAAATTCCCAATCTTAACTTGGGTTTACATTTTCTTTTTTATTCAAATTTTTTTTTATAATAATAATTTTTAAAAAAAATATCGGTATTAATTATTTTTCGATACAAATATGTACATTTGTTAACATTCGTATCGAATTCATTAACCCCAGCAGTCCCTGGGTCCTAATCTTAAACTGGATCAGTTCAAAAATATAAATTACATTGAAGTGAAATGGTGTAATGTACATATAGGCTGTGTTTACTATAAAAATGAAAAGCGGATAATTTGCCATTTTTACTGCAGTCATACTTTTTTTAGAAAAATTAACTGCACCAGTTAAAAAATATAAATTACATTGAAAATTACTTGTTCATATTTGAGTTTATCAGTGTTTATTGTACAATTTAGTCATATCATCGAAAGAACAACAGAAAGCAGCGTGATAGGGTGTAACGTGTATGTACATATGTACATGTAGGCTGCGTTTACTCTAAAAATGAAAAGCGGATGCCATTTTTACTGCAGCCATACTTTTAAATGTTGTATTTACTTTGCTCATATTATATTATTACTGAGGTTCTTTTGTACTTTAACCAATAAATACATAAAAACATCCTTTTTTCTTTCATTTTCTTTCAATAATAAACAAATTCATTTTAGAAATATGCCCTTAAATAGAATTTTAAACGTTGACGTCATTTTCAAAGGCAGCCAATTTTCGATATTTAACAGATTCTAAATATATCGCTGTCCAGCTTTAAAATGTAATTGAATTTAAAACAGACAAACGTGTTTCGCTCGCTCAAAATCCTTCTGTGGGACGACTTGCTGTGCGCATAACATCTCCACTGGGTGCCAGTTTATAAGCATGGTCCATTTAAACGAGCAGGGATGTACAAATTTATGTTGCGTGACAGATCACAATTTGGTAATTCCTACACTGAAAAATAATGAATTATTTTCACCCAAATTATGGTAACTTATAAAACTATAGAACTGTGCTTAACTCGGATCTATTGAACACAAAATTAAGCTTGTTCCCTGATTTTCTTAAGATTTAGCCTTGGAAGATTTCTATTTCTCAGACTTCACATTGTTCAGCTTATCAAAGCGTGACCTCTACCTGTCAAATATGGATCAGTCTGGTTTTAACAGCACACCATGCCTTTGTTAAATTGCTCCCAGTCTTTCATAATGTGTACCAACACTTGTCTGCCAGCCCTTAGCAAGAAAATCCATGCCTGGGTTTAAACAGCTGATGTACCGTAAACAGTAGCGCACTCGGGCTTCGCCGTCTCTGAGACAATGTTGATTTAGAGTTTCGGAAACGCACGCTCAAGGATCGAGCCTTAATTAATTTTCATCGATGATACACTGTACTGTCTTAAACAGACAATGTTCCAAGTCCGGCAGCTTTAAATTAGAGTCGGTACAGAAAACGGATCTTTAATCTTCAACGCATCAATCTGTTATTGCTTGTGAAACGGTGACGTCTACTGATTAAACGGGAACCGTCTTCGCTTAAACCCTAGCGGACGTCGGCTAGTAATTAATCAACCACTAGAACTCGTATCGTTAGAGTTCACGCTTCAGACTTTAGTCTTTTCGGAAAGACAGTGTGTAATTGAATGCAGTTTCTCGTTACAATTTCATCTCCTCTGCATACATCGGTCATTTCTGTAATTGAAAATCATACCGGAACAGCCGCATTTGTTTGTTTTCTCGCGACGATCGCGGTCTAAAAAATTATCTGGCCATGTACCGTCTTCTGTCTAACACTAACATTGGAAACCTGGCCATGTTCTATCTAGGGAGGTTGCAGGATATGTCTGGCACCCTGACTGGCCGTGGAAACACGCTACATGGCAGCATCCTACGGAGCCAGTCTTTCTCTGGGTTCAGAAGCGAAGCAACAGCCGGACTTTTTGTAAGTATTCTTTTTATTCCTTATTCCCTTTTCAGGTGCTAATGTTGTACTTGCTTTCAGTAACAGTGTATACCGGTACCAAGCAACCAATGAAATGCAAAATTTTTCCCACTTTTTGATTGAAAAAAACAGTCAATCTGAGAGTGGGAATTTTCAGCACATGGAAGCTTTATGCAGTCATGCATAATGAAGATGTGTGAATATTTCATCGTCAACTTAAAATTTTAAACTGAAAGTTTGCATTTCTTTTGTTGCTTGGTAAAATTTATACTTTTGCACAGAAAATGTTTTATATTAATGTGGGTGTAATCTGTGCTAAAGGGCTACAATTTTCCTGTTTCTAAATTAATTCACGTATAATCTTTACTGAAAACGTATGAAATGAAAACTCAAAGGAGGGCTGCTGCTGCTTTCGTATGATCCCCTAAAGGGATCTGGTCGCTGAGATTAGCCGACTTATTCCCTGTAGCGTGTAGGAGGTGCTTCAGCTCGGCCACAAAGTGCGAGAGAACATGAAGAAATTCTCAGTTTTAGAGGAAAACCCCACTCACCAACATGTGGGGAAAAAATCAGGCAGACATACCGGTACTGACCCGGACGGGATTTGAACCACGAGGAAAGAACCACAACGCCGACCTGATTCCCCTAAGGAGAGCGAAAAAGAAATAACAGACCTTCCACACAAGATGTCACGCAAGTGCCTGTCCTTATTACGTAAATTATGGGAAATTTATAGGCCTACAAAGGGTTTTAAACAAAGACATTTCCACACTATTTATTACCTTTTGGGGCCGTAAGTTATCTCTTTACAACAACTTAAAGTATTTTTTAATATTCTGAGAGACAATAAAATAAGGGAAATATTATCTTGGATGTCAAATGCACCCCTGGACTCTCCAAAGACCTACACTTGTGTTACATTTTAGGCCGTCCCGGTTACGAGCATATTTGGAAGTTTGTACACATGCAGTGTTTTTAGAAAGGCATGTTGTCACACTTTTTGTAACCCTTTTTGGGTCTAAGTTATATCTCTTCAGAACAACTGAAACTTATTTCTTTTATTTTGAGACCAGACAAAGGTATTTTCTGGAAAATATGGTCTGTGTTGCCAAAATGCCCCCTTTACCGTAGACCTCGGGTACATGTATCGGCTTTTTTGTGGTTCCACATTTAAGTTTTCATTGCACGTACATGTAGGTACATTTTAAATGTTGCGTGTTATCACCGATTTGACATTTGAATTTATATAATGTGCAATTTGCATTTGCCACGAATCACAGCAAGCGTAAATAAATCACACTGTTACAAAACACTAAACTCAGTGGGGGAGTAATCAGAGTCTAGTTTCTGTTATGGATATTTTGAAACATTTAAAGGGTTCCTAAAATGGTCAGATAAGTACCACATTGGTCTTTCTATAAATTAGGGGTCCAATGTTGGTGTCCCCCGCTACATCTTACATCTTGTTTTTGTAAATTCAGGACACATTCTTCAAATACTTTCCATCTCAAAGAGTGAGTACATACATGTAAAGTACAATTCATACAAAATGGTTTAAAAGCCATTTTAACGATTTTTGTACGGAAAATAACACATACAAGTATCAGGTGTAATTGATATTTGTCTAGAAACATAAAAGTTATTCGCTTTCAAATGAGAAATCAACGGAAAAAAATTCGACCAATGTTTAGTTATAAATTTAACAAAAACTATTAATGGGCGACATTTTGTGTGTAAAAAAGCTATATTAGGGCGACACGCTCAATAGGGCGACATTTTGGTGTCGCCCTAATATTTTTGAGATCAAAAATCATTTTTGTAGGTCAAAAAACATTTTTTAAAGGTCAAAAAACATTTTTATTAGGACTAGAGCTGTTTCTCTTTTGTCTGGAACCATTTTTTGAAGCTTTGGGTAAAAAATTAAGGTGTCATTTTGATTGATTCTTGCCGAAATTTCAGTGGTCCCCGGGGAGAGTCTTCCCGAAATGTCGCCCTATTGGGGCATCCAGAGTTCTTACAATTACTACCAATATTTTGAGTTACTGGCGACCCCACCAATAATTTAATTAATAAGGTGTATACATGTACAACATGTACTTGCCCAAGTCAGACTTGCCATGTTTGGTCTACAGGTAATGCACAGCATACTGTACAGCATGCCCTCTGGACTAGTGGCCTGTCTAATCTCTTTTCCTCTGTTTCTACTGTCTCAGAAAGTCTTCCGAGACAGAAGAAAAGAGATTTTTGACAGGCCAGTAGTCCAGAGGGTGCACTGTATGCTGCCTATTACAAACCAAACAAGGGAAGTCAGACTTTGGCAATTCTGGGCAAGGTGCAACGGCCGTATAGAAGTTGCATTTTTTCGCAGGGTTGCCGATGCCTAAAATACAAAGTACAAGTATGATGTTTTTCGTTAAAATAAAGTAAATGCTTAAAAAAATTCGTTCAAAGAAAAAAAAATTGAATTTGCTGAGAACCACGGACATTATAACTTTAAGAAAAGGGTCTGTTCTGCTGAAAATACCCCTGAGTCTGCAGTATTCATGACATTGTCTGACCCTGCACAGCAAGAATTTTCAAGAAAACAAAAAGTTGAAATGTTTTTGTCTATCAAACCCGAATAAAATAAGCCAGGCTTGCTGTCAGTACATGTATGTTATAAAGACCGAGTGACATTCCACCAATTTTAGAAGACAACATGAATTGATGTTATCCCAGTTCCTGCGCTTGATCACATAATCAAATTATGGTGTTTTTCTTGGACCTGTTCCCAAATATGGAAACTAAAGTTACTGGGCTGCTGAAACCAACGTGTGTTTTTTTTGTCTTGCAAGACCTAAGATTGGCCTTGAATACAATTTGATTTATTAAAGATTGCCAAGATTTTTTATTGATGTGGCTTTACAGAGTATAAATAACAAATGTTGCAATTGGTTCAGTTGTTTTTGTAGACCACAATCTGGATTAAAGGAGCTTGTCCAGATATTTTTTCCAGAAAATGGATTTCGTTCTAACCTAACAATCATATAAAATACCTCCCCAAAAATACTATCCATGGGAAGAAAACAGAAAATTTGCAATTTCTAATTTGGATGTGGAAGCAAAAAAGCTGGTACACGTACTGGTATAATCACTACACTGCTTCATATGACTGGATAAATTAGTTTACAAACATTTTTTGGGACAATATCCTTGAAAATATATTGAGAGTGTGAAATTTCAGAATGGTAATTAGAAATATATGACACATGAACAGATAATTTATTTTCTTTGTAAAATGGGTTACCAGCCAAAATTGTTTGTCAAATTGTGTTTTAGAAACATCAACAAAATTAAGTAAAAACACATCACATACAATTTTGGCTGGTAACGGAACCCATTGTTGCAATATATACACTACCCTGTACCCATCAAAACTTTGGAAACGCCTTGAAAGTTTCAGGTTTTTGAGAAGAAAACGTATAATTTTGTGAAAGCAAATGTAGGTGTATTCTAACAAAAAGCAATATTGTATACATGTACATGTTAATTTTAGTGCGTCTTTGGCCTCAGCAGTGGGCTTTATCAACAAATTGGAGAGCATGCAAAGAGAAACGGCTAAACTTGATGTTCATCAAAGAATCCCCCTTAGCAGCTACATGTATGACAGCTACCGTACACACAATCTCTGCATCCTGATTGTCAGTTTCCCCAAACATTCAGTGGAAATAGCCTCTTTTAAGACTCTCCAGAGGTTTTCTTGGCTGGTTGGGCATTTCTTTCTGACCTTACGATCTAACTCCTCCCAGAGCAGCTCAATGGGCAGGCCATTCGATGATGGACAGCACTCCAGATGACTGCTTTCTCTCCAGATAATGAATAAACAATTAAAATAATACTTCCTTCTCAAAAACCTTAAACTTTCAAGGTGTTTCCAAAGTTTTGATGGGTAGTGTAAAGCAAAGGAATTCTGTACTAAACCATTTTTTTTGTGCTAGCAACACCATGAAATTGACCCCTGCTCAATTGTTCTGGTCTCCTTATAAAGACATCTGCCTTAAACCAATCTTAGCACACACTGTGGACTGGACACACAGCATTTTCTCCCCTTCACGCAAATTGAATTCCACTGGGCAATTCCACCTGCTAGGGCCCATAAGCACTGGAAGTCAGAATGCCTCCTGACATTTGAACACAATGGGTTGTGCCATGGATGTCAGCTGATTGAATTGAAAGAGGCGATGTGATGGGAATAGTCAGGAGTTGTGAGGAATTATGAATAGCAGGATGTCTGACTTCCCGGAATGGCAGAGGTGGAAAAGGGTTGTGACTAGAAATAAACTGAAGACTGTTTTCCATGTGTCCAAAATTGGCTGGCTGGCTGGCATGTAACTTTTTCACCATGCGAGGGCGCTCTTTAGCAAAATTGTAATGGGCAGCATCTGATAGTTATTTTTATTGCTTGAACTTGAAAGTGCTCTCTACATGTAGGAATGTTCATGTACCGGTAATACTTTAGTGATGTTTAAAGTTTGTACATGTATGTACCATACTTTGCAAATTTGATTAGTAGGCCTACATGTAAAGCAGATGAAAATCAAAGTTTGGTTGTCAAGTTACAAATGTACATTGTACACATGCATGTACTTTGTAAACTTATAATTAAAAAACAAAATTTTACGGGAAGGCCTTAAATTTTAACAGGGCATCAAATTAACAGCCTGCAAACATTTTAGCTACGTACATGTACGCATGTACATTGCTGCAGCATTGTTTTAAAAAAATCTTTAAAATCTCTACATGGATTTTGTGTAAGGTGAATGCTAAAAATGTGTATATTGTACAATCAGCTGTTAATTTTCCACAGATATGTATTATTTTTAGACAGAAAAAGTCATGTGGTGATTTTGACCATTGCCTATTGACACTTTAAAGGCCCTGTAGAACACGCACACGCAGCGTCCATGCATTTTGGACCGCGTAGATGCAAATCAAAAATAAGTAAATCGTTTGCAAACGATCTAAATAATTTCATCTTTACGGATTATTTTCTGGTAAAGTTATATCATTTTGAGCGGAAACCTTTCATTGGGTAGCTAATTAATTCAATCTTTACTTTCAGAACTTTTCCTCTGTAAACTCGTCGATTACTTTTTGGGGTAATTGCAAATGATACACTGGGCCTTTTTAGTCTTGAAAATTGGTAGTTTTCTGAAGCACACCTCTCCCCAAGAATATTGCATCACATGGTATGTTGTAGCACAATCTGCAGAAGTAGAACAGTGCATTACATTTTGAGTGAATTTCCTCTTTATTTTGCCAAGAGCCAACCAAACTCACTAGCTCACCATTGTTGCATACATTTTGACAAATACACACATTGACAGCTGAAGGAAACCACAAAGCCCTATATTCACAGCTAACTTTATTGGACAGGCTTACCATACAACAAAATGGTAAGGATATCAGACTTTAAAGAGTGAATGAAAGGGAAAAAACGTATTGGATTTTGCTGTATGCCAAGAAAAAATTCCCCTTCCCCCAGCCTACATGTACGCCCCAGCATGATGGCCTACATGTACATAAGTGAGAAATCCTTCCCATCAAAATTATATTAATATATTTTACCATTTATGCCTCAAAACTCTACTTACACTCAAAATATGAGCTTGTTTCTGTAAAGTTTGACTTACATAGTGTACATACTGTAACAACTCACCATTAATTTGCACTCACAGCAAAAATTGTTTTCCAATAAAAACTGCCTGATCGTTTGAAATGTGTTGCCATTATTTCAGTCCACTCTAACTGAAATAAATTTGCTTCCAAATTGTCAAGCCCAAAGTACTTTATTAAATTTTTAGCAACCACAAATTGGGAGTGAAATTATAAATTAAAATAGAACCTTTTATTGTGGCATTTTTTCGTTGCTAATGTACTTATTTTTAATGCCTGATACAACATGAGGTTTCTCTCTCAAAATAAATGACATTGACAATTTAGCACAGTCATGACAGTAGAGATTACACAATGTAGGTGCTCCAACATCCTCATAAACAATTGGAATTACGTGACATTTGAAAATATATTATTGATTAAATTTGTTTATTAAAATAACGATACAATATAGGCCTACTGGTGAGTCAATTTCTCAAAAATATCCTTGCAGTGAGTGCAGGGGCAGCTCTAGTGGTCCTTGTACAAAGTTACATGGGCAATTCCCAACATTAGTGGTCTAAAACGTTTGGTGTCTCAGTTACGTACGACATCCTGGGCATCAAAAATCGCCACTCATGATCACAGATTCTCAGTAATAGACTGTGGCCTGTAATCATAGAGTACAGGACTAATTTCTTGAAATTTTTGTTCTGTGATTACTGACAAATATTTAAAACAAAAGACCATAAAGGCTCATAATTTTTTACATTATATTGAATGGGAATTTGGTGTCCCGGGTTACCTACGCCACTGAACATTAGCTGTAAAATGAGTTTGCATTAACCTTGGTGCCTTATCCACACACAAGTGTTAATTTAAGTGGCAATAAATATTTTCTACTGGAAAACCACTTTCAATCACTAAATGCACTTGAAAATCTTTAAAAGCATGTCACACTTTTGGACCCTTAATTTTGGGAATTACCCACATGCAGTTTTATCCTATATGTGTAACTCACAGATACTATAGTACATGTACTGGTAAGCCTAATTGGCTTAGCACATATGAGTACATGTAGGCATAATCCCAGGGAATTCCTTTAATTAAGCAGTGTATACCTATAGAAACACCTCCTCTGCCCCCAACTGAAAATGCATAAATAGCCAGTCAATAGCCAAACAATATCTACCTGTACTGTGGGTTAGAAGCCTATTGTTGCATCCTCACAATAGGGGCAGCTGCATATAGCATTCCGTTGCTAATGGCGCCATTATACTTTAGACATGTGTTTACGCCAGAGTATCGTTTGCAGTAATGCTATACTTGCACTTGCACAACCATGCATCATGCTGTGACAGTCTTCAGAATGTTTTATCTTTCTGGGAGAAAGTTGTTTATCCTCAGTGATTTATAGACATGGAATGGCACCCTTGCCCTGAAGAGCACGATTTGTCTTTTTCGTCTGTGATCCATGGATTAACCTTAGTGTATAGCTCCATGGTGTTAACAGCAGCAGATGCTATGGAAAACTCCACAGGTTTCAGAAGCGTCCATTTCTGAAAACAAGTGTTTGATGTCAGTGAGTTCTTAAATTTATGGCAGTGAAAGCCACGCTTTCCCATATATTTTGACAGTTTTGTGGAATGACAGCGAAAGGTCTAAGTAGTGCAACGATTGTTCCAACGATTGTGCCAAGTTGTGATTGTGTTTTTGCAGTAATGGCAGTACGTGTTTGTTGTTATACTGCGAGGAAATACCAAGTGCAACAATATTGGAGGTGTCTTCATGCAGTATTGAGGAGTAATGCAATTATCCAACTTTGAAGGAATGCAGTGGATACATGTGGTGTACTGTTGCTGGTGAAATTTTGAAGATTTTGCAGAAGATTTTAAAACGTTCAAGATTGTGTTTTCTCAGCGAACCATTTGGTGCAAGTCTGATTGCCCAAGCTTATAAATATCGTTGGATGTTTTGTACAGAAAAAAAGGATTGAAAAATGTCATCACGTTTGCATTTGTGAAACTTCTACTCTGCACAATTATCACTTCGTCTTTTTGCAACTGACTTTGGAGCACGAT
Organism: Henricia sp. BOLD:AAB3569; assembly: GCA_037783545.1. Lineage (NCBI taxonomy): Eukaryota > Metazoa > Echinodermata > Asteroidea > Spinulosida > Echinasteridae > Henricia > Henricia sp. BOLD:AAB3569. The sequence goes on along the minus strand of JBBELK010000158.1, from coordinate 909,034 downwards.
ATGAAAGTTGTTCTGCGGATTGTGCACACAGGTTTGTCCATGGATGTACGGTATATACCCCCGGTACATCGAGGCAGCTTCTGAAGGAATATGTGCCAGATATTGTGTCAGATTTAGTGAGATAATCATCTGGAAAGGCATTTATTTACAATAAACTTTCCACTTTTTTCTTTGGAGAAAAAACAAAGATGGACTTACAACTCAGAACTGCAAGAAATTTGACATTTTGAAATAATGCACTTGTGTATTATTCCAAAGAAAGATTGAAAACAGTTTTGTCTCGAGCCGAGGGACAATTTGCACTTCAATGGTGATCAGGCACCATACCAGATGTTGTGTTCGTTACTTTGCCCAGTTGCGCCACCATGCAACACGGAGAGAAGAATTGAGTCTATAGGGAAAACCTGAGGAAGTATACCAACTGTGCCTTATAGCTCAGCTGGTAAAGCATCTGCCTAGTGAGTCAGAGGTCTCGAGTTCGAATCCTGATAAGGCCCTTACGATTTTTCTCTCATCCCAAGTTTGGTCACTTCTAGTGCAGTAATCACTTATGTTTACTTTTATAGCATCATTTTTAATTGACACTGAATCATGTGATCAAGATGGTTTAAGATATATTGCAACTCAAATCGTTCGTATTGGCATGATGCTCACTTAACCCCTTGCCTAAGTTGGACGGCATAGCTGTGACCTTTCACTTGAACTTAAATGTTGCCTGAATCACCTGAACTTGAATTTTGCCAGAATACCATGCATTGGATCAATATACTGCAAAATAAACCTGTCCACTAATATCAGACTGAATGTTTCCAGTAAGAACTGCAAAAAATAAGTCGGCAACAAAATGAGTCGTGTGGTACAAGAAGGCAGTAGTCGACCAAAGGAAAGGTCAGAGATCATAGAAGGTCACTTTCCTGAAAGACAAAACCGGCACAAAATGGCCAATTCAGATTCAAGTAAGACACCACTGCCAAACTCAAGACAGGGTCATATTCCAGAAAGCAAATCCAAGATGGTCACTCTGTTGCGCGTTGCGCCACGTGATGCGTCCGTCGCGAGTCGCCAACCGTCCAGGCAATACCCCATGAAGGCTGCCTTGCAAGAGAAGAAGGCTCAGTACTTGGAGTATGCAGCCCGCGTGGAGGAGCGTAGACGTGAGGTCAAAGGTCAAAGGGTCATTGGTCAAAATGTCAGAGGTCACAGTGCAGATGGCATCCGGGATGGTTCAAAGGCGAGAAGTTGGGTCCAAGTTACTCCTCAGGAGAGGCATCATCTGGGTTCCGACTTTCAGATGTCGAGGCATCTGCCACCATCCAAACCTCAGCGACATTTTTCACAAAGTCCTCCTCGACCAGTACCAAGAGTATCACAAAATTTGCCTAATGGAAGGCTTCACCCTGAAACCAAAGAGTCCCAGAAAATCAGACATGAGAATCATATTCATGTGCCACACGAGAGGAATGGTCAACGTAACATGACTTCGCCTCAAAACTCTCATCCCCTTCCAAAATCTAAGGAAGCACAAGTCGCTAAACGAAAACCCAAGAGCTTGTATCCGTTACCGGAATACACCGTTCACGCTCGCATGCCACTGGTACCACCCAGGAGAACTTCAAACTCTCCTGACAAACCTCGACGTCAACTACCTAAAGTCCCTGAACCGTCAACTCCACATCAGATACGGGCAGAGGTGCATAGAGCACCACAATCGACAAGCAATTCCGCATTGTCGAGACATTCATTGCCCACAGACTCCCTGCCAAGCGAGAAGTCCATACGGACTTTGAAAGCTCAAAATCATGTGTCAAAATCATATCCACCATCCAGTCGCTCACAAAGTGCAGACCCTAAAAGTAGAGTCTATGCTAGCAAGACTGACCTCCGGAAAGATTTGAGAAACTTTGATGAAAAAGGTTTTGCTCCTAGAAAAAGGATAACATCCCCAAACAGTACAGACTCAGCTTCAAAACCAACTTTGTTGTCTGCGCCTCATGCTAATGAAAGGCATTCTCGATTGGGTCATTTCGTTGAAGCTAAGCAGGTTTTAAAGGCTTCGTCTCACACCCACCTGGCTAAACATCAAGAACCCAAGTCGTCCAGCAAAATGAAAATCAAACAAGTTGTTGACGATCAAAGGACAGAAGTTCGTACAGAGAATAAAGATCCTAAGCACCTGAAGTCTTCTGATCCGGAACCAGCCCCAAGAAACAGAAAAAGATCTCGCAACAAAACAACTCATGCAGACCCAATTTCCAAAACTGAAATTCCGTCCACAGGTTCTAAAGGAATGGATGTAAGCTCTCGCAGTGCTTCACAAATTCAAACTGTCAGTGAGCCACAAGCCCCTCCGAGACTCCGAAAGTCCGCTGAGCATAAAGTTGCAAAAAAGTTGGATGAAAATCAATCGGTTTTGTCAGAAAAAGATGAAAAATTGTTCACTAAATCTCGAGCCAGATCAGCTGAGCCAAGTAGGGGGCATTCTGTTGAAGAAGCCACAAAATCATCGAAATCACCTGGTGATAATTCTGGAGCCAAACCGAAACGCCCAAAGAGCTCCTCCCCTTTGAATCAAGATCTTCACCAAAGGCTAATAGCGATTCTAAATGAAGGCCAAGATTCTTCTGAGGAAGAAGCCACAAAATCATCGAAATCACGTGGTGATAATTCTGGAGCCAAACTGAAACGCCCAAAGAGCTCCTCCCCTTTGAATCAACAAAGGCTAATAGCAATTCTAAATGAAGGCCAAAATCACAACCAAGACAACAACATTTTTCACAAAATTCCGGATTCAACCTTACATCAAAACTTTGACGAAGAGCTTAACAGGAACTTGGCCAAGCACAAAAAGAGACTTGAGAAAAGTTTGGCAGTTGAAAAGACAGAGGTTTGCAAACTTGAGAAAGTGCAGACATCTGTTAACGAAACGGGGGAAGCATCTGAAAGGAATAAAGACGTCTCAAAGTTGGACATCTCAAAATTTGCGATTCTGGTCTTGGATCAAGCTATGAATCGCAGTCAAATGCTGCTAAAGATGAGTGGATCCACATGGATGACCCTTCTAAATTAGACAAACCTTCTAAATCAGACCAACCTGGGGACCAGAGCTGGTCAAAAGAGCCTGAAATTGTCGTCAGTGAGTGGTCTGACGAGGTTGAAATAAAATCCACTGACTTAGACGTAGAAGTTAAAAAGTCTGATAATCCAGCTAGTGAAACTTCTGCACCTTCCACAAGTATTCTATTAAAAACAGAGGCATCACTCGAAGATGAATTGAGAAGAAAAATGAAATTAAGGAGGAAAAGCATATCGAGAGACGGAGAAAACTCGCGACTAAATCAAGAGCCACTCTCAGGCAGTATAGAGGAGAAATCGGTCAGTACTAAAGCAAGCCTTTTGTCTTCAATGAAAGTGGGGATTTCCATCCCCGACTTGGCTCTCAGCTTTGATGATTCCCCAAAAGATCAAGAATCGTTTTTAGATGATAGCGACGGACTCCTCAACGTAAAAGAGATTGAAAGTGAATTTGAGAAGTCATTTACTCCTCCTGTTAAGTTGACTCCTTCAGTGATTAGTCCAAAATCAGGTGCTTCGTCTTCACAAGGCAAACTTGAAGACTTAGAGGATTTGCCATCAAATCCATCTTCCTCACGCCACGTGACACCTCAAAACGAATGTCTTCTGCACAGCTCCACATCTTCCCACCAATTAGAACGCAGCCACCAATCTCTACGACAACTCCCTGTCAAGGTTTTACCAACATTTTTAGAAGGAACTAACTTTCCCCCAATGTTTTCCGAGGACCACGACATGAGCATGATGCTGCCCTCACAGTCCGTCACTCCAACGCAGCCTTCCAAATCGCAAACAGATCAGACGCAGAAGAAATTGCGGTATCTTAAGTTGGCGGGTGTGCAGCTGCTTCCTCAGAAGCTTCAACTCGTGACGTCAAGGGACAGATCTAAAACAGCATCCCCAACTCGGAAGAATACAAAAGATGAAGTTGATGGTTCTAGACAAGAAATCTACAAGAAGATTTCTAAGGAGAGAGGAAGGGACATGTCGAGACGAGCATTTCCAAAGCTTAAGAAGAGAAGTGCATCAGCGGATGGGTTTTTCTCATTCCACAGGGATCTTTCACTCGGCCCCTTGGTGAGTTTAAAAAATTTCTTGCAACTTTCTTGAGTTAGAAATGAGAGGGTTATAATCACAGGCCTTTGTATGTTACATTAGATACTGTTCCAACTTCCACTTTTGTGGCCCTGGTTCAAACCCTGTCCGGATGAATATGTGGGTTGGTTTTTCCAGATCAATACGATATAAACGTGGATTGGTTGCATTGGCTCATTTTGAATTGAAATTCTTATATTCATCTTTATGCCAAGAGAGGGCGCTGTTTGTGTGATGTCAATTTAATAACCCACCAGTGTAAAATGAAAAACGCTAGAAATCGAACCATTGTGGCATATTAGAACCAAAATATTTAATTACACCTTCAAAACGGGTTTCAAAGTGTTTAACGTTTTGATGACTGTACATTGTTAACTGGGTCATTCTATAAATTTGGGGTCCACTTTTTCTGTCCCCGTTACATCTGACATCTTGTAAAATGTTGTATTTTGTAAATTCAGGACATATTCTTTAAATGCCTTCTATTTCAAAGAGTGATTACATAAAATACAATTCATAAAAATATGGTTTGAAGGCATTTTTAATGATACTTGTATGGCAAATAGCAGTATGTCAGGTGTAACGGGGAAAAATGTCACACGTTGGACCCCAAATTTATAGAATGACCCAACTGAGAGGAACAGAACTTGTTATTATATAGGCACGTTCACACTCGCTTCGCCTTTGCCGAAACAAACTCTGCAATTATTTCCAAAAAGGCGAGTTGAAGCCGAGTAGGGGCTAAGTGTGAAAGCAAAATGTGAATTGAAAAAGGTGGATCAGACCTGGGTCTGATTCACCTTTTTCAAGTCACCTTGGGGTAGGGTTAATGCATAGTTCCGAGATTGCCCAGTTAACACCGCCCCCTTGGATATTGTTGCTATGTGCTCACAAGCCATCGCAAAAAAATGGCGAGACTACGTACAAAGCAACGGGACTCGGCATGGAAAGCACAGATTCATTGGAGAAAACCCAAAGGTATTTATGTTTTGAGGTCGACAGTTACCGTAGCACACACTGAGCGAAGGGCTAGTGATGCAGGGATGACATATCTTTCATAAAAATGCGCTTTCTTACCTTTGAACAGCGAATCGCCCAACATTGAAACCAAAATTCACCCGGTCACTGGCGCATACAACATACAAACTGTATGGGCAGAACATCGCGGATTGTTTGTGATGATTGCATCACTTTGACCTTTGTGGGCGCCGTCTGCTAGCTCTGTTGTGATTGGTCGCGGGTTCGGCTTGATTGACAGGTCGGAACTATGCATTGAGCCCCGCAATTGTCAAGGTCGTTTGTAGTGTAAACGCTACCCGAATACAAATTCAGCAATTTTAGCTTTCTTAGGGCAGTAGTACCCAATTTAATTGATGAATCCACGCATGCGCTGCGCGGTCACAATTAGCGGTGACTTTTGCGAATTAAAGCCAAATCGAGAGGTAGTGTAAATGCGGCAAATGTTTAGTTTTGAGGTGGCAATAAAAATGCCGTGTCCAGGGGCAGATCCAGGATTTTAAAAAGGGGGGGAGCGTGAAATTTTTAAGCATGAAATGCTGATGACAATGAAATAGCGAGCGCACAGCGCGACGCCCTAAAGGCTTCTAGATGGATTCTAGATACTCTGTGGTGCAATCTGGGGCAATATTTAACCACTTTAAGCAGGAAAAGTGTGCACAAAAAGTGGATTTAAAAAAAAACAATTTAAAAGGGGGGGGGGAGGTGGGCGTGCGCCCTGGATCCGCCCCTGGTGCCTGTATCCACCTTTGCCATTTCTAGTGTAAACATGGTGTTACATGTACATGTTGCTATTATACGTACATAAACCTAGCAAAGATCACAGTGATAATAATTCTATCGATATTTCAGAGGCCCTTTTAAGGAAAATGTTAATTAATTGCCACTCATAATTTGCATTAGCTCCAATTAAAAATTAAATTGCACACAAGTGGTGAACCATTGAGTTCTGTTTACCAGCTATCACCATGGAGATTGCTTCCTCAACCCAAGGGCTAGTTCATTCACACTATTAACAATGCATCACTTACTGTAGTCAAGGACGTCTTTTGTCTAGGGACTGTACAGTTACCACGCCCCCTGCTGTGCAAGTCTGTGTACTGTTGTAGGGGATTTGGAAAACATAAATAATGGTAGCAGTCATTTTTTTTTCATAACTTTTCCCACCATTGAAAATGATTTAATCTCTTTATTTCCATTTTCAAAACTTGTTTTTGTGCCTCTTGGACCCCACTTGAGCTTTTCCTATTGTAGTAAAGTATTTCGATAATCTGCTTGGGGTCGAAAGCTGCCAGGGGTATTTTGTGTTTACTGAAGCGGTTTAAACACACGTCGGAGAAAACAGATTCTAAAATTGTGTTTTCTCGAGCAGTAAATGTTGATAGAAAACTGATGAGGTTAATTTTGTTATTATGACTGCTTGCGAGAATATTTTCCCTTCAGAATGCAAACTCGGAGTTTCGGATTCGGTAGTCAGAATTTTGTTACCTCAGCTGAATTTCAAGAACCACCGTTAGCAGGAACTAGGAACGAGAATTTTATAAAATCTCAGGTTTTCCAGGTTTAAAGGCACAGGCTCATCAGCAATGCGCGCGCGACAAAATCGTGCCACGAAATACGCAGCTCCATAGCAAAGACATGGAGTTGCGTATTTCGTGGCACGAATTTGGCGAGCGCGTATTGCTGACGAGCCTCCGCCTTTTACTTGACATGAAAAAAAAGAACAAAAAAAATACTTGTGACTGGACTTGACTTTAAAAATTTACTTGTGACTTGACTTAAAAATGACTTGGGGTTTGAATTAAAACAAAATGACTTGCAGGGTTGTAACGATCGAGTCTCCCAACTACTCGAGTCCCAAGTCAAGTCAAATACTGCCTTGAGTTACATAGTGCCTTACATGTAAGTCAAATACTGCCTTGGAGTCCCAAGTCAAGTCAAACTGCCTTGGAGTCCCAAGTCAAGTCAAACTGCCTTGGAGTCCCAAGTCAAGTCAAACTGCCTTGGAGTCCCAAGTCAAGTCAAACTGCCTTTGAGTCCCAATTAGTCAAGCCAAACTGCCTTCGAGTCCCAAGTCAAGTCAAACTGTCTTCGAGTCCCAAGTCAAGTCAAACTGCCTTTGAGTCCCAAGTCAAGTCGAACTGCCTTCGAGTCTCAAGTAAAGTCAAGTCAGTAAAAATCGGGACTCAAGTCCCAAGTCTCGAGTACGAGTCTTTACAACACAGGTGACTTGACTTAAAACAAATTGAGTTGGGACTTGAAATGAAGCAAATTGACTTGTGACTTCAAATATACATGTAGATGACTTGGGGCTTGACTTGGGACTTGACTTGAACCAAATTGACTTGGGTCTTGAAACAAATTGACTTGGCACTTGACTTTTATAAAGCAAATTTACTTATGACTCTAATCATTTACCAAGTGAATTCAAAAGCGTAAGCCTACACTGTACCTCCCTTGTTTGTAGGGGCTCACAACATATTTTGCATAGGGTTACCTGCACGTGACTGGCTGATTTCTATAAAGAAAAACATAAGAATTGCCTCGCAGTTCGAAAAAGGCCAAGTGAATGAGACACTCGCCTGTGTACCAGTACATGTAGACTCAAGTCACTAAATCACCCAAATTCATGAGGCCTTGGCTAGGATGTAGGAGCGGCCTGGTTGGTCTATGAAAACAGTTTGACCAGACTCTCACAGTGGATTTGGGTTGTAAGATTGCAGCTTATTGACTCCCAGAAGGTGAAAATGTAATGAAAAATCATTATTCGTGTGCTAACTGCGGATAAATGTTGACAAATATTGGGATTTTGCGTTGGGTTTCAAATTTATAAATGCTTCCTGTCCATTTTTTAATTTTTTTTTTTTAGTTTGTAACAAAAGAGCCCTTTTTAAGACTCAAGAATAGCTCAAAAATTCACCACACATTTTCAAACTTGTACTGGGGAGAACCTTACCGGTATGACTGTCAAATTTTCCTAGTTTATTCATTCAAATGTGTTTATTGCAAACACTAAAGGTCGACTGTGTGTAAAATGAACAACCAGAATTGAAATTTGAACTGGTCCACTTGAAACGCCAACAGCTGGTCAAGCCTCCACCAGTCAAAAAGTAAAACCCACCAAAGGCGACAGATACGCAACATATGAGACATGGAGACAACAATGCATATAATACGTGTATGACCTAATTTGGGTTCAAAATACCCACTAGTTATTATTTTCTCTCCAGGATCCTGGTGTAGAGTTGTTACTCACGGGTCTAAAAATAGGTTTTATTCTTTCGTTGGTTTTGAAGTAATTGTTCTGCTAAAATGGGGCCATTAAAGGCCCTATAATAGTATAAGTATCATTTGCAAGATAAAATATATTTACAGATTCGTGGAATAAGCGTGTAACATATCTAAGGAAGAATGTTGGTAAACTAGCCTGAAGACATTTTAGCTACATAGATGCATTAATGCTTCAGAAAACCTTAAAGGCAGTATACCGGTACATCATTGGTAATCCGAAAATCAGAAATGTTCACAGATTTACGCCTTACTTACACAATATAAACATGATGACCATAGAAAACTTCCCCTAAAATGGTTTTGTCTAAAGTGCTATAGTCTTTGAGAAATGAGTAAAACAATTAGTTTTTGTCTCATGAGACGAAAATTCAATTCGCCCCAAAACCATTTCGCCCAAGTGCCATTTTGCCCCAAACCACTTCGCCCGAGTGCCATTTCACCCCAAATCACTTCGTCTAAACACTACATCGCCCAAATGCCACTTCGCCCCAAAACCACTTTGTGCACAGGCTGTGGTTCAGGGCGAAATGGTTCAGGGCGAAGTGGTTTTGGGGCGAAATGACTGCAAACCCTTTTTTGACTGTTTTCTCAAAAGTTAGACAAAGTACGGAGCTGGTTTTTGCTCAGGTTGGTTTTAATCATGCATATCTTCAATCACACAAGGGAATAAAACTATTTGTAACAGTTTCCCAATCATGTATACTATCTTAAAGTCCCATGCACGGGACCTTTTTAAAAATATCTAGCATAAAATACCATTTTGGACATAAATAAATGCATGTGGTGTTTGTTACCATTACCATAATTAAACACTTAATAGAATTCCAATTTGCATACATAAATCAATCTTATTAAAGGGCCCCTTATTTAGGATTTTTATCAATGAAGTCTATGCTTTAAAACCACTTTACTCAGTTAAAGTCATAAAAATCCTATTTGGAGCTTGCTTTGGGGGTTAAAACAAAGGTTTTTAGTTTTTATGCTAATGAAAATATGCATATTCATGACCAAGGTCACGACGTCACAAGAGGCAAACACAGGAAAATCACTTTCAACTGTGCACAAAAGATTCCACTTTTTTTCTCAATTTTCCTGAAACTTTTGTAATCCATGGCTGTTTGAGTTTGTTTTACATGTTGCCTGCTGTAAGCCATGACAAAACTGGGGGTAGAAACTGCAGCAATTTGTCACAAGTCCAACTTGAAATCTTATGTTTTTTCTTAACTTTTCCCTTCTGTCTTCCTTATGTGATGCACTCAAAACAGCGCCCTCTGTCTGTGATTTATTGCAATGAAATCTTCAAAGTTGAAAAATGCCACCTTTTATTGATTTTACATCCAAACGAACAATAGTATGTCTTGCTGAACAAGTAATCCGTCATTATGAAGCAAAGCTTAGGCACAAAGTTGTTTAGGATGTCGCAGGCCCTTTAAACCATAAACTAATATGGGCCTACTCTTCTAAAATAGAAACATAATTTTCTTAAAGGAGCTTGTTTATATTTTTCAAGAAAAAGGATTTCGTTCTCACCCAACAATCATATAAAATACCTCCTCAAAAATACTATCCATGGGAAGAGAACAGGAAATTTGCAATCTTTAATTTGGATATACATGTATGGAAGCAAAAAGGTTGGTGTGATCACTGCACTGCTTATGTATTGTAACCGGATAAATTAGTTTACAAAACATTGCTGGTTTTTTATGATATCCTTAAAAATATGCCGATTGAGAGCGCTAAATTTCAGAATGGTAATGAGAAAAATATGACAAATGATATGGTATCAAAATATGAATACCCAAGGGAAAAATGGGGAATCAAAAATGTTATCAGAATTGAACTTAATAACAAGGCGCTGATCAGCCGATGAATTTGGAATCCCTTCAATAATGTTCCAGTTCAGTGATTTCATCCAGGTCCAAAAGGGCCTGTTTTTGAGAAAGTGATTTCCACAATAATGACATTCACAAAATTGACACCAATTGTTGCACACCCAATTGCACTCTGTACTTCATTTAATCAGTTCCTGTAGCAGTATACAGGTATTGTACATCCTCATCCGGTGGAAGTTTCCACTGGCAGATTTCACACAATCTGGGCTTGAAAAGACACCAAATACCTAGTGCCCCATAGCACAGAAAACAACACAACAGGAAATATGGTGACCGTGAACTAAACCTGCTGAGAGATCTGGACATAGGAACTGTGCAGAACGCATGAGGGACGGAAATCAAGAGACAAATGCCTTTCCTTCGTCAACAACAAATGAAAACTACAAACCTGTTTGTTTACCTGCTACTGATGTTAATACACATACCGGTACACCCAGTCTATCACATGTTGAAAATGACTTTACAGTTTTATGCGGAGGTTGTTTTTATGCGTGAGGGACTGATAATCAATAAAATTGACAAAAAAGGCAGTTTTTTACATGCATGTTCAACTATTTCATGAAAATGTGATGTCACATTGTGCCCAGTCAAATTTATTCCGTTAATTTTTGTAATAATGACTGTAAAAAATTGACATTTCTTTACAGATCAAGGTATTATTTTGATTAATTTAAGAAATTTTGAAATCTTCCTCTTCTGCAGGATGACACCACACAGGCTTAACTCTAGGAATTACATAAGTGCTTTTCACACTGACAAACTCTGACCTGGTGTTAAATTTACCCAGGGTAACATTTCGGCTACCCAGGGTAGCTACGAATAACCCAGGGTTGTGGAAAAGCTTGTGTACAAATTTCCCCTTATACGTATGTAACGTGGACAGACAAAATGTCAACATTTTGTTCTGTCCACGTTACATACCTAAGGGAAAAATTGTGCACAGGGTTTTGAGAAATGTATGTTGTGGCAGTATTTTCCTACCTTTTGGGCAAAAGTTATCTCCTGAGAACAGTACAAGCATGGAGGAAGGAAAGTACAAGGGAATTTCTTTAAGTTTGAGATAAACTGAAAACATCTGAAAGAAATTATTAACTTATTTTTCAAATAGGCCCATGGAAAGAACAGTCCTAAACAAAGAAACCTTCAGGTTCAGGATCCTTTGTTCTTCATTGTTTTCATTCCTGATAATACAAGGTTCCTGTTATAACAAGGTACTCTACAAAGTCCCAAGGACCTCTTATCAACAAGGTTTCACTGTATTTCCTTATTTGGCAAAAGAGATAGTATATTTAACCTTTTCCATGAAAAACAAATCTAATCCACATACAATGGAGAAATGTAAAAAAGCCAATCATAGCAATTAAGTAAAGGTTGCCCTTGATACTTTGATCAAATCCGATCTGTTGAATCATTGATTAGATAATTGATTATTCATATCTGAAGATCCAAAACTGGGTTCGTCTACCTTTCTGCATTTGTGTAACTGTAATGCTAAACACCCACATTCAGAGAAAAGGTTCTTCAGGTCACAAAAGGATGAGTCATCCTGACGTCAGCACCCCTATAGACACAAATGGGACAATCTTAATCCAACTCCAACAATGGAGCATTCCATTGTATTTTAGGTGTGCTTCTGATTTCCAGCAATTGATTCCATGCATTGATATAATGTAGTCCAAATTAGGTTGACACCTTTTCATGAATGGATTAGCCCACTTTGACCCTGGGTCTGGCTGGCTCTATTATTATGGAAGGGTGGTTTATGCAAATGAACCTGTTCCATTATGAACACACAAGCAGTGCGCATTGTGTTTGAGTGCATTCAATGCTGTGCACAGGTAGCTTTTTTGTTGTGAGAATGTGTGTGATCTTTGTGATTATTCACTGTACATGTACACATGGTTTCTGTTTACATACAGACAATCTCTGCCCATTTTCCAGTTGAACTCCGAAAAGGCATGTTGTGTGCAGAACTCTGTCAGGATTTTATATTTTGCTGATTTGATCTGGGTCTAATATACATGTTCGACTTGCGCTATTTAGTTCACCGTGGATACTACAGTAATATGACTTTATCATAGGAATAACCATCTTTTGAACAACCAGTACTGTGTCGACCATACTGTGTAAATTGCAGAACACAAACTGTCCGAATTACTGCGTACGGGTCACTTTTTTCTGCAGTTGTCATAATGACCGACATTTTGTTTTGAGGATTTGTTAGTTTTGCAACTTCAGGAGATTTGAGGAAATATCTTTTGTTTTTACTGGGATCTGGACTTTTTAAACTCAACGAAATTTGGTAAGTGTGCAGCATGTGTAAATGCCTATTTTATATACCTCATGCATAGATTCCAGTCATCTGATTGGTTAAAAGTGGGGGCATTGAATCGGCTAGACCCGGCGCGTATGCCAACTGGTCAATAGTCTTTGCCATGCCCCGGGCATAGTCATTTAGCGGGTTCCGGACGCGCGCATTACATGTGTATAGCATAGCTATAGCTGTGCACCAACTATGCAGCTGTGCGCTTCACGTAAACATTCATCAGGACGGTAATGGCGGAATCTCGACGTCATTTTGTCGTCTGTCGTAGATGATGGAGTCCTTAAGAAAGTAAGAGAAGTGGCCTACAGTAAAAACTGTGTCAGGTGAAATGTGCTACTAAAGTGCCAGGTGATTATGCTACAATGTTTGCTGTAAATATACAACTTTTCCCCCGTAGACCAGCTTCCAAAATCGAAACGCGAAGGACCACTGTCATGACTGTATGATGTCTCGTTACTTTTAACCAACCAGATGACAAAAATCTACACATTCGGTATATAAAACAAATATTGACTGCTGTTTATTCGGGTCATGGTTAAGATTATAGGCCCTCGGTGATCTCGAAGCCATGACTATGCCCCTCGGCTTCCGCCTCGGGGCATAGTCATGGCTTCGAGATCACCTTGGGCCTATAATCTTAACCATGCCCCCCATTGCAGTCAATATTTGTACGGTCGCACTAATCACCGTCAGGAACCGTCAGGAACCGTCAGGAGCCGCCAGGAACCGTCAGGAACCGTCAGAAGCCGTCAGGAACCGTCAGAAGCCGTCAGGAACCGTCAGGAAACAATTTAAAAAACCGTCAGGAACCGTCAGAAAGCGTCAAGAAGTTGTCAGGAACCGTCAAGAAAAATAAAGAAAATTAGGCCTACCCAAACTTTAATTTTAAAAAAATTAAACACTTTTTATTTAAAATTATTTTTCTGTTAATTTAACCTGTTTAAATTAAGCTTTAACAATTAACCCTTGCTTGCCTTAAGTGCCTATAATACCTACTCAGTTACTTTTTGATTTCACAAATTTAAATTTCTAAAGAAATTATTTTAAAAATTTAAACTATTATATTTTTTAGTTTTTAATAAAAAAAATAAATGAATTTAACTTTTAAAATGAAACTTTGATTTTCGATGTTTTATATAATATCTTTAATGTCTATATTTTCACTTTTTAAAAATTAGACTAGGCCTATTACATTGATTTGGAAATTAAAAAAACTCGCGCTTATTTTTAACAACAATTATTAATTTCCTTGACGGTATCTGACTACTTCCTGACGATTTCTGGCAGTTACTGACGGTTCCTGACGGTTGTCGGGTCGCCGACTGCTTCCCGACGGTTCGCGAGTGCTTCACGACTACTTCCCGACGGCTCCCGACTGCTTCCCGACGGTTCCTGACGGTTCCTGACGGTCCCTGACGGCTCCCGACGGTTCCTGACGGCTCCTGACGGTTCCTGACGGCTCCTGACGGTTCCTGACGGTGATTAGTAGGACCCATATTTGTATAATATGTAACAGGAATTATGAATAAGTGATTACTTTTTAGGGATTATGACCTAGGGACCGCCGGGGTGAATGAATTTGATACAGAAATGTCGGCATACATGTAGTTGCCAGGTCCGTGACATCACCACCCTATTAAAGAACAATGGCTGATGAATAGGGTGGCGGGGTCACAGACCTGGCGACTATGCTGACATTTATGTTAGCCGTTTATATTTTGCCAAATAGTAGTTATTTGTAAACAAGTAACATTGGTCATAAGTTGGCTACAATTTGGTTCGCTAAGTGTACAGCCAATTCTGTCGGTCGGTGCCACATCACATCCGGTAGGGCTGGAGTGAAAACAATGGTGTGCCCATGATGACAAGCGAAGGTACAAAGCCGTTGACTCGTTGTGTACGCAACATGTACACGTACATGTACACGTACATGGGTTTGTCCATGAAGTTGGGGCACGGTATCCACGTAGCATCGGTATAGTCTGTTTTAATTATATACTGAATATGTATTTACAACTTCAAATTGTTGTTGCAACGGATTGGTATAGTGCCCGGCTATATTCATTCATGTTTTCTTTGGGCAATCTCTCACTGAATATAAGATTCTTGTTTTACCGACGCTACGTGGACACCACATATGTTTAACACTGTCAAGACATTTGACTGAGTCTGTGGTTTGGTACACCATAATGCAAGTACTTTTACTGTAGTGGGATATGCTTTTCTTTCTGAAATGAAATATTGACTGAAGTAGCTGGGCTAAAATGAGACACAGTTTTTGAGATATGATATGTCACAAAACGTTACCCAACTTCATGGACAAACCCACATGTATCTAAGCATTATGAACGAATTTGTTTTCACTCCAGTCTGGGTGTTATGCCCGTATACAGAGGCATATGACACCGGGTCACAAAAGTACCAGTATGTGCGACCGACAGAATAATTATCAACTGTAAAAATGTGAAAATCAGGTAAGAATGGAGAAGTTTTCCTTAAAATGACTTATTAGGTATTATTAATAAATGCAGATTTGATAGAAAAACCCAAATTTAAGAGTGGGAAAATTTAAGATTTTCTTATAAATTTGTAGCCATTGTCATATGTTTTGTGCACAAGGTCTGAAGACACGATCAACGGTAGTTTTCCTTATACATTGAACAAAGATTTGAATAAAATTACATGTACCTCCTGGAATCAACAGATCATCCAATTTTAAGATATACATGTACATGTACTTCCCACTTGCACTTTTGTCGGAAATGTTGCATTTCTGAGATAAATAAATGATAAAATTACTGCCGCTTGGACAAAAAACTGGGCCGCTCGGACAAAAATAATCAATTTTCCCCTCTAAAACACTTCGAAAGTACAGCCAAGTCATTTCTAAAATTAGGTGTAAATTCACCAAACATGATTCGCTAGCCACTGCATGGTGTCATTGTCGTTCACTTACCACGCATATCTACATTGGCAACCCAATCCTTGGTCGATAACGGCCATGGCAGTTGCATGCATTCGTTTTAAACAGTGCCCTCATGCATCGAACACTGATTCGCCGCGTGCGCGCCCGAACAAAAAATTTAGCAGTGGAGAACAGTCACTGTTTTTATTTGAAAACACAGGATTTTTATGTCATGCTCCATATAGACTTAGTACATGGAGTCTCAACTGTAGAATGTGTATGGTAGTTTTTCCCAAAATACATACATGTACGTATGCTTTATATAAAATTAGGTCTTGTGCAGTGTATTTTAAAATATTTGCATTTCAAACAGTATACCACTGTGCCTCATACATGTACAGCGTTTGCCCTTAACTTTTTCCAACTGGCCAACAGGGGCCAGTTTTCACTGGCCCGTCGGCATTTCAAGTGGCCCGGTTAAAATTTCCGGTTGTTCTTTTTACACACAGTCGACATTTAATGTTTGCAATAACCACATTTGAGTGAATAAATTAGGAAAATTTGAGGTCATGAGGTTCTCCCCAGTACAAGTTATATTTTAACTGGACAGCCGGACCATTTGGGGAGGCTTTCCAATTGGCCCGAGATGATTTCAACTGTCATTTGGCCAACGGACCAGTGCTAATTCGAACACTGATGTACATGTAGCTCAGCTGTTAAAGCTTCTGCTTGGTGTGTCAAATCTCTTTGGGAAAACCTGAGATCTCGGGTATAAACCCTGATGAGGCCCATAATTATGATTTTTTTTCATCTCCCCTTTGGTTGTTTCATTTCAATGGTGATTAGGCACCATACCAAATATTATACTGGTATACAGTTGAAGTCAGAAGTATAAATACTGTACATGTACACCACTACCAATACCATCATCACGTGCACCCAAAATGGTAAACAGGACTACCCGAACCATTGCAAGGTGTACAAGCTACATGTATGTTTTAAGTACTGCACGCACGTGAGGAATTCCACAAAATCAAGAATTTAGTAAAGACTGTTACAAAAATTGTGTTAACTTGTAAGCACACCAGTTTTAAAACTTGGTTGCATACAGTTGTATTTATACTTCCGACTTCAACTGTGCATATAACATTTAGTGTATACGTAGTGTTTTGTATTAAACCTGTGAATTGGAGTTTCCGAAACAGCAACCCCAACACCCACACACTCCCACAGTGGGAGTTTCACACTTCGCAGCCCCACAAAAATACCGGTACTCTTTACTGTACAACTTTCAAGTACAAGTGCATTGTGTAGTCATGACATCACCTGTGTAAATTTGTGGATGCGATATCCCAAGCATGACTCACAAGGCTACCACAGATATGTGTACTTGTGAACTACAAGTTGACCCTGGTGTACTATGAGCCATTGGACATTTTTGGAAGGGGAAAGCCCTGTCAGATAATAGGGCTAAATATTGACATTGAGTACAAGTACATTTGTATCTCAGAGTTAATCAGTGACTCAGTGCCTTTTGATAAAATTTGGTTCAGTGCCAAGTTTGTGTGTACACGCTATGTGAAATTTGTATTAAAGCTAAATTTAAATACAGATTACATGATTGAAAAACAGGAATGTTTGTTACACTAAAAAAAAAATTGTAGAAATTTCAGCCACATAGATTCAGGAATGCTTCAGAAAACCTTACAAATCTATGCATGGTTTTCAGTGTGGGAATTTCACTGAGGCCAGGGAGGCAATGCCTTCGTGGCCCCTGGTCTTGCCTTGGTGCCCTTTTGCAATACTCTCATAGACTTTTTGATTTTCCACTGGAAGTGCCCTTTCTAAACACAAAAATGGCAGTGCCCCTTCGGTAAAGAAATTCCTACCCTGGGTTTTTGTGTTAAATAACTTGTATGGTGATCAATGGTAAAAATCGTTTGCAAACATTTTTTAAAGCACCTTCGCTTGGCAATTTCTCCCACAAAGGTACCATTTTCGTGTGGTGTAATTTACAATTGCTGTCAACATTTTAGTCGGGTTTTTCTTGTCAACCTGTGAAGTAAAATGTTGGGTACCGGTAACTGCAAATAAGGTTACCGGTTTAATGAAGATCGAACAAAGTTGAATACTCTTCAGATTGGGCTTACATGTACATGTACATGTGGTTGCTTGGCTTATTGTATTTTGAAATGAATATTTATGTATGTGGGTCTTTCCACACTAATGGGCCTATTTGTAGAATAGGTCAATAATTCCTTTCAGATGTCTTCAGTTTATCCCAAACTTAAAGAAATTACCTTGTACTGTTCTCAGGAGATAACTTTTGCATCAAAAGGTAAGAAAATGCTGCCACAACATACATTTCTGAAAAGCTTGTGTACAAATTTTCCATATACGTATGTAACGGTGGACAGACAAAAATGTCACACTTTTGTCTGTCCACCGTTACATACGTATATGAAAAATTTGTACACAAGCTTTTCAGAAATGTATGTTGTGGCAGCAATTTCTTACCTTTTGATGCAAAAGTTATCTCCTGAGAACAGTACAAGGTAATTTCTTTAAGTTTGGGATAAACTGAAGACATCTGAAAGGAATTATTGACTGATTTTTCAAATAGGCCCATTAGTGTGGAAAGACCCACGTACAATCATGGAGCTATAAAAGCTCCATGGTACAATGTACGTCTATTTCCAGCCTAGTTTATTAAAAGTAACTGGGCTGGAAATACTTTTTGAGATGGTGCATGTCACAAAACATGACCCAACTTCTACACAATGTACCAGTAGAAGTTGTAGGTCTACAATCAACATTATGATTTAGAAATGTACAAGAAATAAATCTTTGTGTTACGGAAATACCAGAGATCATTTCAAAATGACTTTTAAAGCCTAACAAGTGAAAGCAATGAAGTAAACTGCCATTTCGTCGCCTTTTTTGGATAGTGGCGAATCAGCAAAATTCCACTTTCGAGTAAAACGTTATTTTGGTAATGCATATTCTTGTTCTTGGATTTCGTTTTCTTTTCATAAAAGAATAGTGTTATTAGTGAATAGTTTTACTAAAATTATGTTGAGTTTTGGATACATGTAAGGGTAATCTACGGTAGGAGGGATTTCTGGGAGTTCGTGCATGTAATGGATGAGCGCTTTTCGTTCTAACAGCAACACAAAACGCACGGCACAGCCCATGCACTGGATGCCCCCCAGCTATGGTGGTCTGGATACAGGGAAGGAGACCTTAGTTACCGGACTGGTCTATAGTTCAGCTCAAATTGAGTAAAAAAAGCACGGTTGATCAAATACTAAACCCCAACTCCTACATTGGAATTTTTGCTAAATAAAGGAAAAGCACTGAACCCAAGCATGTACTAAAGTTCAACACTACCGGTATGCCATCATACAGTACAATACATCCGTGTTGGACAGTCAAATTTTGAAGTGTTTCAGTACATGTAATTCCTGCCAATTCGTGACGAATGCCAACAAAATCATACTGTGCAGCCTGCTACTGTTCCAAGCATAACAGAGTTGAGGACGTTTGAATTAGTGCTACAATGTACAAGGAAATAACTTGAATTTTACAGTATGCACGTCAACACATTTTAAAATGTGTATAGCTTCCGTGTGCGCGCAACTTCCTTATGTTATATTAAGCATTGGGAGTTTTCCTTTTTTGTGCAACTTCACTCCCACAAACAAAGTTCAAGTGACATTTTACGATTGTGTAAAAATGCTACAAACTGTAATATAAAGGATGTGTTAACGTGTAAAAACATCATTTACATTCTGTGTTGTATGTTCTACCAACATTTCCCTGTGTATGTACTTCCTATCGCGTGATGCAACAACAATTTTTCGTATTCAAATGTGGAAGTCCTACTGTATCTCATTAATATAACAGTGTAGTGTCTACACGTGTGTATGCATACGAAAGACAAATGCATTATGGACAATTTTTGTACGTACATGTACTACACGTACTGTATGTGTTCTGCCAGTACTAGATGTCTTTGCATAAACTTTACTTTCCACGCGGATTGCACCAAAATTCGTTGCCGTTTGGATCGACGTCTGCTAAATTATTGACGCGAAGAACCTAGACAGACCCTATTTCCACCAGGAATTTCACCAGGGATGCACACAGCTTTCATGGATTTGGACCGTGCTGTTGCAGAACTGAAGCTGTTTAGTGGTTGTGGCGCCTGCTCTTGTAAACTGATGGTTCTTGGTTCAATTGCCACCAATGTCTTTGGAATGAATTGGACTTGAACACAAGCTGATAAACATGTACATGTAATGTATGTTCCAGTAGTCTGCATGACCAATGTATGCAGAATACACTCGATTTGGACCATGCTGTCTCAAAACTGAAGCTGTTCAGTGGTTGTAGCACCTGCTCTTGTAAACCGAACATTCTGGGTTCTATTGCCACCAATGCCTTGGGAATGAATTTTACTTGAACTTGAGCTGAAGAGTGTACACAATTTTGTGTACCAGTACATGTAGTCTGGCTATGGATGCAGAATACACTAAAGTAGGTTTAATACAATTTTCCAAACAAAGTAGTTATGAACAGGTCAATCGTGCTGCATTTCCTGTTTTTTATGCTCGAGGGGCCTTCGTGTAGGGTGACTGGTGAAACTTTGAGAATTTTTCCCATTTTAACTCCAATGCATACAGCTGGTTATGGTAACTTACAAATTTGCGAGCTGAACAGGCACAGCATGCATGTTCTTGGCTACATGTAGGTGTCACAAAAATACATTAAATTTGTTTGTCCAGAAAATGGACTTTTGTTCTAACCCAACGATCATATTGTATTAAAATGCCTTCACAAAATACCCATGGGGAAAAAACATGAAATTGGATGTGGAAGAAAAAATGTTGGTGTACTCACTGCACTGTTTTATGTAACTGGACAAATTAGTTTACAAAACACTGGTGGTTTTTTTTTTCACAATATCCTTGGAAATATGGGATTGGGAGCACGAAATTTCAGAATGGTAAATGAGAAAAATATCAATCGCAAGACCTCCACAGAAATGTGAATTCTCGAACACTTTATTGGAAAAGTTCACAAAAAAACAACTGTAAAAACAAGTGAAACAGTATTTGCAAAAGTAGCAATTTCACAAAACTTGTGAGCTTAAAAATAAATACAATGGGGCATTTTTCACAAAAGTTTTACAAAAATTCAGAACTCATGACCTACATGTATCTATAAAAGTGGCAAATTCTCCCAAAATGCTTGTTATAATTTCACCTTCTTTGTTTGGTTTCTTCAACAGGGTCTTAGAAGTTTTGGGACGCCAAACAGGCAGGGCAAGCTGAAAGATCGGCTCGGACGACAGAAGATGTTAACTCCGCCCAGTAACCACGCTCTCAGGATGCCACGTCAACCTCGACCCCAGCGCATGCACACCATTCTGGAGAGCCTTAAAAAAGGCTTGAAGTAAGTAACATACTAAAAGTTCAACCAATATTTCAGATCATGTAAACAAGGCCTGACAAATTTGATTGAGTGAGTTGCATCAGCTTTGTCCAAGAGGGTGAGATTTAAAGGCCCTGGAGATGATCTGTTTTTGAGCGATTCTGCGAATAAAACCATTATAAATCAAAAGAAAGACATCAACAAACTCATCCAAAGAAATTTCAGCTTTGTCAAATGTACCACGTTTAAAAAAACCATGAAAATCCATATGCGTTTTCCTGGTCTTGGCGGGGTGTTTCAAATATTCGTTCTCAGTTGATCGGGTACTACATGTATGTGGCTTGCATCATGCACTCTGTGGCGCACATCATACATGTATACTCCAGTACAGAGCGCCCATGCATTTTGGACCGCGTAGATGCGAACCAAAAAAAAGTAAATCGTTTGCAAAAGATCTAAATAATTTCATCTTTACGGATTATTTTCTGGTAAAATTATATCATTTTGAGCGGAAACCTTTCATTGGGTAGTTGCTATTAATTCAATCTTTAATTTCAGAACTTTTCCCCTGTAAACTCGTCGATTACTTGTTGGGGTCATTGCAAATGATACACTGGCATATGGAGAAAAAAAACCATCAAATTTAGAATCTGCCACTTTTGACTTGGAATCCTCCAATGTCGATGCATTGCTGGAGACAGTTGCGAAAAGCATGTGGTGCAGCCGAAAGCTTCTAAAAGAATGCTGGATCGTCCCTAATGCCATGGCAGACCACCTTGATCGTTTTTCACAACTCCTCAAAAGGTGCAATTGGGGACCTCTGATATAGACAATTTCCTTGACATTGGAGGACGCCACTCGAAAGTGCTGGCAGATTCTGAAATTGAGTTGTTGTGGTTTTTTTCCGTATGTTTTTAAATCTCACCCTCTCGGTGATGCAAGTTGCTCAATAAAATTTATCATACCTTGTTTACATGATCTTAAATTTTAATTTATATCCATTGGATATTATTATTTTTATTATTTTATTTTTTTTTTAAATTGTTTTTAAAATTATTATTATTATTTTTATTCAAAGTGTAATGCGCCCGTGAACATTGGATGGAATGGGCGCAATATAATTTAATAAATTATTATTATTATTAAAATTACAAAATTATTTGGAATCAAAAGTAGGACATGACCCATAGATGAATGGCATGGTTGAATGATTCAATGGCCCACTGATAAACTAATGTTTCAACATTTTGTAAAATCAATGCAATAAATTAGCTTGTGGTATGTAAATGTGACCTACTCTACAAATGAGGTTCAAGGGTATTGTGCCTACAGTATCAATGCTAAAACTCTAATGCCGTGTTTCAACTCTTCCAGGGATACCATCGAAGTCAGCAAGGAAAAGCTGACGGTGATGGAACAGCATTTACACGATCCACAAACAACTTCGTCACGACAGGTATGCATGCGAATCTTTTCTTAAAAATGAATTTATTCCATGCCTTAAACCTAGCGTACATCGACCTTGCAACTGGAAGCAACTAGTGGCAACTGGTGTTTCCGGCAACTGGGAGCAACTAATCAGTTGCTCAAAAAGGTCGATGTACATGCACTTGCAACTACCGGCAGCTGAAAAAATCCCAGTTGCCGCGAGTTGCTCATGTTCTACTTCCTGGCAACTAGTTGTACCCAGTTGCGGTCAGTTGCGTCGATGTACGCGTACTTGCAACTTTGCTGCCAGTTGCTCACGTGCATCTAATCACGTGCGCGAACATCGACAGTAACTGCAAGCACAGTTGCTTCCAGTTGCAAGGGCAATGCACTCTGCACTTTACTGAGTTGCTGTGTCGATGTGCGCACTCTGGAAATGTAGATAAAGCTGGATGCTCCCAGTTGCCACTAGTTGCGGAACTAATCAGTTTTTGTCGATGTGCGCGCTAAAATTAATTTTAACCACTTGACGCCGGAGGACGTGTAAACATGCCAAGATGTCGCATCGGTGTAGCAGAGGACTAGTAAACACGTTTAGGGGAAAATTCATTTGTTACTGCGTTTGACATCTACACTCGCAGTAGTTTCCGAGTGAAATGGCCAAAACAGTTCATAACAAAGCTACATTGGGTATATACATACAATGAGAGTGCATTGTCGTAACAACAATACTTTACCGTGTATGGTTAATGAGTTCAGTTGTTTTTCTTCCTCCATGCTTCAACGCCTACGTTAACTGGTTAAAGGCAGTATACATGATTGGTATCTCGAAAATCAGAAATGTTCACAGATTTACGCCTAACTTAGACAAATATAAACATGATGACCGTAGAAAACTTCCCCTGAAATTGTTTTGTCTAAAGTGCTATAGTCTTTGAGAAATGAGTAAAACAATTAGTTTTCGTCTCATGAGACGAAAATTCATTTCAGTGCCATTTCGCCCCAAACACTTCATCGCCCAAATGCTACATGTACTTCGCCCCAAACCACTTCACGCACAGGCCGTGGCGCAGGGCGAAATGGTTCAGGGCGAAGTGGTTTTGGGGCGAAACCCTTTTTTTTCTGTTTTCTCAAAAGTTAGGAGCTGGGTTTTGCTCAGGTTGGTTTTAATCACGCATATCTTCAATCACACAGGGGAATAAAATTGTTTGCAACAGTTTACCAATCATGTATACTATCTTTAAGCTCCAACTAAATTACATATTTTTCTGCGTTGCAAAGCCACGCCCAGTCTGCAAAATGTTCTCTGACATATAACTTAAAATGTATTGCTTTTGTCTTTTGTTCTTTGTTTCAGGGCTTTCATTACAACCTAGATAAAGTAAGTATTGAAACCTTCACTTAAATTAAAATGTGTGCCAAGTAGGGATAGGACATTTATAAACACCAGCAACAATCTTTAGTGTCGGCCGAATGGTTAACCAGTTAACCGACACTTATAAGAATTGCAAACCGGTTTCTGAATTAACCGTAAATTCCCATACCTAGTGCCAAGTTCTGTTGATGTGATTGCCTGTATTTCTGTTAATACATGTATGTCCTTGGTATATGCAGACATCACCCGATTTTTCTTCACTCTTTATTTTCTTGTTTAAAACTCATTCAAAGGGAAAGTGAAAGGGTTTTATTGTTAAAATCCATTTTTAAAGAACTGTGACTGAAATTGTTTTAGAAAAACTACGTTCAAAATTTGAAATTTAATGTCTTCTTCTTAACATATTTTTTTCTTCCTTTATTGCAGCAAATTAAAGTTGCTGAAAGATATATAAGGTAAGCTATTTTGAAGTCATGCTAATTACAAATGCTAACACAGTACTTGATTAAAAAATTTACACCTAAAAAAATCATGACCAAAATCGGTCTAAACGAATATTCGATATTTATATTATTTATATAATAGAATTGTTTTTGAATTAACCCAGCTTTATAGAAAGAAAGACCTGGAGCCAATTTCACAGAGCTGTTTAGCAGCCGATTTGTGCTAACAGAGGCTCCAGCTATTTCATGGAGACCGTAACCTTAGGCACTGCTAAATGTTTGCTAGCTTCAGAGGCAAAATTTGCTAAACACTTGTGATGCAACAATGCCCATTTCCAAGCACGCGCATGCTTAAGCACGCCGGGGCTGCGAAATAGTGGCAATGTTAGCACAACTTTCCTGCTGTAGTAAGCACACATTTATAGCTACCCGATAGCACTTAAACTTAGAAGCTTGTCCAGATTATTTCCAGAAAATTGCGTTCTAACCTAACAATCATATAAAATACCTCCTCAAAATACTATCCATGGGGAGAAAACAGGAAATTTGCAATCTCCAATTTGTATGTACCGGTAGAAGCAAAAAGGTTGGTGTAATCACTGCACTGCTTTATGTAACCGGGCAAATTAGTTTACTAAACTTCTGTGGATTTTTGATGATATCCTTTGAAATATTTGGATTGAGTATTTGGATTGAGAGCGCAAAATTTCAGAATGGTAGAGAAATGTATGGCACATGATATGGAATCAAAATCTCAACACCTACAAAGACAACATTCACTATGAACATCTAACAATGGAAATTGGGCACACACCATTGTTACTAACAATGGGGTTACAATGAACATGTACATGTTCTTGCTCATAGTGATTGTGTATAGGAAAATGTTGAAAGGAGTGTTCAAAAATATGATCTGGTCACGCTCCTTTAATTAAAAAATTTACACCTAAAAAAATCATGGCTATCAGTCTGAACGACTGGGTTATATCTCTGTACAATGTCGTTCATCTTCTCTCATAACAAAAGAAATATCTTAAGATAGATCTAAGGAGATAACTTCAGCTAAAGAACTGCAATGAATAGGGGTTGTTCTAAAACCCCCACGACCCACGACCCCCTCGACTTGCCTTCACGTGCGATTTTTTTCACGTGCCCGAACCTGTGTTCACAGCCCGATTACGAATGCGGGCCAGCGCGGCCTAGTTCGAATGAGCTGCGCGTCGCCGTGTCATTGCTTCCAATACGTTTTTAATGTGTGTATAACCGAAGGGGCCATCCATAAAGTACGTAAGCACGGAATGCCGACTTTTTAGACTACGCGGCTCCCCCGTACGCAAATTTCGTGACGTCACCCACATACTTTAACGTTTGGTGTAGGCATTGGCTCCAACCCTCCCTCTCCCCCTCCGTGCGTACGTAGTTTATGGATGGCCCCGAAAGCGGTACAGCTTATCAGTCAGTCCGCAGCGCACGCGTTAATGAGGTCAAATCCTGAATTTTCTTTGCACGGCTTGTGTCGCGATCAAGCCCCGACAAAAAAATAACGCTATATTTCGATAGGGGAGATAATGAGCTTAACTAGTGTAAGATCGGGTTTTAGAAGGTAGGAAATATAGTCATTTTTAAGAACGTATTGGAAGCAACACTATGACGTCGCGTTCGCACACGGCGACGCGGCTCATTCGAACTAGGCCGGGCTGGCGCTGGCGCATGGCTATGGCCCGCATTCGTAATCGGGCTGTGAACACAGGTTCGGGCACGTGAAAAAATCGCACGTGAAGGCAAGTCGTGGGGGTCGTGAGTCGTGGGTCGAGGGGGTTTTAGAACAACCCAATGAATAGTGCCACAACATACCTTCCTGAAAGCCCTGTGTGCAAATGTCCAATATACCGTATGTAACAAGGACACAAAAATAGGAAATAAATAGGAAATTTGCACACAGATTTTTCAGAAAGGTATGTTGTTGCACTATTTGTTGCTTAAGTTATCTTTTTAGATTTGTCTTAAGAAATTTATTTTGTTTTGAGAGAAGATAACTGGCATTGCTGTTGATCTGGTGAAAAAGTCTCTCCAGTATTGAAAACAGACTTATATTCGACCGAACATTTTGTTAGAATTATTTGAATTACAATACTGACAATAAGTTAGAAATATTGTGGGGTGTACGCGCGCAGATATTTTATTAAGGGTGATGCATTCCTCTTGAATGATTTTGTACATGATTAGACAATCTGCATGACAGTCACTCCTTGTCACAGAAATGGGTGAAAACAATCATTTGAAAAGGAAAAATTCCCAAAACACAACATACCGATATTCCTAGCTTAGAAGAAAGAGACCTGGCCTGCACTATCAGTTACTGCTCGTTCCTATTGTATGCTAAATTTATCCTGGATAGTGAAGTTATCGCCCTTGGCAGGGCCAAAGTGCGGTGTTTACATGTATGTCTGGGCTAGGGTAGCCAGTCTGGTAGGCTCCTGCTGAGGCTAAGGGCCCTGGAGGGGGTTTACATGTATGGTCAGTAAAAAAAATACTGAAAAAACCCCAACAAAAGATTGTCCGCACTAAACTCTTTTTGATGAAACTGATGGAGACGCTTTTCTGACTGTCCATAATAGAAAAATTGAGATTGGACTGAAATTTTCCAAGAAATTTTACTGAGACATTCGTGAAAAATGTTGTGGTTGAGACTCATTTCTAAAATTAGGGGTTCAAAAATGTTTGGTGTACCAGTTAGATTTAACACTTTGCATTGTATTCATCAGTTGTAATTTAATGTTATTTCATTCCCATTTCAAGTTATACAGTCTTAATAAGTGTCAAACTTTGGCCCTAATCTGCAAAGTCCTTCAAGCCGTGTCCGCATTGGACTTGTTTTTCGGGAGGTATTATTACCGAGACGATGGTAAAATGAAAAATGGCTATATTTTTTCTGCTGTCCGCATTTGGACTTTTTTTGACATGGAAACATTTTACTGTGACCTTGGGAGAGCATGCGCAGTGTCCCTTCGCAGTTTGATCTTCACGGCCTAGACGTACGCTTCCAGAGCGCTTTAACCGACTAGCTGTGTCGGTGTCCGCATTGGACTTAAAATGGAAAAAAATACCGATCGTTTAGGTTTAAGTTTTTCCCAAAAAGTCCAATGTGGACAGAAACAAGTTGTATTATCAGGAAGGAAAACAGTTGCCCAAAGAACAAAAGAGTTAGACCTCGAATTTTCCTTGTTATAAGCAGAATTCTGTATTTATAAACAGTGCTCTTACATTACAAGATTAGACTGTACATGAAAATATTTCTTTTTATTTGCCAAAGTCAAATATCAGAAGAAAATTACTGGATACTTGAAAAACACTTTTAAAACTACAAGTCCGGCCGGATGGCTCAATCGGTAGACTGGTCTGTTAAACTGGACGTTCATATTCGATCAGGGTTCTTTGCTTAATTTAGTCCAATATGAACACAAACTATATTTTTCCTCTTGGAATTCACCCAACCTTTTGCCTCCTGCTAAGACGAAGAGTTCAGTGATAAGTCAAACAGAAAGTTTGAAACCTAAGCCAAATACAGGAAACAGACAAAGCCAGATTTTCCTGTGGATAAGCGAAGCTTTGAAGTGATAGATTTACTAGTTCAGGAATTAAGTACATGTAGGCCATACATGTAGGTTGCTGCTGTTGTTGTTGTTGCCTCTGGCCCGGATGGGTTTGCCAGTATAAATGAACCCGGGTTCCTGTTGATTGGAAAATTTACATACATTGTTTTGGTTTCGGTTTCCTTCAGTTATTTGAACAAGCAAGCAAAGATAATGTTTTTCTCCTACTCTTTGATATAAAAGTGTAGGAATGTAGGTTGGACACTTCCAATACTTTTTAGATAAATCAGAATAATTACATGTAAATGGCAGGCGCGGAACCAGAGGGGAGGGGGTGGTCAAAACTGACACCAAAAAAAGTAAATGTAATGCATTTTCGGTGTTTGTCTGCCTGTCGGCAACAAGCTGATATAAAAAATCTGGGTGTACAATCACATACTAAACAAACTCAGTAAACTGTTACAGATCATAACACAAAGAAATCACTGAAAATGGCAAAACCTTTTGTACACAAGTCAATGGAGATTTCCTCTGTTGTCCTGAGATGACATCACGGATTTGCTCATGAATATGGACAATTCACATTAGCATAAAAATAGAAAACTTTCAATTGCACCAAAACGGTACAATCGATTTTTCTGAAATTGACCGAAATGTGTAAAACACACCCTCTACTATTATTATATTTAATAAAAACCCTATTTCACACGTCCTTTAATTTTGTAATTCTACCACACGGACATCCTATTTTAACCAAAAGAAGTCTAATTGGGACACCATATTACACATGTGCATACAATTCTGGGAAATAAGACACTAATTTTCTACTTCCAGGTATGGCCATAAAACCACAAACACAGGCACATGTACATTTTTGGGTGTTGAAAAAATAACAAACAAGGGTCACCACATCCTCAAGGAAAATGGCAAAATACCAAAAATAGATTTCTTTTTCTTATTTGTCTCAGCAAATACCACAAATCCGTTCAAGGTTTCTTATTCAGAGGGGTGAAGTCACCAAAATATTGTTTTAAGGTCAAAAGACTGAGACCTGGATTAGGAAGTGAAATCCTACCCACAAGGAGAAGGTCAGGTCCCATACTTAAGGGTTAATGCACTAATGTGGCAGCCTTTTTGTTCACACTTGCTTAACTTTTATCCCAACTGAGGCCAAAGTGGGAGTTCAACTCAAATTAGGGAAAGAAATTCCCTCCGAAATTTACTTGCACTTTGTGCAAGTTGTGATTTGAATTAACTTGTGCGAACTTGCGCTGAACTTATCGTCTCGGGAAAAGTTCCCTGGTCAATGCATAGTTCCGAGATTGCCCAGTTAACCCCGCCCCTTAGATATTGTTGCTATGTGCTCACAAGCTATAGCAAAAAAATGGCGATACAACGTACAAAGCAATGGGACTCGGCATGGAAAGCACAGATTCATTGGAGAAAACTCAAAGGTATTTATGTTTTAGGGTCGACAGTTACCGTAGCACACACTGAGCGAAGGGCTAGTAATGCAGGGATGTCATATATTCATAAGAATGCGCTTTCCTACCTTTGAACAGCGAATCGCCCGACATTGAAACCAAAATTCACCCGGTCACTGGCGCATACAACATACAAACTGTATGGGCAGAAAATCGCGTGATTGTGGATGATTGCATCACTTTGACCTATGTGGGCGCCGTCTGCTAGCTCTGTTGTGATTGGTCGGCGGGTTCGGCTTG
Organism: Henricia sp. BOLD:AAB3569; assembly: GCA_037783545.1. Classification (NCBI taxonomy): domain Eukaryota; kingdom Metazoa; phylum Echinodermata; class Asteroidea; order Spinulosida; family Echinasteridae; genus Henricia; species Henricia sp. BOLD:AAB3569. Next base: position 879,437 of record JBBELK010000158.1, on the reverse strand, counting down.
ATTGACAGGTCGGAACTATGCATTGTCCTGGGCAGCAGTTGGCCAGGAAAAGTAACCACTGGACTCGGGAAAAGTTACTGAGAGGAAAACATCCTAGGCTGTCCGCATTGGACTTAAAATGGGGAAAGTACCCATCGTCTCGGTAAGTTTTCCCCCAAAAAAGTGCAATGCGGACAGGCCTTTAAAGTCTAAAAAATTAATTACTTAAAGGCACAGGCTCATCAGCAATGCGCGCGCCCAATTCGTGCCATGAAATACGCTGCTCCATGTCTTTGCTATGGAGCTGCGTATTTTGTGGCACAAGTTTGGCGCGCGCGCATTGCTGACGAGCCTGTGCCTTTAAGTTTTTAATTCTAAATGTTGAAGGAGTGTTTACATAACGGCGTTCCAATTTAATAAATGGAAATTATTGATATTTTTTTTTCCTTCAGAAAACTACAGTTTCATCTTGCCAAAGTGGAAGAAGTTTACGAACAGTACGACAAAGAACTGAAAGTTCGAGAAGGTATAATTAATTAGGCCAAACAAAATAAATGGTGTGTTTACGGTAACCCGACCTACCTGGAATTTTTAAGGCCAAATTGCCGACCTCAAACTTTTTATTGCCAATTTTCAAGTTGATAATTTTAAATGAGCACTATTTGCAATAATTTCCAACGAACATAACATTTTTTACACTTGTACATGAACATGTTTAATATTGTTAATAGTGAGTTTCAAAAATTGCAAAACAACACGCAAATGCATGAACTACCTACCTACCTACCGGTACCTGGATTTTTGTTAGGTCGTTACCGTAAACGCACCATTAATTTTGTTTGGCCTTAATTATGTTATTTCAATTATTACTTATTAGCTAATTTTGGTACTGAAACCATTGATTCGTCAAAAGTGCCCAAGGCTCGTAAGCCTAAAGAAACCTGTGATGAGAAGACGATGAAGAAATGCTCAGTTTTAGAGGTGGGAGGAAAACCCCTACACACATAGGGGAAACCCACGGAATCAAGCAGGGACTGAGAACCCAATCCATATACTTGTAGTTGACTTGTGCCTACATGTAGTCAACACCGGCCGGTGGTCGAGTGGTTAAGATGTCTGCCTGGTAAGTAGGAGGTCGTGGGTTCAACTCCCACCCAAGCACGCTATGCAGTTTTTTCAGTGTGTCTCGGGGAAGCACTGATTATACAGTGCTAATCAAAATACATCAGGTTGGGCAAAACAAACCCTAACATGTAGTATGTTTCTTAAATTTTGTTCCACCAGGTGCAGTAAACGTCGTCAAAGCGTACGCAGACAAAAATCTCCCTCACGCCAAAGAACCGTCCAATGAGGCAAAAGCCGGAGTTAGGGACTGTACGCAGGTAAGCTAGTCATGTGACCACCACCAAGCCCGGCAAGTCCTTACAAGTCAATGGGTCTTAGTCTGTGACCCCGCCCATGGCCCCGCCCATGGCCCCGCCCATGGCCCCGCCCATGGCCCCGCCCACATCCCTTGCAGTAACATTCCTCCACGTAATCATTTAATGCGTTTCCATTTGCCATTTGTTTTAAGTGCCCAAGCGGAAAGTTACAGCGACCTCGCTGTACATTTTCCTGTCCAAGCCCAACATTTACTGCAGAGTCATGTTATTTTTACAAGGCAAAACTGTTCCCACCGGACAAAAATACAATCCTGTAAAAATACCGTGGCTGAGCACAAGGTTTCTGCATCCTGTTAATTTTACACAGTGGCCGCTGTAACTTGACAGGGATGCTAATTCTCTGTGTGTCCCCATTAGACTTAATTTTGTTATTAACAAACCACGGTAGTTTAACCAAAAAGTTCAAAGGTTTTCACGGCCCCTATCAGCCAGTAAGTTTCACATCGAGGTTGCGGTAACTTGTCGGGGATGCTAATCTACGTGTCCCCTTAGACTTAGATTTACATTTGTAATTCTACTGCAGGGCAATTCTGAAAATTCAAATTTACACTTCAGAGACTTTGAGGGCTTGTAATGCTTCACGTATTTGTTTGATTTTAAACACATGTTTTTCAAGCATCATTGATGGAAGTGTAATTCCTGAAAAAGTGATTGCAATGCCATTCTCAGTAAGAGTGTAGGGTCCCCAAAACCCTCGGTTTCAGACGTACTCATTGAGTACGTCCGAAACCGAGATATTTTTGGATGTACCACGCATATTGAGAATGGCATTACAATCATATTTTTAGGAATTACACTTCCATCAATGATGCTTGAAGAACATGTGTTTTAAATCAAACAACTTGAATATGTGAAGCATTACAATCCCTCAAAGTCTCTGAAGTGTAAATTTGAATTTCCGGAATTGCCCTGCAACAGCCATGTTAGTTTAACCACCTACCTCCATGGTTTAACCCAAAAAAGCCCAATGGGAACACCACTTAAAACTAACAATCGACAGTTGACACTCGACAATTTTGGGTGTTTACTGGCTGTTCCGCATTGGACTAAATTTGGTAAATTTTACAACGAACTCCGTAAGTTTTACAAAAATCAGTTCAATGTGAACATAGCTTCTTCTGCAGTGTATTTCCAGTCCAAACTTCGTTAGCCTTGGAGCTGACAACAAGCATTTAATTTGCCATCTATCAACATAGCCCCATTGTGTTATGATGGCCTTGTGTGTTGGCATAAGGTTATCCTGTATTAAGCCCACAGGAACCAAAATTGCACCCCAGTCTGACCCCCTTAATAAGCCCTTCAGTCTGCACTCTATAGTGTAACATCAGGAATCAATTAAGGGTGCGCTATGGGGGTCCTGGGGATTCCAGAATTGGCCAAAAAACTCATAATGATATAGCTTTTGGTCTGGAAGCAGGTTTTCACATTACAGAATTTAAGTGCCTTTGCAGAGCCAATTTTTTAGAATTTGTTTCTGGGTCATGCCATGAAAACAGGAAATAATGTCCCCCTTAGATTGTGACACTTTTGGAATTGATTTTTTGTTTTATTATAGCAGGTTTTAGAGAAAGATTACCCTCGGCATATAATCAGTATGTGGCCTCAGTATGTATACTAGTGACATCTTCTGAAATGAGTCTTTCCACAGTAAAGGGGGCATTTTGGCAACAGACCATATTTTCCAGAAAATATCTTTGTCTGGTCTCAAAATAAAAGAAATAAGTTTCAGTTGTTCTGAGGAGATAACTTAGGCTCAAAAAGAGTTACAAATAGTGTGACAACATGCCTTTCTAAAAACCCTGTGTACTAATTTCCAATATATGCTCGTAACCGGGACGGCCTAAAATGTAACACAAGTGTCCGTCCCGGTAATGAGCGTATATTGAAAATTTGTACACAGGGTTTTTAGAAAGGCATGTTGTCACACTATTTGTAACCCTTTTGGGCCTAAGTTATCTCTTCAGAACAACTGAAACTTATTTATTTTATTTTGAGACCAGACAAAGGTATTTCCTCGAAAATATGGTCTGTGTTGCCAAATGCCCCCTTTACGGTGGAAAGACCCATGTACCGGTATATTCTCGAAGGGTACATGTATCTGCTCCAATACAAAAAAAACCAGAAAGGCCATGACCTTCACGGACTCCATAAATTATCAGCATGAAAATGTATTTTTAAATATTCCCAAACCATTCCCAGAATTCCATTCACGAGTTTCTCTTTAATACACAGTGCATTATATCTGTTGGGTCAGTGCATTGCACTGCATGCATAGACCTCCTACGAAGGGAAGTGCAACCCCAGTTGGGTTACATCAGTGACCTGTGTAATTCAATTAGAGGCCTTTCACTGAATCTTGTGTGCTCTTAGTAATTTGTTTTCCAGTCCACAGTCCACACTTTGAAGATCTAATGTTGTTGTCATTGGTTATTGACCTTACTTGTAGCTAGGGGGCGACAGATTACCCAGAGGCTAATTTTGTGAAACTTTTTAGCAGAAAATACAGCTTTTTAGGCAGAAAATAATGCGGTTACCAGCCAAAACTTTATGTTACAAGTATCTGTATTACTGGTGCTCTGCCAATTTTTGCTAAACACAAAATGTGTGTAAAATATGGCTAAGGCTTTAAGTCATATGTTCACCGGGCCCCGTATAAATTTTTCTGCCTACAGTGGATTTCTCAAAGATTTCGAAATTCCGTCCTAAAATCGTACGGCATCCGTACGAATGCTGCGGGGAGCCGTACTGGGCCTGCGCGATGCTGTCTATGACTTGTCTACGGGCTTACGACCAGTAAAAATTTCTACGACACATCTGGAACTTTTATGTGCCCTACAACAAGGAAATAATGCCAAGGCGCCCGCAGGGTGGCCACGGTACCCTTGCGGCCACCGTGAGATTTTGCAAATTTTGGGCCCGTACGGGCACCTTACCCCGAATCGGTGGATATGTGACCTAAGAAAAAACAGGTTACCAAAATCTGTATTACTTTTGACTGGTGCTCTACCAATTTTGTGTAAGAAGGCTTGTGCTTATACTGAAATTATAAATTGATTTCGTTTGTTTTTTTATCCCAGAGTTTATGTCAAATGGAGGCTGAATTGGAGGCTAATTTGGGTGCATTTATCGTGAAAATAGAAGGTAAGACTTTCGTTGAATTATTGGCACAATAAACCTAAAACAGAATGACGTCGCGGTTCGTTTACGTGCACGCAAATCTATGGGGAGTCTCGGGTTAGCAGACGGTACCAGACCCAAGGAAAGGTCACAAGTAAACAAACCATGACGTCACTATGTTTTGGGTCTATTATCACAGATCTTTAAAAAAATATTAGGTGACTTGAACTAGTATGGTTCAAATGTGTCGTGGACACCCAAGACACATTTCATGCATCTTGCAATTTTATTTAAAATGGGTTCAAAAGTGTAGGAAACCCCACGACACACACACACAATGCACCCTGTATGTATTGTGTCGTGGGAAGTGTCGGAATCTTGAACCCACTGCCCCGACACACCTCTGCTTCCTGACACAACCGGGGTCATTTGTGTCAGGAAGCGTGTTGGGTTTATTCGTCCTCTTTTAGTCATATTGGCTAACCGTGTGTGACCTTTCGGTGTGACCGTGTGTGACCTCACTACTAACAAACTACCACTATAAAAAAATACTTTTTTTATAGATTCCGTGATGTTTGTTACATTGAATTTCTACTGGCAACTCGCAGTTTAAACCTTGGTACGCGTTGTTAACACAATATCCCAATTTTTAATCCCAGGTATTGCAGGGTTTGCCAGGGTATGCCGAGGCGACGTCTTCGAGGTCATCTTTAGATACGGACTGCAGAAGTGGAAAGCAAAATGCAAGGTGGAAAAAGACTTGAGTCAGAGTTGGGATATTGACGAAATCGCCATGTACCCAATGCTGGCAGATTTCCTGACGATTAAGGTGAGCCCTCATTACACCACTTGCAGTGACACAAAATTTTACTTGGATAGTTGACAAGAAAAACCTGTCTAAAAGTATCGATAGCAATGGTAACAAACTGGTAAAATGGTACCTTTGTGGGAGAAATTGCCAACTGAAGGTTCTTTAAAACAAAAAAATGGTCTGCAGACAATTTTGTTACCATTCATTCAACACAAAAACCATGCATGGATTTTTCTGGTTTTCTAAAGTATTACTATATCTAGCTAAATCAATTTCTGATTAATTGCGATATTATTCGAATGGGCCATTCAACACCGGCTAGCTCGGTGGTCGAGTGGTTAAGACGTCTGCCTTGTTTGCAGGAGGTCGTGGGTTCGAGTCCCACCCGAACACGCTATGAAGTTTTTCATAGTGTCTCGGGTAAGCACTGAGTATAGAGTGTTAATAATTACGTCGGGTAAGGGCAAAATAAACCTTAATTGCAATCAGTTTCCCCGACGCAAGCTAAATCGATTTCTGCATCTATGTGGCTGAAATTTCTACAAGACAGTTTATCAACATTATTCTTCAGTTATGTAATGCTGTCGTTCCTGTTTTTAAACGTTTTCCAATCATGTAGTCTGTCTTTAATACTTTTGTTCCTGGTTGCAGGTTACCGAAATGCGAGGCATTGCAAGATCCAACATGGTCATCGGCAACCTGGAGTTTGATACCTCTGATTTCTACCAAGCTGACCCGCAGACCTTGACGATAGACGTCAACGAAACTGGCACGATCAAACTTAACCTAGTCGTCACATGGAGGTCAGTGTTTGTCACGTGTCTGTCACAAGTGCGTCGCTTGTGCTCACATGTGTGTCACATGTGTGTCACATGTGTGTCACATGTGTGTCACATGTGCGTCACATGTGCGTCACATGTGCGTCACATGCCCGTCACATGCCCGTCACGAAGATTCGAATTGCTCTGTTTGATGAAGCAATGCGTCTTGCACATTTTCAAATCAAAATACCCCAAAAGGAGAGGGTTGAAATAATTGTCCTTTCAATTTTTCCCTGCAGTCCATTCCACGTTACCGAGGAGGTGTACAGAAGCCCCAAGAATTCCTACAGTCGCAGAGAAAGAGCATTTACGGAATCTGTTATCAATTCACCGGTAAGAGACTGTATAGTAGTAGCATGACCCACAAACAAGTTGACTTTTCCATCTTTGCTGCATATAAAGGATTATTTGTTAAGAAATTAGTCTTTCCACAGTAAAGGGGGCATTTTGGCAACACAGACCATATTTTCCAGAAAATACCTTTGTCTGGTCTCAAAATAAAAAAATAAGTTTTTGTTGTTCTGAAGAGATAACTTGGGCCCAAAAAGGGTTACAAATAGTGTGACAACATGCCTTTTTAAAAACCCTGTGTAAAAATTTCCAATATACGCTCATAACCAATATACGCTCGTAACAAGTGTCCGTCCCGGTTACGAGCGTATATTGGAAATTTGTACACAGGGTTTTTAGAAAGGCATGTTGTCACACTATTTGTAACCCTTTTTGGGCCTAAGTTATCTCTTCAGAACAACTTTAACATTTTTTTAATTTTGAGACCAGACAAAGGTATTTCCTCAAAAATATGGTCTGTGTTGCCAAAATGCCCCCTTTACTTTGGAAAGACCCACATACATTAATTTTCATTTTGATGTATAAATTAATAACAGACGCTACTTTTCAACTATAAAATTTTCGTAACGAAAACTTAAAGAAAGAGGGTGCTATTTAGGGCATACTTTAGGAACACACAAGAGAACAGTAGAACATTGAAACTGGTATTGTGACAAACTGCTGCAGTTTTCATTCCCAGTTTTTTCATGGCTTACACCTGACAACATAAAACAAACTCATACAATCACGGGTTACAACAGTTTCAGCAAGTTAGTGAAAAGAGTGGAATCTTTTGTGCACAGTTGAATGTGTTTTCCCTGTGTTTGCATAATGTGACATCACAACTTTACTCATGAATATGCAAATTTTTATTAAGCATAAAAACCAGAAACTTTGATTTTAATCTCCCAAATCAGTCTCCAAGCAGAGTTTTTATAACTATAAGTGAATGAAGTTTTTGCATAACATAGAATTCATTGATAAAGTACCATTTCAGAAATTATATTATTGAGCCAAATGGCCAGGGGTAATAATGTATTAAAGTGCATTGGGTTGTGAGTGAACTCAACAATATATGAACAGAACATTGTTATTATTTCATAACAAACAGAAATCCCCAAACACCAGTGGCCAAGAGCTCTCTAAATCTCCCTCAAAGAAGCACCCTTCCAAGACGTTAGACCTTGCCACAACGCCCACCTTAACCCTAGATGAGGCCATGCACAATGTTACAAGACTTCTGGAGATCTTAAAGGGCCAGTACTCAGAACTGGACTTGCTTGAGAAACAAGTCGGACAACTCAACAACTTAATAACGGTAAGTTTATTAATATCACTTAATGCCGCAAAGGGACGACAGGCCGGTAAGACTTCACCAGACTACCACCGAAATTTCGGCTAAAAGACATCGATTGAACACCAAATTTCTGTTACCCAAAGGTTCCAAAAATGGTTCCACACCTAATAAAAATGCTTCGAGACCTAATAACAATGGTTCTCGATTTTAAAAAGATGGTGTTTGACCTAAAAAAAATTGATTTTGACTTCCAAAATATTGGGGCTATGCCAAATTGTCGCCCTAACCAACCGCGTCGCCCTAATAGGGCTCTCTACACAAAAAGTGTCGCCCCATTGGATAAAATAGAGAAATATCCTTTCGTGTGGCAGAGCACTTTTAAAGGCCCAAACATGTCTGAATTATTATCTAAAAGCTTACTTGTTATCAAGATGGTAATGGTAGTAATCATCCTGTGAAATTATTTCGTCTGAAGTGCCCCCATTCATGAGAAAAATTACAAAACTGTTTGAATCTTCAAAAATCGCCTGTAGGAGATTTTTGGAGCCATTCAATTATGCACAAAAACCATGCTTGGATTTTTCAGCTTTTCTAGAGTATTACTGCATCTATGTGGCTGAAATTTCTACAAGGCAGTTTTCTCGACATGGGCTGTCAATTACCAGTGGAAATCACACTGTTTTTAATAGTTTTTAACCAATCATGTATAAACACATACTACCTTTAAGCAAATCTAGGTTTCCCTGGATCCTGATATGGAATCTTCTTACATGAAAAACAGTCTTTGTTGCATCAAAATCAGTCAAGCGAATCAAAAGTGGTCATTTTTTGTACAGCAAGGTCAGCCCTCAACTAGGAGTGACTGCCTATTAGGTCTTTCCACACTAATGGACTATTTTTGTCTGTCCACCGTTAAATACGTAAATAGACAACTTGTACACAGGCTTTTCAGAAATTTATGTTGTGGCAGCATTTTCTTACCTTTTTGGGCAAAAGTTATCTCCTGAGAACAGTACAAGGGAATTTCTTTAAGTTTGAGATAAACTAAAGACATCTGAAAGGAATTGACTTATTTTTCAAATAGGCCCATTAGCGTGGAAAGACCCTTTTGACTAATTCTGAACTGGGTGACCGATTCTGTTCATGAACTAGGGTGCGACTTTGCTGCACCAAAACTGACATAACATTTGATTCGCTTTGCTGATTTTTATGCAATAAAGACAATTTATTTCAAGTGAGAAGATTCCCTATCGGGCCAGGGAAACCTACATTCTGAGGCTGCTTGCTTTAGCCTGGATATTGTTTGGGGCGGACACCCTGTATATTAATCTTGTTGGCAAAAGGTTTAAGCTGTGTTAATTTGTTTTCTTCATGGCAGCGAATTCGCGAGAGGAAGAAGCATGATTCGACCATGAGCCTAATGGTCAGGAACGCGCTAGAAAGTTTTGACTTTCTGAACGACGTGGATGACGACGACACGTGTTTGGCCAACGACACATGTTTGACCAACCACACGTGTTTGACCAACGACAGTGGTAGTGGCAGCATGGATGAGTAAGTTTGCCGATCATTTGCGTTACCTTTTTTTAATTTTATGTACTTCATGTGTAGATTCCTGTCATCTGATTGGTGAAAGATAGATTACATGATTGAAAAAATGTTACATCTCCAAGTATGATTGAAGATGTGTATGATAAAAACCAACCTGTGTATAGACCAATCCGGTTACTAAGGTCTCCTTCCCTGTATATCCGCCATAGCTGGGGTCGTCCAGTGCATGGGCTGTGCATTTTGTGTTGCTGTTAGAACGAAAAGCGCTCATCCATTACATGCACGAACGCGCCCCCTCCGCATGCACGCACGTGTGCCCCCTTCGCGTACACAACCCTACAAAGACGCGCAACTTGTTCGAAGTAAACAAATGCAACTTCAGCAACAGCAAAAACATACAGTTCATTCAGTGGAAGCCCCCCAGCTATGGCGGATGTACAGGGAAGGAGACCTTAGATACCGGATTGGTGTATAAGTCGGCTCAGTACCTCATCTACGTTCTGAGAAAAAAGTGAAAACATTTTTTTTCTGGAAAAATCTGAACAAGCTCCTTTATTCAGATTTTTCAAAAAAATGGATTTCGTTCTACCGTAACAATCACGTAAAACACCTCCCCAAAATACTATCCATGGGAAGAAAACAGAAAGTTTGCAATCTCCAATTTGGATGTGGAAGCAAAAAGGTTGGTGTAATCACTGCACTGCTTTATGGAACGGATAAATTAGTTTACAAAACATCAATGGTTTTTTGACGATTTCCGTGAAAATATATGGATTGGGAGTGCAAAATTTCAGAATGGTAATGAGAAAAATGTGACAAATGCTATGGTATAAAAATCTCAAAAACTATGGATGCTAGGATAGGGCGACAATTTGTGTGTAAAAAAGCTATATTAGGGCGACACGCTCAATAGGGCGACATTTTGGTGTCGCCCTAATATTTTTGAGATTAAAATCATTTTTTTAGGTCAAAAACCTTTCTTTTTTTTTAGGTCAAAAACCATTTTTATTAGGACTAGAACCAATTCTCTTAGGTCTGGAAGCATTTTTGGAAGCTTTGGGTAAAACAATTTTGAGTGATTCTTGCCGAAACTTCGGTGGTCCCCGGGGAGAGGCTTCCCGAAATGTCGCCCTATTGCTGCATCCAGAGTTCTTACAACACCCATGGGAAAATGGGGCTGTAAAAAATGTGATCTGGACACGCTCCTTTAATCATTAATTAATTTTGTTCCTACCCAGGAACCGATCCAGTATAACATCAGACGATTTCTGCAAGTCCCAGTCATCATCTGAACGACTAAGCGATTGCGCCAGTTTAGACGACCCCCCTCCCACGTCCTCCACCACCTACGAGCCACCGAGCCCGCCGCCCCTGAACTTTTCCATGATACGTGCCAACCGCAGCTCACGTATCATCAACATGAGCGAGAAGCGTGAAAGCCGGCTCATCGAGATGAACGAACAACGCGAGACACCGCCGCTTTTCCATACGTACGGTCGCTGCTGGGAGGAGGGATCGGAGAAAGTCATTAAGCTGACGACAGGGAGCGATTCCATTGATATGGTGGCCATACAGCATCTCATGTATATAGAGTATCTGCTGAGTGTAAGTTGCACAAAATTTCAACTTGCCACCATTATATTGATGACGTCACTTCCTACAAATTTTCACGTGCATCAGGATTTTAAGCGTATTTTTTTGTGACGCGCATCGGTTGCACCGTATTTTAAACAAAATTTAAGCAACACGCGCGCGTGTTTGGAACATGTTCAAGCATGTGCTTGCGCGTACTATATGGCGTTTAATACATAATACCTTATACATAATCGGTGATGGGCAATATCAGACTTGAAATAAGTCTGAAATGGCACAACCAGCCCTTTGTATCTGATATCAAAAATGTTTTCTTACGCTGCAATTCTCTCATCTCGTAATTGGTTGTTTCATTTTAATAGTTATTAGGCACCATACCAAACACTGTACTTGATTTGTCCCCAGGACCTCTGTCTCACAGTGCGTATGCATTTGATTCAAACCCGAGACCCCTGACTCGCTGGGTAGATGCTCAACCAACATACGAAATATTCCATTTGATTCGAACCAGAGACCTCTGACTCACTGGGCAGATGCTTAACCACCATACGCAATATTCCATTTGATTTGAACCCGAGACCCCTGACTCACCGGGCAGATGCTCTACCACCATACGAAATATTCCATTTGATTCGAACCCGAGACCCCTGACTCACTGGGCAGATGCTCAACCACCATATGAAATATTTCATTTGATTCGAACCTGAGACCTCTGACTCACTGGGAAAATGCTCAACCACCATACCAAATATTCCATTTGATTTGAACCCGAGACCTCTGACTCACCGGGCAGATGCTCTACCACCATACAAAATATTCCATTTGATTTGAACCCAAGACCCCTGACTCACCGGGCAGATGCTCTACCACCATACGAAATATTCCATTTGATTTGAACCCGAGACCTCTAATTTAATGGGCAGATGCTCCATACCAAATATTGCATTTCGCGACTCTTAATTTACTTTCTTTCTTTTCTTTTTCTTAGCACCTTGGAGCTCTTGGTCCTCTCAAGTTGAAGGAGACGGTCGCCCTTCAGAAGCTAAAGAAACAAGCCGTCATCATCGAGCAGTTAATAGTACTAGCTGTTTCCAGTACGACAATAACTACTGCGGATGATGGTAATGCACCTTTCAATGTTTCTCTTGCCCATCCACCCCCATGCTGCCCCATCCCTTTTTGGGTTGATTAGGGTTGATTAGGCACCATACCAGATGTTGCGTTTGTTACTTTGCCCAGTTGCACTACCATGCAACACCGAAAGAAAAATTGGGTCCATAGGAAAGACCTGAGAGAGTATACCAATTGTGCCTTATAGCTCAGCTGGTAGACCGTATGCCCGGTGAGTCAGAGGTCCCGGGTTCATATCCCGATAAAGCCCTTTATGATTTTTCTCTCGTCCCTAGTTTGGTTGTTTCATTTCAATGGGGATTAGGCATCATACCAGATGTTGCGCTCATGCCCTAGGGTGGGGAATTATACAAATCAATTTTTAGTGCACCTGGGAGCAAAACAAGCACGTTTTGACCCCCTGGGTGTTGCTTGGTCAAAATTATAACCAAAACAAATTCCTTTTTAAAAGTAGAACAAGTGATTGGTAAACCGTTACAAATAGTTTTATCCCCCTGTGTGATTGAAGATATGCATGATTAAAACCAACCTGAGCAAAAACCAGCTCCGTACTTCGTTTAACTTCTGAGAAAACAGTCAAAAACTGTGTCTTTACCACTTCGCCCCCAAACCACTTCGCCCTAGAACCACGGCCTGCACACGAAGTGGTTTTTGGGCGAGGTGGGTTTTTGGGCAAAGTGGTTCAGGGCGAAGTGGTTTTCAGGCGAAGTGAATTTTCGCCTCATGAGACGAAAATTTATTGTTTTACTTATTTCTCAAAGACTATAGCACTTCAGACAAAACCATTTCAGAGAAAGTTTATTACCATCATCATGTTTATAAAATGTGTAAGTTATGTGTAAATTTGTGAACATTAATCATGTGTTCTACCTTTAAAAATGTAAATTACACTTTCTTTGAATATATTTTTTTAACGCAGTTATCTTAACGCAACAACAATTAAATAACATGACATTTTAAATATTTGTGACAACATCGCTTCAATCTTTCTCCTTCAGTTTTCCCCGAGTTGAAACTGAAACCTCTGCTTTTGGAATTTTGGCAACAATGCGCGGAGAAGGAGGCCCTCTATGTTAATGCTGAGTCATTCCTACTGCAACTAGATGTTAAGTTCGGGGCCAAACTCCGAACGAGTCATCCGGATATCGCTGACGACGGTAAAAGAGTTGTCTTTTATATTGTTGTAGTCGGGAAAATTCACAAGGCCCTACAATTCAGTTGGTTTTGGGGAATCAGGTTGGTGTAGCGGTACTTTCCTCGCCTTCCACCTCTGTGGCCCTGGTTTGAATCCCGTCCGGGTCAGTATGTGGATTGGGTTCTCGGTCTCTGCTTGATTCCGTGGGGTTTACCCATATACAAAATTGTATAGGGGTTTTCCTCCCACCTATAAAACTGACCATTTCTTCATGATTAATAATAATAATAATAATAATAATAATATCACTTAATGCAGCAATGGGGCGACACGCCGGTAAGACTTTGCCAGACGACCACCAAAATTTCGGCTAAAAGACATTGATTGGACACCAAATTTCTGTTACCCGGAGGTTCCAAAAATGGTTCCACACCTAATAAAAATGCTTCTAGACCTAATAAAAATGGTTCTCGATTTTAAAAAGATGGTTTTTGACCTTAAAAAATGGTTTTTGACTTCCAAAATATTGGGGCTACACCAAATTGTAGCCCTAACCAACCGCGTCGCCCTTATAGGACTCTCTACACAGAAAGTGTCGCCCCATTGGATAAAATAGAGAAATAATATCACTTAATGCAGCAATGGGGCGACCCGCCGTTATGACTTTGCCAGACGACCACCAAAATTTCGGCTAAAAGACATCGATTGGACACCAAATTTCTGTAACCCGAAGCTTCCAAAAATGGTTCCACACCTAATAAAAATGCTTCTAGACCTAATAAAAATAGTTCTCGATTTTAAAAAGATGGTTTTTGACCTAAAAAAATTGTTTTTGACTTCCAAAATATTGGGGCTACGCCAAATTGTCGCCCTAACCAACCGCGTCGCCCTTATAGGGCTCTCTACACAAAAAGTGTCGCCCCATTGAATAAAATAGAGAAATAAAAGGGCCTGTAATGCGCACATATCCACCCTGCTGGGTGCTCAAGGCGCAGCAAAACAAACAGAAAAAAGAAAGAAAAAAAAAACCCAGTGAAATTAACTATCAAAAACTGCTGACATAAGGTATGTTTTAAGCAGAGATTTAAATTTGGATAAACAGTGGCAGGATCTAAGTTTAAGTGGTAGAGAATTCCAAATACGGGGGGCCGCTAGGTAAAAACAAAATTCATTTTCTGGAAAAATCTAAACACGCTTGTTTAAGAAAATTACATTTCTTTTTTGTAAGAGCGTATTACTTTATTGTTTCGTTACAGTGTTCCATAGCCTGTGCAATAGAATCATTGAGCGGCCGGTCGACCTCTGCAACCCGAAGACCGTTATTACGCTGTTCCAGTACATCGGTTTCTTTGCGACCGAAGACCGCAAACACCCGGAAAAGTTCATCAGCGACCTCACCAAAGACTGTAAGTTTACTTAACCAGGGGCGGATCCAGGAATTTATCTAGGGAGGGAAATTCTTTGAAAGGGCAAATGTGATTGGACAAAAGTTAAGACCTGGGCCCAATTTCATAGAGCTGCTTAAGCGCTAGCTGAAAACGTGTGCTTACTGTAGCAGAAAAGTTGTGCTAACGTTATTGGAAACCGGCATTGTTGCGTCACTATCTTAAGCAAAATTTAGCTCTGCGGTTAAGGCAAGTTTTCAGTTGCTTACCGTTAACGATGTCTATGAAATAGCCTAACGCTCGGTTAACAGAGAATGGGCTGTTAAACAGCGCAATGAAATTGGGCCCGGGGCCAATTTCATGGCGCTGTTTAGCAACCGATTTTGTGCTAACAGAGGCTCCGACTATTTCATGGCGACCGAAACCTTAAGCACTGCAAAACGTTCGCTAGCTTCAGAGGCAAAATTTCCCGAACACTAGTGACGCAACAATGCCCGTTTCCTAGCACGCAGATGCTTAAGCAAGCCACAGCTGTGAAATAGCCTTAAAGTTAGCACAACTTTTCTGCTACACTAAGCACACGTTTTCAGCTAGTGCTTAAGCAGCGCCATGAAATTGGCCCCTGGTCAAGCACCACAAATACTGACTCTCAAGAGTCATTTCTACATTTATTGTATGAATCTTCCCACCAAAAGATCATACTTTGCAACACTCCGAGGCGGCCGCACACGGAGCGAGATTTGCTACACTGACAGGCCGTCCACAGCTGTCATGTTCAATTTTAAAACACAGTGTGTATAAATGAATGGTGACAATACATGTCAACTGTAGGAGACAGCGGTAGCGCTGACATTTTACAGGGATGTGATTTTTCAGGTTTTTTCCTGAAATCAGGTTTTTTTAGCCAAAAAAACATGACCCGTTGAATCCCACGCCGTAATGGCTTCAGGCTGCGCGCTTGCAATTTCAGGTTTTTTTTTCAAACATCCAATTACATCCCTGATTTTAACTCGTCAACCGCCCCTGTGACTATACATAGCAAGAATGTGTTGACAAGTCCTCGGGCGTCAAGTGGTTAAAATCTAATTTTTTTTTTTCTTTTTCCTCCAGTCGAGCTGACAGCCAGTCTTGAGCCCAGCAACCCGGACCTTCTAAAAGTCTTAAAGAAGCTCCCTAAGGGCTCTCTCCTGTCTACGGGTAACCTACGTGCCCTGGGCTTGCTACTCCTTGAGGATCGCGCGGCGGTGCAAACTGTAGTTAGGGTCTATCTGGAATCCATTACAGCAGATGAGAAAATGAGAAAAAAGGTTGGTTTTTTACTTTTTAAAATTTTATTGTAACAAGCATTAAACGGTAAACTAGCCTGCAGAAGTTTTTTCTTTGAAAACACTTCAAATTTTTATTTCATGCTACGTAAATTTAGTGCATTGAGTCTCAACTGGCTGTAGAGTATTATTTTAAAATATTCTCAAAAAAAGTTGGAGTTTTGCCTTCGGAATTGCTAGGTAATTTCTGGAATCGGCAAGCTATCACTAGGAATCGAATCTAAATGAAAGGGAATTGATTTCTACTGGGAATCGATTCCTCAAAAATCTAGAATCACGATTTTGATTCCTAAAGTGGAATCGATTTTACTTGATTCCGGCGTGGAATCGCCCAAGCCTAGTAGCAATCCTTCAGAAAATTTGTGCATAGTTTTTGCGTTATGGTAAAAAGTGTGTGTGCACACACATTTAAAAAAAAACATCTTCAGTTAATTTCTTACGGAAAGTACCATCTTGGAAAGAAATGAACTCTTGTGTTATTTGTTACCATTGCTATCAACACTTTTGAGTAATTTTTTTCTCCAACTTATTAACTAAAATTTTGGGTCATCGCAAACGATGTAAAACATTTGTAGGGGGAAAACACTGATATGGTGGTGTCAGTGTGTTATTAGCAGTCAGTTTAAATGAATTTTGTTTTGTATTTTTCAGGCTGTGAATGTGTACTTGGAATGCCTTGAGGAGCGAGATTTGTCACTACGTCAGGCGGGTTGCGCTGCAATTGCTGCGTTAAAGGTAAGACTACACTTACCAATGTTTAGCTGGTTGATTCTTAGCTGGGCAATGCATAGTTCCGAGATTGCCCAGTTAACCCCGCCCCTTAGATATTGTTGCTATGTGCTCACAAGCCATCGCAAAAAAATGGCGACACAACGTATACAAAGCAACGGGACTCGGCATGGAAAGGTATTTATGTTTTAGGGTCGACAGTTACCGTAGCACACACTGAGCGAAGGGCTAGTAATGCAGGGATGACATATATTCATAAAAATGCGCTTTTCTACCTTTGAACAGCGAATCGCCCGCCATTGAAACCAAAATTCACCCGGTCACTGGCGCATACAACATACAAACTGTATGGGCAGAAAATCGCGTGATTGTGTGATGATTGCATCACTTTGACCTATGTGGGCGCCGTCTGCTAGCTCTGTTGTGATTGGTCGGCGGGTTAGTCTTGATTGACAGGTCGGAACTATGCATTCCAGAAATTAAGATTTACATTTCAGAGACTTTGTAATGCTTCACGTTGTAATGCTACCCTTCGAGTTTATTTTATCATCCGTCATAAGTACAAAACCTGCCATGTCGCTTGTGAGTTGTAAACAAGTTTTTGTGGAGGGGGTTGCGTTCACTGGTCGCGCTCGCGTCATACATTTGACACGCACTTAGTCATACACATACAATATAATACTGTACACGCGCACGCGCTGAATTAATAGTGGGCACGGGCGCACCTTACAGAAGAAAAATTTCACGGTTAGTGACGTAGCATTAAATGGATTAAATATTGAACGACATGTGACCTGGGGCCAATTTCATAAAGCAATTAAGCAAAAAAATTTGCTTAATAAAAAATTTGTTCGCTTTATAAAAATGAATTAATAGTCGAAATTGCATGGCAACTTGCGTTTTTCACAAGAATATCTGCTAATCTCGCTAAAAACACAAGTTGACGTAAAATTTTGAATATTAACCCATTTTTATAAAGCAAACAAATTTTTGATTTAGCAATTTTGTTTGCTTAACTGCTTTATGAAATTGGCCCCTGCTATCATCCAATCAGATAACAAGGATCTACTTGGGCGTTATATAAAATAGCATAACATCGCCATTACCATTAGCATGTCTTTTAAGCTAGCACTGAAACACAGTGCTATGAAATTGGTCCTGGTCATTTGGTTATAAATTTCCTACGTTTCTTTTTGCTGCAGGCCAAGGAAGCTCTAGAACAACTCTTGTATCTACTAAGATGTGACATGGACGATGTGAAGTCAACAGCCAAAGAGGCGCTTATGGCATTCGGTTAGTTCAGCATCCTAATAATAAAAACATGTTCTTTTATTATATAATGGTTGTTTTAGAAATGTATGTACGCGTGTCCCCTCACGCGTGATGCTTTTTGCGTCGGCTGACAGTTGCTGGAAGCAAAATCTACATCCAGTTTACTAAGGCTGCGGTTGAATATGTACCTATGTCTTGAAATTACACACGAGTCTATGGAAAGTGAGAAAGAAATCCGGCAAAGCCTTTTTTCCAGACCGATTTCCAGCCGGAAATATTATTTTCAACTATTCAAGTCCCAAAAAACGTGGAAAATTGTCTCACTTACTGATCAACGATGTCCGGATATGGCCTGTGTCATGTATGTACAGCCTATGTACATGATTTGCACACATGCAGTATGTCTGTATCCCAGCCATAATCATTCACGGCTAAAGTACCACGAAACCAGACTATTGATCAGAAGTAGAGGGCGCTGTATCCATACAACTGTTGTTGCATTGTACACTGTCAATGTACATGACAGCATACTGTACAGTGTCTGTGCTGCAGGCCAGCACAGACACGTACATACATGCAGTTATACTAGTGGGGTTTTTTCCGGCCCTGAAGGTAAGAGCCACTGGCATCCCTGGTACTCTTCTATAAAGAGGTTCAAGACGGTTAATGTTCATTCCATGACAGGAGGTTTTGCAAAAGATGTGAACAGGGGACCTTGTCATTTTCAGTGAAACAAAAATCCATTGGCTCTAGTCAATATTTTTAAACAAGATTTAAAAACTAGAATTATTGATAAATTAGTTTCTTTCCTTACAGGCGATGAAGGCAAGCAAGCATACGAACAGATATCCTACACGCCCTACGGCGGCTACGCTCACCACGATTATTCGGAAATCGACGTTCCAGTCATGACGACTGAATTGTAATGCATGGAATCGCTGCTAGTTAAGAAGTCAACCCACCAACTTCTATGGCAACGCGTCCACACAAATCGCCTCGCCGTACTTGGACAAGATAGGGTATACTGATAATGTACAGTGCACATATCCACCGCATAAGGTGCTCAGGGCGTTGATAATATTGTATCATTACCCCTGGTCATTGGGCTCAATTACATCATTCCTTAAGCCTCAGATTCCTGGGGAGTATACAGCCCCAGCTGCTGGTTTATCACTCATGGGCTTATCATGCACATCACATTCTCAACCCTCATAGGTGCCCTTTTTTCTGCTGGGTGGAGAGGGGCAATTTGTAAAGGGGCAACCTGTACAAATTTAGACCATTGTCTTGGTATGAGACACTAAACCACTTGTCCATGGCACTCCACTCTGTAGCCTGAGTTGCCAGCACTGTGTGCTATGTACACAAGTTACACACGGGACAACAGTTGGCAGAACAGAAACCATGACCGAAGGCAGACTTGCCACGAGTTCTGGGAAGGAAAGTTTGGTGTCCGAAATTACAAAGTGTGTCCTTGGTGAAGATTTACACCAGCTGCCAGCACCGTGTACTATGTAGACAAGTCAGACATAAGACAACAGTTGGCAGTGTATAAGACAGAAGCCACGACTGACAGCAGACTTGCCGTGATTTCCCAAAAAGAAACAAAAATTGGTGTCCGAAATTGGGTGTCCCTTAATGGAGAATTATGGCCAAATGAAACATTTTGAAGAAGTACTTCTGTGAATCATTCTGTTGTAATTGTCCTTTTCCCACCAGTTTTTGGGGTGATTTTTCCCACCCCAAATTACTAAATCTTGTCAAAGATAATTACAGTATGATTAAGGTTCTTGAAAAATACTGTCCTGCTTAAACATGTTTTACGCCAGAACTTGAAAAACACAGTTATCTATAGACCGTATCGAATAGCCGCCATTTCGTGGGGCAGTTTCTGTGTTCCTTGAGGACATGCATGGTTTCACATATTGTGCTTCCATTGTTGAACGGATTAAGTAACAAAAGGTGCCCCACGAAATGGCGTCTATTCGATACGGTCTATACCAATACCTCATATACAACCGTAAGCATTATATGTGAATAATTATAAACATTTTTTATCGGTACAGTGCTAAACTCAGTGTATACAGATGTAGGTTGATGCACATTTGTTTTTTGCCAACTTGTACAGAAAGTGAAATTTAAAGCTGCGTTATATTTATTTTTCTCAACATTTTGGTGCTCAGAGAATTGTTACGAGCCATTCCTGAAATTAACGGAAAATGTTCCTCTTTTATATATAAAAATGCTTGGGTATTTTTTTTTTTTAACCTAAGTGTTTTGTGCTGACGTCTGTCACAGTGTTTTTATATTTTCTTTGTGTACTAAAGAAACTGTCGTTTGAAAAAGTGATATTATTTTGGTTGGAAATAGTGTCCTTTTTGTCAGTATCAATTTTTATCACCTAATTTATGCAAGGATGCTGCTCATTTTATTTTTATATTTTTAATTTTGTACTTGTTTTGTTAAGGTTAAACATTTCATTTTAACTATTTTTATTTTAAAACACCACTTTATTTTGTCCGGGCCCTGGGCTGCGTTCCACATACGCGAACATTTGCAAACGTTGGCAACGTTGGCCAACAGGTACCCGGCTTTCCATAGACACGTGCACAAAAGCACTGAAACCAGTGGCGAACGTTAGCAACGTTCGCGTGTTTGGAACGCAGCCCTGGTTCCTGAATTAAGAGGTGACAAAAACATATTTTATTGTTATTTTTTAAAAACAAAAGGCTTTTGGCCTATTCATGCGGATACAGTCTTTTTACATGTTTCGAATGAGTAGCATCTAGTGTACTGACATACAGTTGAAGTCAAAAGTATTTATAAATGCAACTGTATGCAACCTAGCGTTAAAATCAGTGTGCTTACACCATTTTTTACTAAAGTCTTTACTAAAGTCTTGATTTTGTGGAATTCCTGGCGTGCATGCAGTACTTAAAAACATAGCTTGTACACCTTGCAATGCCTCGGGTAGTCCTGTTTACCATTTTGGGTGATGATGGTAGTGGTGTACATGTATTTATACTTCTGACTTCAACTGTGCTTTCTTTTACGATGCACACTTAGCAACAAAATTTAGTCTGGTAAAGTAGGTACTATGTGGTGCACACAGCAGGTGTGAAGTTCAGAATCAATACTGTGTACACTGTAGGACAAAATGGCGCATAAAGCAACCAGACTGTTGGTTGCTGGGCAGTGGTGTTCACCACGTAGCAACAGGGTAGTATGTGACTTTCTAAACTGCACCTCCACTGGAAAGTGACGAAATTGGGTGCATGCAACATTTTGCAAATGTTGCATGCAAATAGCTAATTATAATCACTTAGTTTAAAGGCAGAGGATCGTCAAAGCGCGTGTGAGGCCAAATTCGTGCCACGAAATACGCAGCTTCATAGCAAAGGCATGGAGCTGCGTATTTCGTGGCACGAATTTGGCCTCACGCGTGCATTGACGAATCTGTGCCTTTAACACTCACAAGCAATAATTCCCCCGCCCCCCCAATTTAACGAGTTAAAGAATTAAACAAACTTGACCACCATGTACATGTATAAGAAGTCGACTGTTGTCCACAGTTAAATTTTTAAGTGTAATTGGTTTTGTTTGTTTTTTTAAATAAATACAAGCCATTATCGTGTATAAAATGTAAATTTGCACAAATTTATTCTAGTAAATGAAGATGGCTATTTTGTATGTGGATTGTAATGCCAAGGGTACAACATTTTAAATTATACGGCAACTGCAACCAATAGACACTTTGCAAAGGCGGCCATCTTGGTTTCCATTGT
Organism: Henricia sp. BOLD:AAB3569; assembly: GCA_037783545.1. NCBI lineage: Eukaryota > Metazoa > Echinodermata > Asteroidea > Spinulosida > Echinasteridae > Henricia > Henricia sp. BOLD:AAB3569. Next base: position 857,734 of record JBBELK010000158.1, on the reverse strand, counting down.
CAAATCATTGCACTACGAAATTTCAGCCCACAAACGGGCTCTGGTGCAAAGTGTCTATAGGTTTAATATTCTTACATCTGCAAACATTTTATCCAATCCATAAAATCAACTTTGTACTATTCAGACGATTTTTCTGCTCAGATTTCCGTATTTAAAGTGTCGAAAGTCAGTGTAATTTTCCCACTTTCAAGTAGGCCTACTTTTGATATACATGTAGTATAGTACTTAGGGCGCACTCGATGATACATTTTGTGCCTCCGAACTGTGACCAGTTACTATACTAAATCTGCATAATCATTTGCAGATTTTTTATTTTTATTTTTTACTAATTTCTGATACAACGAAGAAAGTTGGTAAACTAGCTTGCAGGAATTTGTGTGTAGTTTTAAAGTCGTTAGTGTAGATCAAAGATAATATAGCGCCGTAGGCGCAAGATAGACTACTCATGCAAAATCAATTCTATACAGTACATTAAGGCGCCATTTTAGCAAGCAAACTAGACGCGCCTCGTGTCGGTTTGACATGCCTCTCATGGTGTTGCGGCCAATAGTTACAGCAACATCCACGAGAGGCATGTCAAACAGACACGTGACACGTCTAGTTTGCTTACTAGAGTGATCTATCTTGCGCCTACAGCATCGGCATCGTATAAGCCCGCTTGCGCAACTTTATACTGCGTAAGCTGCGCAACATTTCTGTGATAAATACACGCAAGCCTATGTGGCTTATGCCATTTTCAAAAGTTGCGCAAGCTACGCAAATTTACGTAAAATCGGCTGCTGCAGCCGATTTCACGAAAAATGTCGTAGTTTGCAAAAATTTTGAAAATGGCATAAGCCCCATAGGCTTGCGTGTAATTATCACAGGAATGTTGCGCAGCTTACGCAATAAAATGTTGCGCAAGCGGGCTTATGCAGTGCGTAAGGGATTCGTGAAATCGGCTGCCGAAGTTTAAGTAAGAACATGTAAATTCTCACTGTACGGAAATGCCCTGCACTGAATCAAGATAATTTTGCCAAAATAAGTTTTTAAAATGTCATTCTTGTCTGTATCAATTGTGACTCCACACGTTGTCGTTGTACTATGTAAAAAGTATGTAATTAACAAAGAAATTATGAATATATAAATCCAAAAATGACATACCCCGTTGTCTCTCTGTGGCATTATTGGAGTACCGTACATTTGTGGTCAATTATAGAAATGCACAATAAATACGTCATCCTATACTTGCGAAGACGCTGGCTCTATACAGAACTAAAATCACTGAAAAGTTTCCGTGTGCTTTTGCAATAGACACTATGAGCAAAAACATGTACATGTTCATTGTAACCCCATTGTTAGTAACAATGGTGTGTGCCCAATTTCCATTGTTAGAAGTAGTGAGACGCGTAGCAGTGTTTAGAATAGAAACCATTATCACAGCCCATGTTTGGAGAAAAATATTTAGCAAAAATTTTGCCTCAGGGTGGGGATTTTGTCACTCGAAAAGTGACAATCGTCACAAAACGGGTTCCTGATTCGTCAAAAGTTTTTGTACGTGCTGCGCATGCTCACGTTTGCTGCATTTGATGCCACCAATGTCTGGAAACAGGAAACGGCCAAATTTGAAAGTACATGTGTATACGGATTGAGAACGCGAAATTTATGGTAATGAGAAGAACAAAAATCCCATGGGAAAAACGGGGGTTCAAAAGTGTGATCTGGACATCACGCTCCGGATCCCTTAACAGCATGCACCGTGCTCAAGAATATCGAAGATATCACCAATGTCAAATACCACAGCCCTTTAAATGCTGATTTAAACCAAAATGCTGATCCACGTATAACATTAACTTTTGTAAACATTCTATTCAATTGTTAAAGTATGTTTGAAGACATTGTTTATAGGGTACATTATGCACTCCTGTTGGGCACGAGGAAGGAAAAGTTACAAGGTTTGGATATTCTAAAATTACTGTTACGAATACTTTATAGACGCAGTTTTCAGAATATACACTAAGGTTCGAGTGTACCTAAAAATATTTCGCGACCTGTGCTCAAAATAATAACAGTGTAAAAGTTTATACTCTAATTGTTAGAGGGCGCTGTTTACAAAGTAGACGCTTCAACAATCTATACAACTAGCACTATGTGTACATACAAGAAGTCAAAGTTACATGTACTTATATCACGTATGGCATATATTGTAGATGCAGTTAATAGACACAGAATAACACATTTTTTAACGGGTTTTCGATTTGATGGGGTATACGGGACCCGTACGAGTTGACTTTGGGTCCAAGTTGATATGCGATTAGGTGCGGGTATAGGTGACAAGACAGTGTTTCAGTCACATACAGTACATGTACAAAAAACGCCTCGGACGTCATCGAAATGGCATTTTACATTTTTACTTGTTTTTCCCGCGGGGACAACTCAATACCCATTTTACCGGACAAAAACGACTTCTTTAATATTAATTTGTCAACGAAATAAGTCATTAATATACATTGTACCATCAATAAAACAAAAATAAAACGATTCAAAACAACGCAAAATACACATTTATCGGCGAAGGGCAAAGTCGAAAGTAACAAAGGGCGGGGCGGGGCGGGGCCGGGCGGGGCGGGGCAGGGTGGGACAGGGCGGGGCGGAGCGGCGCGGGCAGTCCTTGTAATGGGGCGTTTTTCTTTACAGAGAGGCTTCCTTCAATAACACGCTCCTTTAAACTAAGATTAAAGCAAGTAAGGAACAAAAAAAATTCGTTTCTAAGACTTCTTTTTTAAAGTTTAAATTATTTATTTTTATTATTTTATTTTGTTTTGTTTTATTTATTATTATTCTTTTCATGATCTCTACACATCCCTTGCAGAGATCCACGGCATAAATACCGTCCAGGTAATACTTGAACAGTTACAAAGCCTTTTATTATACCAAATATTTAATTCATTTTAAGGAAGCTTGCAGCACAGTGATTCAAGTCTGTTTAAAATAATTTCTCAATATCTAATAAATATCTCGTAAGCAAACTATATGGTATTAGGCAAACTGCATGTATTAAGACGAAAAGATGTTGCCGTAAACGTCCAAGTCATCATGATCTTCGATCTTGACCGCGAAATTCACCATGTGTAGCTACGTGCCGGTATGTCGTACTGAGCTCACAGTGGGTCTTGATCTTGATCGCGATCTCAAATCGTGATTATCAGTTATCGTCGTCACGTTAGTCAAATCGTGTCATATCACAATCAAGATCTTGTTGGGATGCTCACCATTGATCGCATTCAGGACACACAGGTCTCTGACCTTTGATCGCTGATATTTTGACCCCGGTTTTGATCTTGGAATCGTGATCGTCTGCGTCGCGTTGTATCTGTCGGTTCACTACGGGTTTTTGCCTTGCAACTTTTTCAAATAACATAAGATCTTTATCAAAAATTTATCATGATACTGGATGATTATCGTCGCTGCCTTGTACCATTCAAGAGTTGTGGAGAGTGGATTTCAAATTAAACATTAATTGAACTGGTTTTCTTCATGTTGTTAATTACTTTAAATCGTTGTAGGCCTATATATCCATTGCATGCAACCAACTTTTACAGCCGCATTTTCAGCGATGTAGCTCGGTCCTCTTCTCCCAGTAACGCGCATCCATACGCAACGTTTTAACCAAGGCATGCAAGCCTTCTGTTGCCTTTTTATGGTCCACTCACATTAGTGTCCAGTGTTCTAATTCCTCTTAATGTCGACATTAGTTGCATAATATATTTTGACTTTTGTGTTACTCTTGGAATTTTTAATCTTCAGTTGGAACCTTTTGAGGAATAATCTCGTTCGTGTGTGAATAGCCTGGAAAGAGAGGCACTCACAAGACATCTCGTTGACTTGCATACCTGTAAGAAAGAGAAAACGCTGATGAAGTATCATTTAGATGTAAAAGACAGCATCCACTGCCTCATACCCTGAGCTTTAATATAAATACCATCGGCCAATAAATGTGTTTAAATGCATATATCTCGCTACATTTAAAGGCAATCTTACGAAAAGTGTACATGGAAAGTATCCACTTTGGTAAAATGTACACTAACACAAATTACATTTCTGGAACAATTGTGTTCTCTTCATTTTCCATACTGCTATTAAATAGTTAGATAATATTAATAGGCCTGCATACTTTGAGGAAAAACAGATTATCACGTGCCGACCCTGTGTTTATTTTTTCCTCGTTTGTGGTGGTTGAGGGAGATGGGGTGGGGCGTGCTCGTCTCTCGTAAATTTAATATATTTATATATTAAGTTTAATATCTAAATTTTAAAAAAATTAAATGAGGAATGGTATTTGTTAACTCGCCACTAGGCCTACATGACGTGGCTTCTTGTTGAGTATGTTGTGTTGAAAAATACAATCATGTTTTATTCTCTTCGCCAAGGCCTGACAACGTCTACCTAATCAACGATAGGCCTATAGCTTACAGTTATAAACAAAAAGGCTTCACATTGGGGGCGGTGGGGAATCGTCGTGCAAATGACAAACTATTAATTGCGTACCTAATCATACAAAAGTGTGGTAGGGCCTTTTTCAAGTTATTTGATAAGCTCCCGGCAACTTGAAATTCAGAGTGGTCTAACTTGGGTCTCGCCTAACTTGATATTATTTACACTGAAAAATCGCCACGAACATGTGGTGTAAACTAAAGCGGGCCTCCCACTGTGCGATTTTTGCCACGAATTAGCTACGATTGGGTACGATTGTGTGTAGAGTCTATAGGCAGTCTAAGATAATCGTACCAATTCGTAGGAAATTCGTGGCAAAAAAAGCACAGTGGGAGGCCCGCTTAACCCAAATTTGTGTTCATTTACACCAAATAAAGGGGACAAACTACCCAAAATTTGGGCACTTTTGCACCATATATCCGTGGGTTAATATAACCCAGGCGATTTTTCAGTGTATCACAAGCGAACAAGCTAGAAACACATAAAACATAAAGTTTTTAGACCGAAATAATTAGGCCTATATCGATCCATACGGTGTTCAATAGAATGTAATTTGCCCTCACACGACGCATTACATGATGCACTTGCGTTTCAGTTTTTAGCGTGTTTTCGGGAAAAGCACTAGAAGGGAAAATTACATCCATTGAACAACATTTACCGATGTATGTTGTTGACAATGTTTACTTACCATTGTGATCATGATAATACATTTTGATACATGTAAACAGAAACGTTTCGGAAAGTTGATTCTGGTGCGAGAGCGTCAAATTTGGAGTGAAACGATTCACTGAAAACCATTTGGGTGGATGTGTTTTTAGGATTCTGTGGTTTTCAGTGCGTCGTTTCATTCCTTCCACGCCGCGCCGCCCGATTTTTTTTCTGAAAGCCACACGCGCGCGTCAAAATTATGCAAAAAAAGTATACAACAATGAAACTCTCGGGACCGTGAAAAAGTGGTCACTATTTTTATGTTTTCACTTTACTTTTCTCTTGCACGATCCTGAAGGAACAGGTCTCCGAACAGCGCCCTCTTTCTGTTAATTTCAGTCAAAAAATTGTCAAAGTTGAAAAATAAAATATTTCATTTTGTTATTACATTCAAATGGGCCACTTTCTGTGCGACCGGCGCGTGACCTGAATTAACAAATAATTATGCAAATGACTTCAAACGGTCAAACTTCATTGGTGCTTTACACCTGGAATGGGAGGACAATGGGATGATGTTGAAGTGTCAAACAATTTGTTAAAGATAATTTTGGCAGTAGTGTTAAGTTTTTATAATACGTTGTATGTTACGGACGCAGCAAGAAACCCAACTGTTTAAAAAAATGGCGGTTTGACGAGAAGGGGTTGTCGTTTACCATGCGTGAGCAACCGGACATGCGGAGCGCGGGGGATGAGGTACGGGGCGCGGGCCGGGAGATTGGGCACGGGGCGTGGGGCCGGGCGCCGCGGTGGGGCCGGGGCACGGGGCGCGGGGGATGTAGGGCACGGGGCACGGGGCATGGGGTACTAAGGATAGAAATGGAATAATTTTGCGAGAACAAAACCCATACACGTTCGCCAGTTAAGACTCCATGCACTAAATATGGAGCATTAAATTAAAATTCAAGTGTTTCAAAGAAAACCGGAAATGTTCTCACTGCTAAATTCATGTTTCTTCACCAAATTTACACTTTTTGTGGCATTGTCATGTCATATTATTTTTAGGAAAAATTAGTGGCGAACGTGTATGAAATTATGCCCAGAAAAAAAACAAGTTTTTCCTCACCCGGGGTAAGTTATGCTCAGACGTACCCAACAAAACGGCCTCGTCTGCTCGTTTCTCACTCCGGCGAAAAACACAGAATGGTCTTGGAAGAAAAATGTTCAGTAACATTGTCTTTCAGTGCACAAAAATGCGCGTTTTCAGTTCAGAAACCTGCCCAAAACGTGGGAGGGTTACACACACGGTTCCGGTAAAGTTCATCTCAGAATTCTGAGCTCACAAACATTTCACAAAATATGAGTCCAAAACATCACAAGTCTTGCACAAATGTTCATCTCAAAATATTTCAGCGAGGGCATTTGCTTGAATTTTCCACGAAGCCAGTTCCAAAAACAAGAGCAACCACGTACGTTTTCTCCGATCGAGCAGAAATGATAAGGTGGTAGAGAATTTACTCTTCTTTGGAAGCATTTCTTCGTGGGCGAAGTTTCCAGGTTTTAAGTTAGCGAACCGTGTTCACATGTCAACACGGAGCAGCAGACGATAACGCATCCTCATACGTGAATTTCCACGAGCACAATGAGACATGCCGCGCAATGCAACTTCATTTGAAGCATTGTAATTGGTCAGAAGTAAGAGCTCAACTTGATTGGCGCAGAGTATATACTATACGCCAGAGTTTTTGGCAAGCATCCAAGACAGCCAGCAGCAACCGGATTAAACCGGAATGGTAGGTTGTGCATTGTTTCAGTACAGTGACCAAGTTTATTTATAAATCAAATCGATGTGCTTGTACTGGAAATATGGAAGAGGAATAGTTAAACTTTGGATTTGTTTTTTAGAAAATTGGTCCACTCTCCGACACATTTTACGGGGATACAATCGGAATTGGAATCATGTTATGGTTTATGAACCATTTTTCAGCGCGTCCCGGGATTACATTGGAAGGATAAATTATATAATGCTGTATTCGTGGATGCATATTAAAGTGGAATTAAAGGCTCTATGTATTATTCGCAAGATAGGCCTACAACCTTTTGCAATTTCGTGAAATAAGAGTGTAAAATATGTAAGGAAGAATGTTGGTAAACTAGCCTCAAGAAATTTTAGCTACATAGATGCATCAGTGCTTCAGAAAACCTTGAAAATCTATATACAATGTATGGATTTTGTGCACAATTGAATGGTAAACCCACCGTCGGTTGTCAATTTCTAACATGAAATACAATTTTGGACGGAAATAAATTCATGTGGTGTTTGTTACTATTGCTATCAACACTTTGAGTAAGGTTTTTCTCGTCAACTCATGAAAAACAAAATTGGGTCATTGCAAATGATACAATGGGCCTTTAATTCCAAATCCCTTAAAAATAATCTTATACAAGTTTGGTTAATGATCTGTCTCAGGACGCTAAAAAAATGTACAAAGCGACCGACGGTCTAGCTTAGTCAGTGTACCTAGTGAAATGTTGTGATTTATCCATAGGGACGTCTGGGGACCACATATTTGATCTGGTGGGGGAAACAAGTCAAACAAGTAACCGTTTTAAAATTTATTACAAAATAGTGTCCTAAAGGTAACTATTGGTTAAATTAATTTTATCGTCACAAAACAGGTTACTGGATCCTGATTCGTCAGAAGTTCTTGTACTTGCTGCGCATGCTCACGTTTGCCGTGCTAAAAAATGTGTTTGCTGCCACCAAGTGTCCATCGTTGAACAACCGTTGTGTCAACGCCATGTTTTTTGTTTTGATCGAACAACATTTTGACTGTCTTGGGTATTATTTTGGACGGTACGAATTTGTTAAGTTGACCATTATTTTCTTAAAATAACTTATCAACATGATCAAGCATCAGTAAGTGCAAATTTCATGGAATATTTCTTATTTAGTAGTGAAAATATTGATTTGATTTTGAAGGTTCAGGAAACGTCATCAGGCATGAAGTTCTGCTTCTGTGCCAGTCTCATTTTTAAAGGCAGTATACATCATTGGTAATTCGAAAATCAGAAATGTTCACAGATTTACGCCTAACTTACACAATATAAACATGATGACCGTAGAAAACTTCCCCTGAAATGATTTTGTCTAAAGTGCTATAGTCTTTGAGAAATGAGCAAAAGAAATAGTTTTGGTCTCATGAGACGAAAATTCGTTTTTTTTTAACATTTCGTTCAATGCTGCCCTCACACGACCGATTGTCAGGATGTAACTTAGACTGGTTCCCGCTCCACATATTCCACATACAACGAAAATTCAGTCTAGTCAAAAGATTTTTGGTCCGGGTACCAGACTAGATGTAACTTTGCAAATGCCCTTCTCCAAATTTAAGCTTGGGCTAAGGCTCCGGCTCTATGTGGCCGTACACCTTTTCGCAAATACTTCTGCAACAGTACTGCAATGATATGCGGGAAGGATAGTTATTCAACAACCTTCGCCCAATGTCACTCTGTCTTTTGTCCAAGTTCACTCAAGCAGTATTTGTGAAAAAGTTACAGTTGATGCCCGAGCCTCAACCTCAGTCTTAGTCGAGATTTGGAAAAAGACAATTTTTTATTCGCGAATGGGGGGCCGGGGCCGTGTTGCACTGAACAAATCGGAGCGGAGAAATGGAAAAGGAGCGGCGAAAATCAGGAAGATCGAAGGCAAAGCAAACAGACAGCGCAAAAAAACGCTCAAAGTCTGCCTCAAACCGCCTCTGTCGAGAAAACAAGCGGCTTTTGACGGACAACATAGCACTCCCAGTTTCCATGCTGCATCGCCAGATCGCTGGAGGCAGGAAGATAAGCTCTCGATCCACATCGAGCTCTGCGAATCTACATGCACGACATGCACATGCATGACATGTCAGATGTAGGCCTAGCCAGAACGGTAGTACTATTTACCGGAAAACACCGGAAAACACCAGAAAACACCGGAAAACATACTAAATACCGGAAAACATACTAAATACCGGAAAACACCGGAAAACAGTATTTTATGGTGTTTTCTGCAGGTAGTGGGGGTGGTGTTATTAAGTGCTTTCTGGTGTTTTCCGGTATTTAGTGTGTTTTCCGGTATTTAGTATGTTTTCCGGTGTTTTCCGGTATTTAGTGTGTTTTCCGGTGTTTTCCGGTATTTAGTGTGTTTTCCGGTATTTAGTATGTTTTCCGGTGATTTTCGGTGTTTTCCGGTATTTAGTATGTTTTCCGGTGTTTTCCGGTGAGTTTTCCGGTGTTTTCCGGTGTTTTCCGGTATTTTCCGGTGTTTTCCGGTGTTTTCCGGTATATAGTATCACCCAGCCAGAATGCTTCTGGATATATGCATGATAAGTAAGTAAAGTACATGTATGATGTAGCCTAGGCTATTAGTATTTTATAATTTGGAAAGAATTCCGTTAACTGGTCTCCACTTATTCTCCATGCATATACTGACTTGATAAAAAGGCATAGAGCAAGGAACAGAAGGAGTTACAACTCAGCTCCCTTCGCTATGGATAACCATGGAATGCTAACCATGCTAACTGGGTGTGGGTAATTTGCGGAACTGTGGAACTTTAACTCTGCAGACAGGTCAACTCGTACGCAAGCCAACTCGTGCGCAAGTTGGTGGACTCGTACGCACACCAACTCGTACGCACACCAACTCGTACACGTACCAACTCGTAGCCTACTACATGTACTAGTTCATAGCCTATGTACATTCACAAAGTGCAGACTGCAATCATGAACCAATTGAAGAAAATACTTCTTCCTGCCTTTTCTGACCAGCTCCACTCCTTTTACAAGTTTTAGAGGCAGTTGTTGTTCAAATAATAAAATTGCTGATTTATTTTATTTTATTTTATTTTTTAAGGTACGGAGATTTTATTTAAAGCAATTAATTAGGTGTGTTTACTGTAAAGAAATTGCCAAAACCTTTTCAAATTTATTTCGGCAGTAAAACCCAATTCTTGGGGAAAAGAAAAACTGCCCTCCAGGGCCACGATATCCAAAAAAGATTTCTGCAAAAAAACGATTTCCGGCGTACGGGTTGGTCGGCGTACGAGTTGGTTGCGTACGAGTTGGTTGCGTACGAGTTGACCTGTATCCCTCAGAAATCAGAATAACATAAAATATTAGGCTAGAATTGCCACCTGGACAATTCAGTCTGTCATTTTGAGACACATGATTCAGGCACATACATGTAGGCTGTTTAGGAAAAGCGAAATTAAAAGGTAAATTATCTGTTTGCTAATGCAGACCAAGGGCACTATGAGATATCATTGTGATCCATAGAAATACTGTATAGGTAAGGCGGGCCAATCTAAACATGATGGTAGTAAAGTTCCCCTGAAATGGTTTTGTCTAAAGTGCTTTTGTTTTGAGGAATTAGTAACACAATTTGCCTTACACGAGCAGACATTTGCCCCAAAACCCCTTCGCTCTGGACCACTTCGCTCCAAAAGCCACCACCAAAACACAACGTGCACAGGCCTTGGTTCAGGAAAGAGTAGTTGTGGTCAAATGACCGTAACGTTTTTTTGTGTTAAGTTGAATGTTAATTAATCTTTTAGAAAACCACCTTCAGTTACTAATTTCCCACAAGATTTTTGACTGAAATAAAACCATGTGTAATTTTTCTTGCTAACTCATGAACAAAAATTGGGGTCACTACAGTTGATGTACAGTATCTTTAGTGGGATTAAAAGACTGGGAAAAAAAGCAATTGTGCGACAATCTCCAAGTGTGATTGATGATGTGCATGCTTTACGGTACATGTAAACCAACATTTGTGCAAGCATTTCTTCCTCCATGGTGTAAGTCAGCTCAGCATGGGCATTCCAAGAAAGAAAGAAAAAAAAGTGTTTATGGTTCAAGAATGTTGTACCGTACATGTAGCCACCATCCTATTTAGGCTAGTTGCATGCTGGACTGCACAGAATAGCAGTCAAAACAACAAGGTACTGCATTGGGGGGCTGGGGGTGGGGGGGGGGGGGGGGGGGGGTGGGGGGTAGGGCTACTGTTATTCAAATGTGGGCACCCTTGTAAGGAAAATTAGTTACTTTCATTTTGTGTACATGTATATATTAAGATATTTTTATGTACGAGTTTGTAATTTTTACAGAATCAGCATCGACTACAAACAGGATGAAGAATTTCTTTACTTTGACCCTACCAATTCGGACGAAGGACAACTGGATGAGTCATGGTATCCCGTAGTTTCCTACAAGAGCAAGTAGGTTGAAAATGCAACTTATTCCGATGTTAAGAGAATGTTAATAATTTACATGCTGACTTGTGCTACATGTACAATCCAATTGAAAGATGCACACCAATATATGATGTTATTACATCATATATTGGCTGAAATATTTGTGCATTTTTGCAACATATACATGTATTACAAAATTAATATGTTGGTATGTAATATGGGTCATTCTGTAAATTTGGGGTCCAACGTGCGACTTTTTCTGTCCCCGTTACACCTGACATACTGCTATTTGCCATACAAGTATCATTAAAAATGCCTTCAAAACATGTTTTTATGAATAATACTTTAAGTAATTACTCTTTGAAATAGAGAGCATTTAAAGAATATGTCCTGAATTTACGAACTACAACATTTTACAAGATGTCAGATGTAACGTGGACCGAAAAATTGGATCCCAAATTTACAGAATGACCCATATGTTAATAGAATATAATTTTTAGGTGACGATGGAGGTTTGAATAATGTTTAGGATGCTGTAGATGGTGTTTGGTCCGCAACATAAAAATATGTTCTCTTTATCAGAAAAAAAACTGATGGCCTGGAGTTTATCGCAGGGGATGAGGAGATTCATGGGAGAGTGCAAGAAGACTTCAAGGAAGCAGAAGAAGAGGACGTGCCAACCTTTACACGGAGCGGGCTTCATAAAGTTGCACCTTCAGTCAAGGAAGCTGAATCTACACAGCTTTACATCATAACTGAGACAAGGCTGAGAGATTTGACACTGGAGGCAAGGTCCCACTGTCAGTCTTGCCAACAGCCAAATGACATCAACATAGCCAAGTCAGGAACGTCTGCACACATAACATGGGTTGGTAATTGCTCCATTTCACTTGTTTTGTACTTTGTATTAAAACGGTTTCTGCTTTTATTACATATGGCTGATACTCAGTGGGTCTTTCACACTGTCAATTCGGGTCCATTTACGAAAAAGCAATATTTTGTATATTCTCAAGAAAATAGCAATTCAACTTTTTCTCTGCAAATGGTGTTTAAATAAATGGCTTCCTAAAGAGACTTTAACCTCGGGTATTTGTTTTCAAATCAGATCTGATGTGTGTGTGCAGTAAATGAACACACCAATGTCGACCGATCTGTCACTAAAATGCCCTCTCGGACAGAAATGCTTGGTGGTGCTCTTATTGTTAAACGCCTGAATTGTGTATTTTTAGTGTACATTTCTGTTAGTTAAAAAGCTCATCAAATGACCCAAAGTTTTACATGATTGAACATAACACGTGTGTGATAAAAGCCAATCTGTTCATAAGTCATTTCAATGCCTTATCATTTTCTGTGGCTGCGCCTTGTCTTTAGAACAAATAGCCATGACACATCACCCTCGATACCTAATTTTAAACATGCACTTAAAAACTTATCTGAATGTCAACTGCTATGCATCAGTACCTTGATCACTTTCTAGTGGATATCATTGCATCATGATGCTTTCTGCAAATTGCTTTAATCAAAGCATTTTCTTTTTCAGAAATGTTCCGAGGGACACACATCTTTTTGCTGCCAAGAGACCATTCAAAGAAGTCATGTAGCAGATCTAAAGCTGGGAGCAGCATTAGTGCTGTCTGGCAACAATTACAGGAACGTGGCCCTCATGTTTACGTTCATTAACTTGAACATGTTCCATCCAAACACTTTCCACAGCTACCAATTGAAATTTGTCTTTCCCGCGATTGATGACATGGCATCCGGCGTCTTTCAGCAATCAAGGGACAAATGCCTTGGCGAGAAAGTTGTGGTTCTTGGTAAGTTATGTTGTAAGTGCCATATTAACTATTCATAATCAATGCATTCAATGTACACTAAAACTATAGTGGCTACCCAAGGGACGAACAAAATCTGGCCAGAATAAACAGGTGGTCCTACACAGAGGTTAAGAAGGCACATGCATGGAGAAACAATAATTTTATAACATACAGCTACGCTGTAGAAGTAATACATTATGAAGTTGATATCTTTCAAGTTTTTATCAACTTTTTAGGCTTCTCATAAAATTTCCCTTTTTTTAAAACAAAATTTTATGCAAGTTGCCCATTACAAGGCCCGATGGCCACTCGAGGTAAGGGCTACCGAAGACAATTACGGAGAAACCAGCTCTTCACACCGAAACAAGATCAGAATTACGAGTCTCTTTACCATACAAGTGGGGCTGGGAGGGGTAACTAGTCCGAAGCGAGACAACCAAGTTGCCTCTGCCCCTATTACCTGCCCCTATTACTTGCTCAAGGGCTCAAGTGCCACAACCTGTCACGGCCAGGATTCGAACCCATATTCCAGTAGTGGCACATGAGGCAATTTACTGTATGTGGCCAGATTATCCAGGTTCAACTGCTATAGAATTGTATACAAAGAAAATCTATTGCCCTGGCCCATTGACCATGTTAGAGAGGGCCCTAATATCAAGGTTCCACCTTCAGATGTTTGTGTACACTTTGGAAAGGTGGCCTGGCCTATAATAACAGGTTTCACTCTTGCCAATTATTTACATTATTGATTGTTGTCTTTTTTTATCCACATCTGTGCAGGTGATGGGCGAAATGATAGCCCAGGGCATTCTGCTCAGTACTTGACATATACATTCATGGACAATGCCACAAAGGAGATACTTCACATGGAGTTCATAGACAAGAGAGAGACTAAGGCCCGCTTCAAACGTCGCGCTTATGCCGTGTCGAAATAAATTCAACTTGGCACGACGTTGGTACGACGTTAGCACGGCAGTGGCTTCAAACGTCGAACTTAATTGCAAACTCCCAGTCGAGCTTAAATACATCCAACATGGCGGATGAGTATTGTGCACGTCATGGACGTTGTGCACGTGCGTTTTCCATTCTGTCCATTGTACGTCGCCATTTTATTATTTTGATGCACTTGTTTGTTGGTTATTTCTTTACTCACATACGCGCTGCGAGCATGCGCATTCCTAGTCGGAACAAAATTGCGGACCAACTTCGAACTGAAAATAAATTCGACACGACAGAAGCACGACGTTTGAAGCCAAGCCGTGCTTGTGCCGCACTAAATTGAGTTAGCACGGCAGACCCTGTCGAGCTAAAATCTTCTGCCGTGTCGAACTCATTTTGCCGAGCCAAATTTAGGCCCGCTTCAAACGTTGCGCTTATGCCGTGTCGAATCAAATTCAACTTGATTTTTTTTAAATTCGACACGGCACAAGCACGACGTTTGAAATCATTTTGAAGTTCGAAGTTGGTCCGCGATTTTGTTCCTAACTAGGAATGCGCATGCTCGCAGCGCGTAATGTTAGTAAAGAAATAACCAACAAGCAAGTGCTTCAAAATAATAAAATGGCGACATACAATGGACAGAATGGAAAACGCACGTGCACAACGTCCATGACGTGCACAATACTCATCCACCATGTTGGATGTATTTAAGCTCGACTTTGAGTTTGTAATTAAGTTCGACGTTTGAAGCCACTGCCGTGCCAACGTCGTGCCAACGTCGTGCCATTTTTGTCAAGCTTTCATCAACAGGTGCAAGCAATAAGTTGCCGAAAGAAATGTCTGTTACAAAAGAATTCTTTTGCCGCCCTATCTACGTTTTTCAAAGCTGAAGTGACTGAAAGAAAGAAAAAAGGAAAATTTTACTGCAAACGGCATTTCCAATTTTCCTCTAATTATTGTGTCCCGTCACCTGATTGCGTTGTTTGTAATGTGTTCACATTAGGCTTAGGCCTACTTGGAATATGTTTTCTTGCGTATTTAAACATTTATGCAATCGATTTGTAAACCATATCATCTGCAAGTAGAGAATATGACAATATCTTTAGAAAAATATAGGAATTTCTGTGGTCTGTATCTCCTTTTGTCAGCGGTGTACAGAGTGTTTTGTACTGTAGGCCTATACTACCCACGTACTAGCCTCCTACATACAGTACATGTACTGTATATTATGTGCAACTAAAAAATGGAAACATTGGGTGGTTGTATCACAATTTTGCGTGTTTATTAAAGAAATGAGCGCATGTGTAAATGAGCAAATTGATGTGAAATTCTCATTATCTATGTTTCAGGAAGTTGTTTTAGATGAAAAATGTGATACAACCACCTTATTTTTTTCCGAGTCGCACACGTTTCCCGTACGCATCATATTAGAGACTATATTGGGGACCATTTGAAATAGTACAAGTACGGTATGCGGTTCGTCGAAAAATCGGGTGGTTGTATCACAATTTTGCGTGTTTATTCAAGAAATGAGCGAATGTGTACATGTACAGAGGCCTATTGATGTGAATTTCTCAGATTAATAACCACGCAATATTTCAGGACAATAACTAACGGCCCGGTTTTTGACTTTTCTCAAAAGTTAGACGAAGTAAAGAGCTGATTTTTTACTCAGGTTGTTTTTCAATCACACAGGGAGATTACACTATTTGACCAATCATGTATACTGCCTTTATTTGAAATAAACACAATTTAAGAAAAATAAAGAATGTCTTTGTCTCTTTTTGTCAGCGGTGCAGAAGTACATGTAAGTGTTTTGTGAAATTAATTTACCACTTTTGTGAAAATGTCACCAAAAATGCCAATATTCTACAAAACCGGCCGAGAGTTTGAAATTTACAAAAACATGCGTTTTTCAACAAACTCGTCACCTTGTTTTCACAAAAGTTGTAAAAAATTCACAAAACTTTTCAGTTGATCAGCTGATTTCCTCTTGTTTCCTCATATCCCATTGAAAATTTACTTCATGCACTAAATCTATGGAACATATGGCATAAAAATTCAAAGAAAAACATATAGTACATTTTCACCCCTAAATTCATGTTACATCGCCATATTTACACTTTCTCAGTGGGGTGTTATGTCATATTATGAAGGATTAGTGGCGCGGGTGTATGGTATTTATACGGAAAATAAAAAAAATCCTGCATTTTCCTCTTTTTTTGTAATGACACACACACTTTTACTAAAAAACACGTACCGTGTACAACGAATACGGTTTACTATATACTGTGCATAGCGCATGCCATATACACTGTACTGTATACAGTATATATAATTGACCTCGGCTGCCAACCGCCGGCCAGCTAGCGCGCGCGTACAGACGGTGTCGGATTACTTGATTTGCGCACATATCAAACGGCTGTTGTATTAGAAGAAAATACGTAAACATGAAACAGTGCCTGCTTATCCCTGCAGTAATGTATTTTATCGCAAGAGGGCGCTAGTACAAAAACTCGCCTCGACATTTTGTTTCACACAATTTCGGAAGAAAAACGACACGGTTTTTCACTGTTTTCTCAAAAGTTTGACGAGGTATGGAGCTAGATTTTACTGAGGTTGGTTTTAATAATGCATATCTTTATTCATACAGGAAGATGACACTATATGACACTGTTTGTAAGGGTTTACCAATGATGTATACTGCCTTTAACAGTATCAATAAGCCAGTTCGGAGTCTCGACTGCGCATGCGTCTCCCGACTTTGGTTTGAGATAAACAAAGCGGTATGCATTGTGTTTATCTCAAATGACCTTTGACACAATCCCATAGACGTTCATTGCGCGCGCGAGATTCCGAACTGGCTTATTGTTCCCCCACCCCCCAGGCTGCCCCACCTAAGAGTTGGGGATTGTCACTTTTTTGCATGACAAAATCCCACCCTTGGGGCATCATGCACGGCTTGCTATTTATCATTTTATGCACAGAAATTTGTATTTCCCACGCGTCATGCGCGTAATCCTGGCGTGTTGTACGCGCACGCTGTACGCGCACAACCAGGTAGGCCTACCTGTCAGAGTGCACATTTTGCTTTTGGTGTGCATATGCGTGTTCCATTTATAGCGTTGAATAGGGCGCGGGTGTGGGTTAGGCTAAAAAGTGTTTAAGACTGGCCGGTCTTTATCGTCCGTTTAAGACTGGCCACATGGCATGCTTTCAGTTTCAGCCAATAGGGATGCGTAAATTGTCTACGGTATTTATGAATGTCTGATAAATGTAAACGAAAACAGTACTTAAAACATGACTAGTTTTCTTTTGGGGGGTGGGGGTTTAACCGGTTAGCAGTCAAAATCTTATATGATCGACCGGTGTTCTGCTATTCTTGCTAAGAACGTAATCTGACATACAATTTTGACTATTATTATTTTAAACCCATTTCTATAAAGTAAACAAAATTTTGATTTTAAAGCAAATTTGTCTGCTAAACAGCTTTATGAAATTGGCCCCTGATAAAGTGATTAACGTACACATACCGTTTACCCTGTTTATCTGCATGCCATTTTGTGAAAACAAACCAAATATAGGGTGTACACGTGCTATTTATTGTGTTACTGTTAGTCCATTCTGTCAGTAGGTGCGTTCAGACGATGGTTGTTAACTTAAAGTTAAGTCGTTGTTAATAGTGGGCACTCGTGAGTAAGCTCGTAAGTACTGACCGTGTGAACGCACTTACTTACAAGTTAACAACGAGAAATCTTATGAGTAGCGCGCTACTTACGATCGCGCACCGTTGGTATATGGGCCGTGTGCATGCCTGCGAGTTGTTGTTAAAGCACCGTGTGGACATGCGTCGTTGTTAGTGGGACTGTCGTTGTTAACTTTACTTTCGAAGGTAGTGCCCGTCTGAACATGCCTAATATGCAATACATTGTACGTTCTCTCCACAGATCCTCAAAAAATGAAGTATGCATGTAGCTGGTCTTAAAGGTTAGCTTAAAAGGACTGTGAGCATCAGAAGCCAACATGAATATCGCCTTAGTCAAAGATGACTTGGAACGTGAGGCAATGTGGGAGTCGTTTTACTTCGAAAAACACGGCAGGCTGGCCAGCCATAGCCGGCGGAGTGCCATGGAGGAATTCTGGAACAATCCGTCCATCGGCAAACTCAACGAGGCCATGAAAAAAGACGAAATGTACAGAGAGATGGTGAAATCGGCTGGGAAGTCTGCGGCAGACGAAGCTATAGTGCACGGTGTGCATCGATTGGTTGCACATGAGGTTGTCAAGCAAACGATTAAAGGTATCACAATGTATAGAGAATTTGCATGGCGGACATTTTAGGGGGCAATGATATTGTCACTGTGTGTCGTGCATGAGTAGATGCTTTGTGGATTTATTGTCACATCATTTAGGGTCTCACTGAGCAGTGTTACTGGCGCGGCGTGCATGCTAATCGTTGCGTGCCCTAGTGCACGAGTTTGTGACAATCAAGGCAGTATTTCATCATCAATTCGGTTTATCTCAATGTTGAGTTCACATAATACAAAGATAATTTACTACAGCAGCAACAATAAATTGTAGTAGGCAATGTCTTAAGATTATCAAGAATGTGTACAGTATAAAGAATACAACATTAGGTACAGGGTAAAGCGTTAGCTTTTGTGCCCTAACCTGGGACAGACAAACATGAAAGACAAGACAAAAACACAAACAGATCACGTTTTACGAGTTTGAAGCGGTCAAGAGCTCCACTCCCCTGCGAAACCCCATTCGTTTGTACACGATGAAACTTAGCGCTTCTGTGCGTTGTACTAGAATTCTGTTCCATTATGCATTGCACGCCGACTGTCTGCAAAGAATTGTGGGGGAACTGTAAAGACACGTGTTTCAACCTGTGTCGCTTTGAAAAAAGCGGTATGAAGGGAATATGGAGTGAAACGACATATATTGAAAATCACAGAAATCACAAAAACACTTTCCACCTAAGTTAATAATTCTGTGGTTTTAAATGCATCGTTTTGTCCAAATTCCTTCCACGCCACTTTTCCTCAAAGCGGCACATGTCAAATTATGCGTGAAAACCTGCAACACCAAGTTTTCACCCCTGTTGCGAATCAATGACCTAAACCACTCGGCCACAGTACCCCCTCCCCCCTCCCCTCTCCCCTCGTCCCCCCTCTCCCCTCGTCCCCCCTCTCCCCTCGTCCCCCCTCTCCCCTCATCCCCCCTCCCCCTCGTCCCCCCTCCCCCTCCTTCTCCCCCCTACCCCTCCTCCCCCCCCCTACCCCTCCTACCCCTCCTCCCCCCCTACCCCTCCTACCCCTCCTACCCCTCCTCCCCCCCCTACCCCTCCTCCCCTACCCCTCCTCCCCCCCCCCCCTCAGTCTAGAAGACTCCCAAGTCTAGAAATGCAAAAATTAAGACCAAGTGCTGCATACATGCATTTGGAGCACCATTGTTAAAGCAACTTAGAGAAAATACGACTCTTGCAAAAAAAAATACACTTCAAGTTTTGTCATGTGTTTCAGAAAAGTTTGCAGGTGTGGACGGCACATAAAACATTAGCAAACAGCAAACTTCACCAAACTGTGTTTGCTCGTGTTTGGACATGCTGCTATTGGCAAACATGTTTGCTCATGTTTTATGTCTGAACCAATCAGGAACCAGTTTCAGGTCATGTGATTAGAGCCAGCCAATCGTGATCACATGACTGTTCCAGAAGTTTGCTTCTGTTTGCCAATGTAGGCACACATAAAAACATCAGCAAACATACCTGTTTGGTGATGTTTGCAAACAAAAAGTTTGCAAGTGTTTGCCAGTGTAGACGAGGCTTAACCTATCTAGACTTAACTTTAAAATGTTTAACTATCCCAATCCTTCAAGGCGCTGCCAGCCATACGGGCCGACAAGGAGCGGTACTACTCGCAGTCAACGAAGGAACTAAACTCGCTGCTGCCAGAGGCGTTAACATGGTCGTTAGTAGCATGACGTCATTCGGTATTAGCATAACTGCCGCAGTCGGTGAAATTCTGGGCAAGCAGACGGCAGAGTATCTTGCAGTGGACAGCCCCCGTGTCAAGAATGTCATGGGTGTCAGCGGTGCGGCAGCTGGTGGGGCCGCAGCGGGGGCTTGTGTCGGAGGACCAATAGGTAAGGAATTTTTTTTTCTTTGATGGTACTGCTAGTCCTACTCTTATTTCAAAAACACCGAAATAGTCAACACAGGCACGTTCTTTGGAGTATATGTAACATTAGAGAGGTTCCGCAAGCGCACGGTATCATACAGGCCCGTGAACAGGGCTTCGGAAAATCCTCAGCCCTGGAGCCGTTTCTAACCCCAAATCTGTGGCAAACTCACGCAAATGAAATTTGTCTCTTGACTGGTTCTCTGTCCTCATATTTACTTCCCTTGTCGTATGCGACGAAGGGGAAGTAAATATAAGGACAGAAAACCAGTCTAGCTCGTGTTGACCTCTCCGCTCTCGCGCATGCGCATATTTGATTTTTGGCAAACGATCTGTATTTTATCTCACGGAGGGTCTAAATTTTGCTCCACGATTTCACCAAAACTAGACATCGGATAGATGCGTACTCTTCGGAATATTTGAACATTGGGGTGAGTGCACCTATTGAGCAAATATCAGAGCCAAGGGACAAATTTTATTTGCGTGAGTTTGCCACAGATTTGGGGTTAGAAACGGCTCCAGGGCTAAGGATTTTCCGAAGCCCTGTTCACGGGTCTAGGTATCATATAGCCTTTTGGCAAGGCCTTATGGCTTTGGGGTTATATTGTTTGGTAATTAAAATGTGAGACAATTGGGCGTCTTGAGCAGAGTATACCAAGGCTGTGCAAACGTTATGCCTTCTGTTTTGCCATAAGGCCTTTTACGAACTGGGAACTGCTACATTATTCATTACATGCAAGTAGTTGACCCGAACGTGCAACGTCACAACAACATTACCCACGCCCCACTCTAAACGTAAAGATTTTGAAAACAGATCGAAAACAAACTGTCAACTGAGCAAATTCATGGTGCCTAAGAAATTAAAGAATTATACTAGTGACATGACACCGCTCGTCAAAACGCCACAGCTATATCGGCTATTACGGCGCTTGCAGTACAATACATTACGTAGGCACGTGTTGTCCCACGAGGGCGCTCACCCTCTCACCCGCTCACCACCTACTCTAAACAATCCCATGAACCCCTTGTTTACATTATTGACGCCATCTCTCATTCGGTTTATTTCTTTGTAAATCAGGAGCCTTAGCTGGGGCAGGGGTTGGAGTAGCAGGTTGGGGCATTGGCCAGACGGTGGAATCTTTAATGAGGATTGGTAAAGGTCCCGACGACAACTGTTGCTACTGTGAGATCGGCAACATCGGCGCCACCGAACTGTGCTTCGGAACGTACGCTGGCGACGACACGCTCATGTGGAAAACGTACTTGAACGTGTACAAAGGGACCGACACGGAGTGGGTTATGAGTGCGGGGCAGAGTCCCAGCTCGCCCTTCAAACTTTGCATCTGGCACGGCTGGACCGTTCTGCAACATTTGGAGAAAGTTTACCATCGGGACCTCATCCGAGTCGTTAAGGATGAACATGGTTTTGTCGTAATCCATTGCAAAGGCGAGAACCATCCATCTGAAGCTGGCACGACTCACGTCTTTCGAAAAAAATAGCCCGCAAGAAAGATGACGTGACATTCATATTAGCATGATGGGATTAAATGGCGTACTCACCCAACCACCATTCATCGGCTGCGTTCGGGCGTGTACTCGTGTTAACACGAATATACTCATGCGCGCGCGAACGGCAAGAATAACGTCACTCCAGAAAACACCCAACATCATCCAATAAGTTGGTCTGTGTTGGAACATGTTTCTATCGCCCGGCTTTGTTGGAGCTTGTTGGAGAAACGGGCCAATAGCAGATTAGAACGCCTGTCATGTTATAGGCAGCAACCAACATGTACTGCCCAACAAGTTCCAACTTCATGTTGGCCAACACATGTTGGCTCGTGTAGACAGGCCTTTAATCTCTTATTGGTACAATGTCAACTGCTGCAACAACTTACAGTTGAAGTCAGAAGTATAAATACAACTGTATGCAACCAAGTGTTAAAACTGGTGTGCTTACCAATGGTTCGGGTAGTCCTGTTTACCATTTTGGGTGATGATGATATCATGGTAGTGCACAGTGGTGTAAATGTATTTATACTTCTGACTTCAACTGTATGTCAGGATGGGTCTGTTTTATAAAAGGTAATGACTCTTTATAAAATGATTAATATATTGCCATTTAACTTCTTCTGTTTCCACTCACTTTATTTACATGTCTGCATATTTTCAAACTTATTCATCATTCCTTTCTGTACTCTTATTTCCTCCCCACCTGTTTTCCTATACAGGGTGTCCCAGAAAAAACGGAACAGTTAGGAAAATCGTGATTGTGGGGAAACCAAATATCACAACCATGTAAAATTGGTTTTGCTAGATGTGCCAGAGCATAAGCTTCATTTTCATACCAATTTCATGTTGGTACATGCAGTTCTGGATGGCTGCACAATTATTGTTTGACTGAGGTGAGGTAAAAAGACAATTGCCGCATGTTATAATGGTACTTTTTGAAGGGACACGGCCACCAGGATACCGAAGGGCAAAAGCATTTCTGACTGCTGCAAGGCTTCCAAGCCGTGCATATTCAGTCACCACAAATGACCTTTGCTGATGAGTTAACTGCACCATGTTGTGAAATGACCAGCAGAGAGCCCATGGCAAATTTTGTATGCCTGTGCTTATGTAATCAGTCAAAAAGCCCATTCTGCAGAGGAAACATGCGGCAATTGTCATTTCACCGCACCTCAGTTAATCAATGATTGTGCAGCAATCCGGAACTGGATTAACTTGCAATTGGTATGAAGTCACCTACCACAACTCCCCACTCTACTACTCCTTGTTTGCCCTTTTCCAGATCTTTTTCCAAATCTTGACCTTGACTTGGGCTCAGGCTCCATGTGGGCCACATAGAGCCGGAGCCTGAGCCCAAGTCGAGATTTGGGAAAAAGGCCCTAATCTCCTTCCACAGTGCCCCCACCCCCACCCCTCCCACCCCCACCCCCCGACCCCCACCCCCACCCCCTCCCACCCCCCGACCCCCACCCCCACCCCCTCCCACCCCCTCCCACCCCCTCTGCAAAAAGGCTAATGCTGGACTCGTTCATTCCTTTTTAAATTTGCCGCCCTTGCTCGCTCGGCAGCAGATCAGACGACAAACCATCAGCAAGGTGTAGTACGCGACGAGCAGTCCTAGAAACAGGACAACCGCCAGGAGCAGCAAGACGTCAAGGCAGTGGAGCTGGAAGAAATTCAAATCCAGTGACTTTGGGCGGAGATAGTCGCCGCCATATTTACTGACGTGTTCAATCCAATGGGCTGTTTGCTCCCTGGGATGTATTGGCTGATCTCGCACGATTCCCGACCACTTCATCGCATTTTCTTTATATCTGCCAGAAAAAGTGACAAGATGAGTTATTTTCATGCAAGGATCTGTACACCAATGATCTCTATAGATATAGGTAACGCACTCTAAAGATCCCAGAGCATTCTTTCGTGAAGAGCAAAGGGATTCCCTGGTGTCTCTGGCCATTTCTTATTCCAATTCTTCATGGGTTTCCTCACGCTTACGAGTGACAGTGCAATGAGCACTATTGAGGAATCCTTGGTATGAATACCAGAAAGAAATAATAATAATAATAATAATAATAATAATATGAAATATTCGGTGCGTTAAGAGTAGATTCATGTAGTACTACATGTATTCGGGAGAAATGCTGTGCGCGCCGAGGTTTGGTTCCAAGAAAGTGTTCACCATCGGCATTCAGATTTTCGTGCACAGTTTCTGGACGTGACCAGAATACATCTTTAAGGATGCTTTTAAGATTTTTGTGTCGGTCATTTGGCCAATGTTGATAATTCTACAGTAGATTAACCTACCGATTGTTGTTCATGACTTCTACTGCGGCTTTGAATAGCTTTTCTCCCGTGAAGGTGTCTATGTCAATCTGCTTGGCTATGCCGATTTGCTCGATTCTGTTTGCATTGCTGAACTGATCGGCAAAGAGAGGTACGCCGACCATTGGCACTCCGTGATAGATGGCCTCGTTCACGGCGTTTAGTCCAAAGTGGGTGATCAACAGTCTAGTCTTGGGATGACCTGTCTCAGAATTTGAGAGGTCAGTATCAGGGATGACATAAATTGATCCAAAATAAGACTTAGTGGAAAACAATCTAGAGATAGGATTCTGCTCTGCTCAAGTCACTGATCTCAAGGCACTGACTCGGCCATCTTACCGCAGGCAAGACAATGATTTGCTTTTAGACTGCTTCCTGTTCCCTACGGTCGCTTGCAGTCCACTTAAACGAAGGGACAACACTGGGCCCCTTATTTGTGATTTTTATCAATGAAATATATGCTATACTACCAATATACTCGGTTACATTCATAAAAATCCTATTTGGAGCTTGTTTTGGGGGTTAAAACAAAGGTTTTTAGTTTTTATGCTAATGAAAATATGCATATTCATGACCAAGGTCACGACGTCACAAGAGGCAAACACAGGAAAATCACATTCAACTGTGCACAAAAGATTCCACCTTTTTCTCAAACGTCCTGGGCCCATGTGCATAAAAGGCTACTAGTTTAGCTGCCAACTAGTGCTTAGTAAGATTATAAATTCTCTAGTTTATACCTACGGAGTTGGCAACTAATTTGTGTTGCATAAAACCTCACTAGGCACATTGCTTACTAGTTGCATACTAGGACAATTTGGTTTGTAACTGATTTGGGTGTTATGGCCTTGGAGAGGAGGTGATTATGTCAGATACAATAGGCTTGTAGACAAGTTTATTGTGTTTGAGCTTCGAACCACATTCCAACTGAGCATAACTCACTTCTAAGGGTCTTTGTAACATTGCATTACTGCCCAGTACTTACAAGTAATCCGTCATTGTGAAGCAAAGCTTAGGCACAAAGTTGTTTAGCTTCATGATTCTACGAGCCATGTTGTCCAAAGGCAGACTGATTAGTTGTCATCTAGTGACTTAGAGGTACCCCAGATCAACTCTAACTTTTTCCAGAATTTTAGAATGTTACTATATCTAGTTGGGTTTTATGCATCACAATTAGTAATCAACATGATCAACTAGGCTTAGTAAGCAACTTAAGTCCATTTTAGTTGCCAACTAGGCCTAGTAGCCTTTTATGCACATGGGCCCTGGAACTTTTGTAATCCATGACTGTTTGAGTTTGTTCTATATGTTTCCTGTTGTAAGCCATGACGAAACTGGGGGAGAAAACCGCAGTAATTTGCCACAAGTCCAACTTGAAATCTTATGTTTTCTCTTAAAGGCACAGGCTCGTCAGCAATGCGCGCCCGCCAAATGTGTGCCACGCAATACGCAGCTCCATAGCAAAGGCATGGAGCTGCGTGTTTCGAGCACGAATTTGGCGGGCGCGCATTGCTGACGAGCCTGTGCCTTTAACTTTTCCCTTCTGTCTTCCTTACGTGATGCACTCCAAACAGCGCCCTCTGTCTGTGGTTTATTGCAATGAAATCTTCAAAGTTGAAAAAGGCTACCTTTTATTGATTTTTACGAAGACCCAGAGGGGACATTTAAGTATTTTCCTTTTTTATTTTTTTTAATACGTACGTACGTGACAATAATACGTACGTACGTGATAATACTACGTACGTACGTGATAATACTACGTTTGTTCGTGATAATTTAATACGTACGTACGTGATAATTTATCACGTACGTACGTGATAATTTAATACGTACGTACGTGATAATATTAAGTACGTACGTGATAATACTACGTTTGTTCGTGATAATTTAATACGTACGTACGTGATCATTTATTACGTACGTACGTGATAATATTAAGTACGTACGTAGTATTATCACGTACGTACGTGATAATAATACGTACGTACGTATTATTATCACGTACGTACGTAGTATTATCACGTACGTACGTAATAAATTATTACGTACGTACGTAGTATTATCACGTACGTACGTAGTATTATCACGTACGTACGTATTGTTATCACGTACGTACGTGATAATAATACGTACGTACTTATTATTATCACGTACGTACGTACTATTATCACGTACGTACGTATTACAAATTTAAAAAAAACATAATACTTAAATGTCCCCTCTGGGTCTTCGTAGATTTTACATCCAAACGAACAAAAGCATGTCTTGCTGAACAAGTAATCCATCATATGAAGCAAAGATTAGGCAAAAAGTTGTTTAGCATGTCATAGGCCCTTTAAAGTTATCGACGAATTTATTGCCTGGTGCATAAACCTTCATGAGAATCAGAGAATCTTGTTTTCAACGTCGGCAACTCAATAATTTTGATGATAAACTCTGCAACTAATGCAACTATATATGCTGCGCCATATTTGAAATTGATGATGACGTCAGCCATGCAACGATTGCATGAATGTCGTTCTTACATATTATGTTGTTGTTGTTGTTGATTTTATGGCATCTTCGGCAACTACGGCCCTTTATGCCATCAACTATTATACGGTTTTAGCTTTACTATATTATCAACTTGAGATGACAAAGAAGGAGTTGCAGTTTTAGAAGTGGGAGGAAAACCCCCAGAGAAATGCCCCAGCGGAAAACTCACGCAGTATAGGGACTGCAAACCCAATCCACATACACGCCCCGGATTCGAACCCGGGACGCCAGAGGTAAAAGGCGAGGAAAGAACCACTACGCCAACCCGACCGCCCTTCTTACATATTAGTTGCAGTTGAAACGAACCTATGCGATGGAATATGCATGTTACTATGAATTAGTACTTACCGAGCAAATCGTTGAGCGGAAGCCATGGGGACAGCATGGTGTTGTTGCCGAGTGTAGACGGTGGTTCCCCTTCGTACTTCCACACTACTCTTTGAGGCAGACGCGCCAAGGCAGCGGCGATATCGTTACCCATGACAGGGTCCAATTGGTTGAAGGAGGAAGTAAGAGCAAAAATGACCACTCCGCTGTCGCCTGATCCTTCCACGAATGTGCTAATGTCGGAGTCCTTAGAAAGGAGATACAGTATGGCACTTTATATTTAAAAGAGTGGCACCCATCTATCAAGAGTATAGAACACAATTTAACTTTGACGTGTTAAGCGGGCCTCCCACTGTGCGATTTTCGCCACGAATTTCCTACTAATTGGTACGATTATCGGAGACTGCCTATAGACTCTACACACAATCGTACCTAATCGTACCTAATCGTAGCTAATTCGTGGCAAAATTCGCACAGTGGGAGGCCCGCTTTAAGCGGGCCTCCCACTGCGATTTTTGCCACAAATTTCCTACGAATTGGTACGATTTGTTACGATTACCAGAGACTGTCTATAGACTCTACACACAATCGTACCAAATCGTAGCTAATCGTACCAATTCGTGGCAAAAATCGCACAGTGGGAGGCCCGCAAAAATCGCACAGTGGGAGGCCCGCTTTAAGCGGGCCTAGCTCCCACTGTGCGATTTTTGCCACGAATTAGCTACGATTGGGTACGATTGGCTACGATTGTGTGTAGAGTCTATAGGCAGTCTCCGATAATCGTACCAATTCGTAGGGGAATCGTGGCAAAAATCGCACAGTGGGAGGCCCGCTTTATGGCGAGAGGGCGCTGCAGGTCGGCTGCCATGGTCTTTTTTTTATCTGCATTGTAAACCGTTTTAAAATAGCTATCATTTGAAATTCTGCAAGAATTGATTATCGGGGGACATTTTTGATAGTATTTGTGATTTGTTTGCTTAGTTTTCCTCTGATTTTCTGGAGATTTTGTTCACGTGCAGAACGACTGTAAACAGGTCAATATACAACGCATATAGGATATACATGTATTTCTGTATGAGACTCTTCGATTCTGTGGACATGAGGCATTTGGCGTTTGGTGTACGACTGACAGGGAATCGCTCCACTAGTTGCGGAAAAAGGTGAATGACAACGGAAAGAGTTGGATAAATTACAATTCCTCCGATTGAGAGAACTTGACATAGCAAAGGTGACTCATAGGGGCTGCAAAGCTGGTAGAAACAAATAGAGACCTAAACTCCTCAAAAAAAGTTCGGAAAGTCAAGTTTGACTGACGATTTCTCTCTTGTTGCAAAATAATTTTCCTTGAATTTAATATCATTGGAAAGCCCTGTTATTCCTCTTTACGATGATGTGTCATTTGTTATGATTAAGCAATTGGGGGATGTGCAGTATAACGGAATGGGTGGAAAGTGAAATGTCACAAAATTCACTGCTATTGTCATGCAGTGCATTCCCCTTTTGCTTGGAGGATGGGAATGTGTCAATGCACCTTTTGACATTTCACTTTACACCCGCCCCCATATTCAGCTGTGCTACACATCCCCCAATATTGCCTAATCATAACAAATGACACATCATCGTAAAGAGGAATAACAGCGCTTTCCAATGATATAAAATTATTTTGCAACAAGAGAGAAACCGTCAGTCAAACTTGACTTTCCGAACTTTTTTTGAGGAGTTTATATCAAAGGGGAATGCACTGCATGACAATAGCACGACGTTTGAAGCCATTTGGCTCGGCAAAATGAATTCGGCACGGCAGAAAAATTTAGCTCGACAGGGTCTGCCGTGCTAACTCAATTTAGTGCGGCACTAGCACTGCTCGGCTTCAAACGTCGTGCTTCTGCCGTGACGAATTTAATTCCAGTTCGAAGTTGGTCCGCAATTTTGTTCACAACTAGGAATGCGCATACTCGCAGCGCGTATGTGAGTAAAGAAATAACCAACAAAAATCACATGACACTCGTTAGGAGGGGCGTTCACACTATCGCGGAAAAATCACACTGTTCCATTGGTTTGTACACAAACTGGTTTGCCGCTTGTGCGCGGCCTATCGCGATGCGCAAAACGTTTTGAGCTGGGTCAAAGTTCAAATCTGTTGAACTTTGACCGCGGTGCGCTGACCTTTACAACGCGCAGCCAATGAGGTATCAGAGAAGCCCCAAGTTACTAGAGTGGAATTTTCTATTTTGAAATAATCGGCGATTGGGAGCTCATGCAATGCGGTGAGCGCAGCGCGAAAGTGTGATTTTTCCGCGATAGTGTGAACGCCCCTTAAGAGCACACTCCCAATTTGTTGGGGAGTAGCGAGAGCGTACTCTCACTGACTCGAGTGCACGGACGTAAATGCTCGAGTGTCGTTAATCTTGCCGTTCGCGCTCGCAGGAGTATATATACTCGTGTTGACACAAGTACACGCCCGAACGCAGCCTATAGGTCCCTATACTGATAGCACCAAGTATGTTATGCTAGGAGTCCACTGGGCCAGCGCCAGTTGGTGCCAGTTCGCGCCAAAGATTATGTGATTGGCGCGTAGTGGCTCGCTGTGGCGCCGAATTAATGTCCGCTCGGCATGTGTCGCCAAGTGGAATAAACTGGGTGCCATATGGCGTGCGCCAAATGCCACCCGGCTTGCTCCAAAATGTTGCGCCAGTTTGCGCCAGTTCGCGCCATTACACGGCCATTTGATTCCAAAATTCACCCTGTTGGCGCCATTCGCGCCAATAGACGGCTACTTTGCGCCACTTGGTGATTAGTTTGTGCCAAAGGTCGCCAAATTGGTTTGAACTTGCCGCCGCTTGGCGCTACTTGCCGACTATATAAATACCGGCCATCGGCTACCTGGTTCAGACCCTCCTCAGCTGCTGTATGAACAACATCTCCATGTGGCGCGAAATCTCATTAATTGGCGCAACTTGGCGCGCGCCATTACATTCCAGTGGATTCCAACAGGCGGATTGTTTGCGCCAAAGGGCGATATGTTCGCGCCATTTGGTGCCACTTGGCGGATTGCTCGATGCAAGTGGCGCGACGAAAATTTCAAACATTTTGAAATTTTCTTGCCGCCACATTCAAATTTGGTGCCGTTACGGGCCACCACGAGCCAGTTGGGAGGCAGTTTGAGCCACTACACGCCACTAGGCACCTTATTGGCGACACTAGGCGCCACAGCAAATTGCATTGGCGCAAACTGGCACCAACTGGCGCTGGCCCAGTGGACTCCTAGCATCACGCACGTGAACAAGGTCTCACTTATGGGTTGGTCAAGTAATGAATGTTTTCTTACCGTTTCAAGTGGTTTAGCCGGCGTAGTCGTGAGCCCACCAATCACAACCACGTTTGGAGTGAATGCTTGGGGAGGAAGTATAACGGAACCACCTTGCAGCATCCAGAGTTCAGCCCGCCCCATAGATTTGAACAAACTCATCTCCAGTCTGATGTCGTGCTTGACTTTCAAATCATCGAACTGCTTCAGGGTGAAGTAATCGGTGAGGAAAGCGTTAAGGCCGAAGGCAAGGAGATTCATGCAGCGCTGGAACAGGTTCATATCGTCCGTGTATCTGGTCAGATGACCGGGTACGAAGGCCGGGTGGCTTGGTACGCCGGCCAGTCGACTGTGTTCCATCGGTATTACTGTGCTGGCTACAAAGCTAATGTAGCGGAGGTCTAGCTTCTGCGCGATCAGGACATAACAAGGAGTTATGACATCGCCGACGACTATGTCGAACTCGGCAGCTCGTAATCGCTCAATCAGAGCGTCGTCAGACAGAGCGGAATCACAATGTGTAATAAAGAAGAGGTTTTTCTGTTTGGAACGCGTTGTCGGCCACAGGTTATCCTTAAGTGTCTGGAGTAAAGACGCATGATGGCCTTTGAAACTCATTTTCCCAAAAGCCTCCAGACCTTCCCGCACCTGACTCATGGAGATCGACGAAGGAATGATCTCGAACTTGACGATTTTGGCCAGGCTGGTGTTGAGGCGGTAGCTGAATACTTCACTGATAAGGAACGTGACTTGATGTCCCCGGCGGACCAGAGTCTCCGCAACCAGCGAGGCTATATTGAAAACCATCCCGGGGGTGCCTGGTCCTGATATAAATAGAATATTTAGGGCTGGCGCCGATTTGGGAAATGCCATCAGGACCAGAATCGTACAAAGTAGACCCGAAACTCTCGTCATTATTGGTGTATTCGTTCAACTGTTTGAACTCTTTTAAAAAGTGCAAGGAAAGCGAGCTTGTATAATTTCTGCGTTGAAGTAACCCGGTCCACGGCAAAGTAAATAATGTGCAAGTAACAAAGTGTGTGCAATATAAATCTGGAAGGCATACCAGCACAATGTAAGAACAAGCATGCAATATGTAAATAGGCCTACATCATCTTCCGAACAGGTGTCAATAAGTGATTTATACACCGGAGATAATAAAATATTGTATACAGATGCTGGTATTTTTCAGCTGGGCCTATATTAATTCGCACCGCACCACCACCTTTAATTTGATTTATGTTATGCCTTTGGAGTCAGACACAGCCAGACCGTGTCTGAATGCATTGGCTGTGGCTTGAAATTACGCATGCGTCAGTGGAAGACGCTACACTCTAAAAACAGATTGGTTTTTGAATTCAACCAATTGGTTGATAGATATGTGTCCAACCAATATATATTGGTTAAAATAACCAGTCATATTGGTTAAAATAACCAGTCATATTGGTTAACCAATACGGATTGGTCATTTTAACCAATATGATTGGTTAAAATAACCAATATAATTGGTTAAAATAACCAATATAATTGGTTAAAATAACCAATATATTGGTTAGACACATATCTACCAACCAATTGGTTGAATTTAACCAATCTGTTTTTAGAGTGTAGGTAAGCGGCTTGATCACTTTCAAAATGACGGCCAGTTAACTAGGACACGGTCTTAACATTATCTTAACACGTTGACTGCCGACTATAGCTCGTATACCCAGCTGCCCTTACAAGGCGCTAGTTCAGGCTAATGTGCCTTCACAGATTTCCGTGAAGTAAACATACCGTGAAGCAAATGTCATATAGGCTGCATCCGAATTAGTGGCTTTGGCTGTGGCTACGGGCGGACAATGACAGTCCTTAGAAACAGCACAACCAAAGCCACAAATTCGCCTGCAGCCATCATACTATGCAGCACGATATGGGGCCGAGGGTACCACCTCCCTCTACCATTGTTCCCCCATTGTGTCTCAAACATCCATTCAATTTTTAGGGGAGTTAGTGTGTTAACAAAAGGGAAGAGTAGGGCCTATGTTGAGTCAGGGGCGTTAGGGGGGAGTCCTTAGGCACCAAATCGTGCTGGATATACCAGCCATATACAGACACGCGTAGCATTGTGGGTTGCTTGCTTCCAGACGAATAATTAATAAATAGTATAGTTAACGCTTATAGATCCAGTGTAAAAATCAAATTTACGAATAAAATAAGTGTGCGAGACCTGCCTTGTCTGCTGGAAAAATTGTTTTTACGTCTGTAGTGTTTACGAAAAAAAGACGTGACCTCGTGGTCATGTGTTATCGGCTGGGTACTCACAAAACTCCTCACAAAAAGTTCGGAAGGTCAAGTTTGACTGACGATTTCTCTCTTGTTGCAAAATGATTTTCCTTGAATTTTATATCATTGGAAAGCCCTGTTATTCCTCTTTACGATGATCTGTCATTTGTTATGATTAAGCAATTGGGGGATGTGCAGCACAGCTGAATACGGGGGCGGGTGTAAAGTGAAATGTCACAAAATGCATTGCTATTGTCAAAAAGTGCATTGACACATTTCCATCCTCCAAGCAAAAGGTAGTCTAGGCCGGCCCTAGGCCCTAGACGTTGTTATTGTTTTTGTTTTGAACGTGCGTTTGTCCCGAAAACCGATCGCCGCCACACAGTCAACAACAACGTCTAGGGAATTTAGTAGTAACAGCGCCGTGCGCGCGCACCTGTTTTTTTGTATAATGTTATGCAGAGCGCACTGTCGCCTGCTTATGTCTAGTCCCCTAATGATGCGCTAATGAGTGACTAATTGCCGGCAAAGCAGCTTTTAAGAGTGTCGGTGTAATACCGTCAACTCCTTTGGCCACACAATCCTTCATTTTCTTAATTTGTTTTTCGATGTAGTGGGCCGAAATAGGGAATAAATTTAAAGAAACATGCACTTTTGTCATTAGAAAACATATCTGCAGTTATTGTGTCGTCTTTAAACGATGATCCAAATGGCTTCCCAATATTGACAAACTAATGATTAAAATCATTAGCCATTTTTTGTTTGTTAACATTCGCATTCGCGGGTAGGGTGGTGGATGTCTTAATAGAGCTTGCCTCTTTAGCCAATGACCACATCTGTTTTGAGTTTCCCTGATTAGCAGCAATCGCATTTCCGTAGTACATGTATTTACGTTTAAGATTCTTAATAAGGTTGTTTACCTGGTTGCGTAGCTGCTTTGCAACAAGCCAATCTCTCGGGTCACCCGAATTTTGAGCTCTAGCCCGCCAAAAATCACGCTGTCGTCCAATGTGCGGGAACTTTTTCGTAGCCCATGCATTGCAGTGCGGAGCTGTGTCGTTTTGTTTCTGACGGATATGTCTAAACGGAGCGTGTTTGTTACATACATCATTAAACATGGTTTCCCATATATACCAAGCTTGATCGATGTCAATCCTTTGGTAACTGTTCAACTTGAAGGAGTATTTTTCGACTATTTACACTGATATTTTCGAGAAAGGTCGGAGCAGGAATAGGCAGTACGTCTTCACTCCGTGACGCCATTTTTAAGGAGCTAGCTTTAAATACCTCCATGCTCACGCGAAATCTGGAACTCGCAAAAAGCACGATTAACACGATTTGGGTCCTAAGGACTCCCCCTAACGCCCCTATGACTTAACACACTCTTCCCTTTTGTTAACACACCAACCCCACTCCCCTCCCCTAAAAGGAATTCCTTGGATGTTTGAGACACAATGGGGGAACAATGGTAGCGGGAGGGGGTACCCTCGGCCCCATATCGTGCTGCATAGTATGATGGCTGGAGGCGAATTGGTGGCTTTGGCTGTGCTGTTTCTAAGGACTGTCATTGTCCGCCCGTAGCCACAGCCAAAGCCACTAAATAGCCTGAACTAGCGCCTTGTAAGGGCAGCTGGGTATACGAGCGTAACTCGTATAGTCGGCAGTCAACGTGTTAAGATAATGTTAAGACCGTGACCGATTTAACTGGCCGTCATTTGGCAAGTGATTAAGCCGCTTACCTAGCGTCTTCCACTAACGCATGCGTAATTTCAAGCCACAGCCAATGCATTCATACACGGTCTCGCTGTGTCTGACTCCAAAGGCAAAACATAAATCAAATTAAAGGTGGTGGTGGTGCGGTGCAAATTAATATAGGCGTAGCTGAAAAATACCAGCATCTGTATACAATATTTTATTATCTCCGGTTTATAAATCATTTATTGACACTTGTTCGGAAGATGATGTAGGCCTATACATATTGCATGCTTGTTCTTACATTGTGCTGGTATGCCTTTCAGATTTATATTGCACAAACTCTGCTACTTGCACATTACCACTTTGCCGTTCATCTGCAATGTTACTTTAACGCAGAAAGTATACAAGTTCGATTTCCTTGCACTTTTTAAAAGAGTTGAACGAATACACCAATAATGACGAGAGTTTCGGGTCTACTTTGTACCATTCTGATCCTGGTGGCATTTCCCCGATCGGCGCCAGCACTAAATCTGTTATTCATGCCAGGACCAGGCACCCCCGGGAGCCATTTTACATTAGGCTCGCTGGTTGCGGAGACTCTGGTCCGCCGGGGACATCAAGTCACGTTCCTCATCAGTGAAGTATTCAGCTACCGCCTCAACACCAACCTGGCCAAAATCGTCAAGTTCGAGGTCATTCCTTCGTCGATCTCCCTGAGTCAGGTGCGGGAGAATTTGGAGGCTTTTGGGAGAGCGAGTCTCAAAGGCCACACTCAAAAAAATGAGACTGACCTAAAGTAAATTTTAAACAAGACAAATGAGTAAATATTACACAAAACTATGTTATTGTTGCATTTACGTTTATAATGGCGTTACACCAACTTGAAATGTTAACAAGTGGATATAACTTGTTATTTCTCGTGTTAACAACACGTTGGATTAGTAGAAGTAACAATATTAAAAGTCAAGTTAACTTTATTAGTTATATTTGAGTAATAATTACTGGAATCATATTGTCGTTTCTTTTACAGTTTTTGTAAAGTAGGAAATACTGACATTTTAATATTTTGCGCAACGTAAAATTACTTCTTACGACAACAAAACCAGTTTAAGTTGGACAGACTGCATAAAACTTACTCAAAGTTATTAAGTTGCAATAACTTAAAATCACTGGTACCGGAAGACCCGTGCATAATTACGCATGCGCGTAGGGGGACGTACAAAGTCTTGTTTCTGCGACGTGATAACCATGGCTGTTACGTTGCTTAGTTTTGGTTACCCCCGGGCCGAAAGCAATTACGGGCAAGCTCTCTTGGAGCATTGTTTGAGTAATTATCGATTCCCCATAAATGACTCTTGGGCCATTGGTCGTCCGGTTCCCCTAATTGGCAAGAAAATCCAATTGACAAACTTATGAAGTTAAACTTACTACAAGATATTAAGTTGCAATAACTTAAAAACATTGGAAATGCATAGAATATGAGAGTGAATGCATTCCGTTTGTTTTTTTGAGTTGTTTTAAAAAATACAACTATAGGCCCCCTAAGTAATAAATATTTACTAGATTGAGTTGAAATTACTAATTAAAATTAAAAATGACCTCTTAACTTGAAATAATTAAGTATATTCAGTACTGTTGACAACAAGTAATCTTAACAAACAAATATACATGGCTTTAACTTAAAAATACGTTAAGTTGAAAGGACGTAACTGAATTAAGGCAACAAAGTTGCCTTTATTTTTTTAAGTTTCCTCAACGAAATATTTTTTTGAGTGCATCATGCGTCTTTATTCCAGACACTTAAGGATAACATGTGGCCGACATCGATTTCCAGACTGAAAACCCTCTTCTTCACTACACAGTGTAATTCCGCTCTGTCTGACGACGCTCTGATGGAGCGATTACGAGCTGCCAAGTTTGACATGGTCGTCGGCGATGTCATATTTCCTTGTTTTGTCCTGATCGCACAGAAGCTAGACCTCCGGTACACTAACGTTGCATCTGGCATAGTAGTACCGATGGAACACAGTCGGCTGGCCGGCGTACCAAGCCACCCGGCCTTCATACCCGGTGATCTGACCAGATACACGGACGATATGAACCTGTTCCAGCGCTGCATGAATCTCCTTGCCTACGGCCTTAACGCTTTTCTCACTGATTACTTCTCTTTGAAGCCGTTTGAGGATCTGAAAGTCAAGCACAACATCAGGCCGGAGATGAGTTTGTTCAAATCTATGGGGCGGGCTGAATTATGGATCCTGTATAATAGTGGTTTGGGTGTATGTTTCCATCAAGCCTTCACTCCAAACGTGGTTGTGATTGGTGGGCTCACGACTACGCCGGCTAAACCACTTGACAAGGTAAGAAAACATTCATTACTTGACCAACCCATAAGTGGGACCTTGTTCACGTGCGTTACATACTTGGTACTATCAGTCGGCTATGTAGACAAACACGTGACGTCGTCATGTTGAGGCTTTGCACATGCGTCAATTGAGTCGTCTCTATGCCAAGGGGGCCGTCCATAAAGTACGTACGCATGATTTTTGTTCTTTCTGAAAATGACACAAAAAGCATCAGTAACTGCAGATTTAATGAGAAAACCTAAATTGAGGAGTGAGAAAATGTGAGATGTGTGAGAAAAATGTGTGGTCTGTCTAATATGTTTTGTACATAAGGTCTGAAGCCATGGTCAACTGCGTACATACGCATTGGCTTGGACACCACCCCCCCCCCCCCCCCCCCCCCACCCCACCCCACTGTACGCATGGTGTACTCAATGTCACCAACCCTCCCCCTCCCCACCTCCGTGCGTACGTACTTTATTGACGGCCCCCAATGGCATATGGGTAGTTTGTATATGAGCCATCCATATATTGGCACAAATGAGTAGTGTGATGCGGGTTTTGTTATCCCTTCTCCCCTGGTACGGTGTGATTCTCCTTTGAAACCAAGGGAGTTCTCCGGGACCATTTGCCAAAAGAGGCCGGTTTCATCACCGTTGTAAATATCCTCTGGGCGGTAATTCTCCAAAATTCTCCAACTTTTTTTTCAATCGGTGACAACAGCCGCATCAACACCGCCAGATTCGCCCGCTTTGAGCACTATGCCAATAGTTCCGAGATTGCCCAATTAACCCCGCCCCCTTGGATATTGTTGCTATGCCTCACACGCTATCGTCAAAATGGCGACACACAAACCAATGGGACTTTCAAAGGAAAGCACATATTCATTGGAGAAATTTATGTTTCAGGGTCGACAGTTACCGTACCACGCACTTAATTTGTATAAAGGCCAGTGATACAAAAACCACTTCGTGCACATGCCGTGGTTTCGTGGCGAAATGGTTCAGGGCGAAGTGGTTTTGGGGCGAAATGACTGCAAACCCTTTTTTGACTGTTTTCAAAAGTTAGACGAACTCGAAGTACGGAGCAGGTTTTTGCTCAGGTTGGTTTTAATCATGCATATCTTTAATCACACAGGGGGATAAAACTATTTGTAACAGTTTACCAATCATAAAACTATCTTTAAAGGCAGACCACTTGATTGGTAAACCGTTGCAAATGGTTTTATATCTCCCGGTGTGATTGAAGATATGCATGATTAAAACCAACCCGAGCAAAAACCAGCTCCGTACTTCGTCTTAATTTTGAGAAAACGGTAAAAAAAAAGGCTTTACGGTTACTTCGCCCCAAAACCATTTCGCCCCAAACCAATTCACCCTGAACCACGGCCTGTGCACGAAGTATTTTGAGGCGAAGTGGCATTCGGACGAAGTGGTGTAAAGACGAAGTGGTTTGGGGGCAAGGTGGCTTTTGGGACGAAGTGGTTCGGGGCGAAGTGATGCAGGGCGAAATGGTTTTGGGGCAAAGTGAATTTTCGTCTCACGAGACGAAAAATAATTGTTTTACTTATTTCTCAAAAACTATAGCACTTTAGACAAAACCATTTCAGGTAAAGTTTACTACCGTCATCATGTTTATATTGTGTAAGTTATGTGTAAATATGTAAACATTTCTGATTTTCGAGATTACCAATGGTGTGTTAGTAACTTTAAATATAAGATACATGCCCTCATACTGTACATGTATCTCATTTATAGGACTCCGACCTTGGCGCATTCGTGGAGGGAGCAGGCGACAGCGGAGTGGTCATTTTTGCTCTCAGTTCCTACTTCAAGCACTTTGACCCTAGCCTGGGCAACGAGATCGCCGCTGCCTTGGCGCGTCTGCCTCAGAGAGTAGTGTGGAAGTACGAAGGGGAACCACCGTCTACACTCGGCAACAACACCATGCTGTCCCCATGGCTTCCGCTCAACGATTTGCTCGGTGAGTACTAACTCATAGTAACATGCATATTCCATCGCATAGGTTCATTTCAACTGCAACTAATATGTAAGAACGACATTCCTTCTGTCGACAGTGAATAATTGTTTTAAACAGACCTGATACAATGTCGCCAGTGTAAGTTCAGTTTTGCATTTTCCTATATGGTACTATGGGGCGCTTGAGATGCCTTCTCGGGGTTCTTAACGACGTTGAAAACAAGATTCTCTTATTCTCATGAAGGTTTAGAGGCCTATGACTAGGCAATAAATTCGTCGATAACTATAAACAAGTGTTGTCTCTACCTTTAAGTGGACTGCAAGCGACCGTATGGAACAGGAATCAGTCTAAAAGCAAATCATTGTCTTGCCTGCGGTATAAGATGGCCGAGTCAGTGCCTTGAGATCAGTGACTTGAGCAGAGCAGAATCCTATCTCTAGATTGTTTTACACTAAGTCTTATTTTGGATCAATTTATGTCATCCCTGATACTGACCTCTCAAATTCTGAGACAGGTCATTCCAAGACTAGACTGTTGATCACCCACTGTGGAATAAACGGCTTGAATGAGGCCATCTATCACGGAGTGCCAATGGTCGGCGTACCTCTCTTTGCCGATCAGTTCAGCAATGCAAACAGAATCGAGCAAAACGGCATAGCCAGGCAGATTGACATAACGACCTCAGCGGGAGAAAAGCTATTCAAAGCCTCAGTAGAAGTCCTGAACAACAATCGGTAGGTTAATCTACTGTAGAATTCAGTTAAATTTTCCCGACTTGCGTCGGGCAAATTTAATGTTAAGTAAGGTTGTTTTTGCCCTTACCCGACGTAATTATTAACACTGTATACTCAGCGCTTTCCCGAGACACTATGAAAACTTCATAGCGTGCTCGGGTGGGACTCGAACCCACGACCTCCTGCATACAAGGCAGACGTCTTAACCACTCGACCACCGAGCTAGCCGGTGTTGAATGGCCGGTTCGAATCATTTCGCAACGGGGATTGCAATTAGTCAGAAAATGATTTAGACTTGCGTCGGGGAAATTTAATGTTAAGTAAGGTTGTTTTTGCCATTTTTTCTACTGTAGAATATCAACATTGGCCAAATGACCGACACAAAAATCTTAAAAGCATCCTTAAAGATATATTCTGGTCACGTCCAGAAAATGTGCACGAAAATCTGAATGCCGATGGTGAAAACTTTGTTGGAACCAAACCTCGCGCGGCGCGCACAGCATTTCTCCCGAATACATGTATATAAAAAAATATATCCCTTTGCAGTACCGCATTGTTTATTGCCACATGTTTATTGTGTACCACACGTATGGGCAAACGTGTGAAAACCTATGAGGTCAGTGGTCGAGTACACTCGACATTGGTAAGCAAGCATAATGTGTTGTGTGGTCGAGTAAACTCGACATTGGTAAGCAAAGGGCACCGAATATTTCATATCTATAGAGATCATTGGTGTACAGATCCTTGCATGGAAATAACTCATCTTAATTGTCACTTTTTCTCGTAGATATAAAGAAAATGCGATGAAGTGGTCGGGAATCATGCGAGATCAGCCAATACCGCCCAGGGAGCGGACAGCCCATTGGATTGAACACGTCAGTAAATATGGCGGCGACTATCTCCGTCCAAAGTCACTGGATTTGAATTTCTTCCAGCTCCACTGCCTTGACGTCTTGCTGCTCCTGGCCGTTGTCCTGTTTCTAGGACTGCTCGTCGCGTACTACACCTTGCTAATGGCTTGTCGTCTGATCTGCTGCCGAGCGAGCAAGGGCGGCAAATTTAAAAAGGAATGAACGAGTCCAGCATTAGCCTTTTTGCAGCTTTATTCCATTTAACGGTTCACATTTTATGCTTTAAAATTAGTGGGCAAAATGACTAGTCTAGGACATGGAAAAAAATTAAAACTGATGCTGCGCAGGATACCGAACAACTATAGAAGCATTTGGGCAGAAAGATGGGTTAGAGTGGAAAGCCAATATTGCCTTTACGGTTCCCCCACAATTCACTGCGCGCGGTACATGGCGCAGTGCATGATGGTACACAAATATAGTACTCTGGCCGCTTCTCGTATTGTACACAAGTCAATGGGTTTCCAGAGGTGAGTGGAGTTAGCGGCAACTTCAAACTCGTAAAACGCGGTGAATTTGTGTTTTTGACACAAAATGACAGCTGGTAATATAGAGCTCAGATACAGATTCAGCCTACTGTGTATCTGTTTTGGGGTTATATGGGCGTCTAGGGGTGGAATGTGCGTGGGGTGGGAATGGGCGTGAAGCCGAGCGTGCGTGGCGTCGCGAGTCATGGGACTGCACTACGCCATGTACCGCGCGTAGTGAATTGTGGGGGAACCGTAAAGGCACGTGTATTGGGGAACAAAGGGCAGGCCTGGTTTAAGGGTGGACAAAATTGGAATTAAGACTATATGAAAAGAGGGAGGTGTGGTGGTAGGGGTGGGTGGGGGGGGGTGGTGGTAGGGGGGGGGGGGGTGGTTGCGGGGGGGAGGGGGGGGGGGGGGGGGTGGGCGGGGGGGGGGGGGGTGGGCGGGGGGGAGGGGGGGGGGGGGGGTGTGGAAGGAGATTATGGCCCTTTTTCAAATCTCGACTTAGGCTCAGGCTCAGGCTCCGGCTCCATGTGGCCCACATGGAGCCGAAGCCTGAGCACAAAACGAAATTTGGAAAAATGTCTAGAAAAGGGCAAACGTGGAGTGGGGAGTTGTGGTAGGTGACTACTAGGTGGTGGCAGAAACACTGGTGTGGGATTGACAAATGTTAAATTAGCACTGGCAGCCTCATTTCAGATGCTGACCCATTTTCTTACATCACAAGTCTCTTTACTTGTAAATTTTAGCACCTAGATCCTCGTTTGGGATGCCAATTTGAAATTCATCTATAGGAAAACAGGTGGGGAGAAAATAAGAGTACAGAAAGGAATGATGAATAAGTTTGAAAATATGCAGGCATGTAAATAAAGTGAGTGGAAACAGAAGAAGGGAAATGGCAATATATTAATCATTTTATAAAGAGTCATTACATTTTATAAAACAGACCCATCCTGACATACAGTTGAAGTCAGAAGTATAAATACATATACACCACTGTGCACTACCATGATACCATCATCACCCAAAATGGTAAACAGGACAATCCGAACCATTGCAAGGTGTACAAGCTATGTTTTTAAGTCAAGACTTTAGTAAAGACTGTTACAAAAATGGTGTAAGCACAACCAGTTTTAACACTTGGTTGCATACAGTTGTATTTATACTTCTGACTTCAACTGTAAGTTGTTGCAGCAGTTGACATTGTACCAATAAGAGATTAAAGGCCCGTCTACACGAGCCAACATGAAGTTGGAACTTGTTGGGCAGTGCATGGATGCGCTCGACCGTGCGAACCAACATGTTCCAGCATATCTCGACTTCAGTTGGTTGCTGCCTATAACGTGACAGGCGTTCTAATCTGCTATTGGCCCGTTTCTCCCACAAGCTCCAACAAAGCCGGGCGATAGAAACATGTTCCAACACAGACCAACTTATTGGATGATGTTGGGTGTTTTCTGGAGTGACGTCCACACTATTGAGCTCGTGCCAATGACGTCATTTTGGGAGTAAAACAATGCCGCGTCGTTGTGGAAGCAATGTGCGTGCGCGTTGTGTGTGTCCATAGCGCGCGTAACGCGCTATGGTGAGGCTCCCATTGGTGAACTAAACCGCGTTGCGCCCACCAGAGAGACACACAACGCGCACGCACATCGCTTCCACAATGACTCAGCATTATTTGACTCCCAAAATGGCACATTTGCACGTGTTCGAAAGGGGTCAATTGGACCTTGTTGACCAACAAATGTTGGCTCGTGGAGACGGGCCAGGCCCTGTAGATGATCTGTTTTTGAGCGATTCTGCGAATAAAACCATTATAAATCAAAAGAAAGACATAAAAAAACTCATCCGAAGAAATTTCAGCTTTGTCAAATGTACCACGTTTAAAAAAACAATGAAAATCCATATGCGTTTTCCTGGTCTTGGCGGGGTGTTTCAAATATTCGTTGTCAGTTGATCGGGTACTATGTGGCTTGCGTCATGCACTCTGTGGCGCACATACTGCATGTGCGCGCGATTCATAAAAATGCATCGCGTTGGAACACGCACTCATGCATTTTGGACCGCGTAGATGCGAACCAATAATAAGTAAATCGTTTGCAAACAATCTAAATAATTTCATCTTTACGGAAACCTTTCATTGGATAGTTGCTATTAATTGAATCTTTACTTTCAGAACTTTTCCCCTGTAAACTCGTCGATTACTTTTTGGGGTCATTGCAAATGATCCACTGGGCCTTTAAGTCAACATTGTAAACAAAACCGTGTCGCGCAGGGGTTTATGGGAATGTTGGGAGTACTAATAAAATGGCATTTGCAGTATATAAGTGTTGGTCCATGATATCGACGCCCGATTTGACATCATGTGGTAGGTGCATGCCTTGCTACCGTAAAAATATGTTACCACAAATACTCCAGAAACTCTTCAGAGGTGGCCCCAGTACCGGGGGCTAAATAAACTCCTCAAAAAAGTTCGGAAAGTCATGTTTGCCTGACGACTTCTCTCTTGTTGCAAAAAAATTGTCCTTGATTAAGCAATTGGGGGATGTGCAGCACAGCTGAATACGGGGGCGGGTGTAAAGTGAAATGTCACAAAATGCATTGCTATTGTCAAAAAGTGCATTGACACATTCTCATCCTTCAAGCAGAAGGGGAATGCACTGCATGACAATAGCAGTGAATTTTGTGACATTTCAGTTTTCACCAACCCCTGTATTCCGCTATACTGCACATCCCCCAATTGATTCATCATAACAAATGTCATCACTGTAAAGAGGAATAACAGGGCTTTCCAATGATGATACCAAATTCAAGGGAAATGATTTAGTAACGAGAGAAATCGTCAGTCAAACCTGACTTTCCTAACTTTTTTTGAGGAGTTTACATCACATTCAGTTGAAGAGCGTTACCCATACTTAAAGGGCCCCTTATTTAGGATTTTTATCAATGAAATCTATGCTTTAAAACCACTCTACTCAGTTAAAGTCATAAAAATCCTATTTGGAGCTTGCTTTGGGGGTTAAAACAAAGGTTTTTAGTTTTTATGCTAATGAAAATATGCATATTCATGACCAAGGTCACGATGTCACAAGAGGCAAACACAGGAAAATCACATTCGACTGTGCACAAAAGATTCCACTTTTTTCTCAATTTTCCTGAAACTTTTGTAATCCATGGCTGTTTGAGTTTGTTTTACATGTTGCCTGCTGTAAGCCATGACAAAACTGGGGGTAGAAACTGCAGCAATTTGCCACAAGTCCAACTTGAATTCTTATGTTTTTTCTTAACTTTTCCCTTCTGTCTTCCTTATGTGATGCACTCAAAACAGCGCCCTCTGTCTGTGATTTATTGCAATGAAATCTTCAAAGTTGAAAAAGGCCACCTTTTATTGATTTTACATCCAAACGAACAATAGTATGTCTTGCTGAACAAGTAATCCGTCATTATGAAGCAAAGCTTAGGCACAAAGTTGTTTAGCATGTCACAGGCCCTTTAAGTAAATTTGACGTAGGTAAACGCAAGCATGATGGCTGCGTTCGGGCGTGCAGTTCTCGCTACTCCCGAGTTAATGCGTGCGCATTGCACTCGGGTCACACTACGTGACGGCGAGGCCGCAGTCCGCATGCGCGAATGGCCATCAGCCATGACTGCACAAAAAACGCTGTTTCACTGCTCACAAGAAACTGAAGAAAATACAGACCGCAAGTCGTAAGAACCTTCGTCTGAAACAAACCTTTAGTGAGTTGTTGTTTCAGTTATCCAGTTGACACATTGGGCAAATTCACCCAAAATCCCACCCATATTTCGCCATCTTCGTACAAATCACATGGCACTCGTCAGGAGTAAGATCTAGAGCACACTCCCCATTTGTCGGGCAGTAGCGAGAGCATACATGTACTTAGACTGGTTCCCGTCCACATATTCCACACAGGAGAATATAAGGACAGGTTAAGGGCGCTTCATCTTGATCTGTAATTGGTCGTCTTTGCGCGTGCGCATTGTGTTTTTTATATTTAAAAATTGGCCAAGCCCTTTGCTTTAGGCAATGTACTTTATTTACATAATTGGATATGTTCGACACGCACGGCCAAGTTACAAATGT
The DNA here is from genome assembly GCA_037783545.1 of Henricia sp. BOLD:AAB3569. Classification (NCBI taxonomy): domain Eukaryota; kingdom Metazoa; phylum Echinodermata; class Asteroidea; order Spinulosida; family Echinasteridae; genus Henricia; species Henricia sp. BOLD:AAB3569. The sequence goes on along the minus strand of JBBELK010000158.1, from coordinate 812,946 downwards.
CAATGCAAAATCTGCGCACTTACTATAAAAAATAATAAATAGTAATAACCACGTGACGGGCAGAATTCTGCCCGTCATGGCTGCCCTTTACCGATCCCTATATTTTCGCAATAAGCGAACCGATCTATAGGGATCGGGAACCAATCTAACATGTACTCTCATTGACCTGAGTGTAGCCTTGATCAAGGCGTTGGGCTTGTCTTTAAGTTATAGACGGCCCGCTGAAGATAAAACTGAACAAAGCGCTTTTTTTTTATACAAGCTACGGAATATGTTGCACGTATTGGCTCACAACGCGCCGCGCTACGACTATGCACACATGCACATGCACATGCACGTACATGTATCGGTACGGTCCTAAACCCAACGCCTTGATGGTTCTGCATTCAGCCAGCGAAACTCATTACAGTAATACTAATAGGGAAACCACCCCAGCGTGAGCTGAAATTTCATTGGTCGACGCACGCCAGGCTATGTTTGAAAAACGCTATATGATGTGCGATCCTCATAATGCAGTTTGTTAATCCGAGGCAAGATTAAGAGCTCACACAAATCATTTAGGAAAGCTGTCATATTACGACCGTTGTCCCCCAGAAGTGTAACCAAATACGTAAACAGACAAGCACAATAAATGCTACGAACCCGAGAATATTTGTTGTTTTCGTCCATCGATCATGCCACGGTTCTCACAACATGGAGGACGCCATACATGCATAATGCTGTACCCTCGGCCCCATATCGTGCTGCATAATATGATGGCTGGAGGCGAATTGGTGGCTTTGGCTGTGCTGTTTCTAAGGACTGTCATTGTCCGCCCGTAGCCACAGCCAAGGCCACTAATTAGCCTGAACTAGCGCCTTGTAAGGGCAGCTGGGTATACGAGCGTAACTCGTAGTCGGCAGTCAACGTGTTAAGATAATGTTAAGACCGTGACCGATTTAACTTGCCGTCATTTGGAAGATGATCAATTGAGGCGCTTACCTAGCGTCTTCCACTGACGCATGCGTAATTTCAAGCCACAGCCAATGCCTTCATACACGGTCTCACTGTGGCTGACTCCAAAGACATAACGGAAATCAAATTAAAGGTGGTGGTGCGGTGCGAATTAATATAATAATAATAATAGTAAGTTCTTATATGGCGCATTCCATGTCTGTCGACATCTCATGTACCTAGAAACTGCCTAAACATCGAGATAGGCATGTGGCGCCTTCGGCTGCCGAGCCAGAAACACCGGGGAGAATCCCCTTCTCTTTACGATGAATGCTCTGGGATCTTTTAAGTGCGTTACACAACACACTGGACCAACGGCTTTACATCCCTTCCGAAGGATGGAGCAAGTGTGTTTAAGTGCCTTGCTCAAGGGCACAGGCACCGCAGCCGGGGATCGAACCCGCAACCCCAGGTTTTCACCCGAGTAATGCGAGTCAGTGACCTAAACCCAGCCCAGCTGAAAATTACCAGCATCTGTATACAATATTTTATTATCTCCGGTGTATAAATCACTCATTGATCCCTGTTTGGAAGGTCATGTAGGCCTATACATATTGCATGCGTGTTCGTACATTGTGCTGGTATGCCTTCCAGATTTATAGAGCACAAACTCTGTTACTTTCACATTATCCACTTGCCCTTTCACCTGCATGGTTACTTCAACGCAGAAATTATACAGGTTCGCTTTCCTTGCATTTTTTAAAAGAGTTCAAACAGTTGAACGAATACACCAATAATGACGAGAGTTTCGGGTCTACTTTGTACCATTCTGATCCTGGTGGCATTTCCCCGATCGGCGCCAGCCCTAAATCTTCTATTCATGTCAGGACCAGGCACCCCCGGGAGCCATTTTACATCAGGCTCGCTGGTTGTGGAGACTCTGGTCCGCCGGGGACATCAAGTCACGTTCCTCATCAGTGAAGTATTCAGCTACCGCCTCAACACCAGCCTGGCCAAAATCGTCAAGTTTGAGGTCATTCCTTCGTCGATCTCCATGAGTCAGGTGCGGGAGAATTTGGAGGCTTTTGGGAGAGCGAGTCTCAAAGGCCATCATGCGTCTTTATTCCAGACACTTAAGGATAACGTGTGGCCGACATCGATTTCCAGACTGAAAACCCTCTTCTTCACTACAGAGTGTAGTTCCGCTCTGTCTGACGACGCTCTGATGGAGCGATTACGAGCTGCCAAGTTTGACATGGTCGTCGGCGACGTCATATTTCCTTGTTTTGTCCTGATCGCGCAGAAGCTAGACCTCCGCTACACTAACGTTGCATCTGGCTTAGTAATACCGATGGAACACAGTCGGCTGGCCGGCGTACCAAGCCACCCGGCCTTCGTACCCGGTCATCTGACCAGATACACGGACGATATGAACCTGTTCCAGCGCTGCATGAATCTCCTTGCCTTCGGCCTTAACGCTTTTCTCACTGATTACTACTCTTTGAAGCCGTTTGAGGATCTGAAAGTCAAGCACAACATCAGGCCGGAGATGAGTTTGTTCGCATCTTTAGGGCGGGCTGAACTTTTGATCCTGTATAATAGTGGTTTTGGTGTATGTTTCCATCAAGCCTTCACTCCAAACGTCGTTGTGATTGGTGGGCTCACGACTGCGCCGGCTAAACCACTTGAAACGGTAAGAAAACATTTATTACTTGACCAACCCATAAGTGGGACCTTGTTAAAGTGCGTTACATACTTGGTACTATCAGTATAGGGACTCTTTACGTCGGCTATGTGGACAAACACGTGACGTCGTCATGTTGAGGCTTTGCACATGCGTCAATTAAGTCGTCTCTATGCCAAGGGGCCGTCCATAAAGTACGTCGCATGAAATGCCGACTTTTTAAACCCCCTCTCCCCCTGTACGCATGGCGTACGCAGTGGCTCCACCCCCCGCTCCCCCTCGCCCCCTGTACGCATACGCATTTCATAAATATATATACCTCAGCATTGGTAAGCATTGGTAAATGGTTCAGTACTACATGTATAGTGCTATATACTACTAGTACGATTCGCATGTCGCCTCCAAAGTCTGAAATAACTACCGTCATCATGTTGATATTGTGTAAGTTATGTGTAAATGATTTTCGAGATTACCAATGATGTGTTAGTAACTTTAAATATAAGATGCATGCCCTCATACTGTACATCATGTATCTCCTTTATAGGACTCCGACCTTGGCGCATTCGTGGAAGGAGCAGGCGACAGCGGAGTGGTTATTTTTGCTCTCAGTTCCTACTTCAAGCACTTTGACCCTAGCCTGGGCAACGAGATCGCCGCTGCCTTGGCGCGTCTGCCCCAGAGAGTAGTGTGGAAGTACGAAGGGGAACCACCGTCTACACTCGGCAACAACACCATGCTGTCCCCATGGCTTCCGCTCAACGATTTGCTCGGTGAGTACTATCTCAGCATAGCTGTAACACGTAAACTATATTCCATCGCCAATGTAAGTTCAGTTTTGCATTTTCCTGTGGCACTATAAAGCGCTTGTGGTTGGTTTTCACAAACATATTGAAATGCTTCTCGGCGGGATTCTTAAGACCCGCTGGATTGGGCAAGTTACTCCTTGATTGGCGGCGTATGGGCCCTCGGGAAACAAGGCAACAATCTTGACGCCATCCAGCGTCATCCATGCAATCGTTGCATGGTTGACGTCATCATCCCTTTCAACATTTCAAATACGGCGCAGCATAGCCTATAGTTGCATTAGTTGCAGAGTTTATCATCAAAATTAATTGGGTTGCCGACGTTGAAAACAAAATTCTCCGATTTTCATGAAGGTTTATGCACCAGGCAATACATCGGTAATATTTTTTATTTAATTCGTCGATAACTTTAAACAAGTGTTGTCCCTTCCTGTAAGTGGACTGCAAGCGGCCGTATAAGGACCAGGAAGCAGTCTATGCAAACCGTCGTCTCGCCTGCAAGATGGCGGCTGTCGCATATCTACCTGATCTATACGCGTGAACAGGGTGTTCACGCGTATAGATCAGTGACTAGCAGACCCTACTCCAGATCGTTTTTTAACTAAGTCCTGTTTTGGATCAATTGCTCTCACCCCTTAAAGTTGCACTGCCCGTGTTTGGGCCGATTTGGGCGTCAAATTTGTTTTTTAAAGTTAAATAGGTATTTTTCTAGAATAGAAAAAGTTATCAGCTTTCATTTGGTACCAAGAACGTAAAAATCCGTCAAGGATTAATGCCAGTCGATTAAAAACAAGAAATGATTAAAAGGCTGGCAGGTCAATTAATCGACAGGGTGATGACGTAAATGTACATGTGCGCGTACATGTGTACATTGTACACATACTATGTACATATGAGCGTACGCGCACATGTACAACATGTGAAGCACGTTTCAAGAAAAAGGCTCGTATCTCCAATTCCCGACGTCGGAAATTTAAGTTTTTGATATTTTTCGTTACAGAGACACGTAAGCTTTCTAAATTCGTTCGCTTGTGTAAATTAATTTTTTTAATCCTTTCACCGAAACACGGGCAATGCAACTTTAACCTAACTTCTTAAATTATGAGACGTAATTTTGTTTCCGCTCTGCAGGTCATCCCAAGACTAGACTGTTGATCACCCACAGTGGATTAAACAGCGTGAATGAGGCCACCTATCACGGAGTGCCAATGGTCGCCATAGCGCTTTTTGCAGATCATTTCATCATTGCAAACAAAATCGAGAAACTCGGCATAGCCAAGCAGATTGACATAACCACCTTAACGGGAGAAAAGCTATTCAAAGCCTCAGTAGAAGTCCTGAACAACAATCGGTAGGTTAATCTACTGTAGAATTCAGTAATTGATTTAGACTTGCGTCGGGGAAATATAATGTTAAGTAAGGTTGTTTTTGCCCTTACCCGACGTAATTATTAACACTGTATACTCAGCGCTTTCCCGAGACACTATGAACAACTTCATAGCGTACTCGGGTGGACTCGAACCCACGACCTCCTGCAAACAAGGCAGACGTCTTAACTACGGCGACCACCGAGCTAGCCGGTGTTGAATGGCCGGTTCGAATCATTTTGCAACGGGGATTGAAATTAGTCAGAAAATGATTTAGACTTGCGTCGGGGAAATTTAATGTTAAGTAAGGTTGTTTTTGTCCTTAAAGGCACAGGCTCGTCAGCAATGCGCGCCCGCCAAATGTGTGCCACGCAATACGCAGCTCCATAGCAAAGGCATGGAGCTGCGTGTTTCGAGCACGAATTTGGCGGGCGCGCATTGCTAACGAGCCTGTGCCTTTAATTCTACTGTAGAATATCAACATTGGCCAAATGACCGACACAAAAATCTTAAAAGCATCCCTAAAGATATATTCTGGTCACGTCCAGAAAATGTGCACAAAAATCAGAATGCCGATGGTGAAAACCTTCTTGGAACCAAACCTGGGCGCGCACAGCATTTCTCCCGAATACATGTATCATACCGCATTGTTTATTGCCACATGTTTATTGTGTACCACACGTATGGGCAAACGTGTGAAAACCTATGAGGTCAGTGGTCGAGTAAACTCGACATTGGTAAGCAAGCATAATGTGTTGTGTGGTCGAGTAAACTCGACATTGGTAAGCAAAGGGCACCGAATATTTCATATCTATAGAGATCATTGGTGTACAGATCCTTGCATGGAAATAACTCATCTTCTCACTTTTTCTGGCAGATATAAAGAAAATGCGATGAAGTGGTCGGGAATCGTGCGAGATCAGCCAATACCGCCCAGGGAGCGGACAGCCCATTGGATTGAACACGTCAGTAAATATGGCGGCGACTATCTCCGCCCAAAGTCACTGGATTTGAATTTCTTCCAGCTCCACTGCCTTGACGTCTTGCTGCTCCTGGCCGTTGTCCTGTTTCTAGGACTGCTCGTCGCGTACTACACCTTGCTGATGGCTTGTCGTCTGATCTGCTGCCGAGCGAGCAAGGGCAGCAAATTTAAAAAGGAATGAACGAGTCCAGCATTAACCTTTTTGCAGTTTTACTCCATTTAACTGTTCACATTTTATGCTGTACAATTAGTCTAATTAGTCTTATTCAAAGGCAAAATGACTAGTCTAGTACATGGGAAAAAATTAAAACATGATGCTGCGCAGGATACCGAACAACTAGAAGCAGTCGGGCAGAAAGATGGGTTGGAGTGGAAAGCCAATATTGCCTTTACGGTTCCCCCACAATTCACTGCGCGCGGTACATGGCGCAGTGCATGATGGTACAAAAATATAGTACGCTGGCCGCTTCTCGTACGCTCGTACGATTGTACACAAGTGGGCATTGCGGTCGCACTGTGGACTCGAAACCCATTCAAGTCCACATTTTGCAGGAAAAGGTGACGGATTGTGGACTTGCACTCGTTCGCTCAAGTCCACAGTCATGTTGTCCAAACTTGGGAAAAGGGGTTAGGGTGGGGGTGGAGGGTTAAAAAAAAAATGTTAGGGTTTAGGAGTAAAGTTTAGAAACATGGATTAGGAAAAAATTGGGGTGGATGAGGAAATAAATTGGAGAAACAACGATTTTCCGACCAATTCTCTTAAGTGCACGAATACAAAGAAACGTCCACAGTGCGTACGTAATGTACACATGTGTGTGTGTAAGCATGTGTGTGACGTAACGTTTCCACCACCTGGGAGCACCAGGGACGAGCGCTCGAAAGCAGCCCAGTTTGTGTACAAACCAATGGAACAGTGTGATTTTTCCGCGATAGTATGTGTATCCGCCTTAAGGCTACCATTGGTGAATTAAACCGCGTTACGCCCACCAGAGACACACACAGCGCGCACGCACATCGCTTCCACAATGACTCAGCATTATTTGACTCCCAAAATGGCGTATTTGCACGTGTTCGAAGAGGGTCAATAGGAAAACAGTGGGGAGGAAATAAGAGTACAGAAAGGAATGATTAATAAGTTTTTAAATATGCAGGCATGTAAATAAAGTGAGTGGAAACAGAAGAAGGGGAATGGCAATATATTAATCATTTTATAAGGAGTCATATCGACGCCCGATTTGACATCATGTGGTAGGTGCCTTGCTACCGTAAAATATGTTACCACAAATACTCCAGAAACTCTTCAGAGGTGGCCCCAGTACCGGGGGCTAAATAAACTCCTCAAAAAAGTTCGGAAAGTCAAGTTTGCCTGATGACTTCTCTCTTGTTGCAAAAATGTTTTCCTTGATTAAGCAATTGGGGGATGAGCAGCACAGCTGAATACGGGGGCGGGTGTAAAGTGAAATGTCACAAAATGCATTGCTATTGTCAAAAAGTGCATTGACACATTCCCATCCTCCAAGCAAAAGGGGAATGCACTGCATGACAATAGCAGTGAATTTTGTGACATTTCAGTTCACACCGACCCCTGTATTCCGCTATACTGCACATTCCCCAATTGATTCATCATAACAAATGACATCACTGTAAAGAGGAATAACATGGCTTTCCAATGATACCAAATTCAAGGGAAATTATTTAGTAACGAGATAAATCGTCAGTCAAACTTGACTTTCCGAACTTTTTTTGAGGAGTTTACATCACATTCAGTTGAAGAGCGTGACCCATACTTAAGTAAATTTGACGTAGGTAAACGCAAGCATGATGGCTGTGTTCGGGCGTGCAGTTCTCGCTACTCCGGAGTAATGCGTGCGCATTGCACTCGGGTCACACTACGTGAACGGCGAGGCCGCAGTCCGCATGCGCGAATGGCCATCAGCCATGACTGAACAAAAAACGCTGTTTCACTGCTCACAAGAAACTGAAGAAAATACGTAAGTCGTAAGAACCTTCGTCTGAAATAAACCTTTAGTGAGTTGTTGTTTCAGTTATCCAGTTGACACATTGGGCAAATTCACCAAAAATCCCACCCATATTCCGCCATCTTCGTACAAATCACATGGCACTCGTCAGGAGTAAGAGCACACTCCCCATTTGTCGGGGAGTAGCGAGAGCATACTCTCATTGACCTGAGTGTCGATCGTTATTCTTGCCGTTCGCGCGCGCATGAGTATACTCGTGTTAACACGAGTACACGCCCGAACGCAGCCGATGAATGGGGGTTGGGTGAGTACGCCATTTAATCCCATCATGCTAATATGAATGTCACGTCATCTTTCTTGCGGGCTATTATTTTCGAAAGATGTGAGTCGTGCCAGCTTCTGATGGATGGTTCTCGCCTTTGCAATAGATTACGACAAAACCATGTTCATACTTAACGACTTGGATAAGGTCCCGATGGTAAACTCTCTCCAAATGTTGCAGAACGGTCCAGCCGTGCCAGATGCAAAGTTTGAAGGGCGAGCTGGGACTGTGCCCCGCACTCATGACCTACTCCGTGTCGGTCCTTTTGTACACGTTCAAGTACGTTTTCCACATGAGCGTGTCGTCCCCAGCGTACGTTCCGAAGCACAGTTCGCTGGCGCCGATGTCGCCGATCTCACAGTAGCAACAGTTGCCGTCGGGACCTTTATCAACCCTCATTAAATATTCCACCGTCTGGCCAATGCCCCAACCTGCTACTCCAACCCGCACGCATATCCAAACTTGACGAGGCTGCACGCCAGTTCGCATAGCAACCACTCACTACCTTGAAGTATGGCGGCCGAGAATGACGTCAATAATGGCGTCGTGACGTCGAGTCCCAAGCCCTATATACCATCGATATATACACTGGATGAAGCAACGACGTCTAAAATTGAAGCCACCGTCCGCCATTGTATACCCCACCAAATACAATGCCTTGCCTAGACTGGTCATACTGTCTTCACTAGTCTACATCATGGTCTACATGTGTTAAGTGGAATGCAAGTGATCGCATGGACTGGGGAGTAGTCTAGGCCAAGCATTGTTCGTGGGGTATACAATGGCGGCCGGCGCATGGCTTCAATTCTCGTATAGCCAACTGCTATTGCTTACTTCATCCAGTATATATCGATGGTATATCCTCGTAGTTTCGCTCGTACCCAGCCGACAACACATGACCACGAGGTCACGTCTTTTTCTCGTAAACACTACAGACGTAAAAACAATTTTTCCAGCAAACAAGGCAGGTCTCGCACACTTATTTTAACTATTTATTAATTATTCGTCTAGAAGCAAGCAATCCACAGTGCTACGCGTGTCTGTATATGGCTGGTATATCCAGCACGATTTGGGGCCTAAGGACTCCCCCCTAACGCCCCTGACTCAACATACTCTTCCATTTTGTTAACACACTATAACTCCCCTAAAAATTAAAAGGAATTCCTTTGGAATTCCTTGGATGTTTGAGACACAGTGGGGGAACAATGGTAGGGGGAGGTGGTACCCTCGGCCCCATATCGTGCTGCATAGTATAATAGCTGGAGGCGAATTGGTGGCTTTGGTTGTGCTGTCATTGTCCGCCCGTAGCCACAGCCTAAGCCACTAATTCAGATGCAGCCTATTTGCTTCACGGAATGTTTACTTCACGGAAATCTGTGAAGGCACATTAGCCTGAACTAGCGCCTTGTAAGGGCAGCTGGGTACGAGCGTAAATCGTAGTCGGCAGTCAACGTGTTAAGATAATGTTAAGACCGTGACCGATTTAACTGGCCGTCATTTGGAAAGTGATCAATTAAGCCGCTTACCTAGCGTCTTCCACTGACGCATGTGTAATTTCAAGCCACAGCCAATGCATTCATACACGGTCTCACTGTGGCTGACTCCAAAGGCAAACCATAAATCAAATTAAAGGTGGTGGTGCGGTGCGAATTAATATAGGCCCAGCTGAAAAATATCAGCATCTGTATCCAATATTTTATTATCTCCGCTGTATAAATCATTTATTGACACATGTTCGGAAGATGATGTAGGCCTATACATATTGCATGCGTGTTCTTACATTGTGCTGGTATGCCTTCCATATTTATATTGCACAAACTCTGTTACTTTCACATTATCCACTTTGCCGTTCACCTGCATGGTTACTTCAACGCAGAAATTATACAAGTTCGCTTTCCTTGCATTTTTTAAAAGAGTTCAAACAGTTGAACGAATACACCAATAATGACGAGAGTTTCGGGTCTACTTTGTACCATTCTGATCCTGGTGGCATTTCCCCGATCGGCGCCAGCACTTAATCTGTTATTCATGCCAGGACCAGGCACCCCCGGGAGCCATTTTACATCAGGCTCGCTGGTTGCGGAGACTCTGGTCCGCCGGGGACATCAAGTCACGTTCCTCATCAGTGAAGCATTCAGCTACCGCCTCAACACGAGCCTGGCCAAAATCGTCAAGTTTGAGGTCATTCCTTCGTCGATCTCCATGAGTCAGGTGCGGGAGAATTTGGAGGCTTTTGGGAGAGCGAGTCTCAAAGGCCATCATGCGTCTTTATTCCAGACACTTAAGGATAACATGTGGCCGACATCGATTTCCAGACTGAAAACCCTCTTCTTCACTACAGAGTGTAATTCCGCTCTGTCTGACGACGCTCTGATGGAGCGATTACGAGCTGCCAAGTTCGACATGGTCGTCGGCGATGTCATATTTCCTTGTTTTGTCCTGATCGCACAGAAGCTAGACCTCCGGTACACTAACGTTGCATCTGGCATAGTAATACCGATGGAACACAGTCGGCTGGCCGGCGTACCAAGCCACCCGGCCTTCGTACCCGGTGATCTGACCAGATACACGGACGATATGAACCTGTTCCAGCGTTGCATGAATCTACTTGCCTACGGCCTTAACGCTTTTCTTACTGATTACTTCTCTTTGAAGCCGTTTGAGGATCTGAAAGTCAAACACAACATCAGGCCGGAGATGAGTTTGTTCAAATCTATGGGGCGGGCTGAACTATTGATCCTGTACAATAGTGGTTTGGGTGTATGTTTCCATCAAGCCTTCACTCCAAACGTGGTTGTGATTGGTGGGCTCACGACTACGCCGGCTAAACCACTTGAAACGGTAAGAAAACATTCATTACTTGACCAACCCATAAGTGGGACCTTGTCCACGTGCGTTACATACTTGGTATTACTACACCTCATAAATATTCATAAGCAAATTGGAGCGCGTCATTGGCCGATTCAGCCGCGCGATTGGGAAGTAAAAATGATACGCGCCCAGGTGACGTCAGCCCGGTGAGTATCCAACTGGCTGCCGTGCGGTAGTTTTTTTCTGGTAGCACCAAAAATTCCCTCTGGAACCCGCCTCGTAAAAAATGTATTGGAATCTTCACGGAACCAGACTAATTCAACGCTATTGCCATGGTACGGACCTCTGCAGCTCATAAACAACAATGGCAACATTTCGGAGTTTGGATTACAACAAAATAATTGTTTGTTGTCATTGTATACTGTTATTGAATCTGTTATTTTGTCAATTTGCTCATGAAAGTTTCTGAGGTGTAGTAAAACAAATACAGCATGGTTTATTTCTGGAAAGTAGTGGGAATTACTGGTCCCTTGGTGTAGCTAGGTCAGCTGGACTACCTCCCTCCGCTTCGCGTCGAGAGGTAGTCAAGCTGACCTACACCTCGGGACCAGTAATTCCCACTACTTCCCCTCAAACCATGCTGTATTTGTATATTACTACACCTCATAAATATTCATAAGCAAATTGGAGCGCGTCATTGGCCGATTCAGCCGCGCGATTGGGAAGTAAAAATGATACGCGCCCAGGTGACGTCAGCCCGGTGAGTATCCAACTGGCTGCCGTGCGGTAGTTTTTTCTGGTAGCACCAAAAATTCCCTCTGGAACCCGCCTCGTAAAAAATGTATTGGAATCTTAACGGAACCAGACTAATTCAACGCTATTGCCATGGTACGGACCTCTGCAGCTCATAAACAACAATGGCAACATTTCGGAGTTTGGATTACAACAAAATAATTGTTTGTTGTCATTGTATACTGTTATTGAATCTGTTATTTTGTCAATTTGCTCATGAAAGTTTCTGAGGTGTAGTAAAACAAATACAGCATGGTTTATGGTTTTGGTATATCCAGCACGATTTGGGGCCTAAGGACTCGAGAGGTAGTCAAGCTGACCTACACCTCGGGACCAGTAATTCCCACTACTTCCCCTCAAACCATGCTGTATTTGTATACTATCAGTCGGCTATGTAAACAAACACGTGACGTCGTCATGTTGAGGCTTTGCACATGCGTCAATTGAGTCGTCTCTATGCCAAGGGATCCGTCCATAAAGTACGTACGCATGATTTTTGTTCTTTCTGAAAATGACACATAAAGCGTCAGTAACTGCAGATTTAATGGGAAAACCTAAAATGAGGAGTGAGAAAATGTGAGATGTGTGAGAAAAATGTGTGGTCTGTCTAATATGTTTTGTACATAAGGTCTGAAGCCATGGTCAACTGCGTACATACGCATTGGCTTGGACACACCCCCCCCCCCCCCCCCCCCCTCCCCCCACCCCACTGTACGCATGGTGTACTCAATGTCACCAACCCTCCCCCTCCCCACCTCCGTGCGTACGTACTTTATTGACGGCCTCCAATGGCATATGGGTAGTTTGTATATGAGCCATCCATATTGGCACAAATGAGTAGTGTGATGCGGGTTTTGTTTTCCCTTCTCCCCTGGTACGGTGTGATTCTCCTTTGAAACCAAGGGAGTTCTCCTGGACCATTTGCCAAAAGAGGCCGGTTTCATCACCGTTGTAAATATCCTCTTGGCGGTAATTCTCCAAAATTCTCCAACTTGTCTTCCAATCGGTGACAACAGCCGCATCAACACCGCCAGATTCGCCCGCTTTGAGCACTATGCCAATAGTTCCGAGATTGCCCAATTAACCCCGCCCCCTTGGATATTGTTGCTATGCCTCACACGCTATCGTCAAAATGGCGACACACAAACCAATGGGACTTTCAAAGGAAAGCACATATTCATTGGAGAAATTTATGTTTCAGGGTCGACAGTTACCGTACTGTATAAAGGCCAGTGATACAAAAACCACTTCGTGCACAGGCCGTGGTTTCGTGGCGAAATGGTTCAGGGCGAAGTGGTTTTGGGGCGAAATGACTGCAAACCCTTTTTTGACTGTTTTCAAAAGTTAGACGAACTCGAAGTACGGAGCAGGTTTTTGCTCAGGTTGGTTTTAATCATGCATATCTTTAATCACACAGGGGGATAAAACTATTTGTAACAGTTTACCAATCATAAAACTATCTTTAAAGGCAGACCACTTGATTGGTAAACCTTTGCAAATGGTTTTATATCTCCCAGTGTGATTGAAGATATGCATGATTAAAACCAACCCGAGCAAAAACCAGCTCCGTACTTCGTCTTAATTTTGAGAAAACGGTAAAAAAAGAAAGGCTTTACGGTTACTTCGCCCCAAAACCATTTCGCCCCAAACCAATTCACCCTGAACCACGGCCTGTGCACGAAGTATTTTGAGGCGAAGTGGCATTCGGACGAAGTGGTGTAAAGACGAAGTGGTTTGGGGGCAAGGTGGCTTTTGGGACGAAGTGGTTCGGGGCGAAGTGATGCAGGGCGAAATGGTTTTGGGGCAAAGTGAATTTTCGTCTCACGAGACGAAAAATAATTGTTTTACTTATTTCTCAAAAACTATAGCACTTTAGACAAAACCATTTCAGGTAAAGTTTACTACCGTCATCATGTTTATATTGTGTAAGTTATGTGTAAATATGTAAACATTTCTGATTTTCGAGATTACCAATGGTGTGTTAGTAACTTTAAATATAAGATACATGCCCTCATACTGTATGTATCTCATTTATAGGACTCCGACCTTGGCGCATTCGTGGAAGGAGCAGGCGACAGCGGAGTGGTCATTTTTGCTCTCAGTTCCTACTTCAAGCACTTTGACCCTAGCCTGGGCAACGAGATCGCCGCTGCCTTGGCGCGTCTGCCTCAGAGAGTAGTGTGGAAGTACGAAGGGGAACCACCGTCTACACTCGGCAACAACACCATGCTGTCCCCATGGCTTCCGCTCAACGATTTGCTCGGTGAGTACTAACTCATAGTAACATGCATATTCCATCGCATAGGTTCATTTCAACTGCAACTAATATGTAAGAACGACATTGCTTCTGTCGACAGTGAATAATTGTTTTTAACAGACCTGATACAATGTCGCCAGTGTAAGTTCAGTTTTGCATTTTCCTATATGGTACTATGGGGCGCTTGAGATGCCTTCTCGGGGTTCTTAACGACGTTGAAAACAAGATTCTCTTATTCTCATGAAGGTTTATAGGCCTATGACTAGGCAATAAATTCGTCGATAACTATAAACAAGTGTTGTCTCTACCTTTAAGTGGACTGCAAGCGACCGTATGGAACAGGAATCAGTCTAAAAGCAAATCATTGTCTTGCCTGCGGTATAAGATGGCCGAGTCAGTGCCTTGAGATCAGTGACTTGAGCAGAGCAGAATCCTATCTCTAGATTGTTTTACACTAAGTCTTATTTTGGATCAATTTATGTCATCCCTGATACTGACCTCTCAAATTCTGAGACAGGTCATTCCAAGACTAGACTGTTGATCACCCACTGTGGAATAAACGGCTTGAATGAGGCCATCTATCACGGAGTGCCAATGGTCGGCGTACCTCTCTTTGCCGATCAGTTCAGCAATGCAAACAGAATCGAGCAAAACGGCATAGCCAGGCAGATTGACATAACGACCTCAGCGGGAGAAAAGCTATTCAAAGCCTCAGTAGAAGTCCTGAACAACAATCGGTAGGTCAATCTACTGTAGAATTCAGTTAAATTTTCCCGACTTGCGTCGGGCAAATTTAATGTTAAGTAAGGTTGTTTTTGCCCTTACCCGACGTAATTATTAACACTGTATACTCAGCGCTTTCCCGAGACACAATGAAAACTTCATAGCGTGCTCGGGTGGACTCGAACCCACGACCTCCTGCAAACAAGGCGGACGTCTTAACCACTCGACCACCGAGCTAGCCGGTGTTGAATGGCCGGTTCGAATCATTTCGCAACGGGGATTGCAATTAGTCAGAAAATGATTTAGACTTGCGTCGGGGAAATTTAATGTTAAGTAAGGTTGTTTTTGCCATTTTTTCTACTGTAGAATATCAACATTGGCCAAATGACCGACACAAAAATCTTAAAAGCATCCTTAAAGATGTATTCTGGTCATGTCCAGAAAATGTGCACGAAAATCTGAATGCCGATGGTGAAAACTTTGTTGGAACCAAACCTCGCGCGGCGCGCACAGCATTTCTCCCGAATACATGTATATATATATATATATCCCTTTGCATACCGCATTGTTTATTGCCACATGTTTATTGTGTACCACACGTATGGGCAAACGTGTGAAAACCTATGAGGTCAGTGGTCGAGTAAAATCGACATTGGTAAGCAAGCATAATGTGTTGTGTGGTCGAGTAAACTCGACATTGGTAAGCAAAGGGCACCGAATATTTCATATCTATAGAGATCATTGGTGTACAGATTGCATGGAAATAACTCATCTTGGAACTTTTTCTGGCAGATATAAAGAAAATGCGATGAAGTGGTCGGGAATCATGCGAGATCAGCCAATACCGCCCAGGGAGCGGGCAGCCCATTGGATTGAACACGTCAGTAAATATGGCGGCGACTATCTCCGCCCAAAGTCACTGGATTTGAATTTCTTCCAGCTCCACTGCCTTGACGTCTTGCTGCTCCTGGCCGTTGTCCTGTTTCTAGGACTGCTCGTCGCGTACTACACCTTGCTGATGGCTTGTCGTCTAATCTGCTGCCGAGCGAGCAAGGGCAGCAAATTTAAAAAGGAATGAACGAGTCCAGCATTAGCCTTTTCGCAGCTTTACTCCATTCAACGGTTCACATTTTATGCTGTAAAATTAGTGGGCAAAATGACTAGTCTAGGACATGGAAAAAAATTAAAACTGATGCTGCGCAGGATACCGAACAACTATAAAAGCAGTCGGGCAGAAAGATGGGTTAGAGTGGAAAGCCAATATTGCCTTTACGGTTCCCCCACAATTCACTGCGCGCGGTACATGGCGCAGTGCATGATGGTACACAAATATAGTACTCTGGCCGCTTCTCGTATTGTACACAAGTCAATGGGTTTCCAGAGGTGAGTGGAGTTAGCGGCAACTTCAAACTCGTAAAACGCGGTGAATTTGTGTTTTTGACACAAAATGACAGCTGGTAATATAGAGCTCAGAGACAGATTCAGCCCAAACTGTATAGCTATTTGGGGGTTATATGGGCGTCTAGGGGTGGAATGTGCGTGGGGTGGAATGGGCGCGTGAAGCCGGGCGTGCGTGGCGTCGCGAGTCATGGGACTGCACTACGCCATGTACCGCGCGTAGTGAATTGTGGGGCAGGCCTGGTTTAAGGGTGGACAAAATTGGAATTAAGACTATAAGAAAAGAGGGAGGTGTGGTGGTAAGGGAGGGGGGGTGGTAGGGGTGGGGGTGGTTGCGGGGGGGGGGGGGGGGCGGGGGGCGGGGGGTGACTGTGGAAGGAGATTATGGCCCTTTTTCAAATCTCGACTTAGGCTCAGGCTCAGGCTCCGGCTCCATGTGGCCCACATGGAGCCGGAGCCTGAGCACAAAACGAAATTTTGAAAAATGTCTGGAAAAAGGGCAAACAAGGAGTAGTAGAGTGGGGAGTTGTGGTAGGTGACTAATACTAGGTGGTGGCAGAAACACTGGTGTGGGATTAACAAATGTTAAATTAGCACTGGCAGCCTCATTTCAGATGCTGACCCATTTTCTTACATCACAAGTCTCTTTATTTGTAAATTTTAGCACCTAAATCCTCGTTTGGGATGCCAATTTGAAATTCATCTATAGGAAAACAGGTGGGGAGGAAATAAGAGTACAGAAAGGAATGATGAATAAGTTTGAAAATATGCAGGCATGTAAGTAAAGTGAGTGGAAACAGAAGAAGGGAAATGGCAATATATTAATCATTTTATAAAGAGTCATTACATTTTATAAAACAGACCCATCCTGACATACAGTTGAAGTCAGAAGTATAAATACATATACACCACTGTGCACTACCATGATACCATCATCACCCAAAATGGTAAACAGGACAATCCGAACCATTGCAAGGTGTACAAGCTATGTTTTTAAGTCAAGACTTTAGTAAAGACTGTTACAAAAATGGTGTGAGCACAACCAGTTTTAACACCTGGTTGCATACAGTTGTATTTATACTTCTGACTTCAACTGTAAGTTGTTGCAGCAGTTGACATTGTACCAATAAGAGATTAAAGGCCCGTCTACACGAGCCAACATTTGTTGGCCAACATGAAGTTGGAACTTGTTGGGCAGTACATGGATGCGCTCGACCGTGCGAACCAACATGTTCCAGCATATCTCGACTTCAGTTGGTTGCTGCCTATAACATGACAGGCGTTCTAGTCTGCTATTGGCCCGTTTCTCCAACAAGCTCCAACAAAGCCGGGCGATAGAAACATGTTCCAACACGGACCAACTTATTGGATGATGTTGGGTGTTTTCTGGAGTGACGTCCACACTATCCAACTTTTGGTCGGCCGAGATCGTCAGACACATATTGGACCTTGCTGACCAACAAATGTTGGCTCGTGGAGACGGGCCTTAAGTCAACATTGTAAACAAAACCGTGTCGCGCAGGGGTTTATGGGAATGTTGGGAGTACTAATAAAATGGCATTTGCAGTATATAAGTGTTGGTCCATGATATCGACGCCCGATTTGACATCATGTGGTAGGTGCCTTGCTACCGTAAAAATATGTTACCACAAATACTCCAGAAACTCTTCAGAGGTGGCCCCAGTACCGGGGGCTAAATAAACTCCTCAAAAAAGTTCGGAAAGTCAAGTTTGCCTGACGACTTCTCTCTTGTTGCAAAAACATTGTCCTTGATTAAGCAATTGGTGGATGTGCAGAACAGCTGAATACGGGGGCGGGTGTAAAGTGAAATGTCACAAAATGCATTGCTATTGTCAAAAAGTGCATTGACACATTCTCATCCTTCAAGCAGAAGGGGAATGCACTGCATGACAATAGCAGTGAATTTTGTGACATTTCAGTTTTCACCAACCCCTGTATTCCGCTATACTGCACATCCCCCAACGCCCCTGACTCAACACGCTCTTCCCTTTTGTTAACACACTAACTCCCCTAAGGACTGTACGTCATTGTCCGCCCGTAGCCCGTAGCCACAGCCAAAGCCACTAATTCAGATGCAGCCTATGTGACATTTGCTTCACGGAATGTTTACTTCACGGAAATCTGTGAAGGCACATTAGCCTGAACTAGCGCCTTGTAAGGGCAGCTGGGTACGAGCGTAACTCGTAGTCGGCAGTCAACGTGTTAAGATAATGTTAAGACCGTGACCGATTTAACTTGCCGTCATTTGGAAGATGATCAAGGCGCTTACCTAGCGTCTTCCACTGACGCATGCGTAATTTCAAGCCACAGCCAATGCATTCAGACACGGTCTCACTGTGGCTGACTCCAAAGACATAACGGAAATCAAATTAAAGGTGGTGGTGCGGTGCGAATTAATATAATAATAATAATAGTAAGTTCTTATATGGCGCATTCCATGTCTGTCGACATCTCATGTACCTAGAAACTGCCTAAACATCGAGATAGGCATGTGGCGCCTTCGGCTGCCGAGCCAGAAACACCGGGGAGAATCCCCTTCTCTTTACGATGAATGCTCTGGGATCTTTTAAGTGCGTTACACAACACGCTGGACCAACGGCTTTACATCCCTTCCGAAGGATGGAGCAAGTGTGTTTAAGTGCCTTGCTCAAGGGCACAGGCACCGCAGCCGGGGATCGAACCCGCAACCCCAGGTTTTCACCCGAGTAATGCGAGTCAGTGACCTAAACCCAGCCCAGCTGAAAAATACCAGCATCTGTATACAATATTTTATTATCTCCGGTGTATAAATCACTCATTGATCCCTGTTTGGAAGGTCATGTAGGCCTATACATATTGCATGCGTGTTCGTACATTGTGCTGGTATGCCTTCCAGATTTATAGAGCACGAACTCTGTTACTTTCACATTATCCACTTGCCCTTTCACCTGCATGGTTACTTCAACGCAGAAATTATACAGGTTCGCTTTCCTTGCATTTTTTAAAAGAGTTCAAACAGTTGAACGAATACACCAATAATGACGAGAGTTTCGGGTCTACTTTGTACCATTCTGATCCTGGTGGCATTTCCCCGATCGGCGCCAGCCCTAAATCTTCTATTCATGTCAGGACCAGGCACCCCCGGGAGCCATTTTACATCAGGCTCGCTGGTTGCGGAGACTCTGGTCCGCCGGGGACATCAAGTCACGTTCCTCATCAGTGAAGTATTCAGCTACCGCCTCAACACCAGCCTGGCCAACATCGTCAAGTTTGAGGTCATTCCTTCGTCGATCTCCATGAGTCAGGTGCGGGAGAATTTGGAGGCTTTTGGGAGAGCGAGTCTCAAAGGCCATCATGCGTCTTTATTCCAGACACTTAAGGATAACGTGTGGCCGACATCGATTTCCAGACTGAAAACCCTCTTCTTCACTACAGAGTGTAGTTCCGCTCTGTCTGACGACGCTCTGATGGAGCGATTACGAGCTGCCAAGTTTGACATGGTCGTCGGCGACGTCATATTTCCTTGTTTTGTCCTGATCGCGCAGAAGCTAGACCTCCGCTACACTAACGTTGCATCTGGCTTAGTAATACCGATGGAACACAGTCGGCTGGCCGGCGTACCAAGCCACCCGGCCTTCGTACCCGGTCATCTGACCAGATACACGGACGATATGAACCTGTTCCAGCGCTGCATGAATCTCCTTGCCTTCGGCCTTAACGCTTTTCTCACTGATTACTACTCTTTGAAGCCGTTTGAGAATCTGAAAGTCAAGCACAACATCAGGCCGGAGATGAGTTTGTTCGCATCTTTAGGGCGGGCTGAACTCTTGATACTGTATAATAGTGGTTTTGGTGTATGTTTCCATCAAGCCTTCACTCCAAACGTCGTTGTGATTGGTGGGCTCACGACTGCGCCGGCTAAACCACTTGAAACGGTAAGAAAACATTTATTACTTGACCAACCCATAAGTGGGACCTTGTTAAAGTGCGTTACATACTTGGTACTATCAGTATAGGGACTCTTTACGTCGGCTATGTGGACAAACACGTGACGTCGTCATGTTGAGGCTTTGCACATGCGTCAATTAAGTCGTCTCTATGCCAAGGGGCCGTCCATAAAGTACGTCGCATGAAATGCCGACTTTTTAAACCCCCTCTCCCCCTGTACGCATGGCGTACGCAGTGGCTCCACCCCCCGCTCCCCCTCGCCCCCTGTACGCATACGCATTTCATAAATATATATACCTCAGCATTGGTAAGCATTGGTAAATGGTTCAGTACTACATGTATAGTGCTATATACTACTAGTACGATTCGCATGTCGCCTCCAAAGTCTGAAATAACTACCGTCATCATGTTGATATTGTGTAAGTTATGTGTAAATGATTTTCGAGATTACCAATGATGTGTTAGTAACTTTAAATATAAGATGCATGCCCTCATACTGTACATCATGTATCTCCTTTATAGGACTCCGACCTTGGCGCATTCGTGGAAGGAGCAGGCGACAGCGGAGTGGTTATTTTTGCTCTCAGTTCCTACTTCAAGCACTTTGACCCTAGCCTGGGCAACGAGATCGCCGCTGCCTTGGCGCGTCTGCCCCAGAGAGTAGTGTGGAAGTACGAAGGGGAACCACCGTCTACACTCGGCAACAACACCATGCTGTCCCCATGGCTTCCGCTCAACGATTTGCTCGGTGAGTACTATCTCAGCATAGCTGTAACACGTAAACTATATTCCATCGCCAATGTAAGTTCAGTTTTGCATTTTCCTGTGGCACTATAAAGCGCTTGTGGTTGGTTTTCACAAACATATTGAAATGCTTCTCGGCGGGATTCTTAAGACCCGCTGGATTGGGCAAGTTACTCCTTGATTGGCGGCGTATGGGCCCTCGGGAAACAAGGCAACAATCTTGACGCCATCCAGCGTCATCCATGCAATCGTTGCATGGTTGACGTCATCATCCCTTTCAACATTTCAAATACGGCGCAGCATAGCCTATAGTTGCATTAGTTGCAGAGTTTATCATCAAAATTAATTGGGTTGCCGACGTTGAAAACAAAATTCTCCGATTTTCATGAAGGTTTATGCACCAGGCAATACATCGGTAATATTTTTTATTTAATTCGTCGATAACTTTAAACAAGTGTTGTCCCTTCCTGTAAGTGGACTGCAAGCGGCCGTATAAGGACCAGGAAGCAGTCTATGCAAACCGTCGTCTCGCCTGCAAGATGGCGGCTGTCGCATATCTACCTGATCTATACGCGTGAACAGGGTGTTCACGCGTATAGATCAGTGACTAGCAGACCCTACTCCAGATCGTTTTTTAACTAAGTCCTGTTTTGGATCAATTGCTCTCACCCCTTAAAGTTGCACTGCCCGTGTTTGGGCCGATTTGGGCGTCAAATTTGTTTTTTAAAGTTAAATAGGTATTTTTCTAGAATAGAAAAAGTTATCAGCTTTCATTTGGTACCAAGAACGTAAAAATCCGTCAAGGATTAATGCCAGTCGATTAAAAACAAGAAATGATTAAAAGGCTGGCAGGTCAATTAATCGACAGGGTGATGACGTAAATGTACATGTGCGCGTACATGTGTACATTGTACACATACTATGTACATATGAGCGTACGCGCACATGTACAACATGTGAAGCACGTTTCAAGAAAAAGGCTCGTATCTCCAATTCCCGACGTCGGAAATTTAAGTTTTTGATATTTTTCGTTACAGAGACACGTAAGCTTTCTAAATTCGTTCGCTTGTGTAAATTAATTTTTTTAATCCTTTCACCGAAACACGGGCAATGCAACTTTAACCTAACTTCTTAAATTATGAGACGTAATTTTGTTTCCGCTCTGCAGGTCATCCCAAGACTAGACTGTTGATCACCCACAGTGGATTAAACAGCGTGAATGAGGCCACCTATCACGGAGTGCCAATGGTCGCCATAGCGCTTTTTGCAGATCATTTCATCATTGCAAACAAAATCGAGAAACTCGGCATAGCCAAGCAGATTGACATAACCACCTTAACGGGAGAAAAGCTATTCAAAGCCTCAGTAGAAGTCCTGAACAACAATCGGTAGGTTAATCTACTGTAGAATTCAGTAATTGATTTAGACTTGCGTCGGGGAAATATAATGTTAAGTAAGGTTGTTTTTGCCCTTACCCGACGTAATTATTAACACTGTATACTCAGCGCTTTCCCGAGACACTATGAACAACTTCATAGCGTACTCGGGTGGACTCGAACCCACGACCTCCTGCAAACAAGGCAGACGTCTTAACTACGGCGACCACCGAGCTAGCCGGTGTTGAATGGCCGGTTCGAATCATTTTGCAACGGGGATTGAAATTAGTCAGAAAATGATTTAGACTTGCGTCGGGGAAATTTAATGTTAAGTAAGGTTGTTTTTGTCCTTAAAGGCACAGGCTCGTCAGCAATGCGCGCCCGCCAAATGTGTGCCACGCAATACGCAGCTCCATAGCAAAGGCATGGAGCTGCGTGTTTCGAGCACGAATTTGGCGGGCGCGCATTGCTAACGAGCCTGTGCCTTTAATTCTACTGTAGAATATCAACATTGGCCAAATGACCGACACAAAAATCTTAAAAGCATCCCTAAAGATATATTCTGGTCACGTCCAGAAAATGTGCACAAAAATCAGAATGCCGATGGTGAAAACCTTCTTGGAACCAAACCTGGGCGCGCACAGCATTTCTCCCGAATACATGTATCATACCGCATTGTTTATTGCCACATGTTTATTGTGTACCACACGTATGGGCAAACGTGTGAAAACCTATGAGGTCAGTGGTCGAGTAAACTCGACATTGGTAAGCAAGCATAATGTGTTGTGTGGTCGAGTAAACTCGACATTGGTAAGCAAAGGGCACCGAATATTTCATATCTATAGAGATCATTGGTGTACAGATCCTTGCATGGAAATAACTCATCTTCTCACTTTTTCTGGCAGATATAAAGAAAATGCGATGAAGTGGTCGGGAATCGTGCGAGATCAGCCAATACCGCCCAGGGAGCGGACAGCCCATTGGATTGAACACGTCAGTAAATATGGCGGCGACTATCTCCGCCCAAAGTCACTGGATTTGAATTTCTTCCAGCTCCACTGCCTTGACGTCTTGCTGCTCCTGGCCGTTGTCCTGTTTCTAGGACTGCTCGTCGCGTACTACACCTTGCTGATGGCTTGTCGTCTGATCTGCTGCCGAGCGAGCAAGGGCAGCAAATTTAAAAAGGAATGAACGAGTCCAGCATTAACCTTTTTGCAGTTTTACTCCATTTAACTGTTCACATTTTATGCTGTACAATTAGTCTAATTAGTCTTATTCAAAGGCAAAATGACTAGTCTAGTACATGGGAAAAAATTAAAACATGATGCTGCGCAGGATACCGAACAACTAGAAGCAGTCGGGCAGAAAGATGGGTTGGAGTGGAAAGCCAATATTGCCTTTACGGTTCCCCCACAATTCACTGCGCGCGGTACATGGCGCAGTGCATGATGGTACAAAAATATAGTACGCTGGCCGCTTCTCGTACGCTCGTACGATTGTACACAAGTGGGCATTGCGGTCGCACTGTGGACTCGAAACCCATTCAAGTCCACATTTTGCAGGAAAAGGTGACGGATTGTGGACTTGCACTCGTTCGCTCAAGTCCACAGTCATGTTGTCCAAACTTGGGAAAAGGGGTTAGGGTGGGGGTGGAGGGTTAAAAAAAAAATGTTAGGGTTTAGGAGTAAAGTTTAGAAACATGGATTAGGAAAAAATTGGGGTGGATGAGGAAATAAATTGGAGAAACAACGATTTTCCGACCAATTCTCTTAAGTGCACGAATACAAAGAAACGTCCACAGTGCGTACGTAATGTACACATGTGTGTGTGTAAGCATGTGTGTGACGTAACGTTTCCACCACCTGGGAGCACCAGGGACGAGCGCTCGAAAGCAGCCCAGTTTGTGTACAAACCAATGGAACAGTGTGATTTTTCCGCGATAGTATGTGTATCCGCCTTAAGGCTACCATTGGTGAATTAAACCGCGTTACGCCCACCAGAGACACACACAGCGCGCACGCACATCGCTTCCACAATGACTCAGCATTATTTGACTCCCAAAATGGCGTATTTGCACGTGTTCGAAGAGGGTCAATAGGAAAACAGTGGGGAGGAAATAAGAGTACAGAAAGGAATGATTAATAAGTTTTTAAATATGCAGGCATGTAAATAAAGTGAGTGGAAACAGAAGAAGGGGAATGGCAATATATTAATCATTTTATAAGGAGTCATATCGACGCCCGATTTGACATCATGTGGTAGGTGCCTTGCTACCGTAAAATATGTTACCACAAATACTCCAGAAACTCTTCAGAGGTGGCCCCAGTACCGGGGGCTAAATAAACTCCTCAAAAAAGTTCGGAAAGTCAAGTTTGCCTGATGACTTCTCTCTTGTTGCAAAAATGTTTTCCTTGATTAAGCAATTGGGGGATGAGCAGCACAGCTGAATACGGGGGCGGGTGTAAAGTGAAATGTCACAAAATGCATTGCTATTGTCAAAAAGTGCATTGACACATTCCCATCCTCCAAGCAAAAGGGGAATGCACTGCATGACAATAGCAGTGAATTTTGTGACATTTCAGTTCACACCGACCCCTGTATTCCGCTATACTGCACATTCCCCAATTGATTCATCATAACAAATGACATCACTGTAAAGAGGAATAACATGGCTTTCCAATGATACCAAATTCAAGGGAAATTATTTAGTAACGAGATAAATCGTCAGTCAAACTTGACTTTCCGAACTTTTTTTGAGGAGTTTACATCACATTCAGTTGAAGAGCGTGACCCATACTTAAGTAAATTTGACGTAGGTAAACGCAAGCATGATGGCTGTGTTCGGGCGTGCAGTTCTCGCTACTCCGGAGTAATGCGTGCGCATTGCACTCGGGTCACACTACGTGAACGGCGAGGCCGCAGTCCGCATGCGCGAATGGCCATCAGCCATGACTGAACAAAAAACGCTGTTTCACTGCTCACAAGAAACTGAAGAAAATACGTAAGTCGTAAGAACCTTCGTCTGAAATAAACCTTTAGTGAGTTGTTGTTTCAGTTATCCAGTTGACACATTGGGCAAATTCACCAAAAATCCCACCCATATTCCGCCATCTTCGTACAAATCACATGGCACTCGTCAGGAGTAAGAGCACACTCCCCATTTGTCGGGGAGTAGCGAGAGCATACTCTCATTGACCTGAGTGTCGATCGTTATTCTTGCCGTTCGCGCGCGCATGAGTATACTCGTGTTAACACGAGTACACGCCCGAACGCAGCCGATGAATGGGGGTTGGGTGAGTACGCCATTTAATCCCATCATGCTAATATGAATGTCACGTCATCTTTCTTGCGGGCTATTATTTTCGAAAGATGTGAGTCGTGCCAGCTTCTGATGGATGGTTCTCGCCTTTGCAATAGATTACGACAAAACCATGTTCATACTTAACGACTTGGATAAGGTCCCGATGGTAAACTCTCTCCAAATGTTGCAGAACGGTCCAGCCGTGCCAGATGCAAAGTTTGAAGGGCGAGCTGGGACTGTGCCCCGCACTCATGACCTACTCCGTGTCGGTCCTTTTGTACACGTTCAAGTACGTTTTCCACATGAGCGTGTCGTCCCCAGCGTACGTTCCGAAGCACAGTTCGCTGGCGCCGATGTCGCCGATCTCACAGTAGCAACAGTTGCCGTCGGGACCTTTATCAACCCTCATTAAATATTCCACCGTCTGGCCAATGCCCCAACCTGCTACTCCAACCCGCACGCATATCCAAACTTGACGAGGCTGCACGCCAGTTCGCATAGCAACCACTCACTACCTTGAAGTATGGCGGCCGAGAATGACGTCAATAATGGCGTCGTGACGTCGAGTCCCAAGCCCTATATACCATCGATATATACACTGGATGAAGCAACGACGTCTAAAATTGAAGCCACCGTCCGCCATTGTATACCCCACCAAATACAATGCCTTGCCTAGACTGGTCATACTGTCTTCACTAGTCTACATCATGGTCTACATGTGTTAAGTGGAATGCAAGTGATCGCATGGACTGGGGAGTAGTCTAGGCCAAGCATTGTTCGTGGGGTATACAATGGCGGCCGGCGCATGGCTTCAATTCTCGTATAGCCAACTGCTATTGCTTACTTCATCCAGTATATATCGATGGTATATCCTCGTAGTTTCGCTCGTACCCAGCCGACAACACATGACCACGAGGTCACGTCTTTTTCTCGTAAACACTACAGACGTAAAAACAATTTTTCCAGCAAACAAGGCAGGTCTCGCACACTTATTTTAACTATTTATTAATTATTCGTCTAGAAGCAAGCAATCCACAGTGCTACGCGTGTCTGTATATGGCTGGTATATCCAGCACGATTTGGGGCCTAAGGACTCCCCCCTAACGCCCCTGACTCAACATACTCTTCCATTTTGTTAACACACTATAACTCCCCTAAAAATTAAAAGGAATTCCTTTGGAATTCCTTGGATGTTTGAGACACAGTGGGGGAACAATGGTAGGGGGAGGTGGTACCCTCGGCCCCATATCGTGCTGCATAGTATAATAGCTGGAGGCGAATTGGTGGCTTTGGTTGTGCTGTCATTGTCCGCCCGTAGCCACAGCCTAAGCCACTAATTCAGATGCAGCCTATTTGCTTCACGGAATGTTTACTTCACGGAAATCTGTGAAGGCACATTAGCCTGAACTAGCGCCTTGTAAGGGCAGCTGGGTACGAGCGTAAATCGTAGTCGGCAGTCAACGTGTTAAGATAATGTTAAGACCGTGACCGATTTAACTGGCCGTCATTTGGAAAGTGATCAATTAAGCCGCTTACCTAGCGTCTTCCACTGACGCATGTGTAATTTCAAGCCACAGCCAATGCATTCATACACGGTCTCACTGTGGCTGACTCCAAAGGCAAACCATAAATCAAATTAAAGGTGGTGGTGCGGTGCGAATTAATATAGGCCCAGCTGAAAAATATCAGCATCTGTATCCAATATTTTATTATCTCCGCTGTATAAATCATTTATTGACACATGTTCGGAAGATGATGTAGGCCTATACATATTGCATGCGTGTTCTTACATTGTGCTGGTATGCCTTCCATATTTATATTGCACAAACTCTGTTACTTTCACATTATCCACTTTGCCGTTCACCTGCATGGTTACTTCAACGCAGAAATTATACAAGTTCGCTTTCCTTGCATTTTTTAAAAGAGTTCAAACAGTTGAACGAATACACCAATAATGACGAGAGTTTCGGGTCTACTTTGTACCATTCTGATCCTGGTGGCATTTCCCCGATCGGCGCCAGCACTTAATCTGTTATTCATGCCAGGACCAGGCACCCCCGGGAGCCATTTTACATCAGGCTCGCTGGTTGCGGAGACTCTGGTCCGCCGGGGACATCAAGTCACGTTCCTCATCAGTGAAGCATTCAGCTACCGCCTCAACACGAGCCTGGCCAAAATCGTCAAGTTTGAGGTCATTCCTTCGTCGATCTCCATGAGTCAGGTGCGGGAGAATTTGGAGGCTTTTGGGAGAGCGAGTCTCAAAGGCCATCATGCGTCTTTATTCCAGACACTTAAGGATAACATGTGGCCGACATCGATTTCCAGACTGAAAACCCTCTTCTTCACTACAGAGTGTAATTCCGCTCTGTCTGACGACGCTCTGATGGAGCGATTACGAGCTGCCAAGTTCGACATGGTCGTCGGCGATGTCATATTTCCTTGTTTTGTCCTGATCGCACAGAAGCTAGACCTCCGGTACACTAACGTTGCATCTGGCATAGTAATACCGATGGAACACAGTCGGCTGGCCGGCGTACCAAGCCACCCGGCCTTCGTACCCGGTGATCTGACCAGATACACGGACGATATGAACCTGTTCCAGCGTTGCATGAATCTACTTGCCTACGGCCTTAACGCTTTTCTTACTGATTACTTCTCTTTGAAGCCGTTTGAGGATCTGAAAGTCAAACACAACATCAGGCCGGAGATGAGTTTGTTCAAATCTATGGGGCGGGCTGAACTATTGATCCTGTACAATAGTGGTTTGGGTGTATGTTTCCATCAAGCCTTCACTCCAAACGTGGTTGTGATTGGTGGGCTCACGACTACGCCGGCTAAACCACTTGAAACGGTAAGAAAACATTCATTACTTGACCAACCCATAAGTGGGACCTTGTCCACGTGCGTTACATACTTGGTATTACTACACCTCATAAATATTCATAAGCAAATTGGAGCGCGTCATTGGCCGATTCAGCCGCGCGATTGGGAAGTAAAAATGATACGCGCCCAGGTGACGTCAGCCCGGTGAGTATCCAACTGGCTGCCGTGCGGTAGTTTTTTTCTGGTAGCACCAAAAATTCCCTCTGGAACCCGCCTCGTAAAAAATGTATTGGAATCTTCACGGAACCAGACTAATTCAACGCTATTGCCATGGTACGGACCTCTGCAGCTCATAAACAACAATGGCAACATTTCGGAGTTTGGATTACAACAAAATAATTGTTTGTTGTCATTGTATACTGTTATTGAATCTGTTATTTTGTCAATTTGCTCATGAAAGTTTCTGAGGTGTAGTAAAACAAATACAGCATGGTTTATTTCTGGAAAGTAGTGGGAATTACTGGTCCCTTGGTGTAGCTAGGTCAGCTGGACTACCTCCCTCCGCTTCGCGTCGAGAGGTAGTCAAGCTGACCTACACCTCGGGACCAGTAATTCCCACTACTTCCCCTCAAACCATGCTGTATTTGTATATTACTACACCTCATAAATATTCATAAGCAAATTGGAGCGCGTCATTGGCCGATTCAGCCGCGCGATTGGGAAGTAAAAATGATACGCGCCCAGGTGACGTCAGCCCGGTGAGTATCCAACTGGCTGCCGTGCGGTAGTTTTTTCTGGTAGCACCAAAAATTCCCTCTGGAACCCGCCTCGTAAAAAATGTATTGGAATCTTAACGGAACCAGACTAATTCAACGCTATTGCCATGGTACGGACCTCTGCAGCTCATAAACAACAATGGCAACATTTCGGAGTTTGGATTACAACAAAATAATTGTTTGTTGTCATTGTATACTGTTATTGAATCTGTTATTTTGTCAATTTGCTCATGAAAGTTTCTGAGGTGTAGTAAAACAAATACAGCATGGTTTATGGTTTTGGTATATCCAGCACGATTTGGGGCCTAAGGACTCGAGAGGTAGTCAAGCTGACCTACACCTCGGGACCAGTAATTCCCACTACTTCCCCTCAAACCATGCTGTATTTGTATACTATCAGTCGGCTATGTAAACAAACACGTGACGTCGTCATGTTGAGGCTTTGCACATGCGTCAATTGAGTCGTCTCTATGCCAAGGGATCCGTCCATAAAGTACGTACGCATGATTTTTGTTCTTTCTGAAAATGACACATAAAGCGTCAGTAACTGCAGATTTAATGGGAAAACCTAAAATGAGGAGTGAGAAAATGTGAGATGTGTGAGAAAAATGTGTGGTCTGTCTAATATGTTTTGTACATAAGGTCTGAAGCCATGGTCAACTGCGTACATACGCATTGGCTTGGACACACCCCCCCCCCCCCCCCCCTCCCCCCACCCCACTGTACGCATGGTGTACTCAATGTCACCAACCCTCCCCCTCCCCACCTCCGTGCGTACGTACTTTATTGACGGCCTCCAATGGCATATGGGTAGTTTGTATATGAGCCATCCATATTGGCACAAATGAGTAGTGTGATGCGGGTTTTGTTTTCCCTTCTCCCCTGGTACGGTGTGATTCTCCTTTGAAACCAAGGGAGTTCTCCTGGACCATTTGCCAAAAGAGGCCGGTTTCATCACCGTTGTAAATATCCTCTTGGCGGTAATTCTCCAAAATTCTCCAACTTGTCTTCCAATCGGTGACAACAGCCGCATCAACACCGCCAGATTCGCCCGCTTTGAGCACTATGCCAATAGTTCCGAGATTGCCCAATTAACCCCGCCCCCTTGGATATTGTTGCTATGCCTCACACGCTATCGTCAAAATGGCGACACACAAACCAATGGGACTTTCAAAGGAAAGCACATATTCATTGGAGAAATTTATGTTTCAGGGTCGACAGTTACCGTACTGTATAAAGGCCAGTGATACAAAAACCACTTCGTGCACAGGCCGTGGTTTCGTGGCGAAATGGTTCAGGGCGAAGTGGTTTTGGGGCGAAATGACTGCAAACCCTTTTTTGACTGTTTTCAAAAGTTAGACGAACTCGAAGTACGGAGCAGGTTTTTGCTCAGGTTGGTTTTAATCATGCATATCTTTAATCACACAGGGGGATAAAACTATTTGTAACAGTTTACCAATCATAAAACTATCTTTAAAGGCAGACCACTTGATTGGTAAACCTTTGCAAATGGTTTTATATCTCCCAGTGTGATTGAAGATATGCATGATTAAAACCAACCCGAGCAAAAACCAGCTCCGTACTTCGTCTTAATTTTGAGAAAACGGTAAAAAAAGAAAGGCTTTACGGTTACTTCGCCCCAAAACCATTTCGCCCCAAACCAATTCACCCTGAACCACGGCCTGTGCACGAAGTATTTTGAGGCGAAGTGGCATTCGGACGAAGTGGTGTAAAGACGAAGTGGTTTGGGGGCAAGGTGGCTTTTGGGACGAAGTGGTTCGGGGCGAAGTGATGCAGGGCGAAATGGTTTTGGGGCAAAGTGAATTTTCGTCTCACGAGACGAAAAATAATTGTTTTACTTATTTCTCAAAAACTATAGCACTTTAGACAAAACCATTTCAGGTAAAGTTTACTACCGTCATCATGTTTATATTGTGTAAGTTATGTGTAAATATGTAAACATTTCTGATTTTCGAGATTACCAATGGTGTGTTAGTAACTTTAAATATAAGATACATGCCCTCATACTGTATGTATCTCATTTATAGGACTCCGACCTTGGCGCATTCGTGGAAGGAGCAGGCGACAGCGGAGTGGTCATTTTTGCTCTCAGTTCCTACTTCAAGCACTTTGACCCTAGCCTGGGCAACGAGATCGCCGCTGCCTTGGCGCGTCTGCCTCAGAGAGTAGTGTGGAAGTACGAAGGGGAACCACCGTCTACACTCGGCAACAACACCATGCTGTCCCCATGGCTTCCGCTCAACGATTTGCTCGGTGAGTACTAACTCATAGTAACATGCATATTCCATCGCATAGGTTCATTTCAACTGCAACTAATATGTAAGAACGACATTGCTTCTGTCGACAGTGAATAATTGTTTTTAACAGACCTGATACAATGTCGCCAGTGTAAGTTCAGTTTTGCATTTTCCTATATGGTACTATGGGGCGCTTGAGATGCCTTCTCGGGGTTCTTAACGACGTTGAAAACAAGATTCTCTTATTCTCATGAAGGTTTATAGGCCTATGACTAGGCAATAAATTCGTCGATAACTATAAACAAGTGTTGTCTCTACCTTTAAGTGGACTGCAAGCGACCGTATGGAACAGGAATCAGTCTAAAAGCAAATCATTGTCTTGCCTGCGGTATAAGATGGCCGAGTCAGTGCCTTGAGATCAGTGACTTGAGCAGAGCAGAATCCTATCTCTAGATTGTTTTACACTAAGTCTTATTTTGGATCAATTTATGTCATCCCTGATACTGACCTCTCAAATTCTGAGACAGGTCATTCCAAGACTAGACTGTTGATCACCCACTGTGGAATAAACGGCTTGAATGAGGCCATCTATCACGGAGTGCCAATGGTCGGCGTACCTCTCTTTGCCGATCAGTTCAGCAATGCAAACAGAATCGAGCAAAACGGCATAGCCAGGCAGATTGACATAACGACCTCAGCGGGAGAAAAGCTATTCAAAGCCTCAGTAGAAGTCCTGAACAACAATCGGTAGGTCAATCTACTGTAGAATTCAGTTAAATTTTCCCGACTTGCGTCGGGCAAATTTAATGTTAAGTAAGGTTGTTTTTGCCCTTACCCGACGTAATTATTAACACTGTATACTCAGCGCTTTCCCGAGACACAATGAAAACTTCATAGCGTGCTCGGGTGGACTCGAACCCACGACCTCCTGCAAACAAGGCGGACGTCTTAACCACTCGACCACCGAGCTAGCCGGTGTTGAATGGCCGGTTCGAATCATTTCGCAACGGGGATTGCAATTAGTCAGAAAATGATTTAGACTTGCGTCGGGGAAATTTAATGTTAAGTAAGGTTGTTTTTGCCATTTTTTCTACTGTAGAATATCAACATTGGCCAAATGACCGACACAAAAATCTTAAAAGCATCCTTAAAGATGTATTCTGGTCATGTCCAGAAAATGTGCACGAAAATCTGAATGCCGATGGTGAAAACTTTGTTGGAACCAAACCTCGCGCGGCGCGCACAGCATTTCTCCCGAATACATGTATATATATATATATATCCCTTTGCATACCGCATTGTTTATTGCCACATGTTTATTGTGTACCACACGTATGGGCAAACGTGTGAAAACCTATGAGGTCAGTGGTCGAGTAAAATCGACATTGGTAAGCAAGCATAATGTGTTGTGTGGTCGAGTAAACTCGACATTGGTAAGCAAAGGGCACCGAATATTTCATATCTATAGAGATCATTGGTGTACAGATTGCATGGAAATAACTCATCTTGGAACTTTTTCTGGCAGATATAAAGAAAATGCGATGAAGTGGTCGGGAATCATGCGAGATCAGCCAATACCGCCCAGGGAGCGGGCAGCCCATTGGATTGAACACGTCAGTAAATATGGCGGCGACTATCTCCGCCCAAAGTCACTGGATTTGAATTTCTTCCAGCTCCACTGCCTTGACGTCTTGCTGCTCCTGGCCGTTGTCCTGTTTCTAGGACTGCTCGTCGCGTACTACACCTTGCTGATGGCTTGTCGTCTAATCTGCTGCCGAGCGAGCAAGGGCAGCAAATTTAAAAAGGAATGAACGAGTCCAGCATTAGCCTTTTCGCAGCTTTACTCCATTCAACGGTTCACATTTTATGCTGTAAAATTAGTGGGCAAAATGACTAGTCTAGGACATGGAAAAAAATTAAAACTGATGCTGCGCAGGATACCGAACAACTATAAAAGCAGTCGGGCAGAAAGATGGGTTAGAGTGGAAAGCCAATATTGCCTTTACGGTTCCCCCACAATTCACTGCGCGCGGTACATGGCGCAGTGCATGATGGTACACAAATATAGTACTCTGGCCGCTTCTCGTATTGTACACAAGTCAATGGGTTTCCAGAGGTGAGTGGAGTTAGCGGCAACTTCAAACTCGTAAAACGCGGTGAATTTGTGTTTTTGACACAAAATGACAGCTGGTAATATAGAGCTCAGAGACAGATTCAGCCCAAACTGTATAGCTATTTGGGGGTTATATGGGCGTCTAGGGGTGGAATGTGCGTGGGGTGGAATGGGCGCGTGAAGCCGGGCGTGCGTGGCGTCGCGAGTCATGGGACTGCACTACGCCATGTACCGCGCGTAGTGAACTGTGGGGGAACCGTAAAGGCACGTGTAGTGGGAGAACAAAGGGCAGGCCTGGTTTAAGGGTGGACAAAATTGAGGAATTAAGACTATATGTGGCCCACATGGAGCCGGAGCCTGAGCACAAGTCGAAATTTGGAAAAATGTCTGGAAAAAGGGCAAACAAGGAGTAGTGGAGTGGGGAGTTGTGGTAGGTGACTAATACTAGGTGGTGGCTGCGTGGCAGAAACACTGGTGTGGGATTGACAAATTTTAAATTGGCACTGGCCGCCTCATTTCAGATGCTGAACCATTTTCTTACATCACAAGTCTCTTTATTTGTAAATTTTAGCACCATCCTCGTTTGGGATGCCAATTTGAAATTCATCTATAGGAAAACAGGTGGGGAGGAAATAAGAGTACAGAAAGGAATGATGAATAAGTTTGAAAATATGCAGGCATGTAAGTAAAGTGAGTGGAAACAGAAGAAGGGAAATGGCAATATATTAATCATTTTATAAAGAGTCATTACAGTTTATAAAACAGACCCATCCTGACATACAGTTGAAGTCAGAAGTATAAATACATCTACACCACTGTGCACTACCATGATACCATCATCACCCAAAATGGTAAACAGGACAATCCGAACCATTGCAAGGTGTACAAGCTATGTTTTTAAGTCAAGACTTTAGTAAAGACTGTTACAAAAATGGTGTAAGCACAACCAGTTTTAACACTTGGTTGCATACAGTTGTATTTATACTTCTGACTTCAACTGTAAGTTGTTGCAGCAGTTGACATTGTACCAATAAGAGATTAAAGGCCCGTCTACACGAGCCAACATTTGTTGGCCAACATGAAGTTGGAACTTGTTGGGCAGTACATGGATGCGCTCGACCGTGCGAACCAACATGTTCCAGCATATCTCGACTTCAGTTGGTTGCTGCCTATAACATGACAGGCGTTCTAGTCTGCTATTGGCCCGTTTCTCCAACAAGCTCCAACAAAGCCGGGCGATAGAAACATGTTCCAACACGGACCAACTTATTGGATGATGTTGGGTGTTTTCTGGAGTGACGTCCACACTATCCAACTTTTGGTCGGCCGACATCGTCAGACACATATTGGACCTTGCTGACCAACAAATGTTGGCTCGTGGAGACGGGCCTTAAGTCAACATTGTAAACAAAACCGTGTCGCGCAGGGGTTTATGGGAATGTTGGGAGTACTAATAAAATGGCATTTGCAGTATATAAGTGTTGGTCCATGATATCGACGCCCGATTTGACATCATGTGGTAGGTGCCTTGCTACCGTAAAAATATGTTACCACAAATACTCCAGAAACTCTTCAGAGGTGGCCCCAGTACCGGGGGCTAAATAAACTCCTCAAAAAAGTTCGGAAAGTCAAGTTTGCCTGACGACTTCTCTCTTGTTGCAAAAAAATTGTCGTTGATTAAGCAATTGGGGGATGTGCAGCACAGCTGAATACGGGGGCGGGTGTAAAGTGAAATGTCACAAAATGCATTGCTATTGTCAAAAAGTGCATTGACACATTCTCATCCTTCAAGCAGAAGGGGAATGCACTGCATGACAATAGCAGTGAATTTTGTGACATTTCAGTTTTCACCAACCCCAAATTGATTCATCATAACAAATGACATCACTGTAAAGAGGAATAACAGGGCTTTCCAATGATACCAAATTCAAGGGAAATGATTTAGTAACGATAGAAATCGTCAGTCAAACTTGACTTTCCTAACTTTTTTTGAGGAGTTTACATCACATTCAGTTGAAGAGCGTGACCCATACTTAAGTAAATTTGACGTATGTAAACGCAAGCATGATGGCTGCGTTCGGGCGTGCAGTTCTCGCTACTCCTGAGTTAATGCGTGCGCATTGCACTCGGGTCACACTACGTGAACGGCGAGGCCGCAGTCCGCATGCGCGAATGGCCATCAGCCATGACTGCACAAAAAACGCTGTTTTACTGCTCACAAGAAACTGAAGAAAATATAGACCGCAAGTCGTAAGAACCTTCGTCTGAAACAAACCTTTAGTGAGTTGTTGTTTCAGTTATCCAGTTGACACATTGGGCAAATTCACCAAAAATCCCACCCATATTTCGCCATCTTCGTACAAATCACATGGCACTCGTCAGGAGTAAGAGCACACTCCCCATTTGTCGGGCAGTAGCGAGAGCATACATGTACTTAGACTGGTTCCCGTCCACATATTCCACACAGGAGAATATAAGGACAGGTAAAGGGCGCTTCATCTTGATCTGTAATTGGTCGTCTTTGCGCGTGCGCATTGTGTTTTTTATATTTAAAAATTGGCCAAGCCCTTTGCTTTAGGCAATGTACTTTATTTACATAATTGGATATGTTCGACACGCACGGCCAAGTTACAAATGTCAATGCAAAATCTGCGCACTTACTAAAAAGAAAATAATAATAATAACCACGTGACGGGCAGAATTCTGCCCGTCATGGCTGCCCTTTACCGATCCCTATATTTTCGCAATAAGCGAACCGATCTATAGGGATCGGGAACCAATCTAACATGTACTCTCATTGACCTGAGTGTAGCCTTGATCAAGGCGTTGGGCTTGTCTTTAAGTTATACACGGCCCGCTGAAGATAAAACTGAACAAAGCGCTTTTTTTAAATACAAGCTACGGAATATGTTGCACGTATTGGCTCACAACGCGCCGCGCTACGACTATGCACACATGCACATGCACATGCACGTACATGTATCGGTACGGTCCTAAACCCAACGCCTTGATGGTTCTGCATTCAGCCAGCGAAACTCATTACAGTAATACTAATAGGAAAACCACCCCAGCGTGAGCTGAAATTTCATTGGTCGACGCACGCCAGGCTATGTTTGAAAAACGCTATATGATGTGCGATCCTCATAATGCAGTTTGTTAATCCGAGGCAGGATTAAGAGCTCACACAAATCATTTAGGAAAGCTGTCATATTACGACCGTTGTCCCCCAGAAGTGTAACCAAATACGTAAACAGACAAGCACAATAAATGCTACGAACCCGAGAATATTTGTTGTTTTCGTCCATCGATCATGCCACGGTTCTCACAACATGGAGGACGCCATACATGCATAATGCTGTACCCTCGGCCCCATATCGTGCTGCATAATATGATGGCTGGAGGCGAATTGGTGGCTTTGGCTGTGCTGTTTCTAAGGACTGTCATTGTCCGCCCGTAGCCACAGCCAAAGCCACTAATTAGCCTGAACTAGCGCCTTGTAAGGGCAGCTGGGTATACGAGCGTAACCCGTAGTCGGCAGTCAACGTGTTAAGATAATGTTAAGACCGTGACCGATTTAACTTGCCGTCATTTGGAAGATGATCAAGGCGCTTACCTAGCGTCTTCCACTGATGCATGCGTAATTTCAAGCCACAGCCAATGCCTTCGTACACGGTCTCACTGTGGCTGACTCCAAAGACATAACGGAAATCAAATTAAAGGTGGTGGTGCGGTGCGAATTAATATAATAATAATAATAGTAAGTTCTTATATGGCGCATTCCATGTCTGTCGACATCTCATGTACCTAGAAACTGCCTAAACATCGAGATAGGCATGTGGCGCCTTCGGCTGCCGAGCCAGAAACACCGGGGAGAATCCCCTTCTCTTTACGATGAATGCTCTGGGATCTTTTAAGTGCGTTACACAACACACTGGACCAACGGCTTTACATCCCTTCCGAAGGATGGAGCAAGTGTGTTTAAGTGCCTTGCTCAAGGGCACAGGCACCGCAGCCGGGGATCGAACCCGCGACCCCAGGTTTTCACCCGAGTAATGCGAGTCAGTGACCTAAACCCAGCCCAGCTGAAAAATACCAGCGTCTGTATACAATATTTTATTATCTCCGGTGTATAAATCACTCATTGATCCCTGTTTGGAAGGTCATGTAGGCCTATACATATTGCATGCGTGTTCGTACATTGTGCTGGTATGCCTTCCAGATTTATAGAGCACAAACTCTGTTACTTTCACATTATCCACTTGCCCTTTCACCTGCATGGTTACTTCAACGCAGAAATTATACAGGTTCGCTTTCCTTGCATTTTTTAAAAGAGTTCAAACAGTTGAACGAATACACCAATAATGACGAGAGTTTCGGGTCTACTTTGTACCATTCTGATCCTGGTGGCATTTGCCCGATCGGCGCCAGCCCTAAATCTTCTATTCATGTCAGGACCAGGCACCCCCGGGAGCCATTTTACATCAGGCTCGCTGGTTGCGGAGACTCTGGTCCGCCGGGGACATCAAGTCACGTTCCTCATCAGTGAAGTATTCAGCTACCGCCTCAACACCAGCCTGGCCAAAATCGTCAAGTTTGAGGTCATTCCTTCGTCGATCTCCATGAGTCAGGTGCGGGAGAATTTGGAGGCTTTTGGGAGAGCGAGTCTCAAAGGCCATCATGCGTCTTTATTCCAGACACTTAAGGATAACGTGTGGCCGACATCGATATCCAGACTAAAAACCCTCTTCTTCACTACAGAGTGTAGTTCCGCTCTGTCTGACGACGCTCTGATGGAGCGATTACGAGCTGCCAAGTTTGACATGGTCGTCGGCGACGTCATATTTCCTTGTTTTGTCCTGATCGCGCAGAAGCTAGACCTCCGCTACACTAACGTTGCATCTGGCTTAGTAATACCGATGGAACACAGTCGGCTGGCCGGCGTACCAAGCCACCCGGCCTTCGTACCCGGTCATCTGACCAGATACAC
The DNA here is from genome assembly GCA_037783545.1 of Henricia sp. BOLD:AAB3569. Lineage (NCBI taxonomy): Eukaryota > Metazoa > Echinodermata > Asteroidea > Spinulosida > Echinasteridae > Henricia > Henricia sp. BOLD:AAB3569. The sequence goes on along the minus strand of JBBELK010000158.1, from coordinate 774,569 downwards.
GGACGATATGAACCTGTTCCAGCGCTGCATGAATCTCCTTGCCTTCGGCCTTAACGCTTTTCTCACTGATTACTACTCTTTGAAGCCGTTTGAGGATCTGAAAGTCAAGCACAACATCAGGCCGGAGATGAGTTTGTTCGCATCTTTAGGGCGGGCTGAACTCTTGATCCTGTATAATAGTGGTTTTGGTGTATGTTTCCATCAAGCCTTCACTCCAAACGTGGTTGTGATTGGTGGGCTCACGACTGCGCCGGCTAAACCACTTGAAACGGTAAGAAAACATTTATTACTTGACCAACCCATAAGTGGGACCTTGTTCACGTGCGTTACATACTTGGTACTATCAGTATAGGGACTCTTTACGTCGGCTATGTGGACAAACACGTGACGTCGTCATGTTGAGGCTTTGCACATGCGTCAATTGAGTCGTGTCTATGCCAAGGGGCCATCCATAAAGTACGTACGCATGAAATGCCGACTTTTTAAACCCCCTCTCCCCCTTTACGCATGGCGTACGCAGTGGCTCCACCCCCCGCTCCCCCTCGCCCCCTGTACGCATACGCATTTCATCAATATATATACCTCAGCATTGGTAAGCATTGGTAAATGGTTCAGTACTACATGTATAGTGCTATATACTACTAGTACGATTCGCATGTCGCCTCCAAAGTCTGAAATAACTACCGTCATCATGTTGATATTGTGTAAGTTATGTGTAAATGATTTTCGAGATTACCAATGATGTGTTAGTAACTTTAAATATAAGATGCCCTCATACTATGGCGTGTGGAACGTTGCACTATTCGATAATGCACAAATATATGTGCGATGTTTGATATATATGTGCGATGTTTGATATATATGTGCGATGTTTGATATATATGTGCGATGTTTGATATATATGTGCGATGTTTTTTTTCATATGTATGCGATATTGAAAATATATGTGCAATAATTTGACATATATATGCAATGTTTTTTCATATGTATGCGATGTTAAAAATATATGTGCAATAATTTGACATATATATGCAATGTTAAAAATATATGTGCGATATTTCGACATATATGTGGGATATTTCAATGTGTGGGGTCGCGGTATTCGTGATATGTGGGTATGATCTTTCATAGATTGGTTCCCGATCCCTATAGATTGGTTCGCTTATTGCGAAAGTGTGGAATATGTGGACTGGAACCAGTCTATTCTCCTGTGTGGAATATGTGGACGGGAACCAGTCTAGATATTTCAATGCACATGCTAGACTGGTTCCCGGTCCACATATTCAACATACAACGACTGAATAATTCAGTCTAGTCAAAACATTTTTGGTCCGAGTACCAGACTAGGTAGCACCCAGCTATTAATCACGTGATGTGAAACACGTGCGCGATGATAACCGTTTCTCCTTTGTTTATTCAGAGACGTAAAGAGAAAAATGGGTTTTGTTTGTGTATTTTAACTTAGCAATGAAAATAGTGTCCAAAAATAATATCGGCGAGGAAAAAAATTCAATGCAATCCCCAGTTTCGGGATGTGGAAGCTTTATGAAATTGCTCATGGTAGCCACAGACCTTTGTGGATGTGGAAGCAAAAAGGTTAATTTTAATTACTGCACTTTTCTAAAGAACAATTATTGTGCAAAACATCGGGCCCCATAACCTTTATTTCTGACCTTCATCCGTCGCGTAGCCTATGGTACGTGGTATGGTTTATTAAATTATGTCACGCCTAAATAAACAAAGGAGAAACGGCTTTCATCGCGCACGTGTTTCTCATCACGTTATACACATCATTAATAGCTGGGTGCTACCCACAATTCCGTTTACGCACATATATTGAAAGATCATGCCCACATATCACGTCTCCTGTGTGGAATATGTGGACGAGAACCAGTCTAGAACACCGCACACATATTAACGGCTAGACTGGTTCCCGTTCCCTACGAAGTATCCAGACGTAATATATTGGGACGGAAACCAGTCTAATTAAAGGCGACCCCAACTATGGCTGTACATATTGTTATTTTTACGGCTTCCGGAAGGAAGCACAATTTTACACACATATGCCGCGCTTTTTCAATGATTTTGTCACCATCGTTAAAGGGAAAAATTCCCCATTTTTTTCCCTTTTAATCAGTGAGAACATATCCTCAAGTTTATTTTATAAGCGCCCCGAAAGATTTGGTCAGGGGAATTAAAACCTCAGCCCAATTACATTTTTTAAAGGATAGATCAAAAAATAGGCACAAATTCTCCACGGTGTATGTTACACGATCGGAAACATTTTGTCTTTATTGGAAACCATGATATACCATTTTTGCACGGGTAATTGCGGGGTTGTCTTTTAACAAAATTTCTAAAACGCCAGATGAACGAACAAAAACGCAAAACGCAGAAATCACAACAACGAAGACAATTATCTCTATTTTTGATGGGTGATAATCTTTACTTATTTCCTTCTTGCTCTAAAACTCCCATTTTCTATTACAAAAAGTCAAATTCACACGTTTTTCTTCTTAAGACGACAAATGTTCTTAGATTGTAAGGAGATTATCTTAATTATCAGAAAATCATACCAGAAACAATGCTTTTTACAATATTTCTATGTTGTAATTTAGAAACTGGGCTTTAAAAATTACCCCTCGCGAATTTACCCCTGGCACCCCTCGCAAATCATATCCAACTGTACAATAAATAGCGAACTTGGTTTATAAAAACTACAAGTGTGTGCATGTAAGGGGCCCTGATTGGCACCCCTCGCGAATCATAGCCCACTGTACAATGAATAGCGAACTGGGTTAATAAAAACTGTGTGCAAGGGGCGCCGATTGGCAACCCTCGCGAATCATAAATTTAATTGGGTTGAGGTTTATCCTGACCAAATCTTTCGGGGCGCTTATAAAATAAACTTGAGGATATTCTTTACAGATTAGAAGAAAACAATTGTGCAATTTTTCCTTTTTACGATGGTACAAAATCATTTGAAAAGCGCAGCATCTATGCCTAACTTTTCATCTAGCTTTCGATCATTTCCGGAAGCCGTGAAAATAGCAGCCCGAAATTCGTGCTAGGTTCCGGCTGGTGAAATATCACACATATATTTAACATCGCATACATATGAAAAAACATTGCATATATATGTCAAATTATTGCACATATATTTTAAACATCGCATACATATGAAAAAACATTGCATATATATGTCAAATTATTGCACATATATTTTAAACATCGCATACATATGAAAAAACATCGCACATATATATCAAACATCGCACATATATGTCAAACATCGCACATATATGTCAAACATCGCACATATATTTGTGCATTATCGAATAGTGCAACGTTCCACACGCCATATCATACTGTACATGTATCTCCTTTATAGGACTCCGACCTTGGCGCATTCGTGGAAGGATCAGGCGACAGCGGAGTGGTCATTTTTGCTCTCAGTTCCTACTTCAAGCACTTTGACCCTACCCTGCGCAACGAGATCGCTGCTGCCTTGGCGCGTCTGCCCCAGAGAGTAGTGTGGAAGTACGAAGGGGAACCACCGTCTACACTCGGCAACAACACCATGCTGTCCCCGTGGCTTCCGTTGAACGATTTGCTCGGTGAGTACTATCTCAGCATAGCAGTAACACGTAAACTATATTCCATCGCCAGTGTAAGTTCAGTTTTGCATTTTCCTGTGGCACTATAAAGCGCTTGTGGTTGGTTTTCACAAACATATTGAAATGCTTCTCGGCGGGATTCTTAAGACCCGCTGGATTGGGCAAGTTACTCCTTGATTGGCGGCGTATGGGCCCTCGGGAAACAAGGCAACAATCTTGACGCCATCCAGCGTCATCCATGCAATCGTTGCATGGTTGACGTCATCATCCCTTTCAACATTTCAAATACGGCGCAGCATAGCCTATAGTTGCATTAGTTGCAGAGTTTATCATCAAAATTAATTGGGTTGCCGACGTTGAAAACAAAATTCTCCGATTTTCATGAAGGTTTATGCACCAGGCAATACATCGGTAATATTTTTAATTCAATTCGTCGATAACTTTAAACAAGTGTTGTCCCTTGCTGTAAGTGGACTGCAAGCGGCCGTATAAGGACCAGGAAGCAGTCTATGCAAACCGTCGTCTCGCCTGCAAGATGGCGGCTGTCGCATATCCACCTGATCTATACGCGTGAACAGGGTGTTCACGCGTAGCAGACCCTACTCCAGATCGTTTTTTAACTAAGTCCTGTTTTGGATCAATTGCTCTCACCCCTTAAAGTTGCACTGCCCGTGTTTGGGCCGATTTGGGCGTCAAATTTGTTTTTTAAAGTTAAATAGGTATTTTTCTAGAATAGAAAAAGTTATCAGCTTTCATTTGGTACCAAGAACGTAAAAATCCGTCAAGGATTAATGCCAGTCGATTAAAAACAAGAAATGATTAAAAGGCTGGCAGGTCAATTAATCGACAGGGTTATGACGTAAATGTACATGTGCGCGTACATGTGTACATTGTACACATACTATGTACATATGAGCGTACGCGCACAAGTACAACATGTGAAGCACGTTTCAAGAAAAAGGCTTGTATCTCCAATTCCCGACGTCGGAAATTTAAGTTTTTGATATTTTTCGTTTCAGAGACACGTAAGCTTTCTAAATTCGTTCGCTTGTGTAAATTAATTTTTTTAAATCCTTTCACCGAAACACGGGCAATGCAACTTTAACCTAACTTCTTAAATTATGAGACGTAATTTTGTTTCCGCTCTGCAGGTCATCCCAAGACTAGACTGTTGATCACCCACAGTGGATTAAACAGCGTGAATGAGGCCACCTATCACGGAGTGCCAATGGTCGCCATAGCGCTTTTTGCAGATCATTTCATCATTGCAAACAAAATCGAGAAACTCGGCATAGCCAAGCAGATTGACATAACCACCTTAACGGGAGAAAAGCTATTCAAAGCCTCAGTAGAAGTCCTGAACAACAATCGGTAAAAAACATTATTAAAAGCATCCTTAAAGATTTATTCTGGTCACGTCCAGAAACTTTGCACGAAAATTTGAATGCTGGTGAAATATTTCTTGGAACCAAACCTAGGCGCGCACAACATTTCTCTTGAATGGTACTATCCATTCTTAACGCACCGAATATTTCATATCTATACAGGGTGTCCCAGAAAAAACGAAACCGAGATTTATCGATGTTTAGTCATATTTTAATCTCAATCGTGAATAATAAATGACACATATTTGGAAAGCTTAGTTCCTCATCTTCCATTTGATACCACTCATATGATACATACTTCACGCATGAATGAATAAAGACAATATGAAGCAGGGCTACCAAAAAGTCGTTTGCACAACAATACCTGAATTTCAAAGAAATAATCACATTTATGTAAAGTTCATTTCCTGCCCTTTCGTATGATACCTCAGTCAGGAAAAATGAGCCAGGGATGACAGAGATATCCTGCATTTAAATATGGATTGAATTTCCATGTTTTTTTTTTAAATCATTCGTTTTTTCACACCTGACCGATTTTTTGCATGAATGGATTCTGAGATGTCACTTGTGCATTAAAAACGTGCGTGTTGAAACCCCTGCAATTCAGGCAAACGACTGTGCAAACGACTTTTTGGTAGCCCTGCTTCATATTGTCTTTATTCATTCATGCGTGAAGTATGTATCATATGAGTGGTATCAAATGAAAGATGAGGAACTAAGCTTTGCAAATATATGTGTCATTTATTATTCAAGATTGAGATTAAAGTATGATTAAACATCGGTAAATCTCGGTTTTGTTTTTTTTGGGGACACCCTGTATATAGAGATCATTGGTGTACAGATCCTTGCAAGCAAATATTAACTCATCTTGTAACTTTTTCTGGCAGATATAAAGAAAATGCGATGAAGTGGTCGGGAATCGTGCGAGATCAGCCAATACATCCCAGGGAGCGGACAGCCCATTGGATTGAACACGTCAGTAAATATGGCGGCGACTATCTCCGCCCAAAGTCACTGGATTTGAATTTCTTCCAGCTCCACTGCCTTGACGTCTTGCTGTTCCTGGCTGTTGTCCTGTTTCTAGGACTGCTCGTCGCGTACTACACCTCCCTGATGGCTTGTCGTCTGATCTGCTGCCGAGCGAACAAGGACGGAAAATTTAATAAAGAAAAGAGTGAATGAATAATAAAAATATATAGCATACGCTGTTTTGCAATTTTCGTTCTTCTTCGCTTTGCTCATACGAACGAAAATCAGTTTCATTCTAAACCAACTACCTCAATAAAGATTTGCTCATACGAACGAAAAGCAGTTTCATTCTAAACCAACTACCTCAATAAAGATTTGCTCATACGAATGAAAATCAGTTTCATTCTAAACCAACTACCTCAATAAAGATTTGCTCATACGAACGAAAATCAGTTTCATTCTAAACCAACTACCTCAATAAAGATTTGCTCATACGAACGAAAATAAATTTCATTCTAAACCAACTACCTCAATAAAGATTTGCTCATACGAACGAAAATCAGTTTCATTCTAAACCAACTACCTCAATAAAGATTTGCTCATACGAACGAAAATCAGTTTCATTCTAAACCAAACTACCTCAATAAAGATTTGCTCATACGAACGAAAATCAGTTTCATTCTAAACCAACTACCTCAATAAAGATTTGCTCATACGAACGAAAATAAATTTCATTCTAAACCAACTACCTCAATAAAGATTTGCTCATACGAACGAAAATCAGTTTCATTCTAAACCAACTACCTCAATAAAGATTTGCTCATACGAACGAAAATCAGTTTCATTCTAAACCAACTACCTCAATAAAGATTTGCTCATACGAACGAAAATCAGTTTCATTCTAAACCAACTACCTCAATAAAGATTTGCTCATACGAACGAAAATAAATTTCATTCTAAACCAACTACCTCAATAAAGATTTGCTCATACGAACGAAAATCAGTTTCATTCTAAACCAACTACCTCAATAAAGATTTGCTCATACGAACGAAAATCAATTTCATTCTAAACCAACTACCTCAATAAAGATTTGCTCATACGAACGAAAATCAGTTTCATTCTAAACCAACTACCTCAATAAAGATTTGCTCATACGAACGAAAATCAGTTTCATTCTAAACCAACTACCTCAATAAAGATTTGCTCATACGAACGAAAATCAGTTTCATTCTAAACCAACTACCTCAATAAAGATTTGCTCATACGAACGAAAATCAGTTTCATTCTAAACCAACTACCTCAATAAAGATTTGCTCATACGAACGAAAATCAGTTTCATTCTAAACCAACTACCTCAATAAAGATTTGCTCATACGAACGAAAAACTACCTCAATAAAGATTTGCTCATACGAACGAAAATCAGTTTCATTCTAAACCAACTACCTCAATAAAGATTTGCTCATACGAACGAAAATCAGTTTCATTCTAAACCAACTACCTCAATAAAGATTTGCTCATACGAACGAAAATCAGTTTCATTCTAAACCAACTACCTCAATAAAGATTTGCTCATACGAACGAAAATCAGTTTCATTCTAAACCAACTACCTCAATAAAGATTTGCTCATACGAACGAAAATCAGTTTTATTCTAAACCAACTACCTCAATAAAGATTTGCTCATACGAACGAAAAAGCAGTTTCATTCTAAACCAACTACCTCAATAAAGATTTGCTCATACGAACGAAAATCAGTTTCATTCTAAACTATACCTCAATAAAGATTTGCTCATACGAACGAAAATCAGTTTCATTCTAAACCAACTACCTCAATAAAGATTTGCTCATACGAACGAAAATCAGTTTCATTCTAAACCAACTACCTCAATAAAGATTTGCTCATACGAACGAAAATCAGTTTCATTCTAAACCAACTAGGCCTACCTCAATAAAGATTTGCTCATACGAACGAAAATCAGTTTCATTCTAAACCAACTACCTTAATAAAGATTTGCTCATACGAACGAAAATCAGTTTCATTCTAAACCAACTACCTCAATAAAGATTTGCCTATACGAACGAAAATCAGTTTCATTCTAAACCAACTACCTCAATAAAGATTTGCTCATACGAACGAAAATCAGTTTCATTCTAAACCAACTACCTCAATAAAGATTTGCCTATACGAACGAAAATCAGTTTCATTCTAAACCAACTGTATACCTCAATAAAGATTTGCTCATACGAACGAAAATCAGTTTCATTCTAAACCAACTATACCTCAATAAAGATTTGCTCATACGAACGAAAATCAGTTTCATTCTAAACCAACTACCTCAATAAAGATTTGCTCATACGAACGAAAATCAGTTTCATTCTAAACCAACTATACCTCAATAAAGATTTGCTCATACGAACGAAAATCAGTTTCATTCTAAACCAACTATACCTCAATAAAGATTTGCTCATACGAACGAAAATCAGTTTCATTCTAAACCAACTATACCTCAATAAAGATTTGCTCATACGAACGAAAATCAGTTTCATTCTAAACCAACTACCTCAATAAAGATTTGCTCATACGAACGAAAATCAGTTTCATTCTAAACCAACTACCTCAATAAAGATTTGCTCATACGAACGAAAATCAGTTTCATTCTAAACCAACTACCTCAATAAAGATTTGCTCATACGAACGAAAATCAGTTTCATTCTAAACCAACTACCTCAATAAAGATTTGCTCATACGAACGAAAATCAGTTTCATTCTAAACCATGAACTGTATACCTCAATAAAGATTTGCTCATACGAACGAAAATCAGTTTCATTCTAAACCAACTGTATATACCTCAATAAAGATTTGCTCATACGAACGAAAATCAGTTTCATTCTAAACCAACTGTATACCTCAATAAAGATTTGCTCATACGAACGAAAAGCAGTTTCATTCTAAACCAACTGTATACCTCAATAAAGATTTGCTCATACGAACGAAAATCAGTTTCATTCTAAACCAACTGTATACCTCAATAAAGATTTGCTCATACGAACGAAAATCAGTTTCATTCTAAACCAACTGTATACCTCAATAAAGATTTGCTCATACGAACGAAAATCAGTTTCATTCTAAACCAACTGTATACCTCAATAAAGATTTGCTCATACGAACGAAAATCAGTTTCATTCTAAACCAACTGTATACCTCAATAAAGATTTGCTCATACGAACGAAAATCAGTTTCATTCTAAACCATGAACTGTATACCTCAATAAAGATTTGCTCATACGAACGAAAATCAGTTTCATTCTAAACCATGAACTGTATACCTCAATAAAGATTTGCTCATACGAATGAAAATCAGTTTCATTCTAAACCAACTACCTCAATAAAGACAAAAACAATAAGTACTTGATTTTAATTAATTTATTATACAGCATGGGATGGTGTCTGTGTTCGGATGACAACTACCCTTTACAACACTTTTTGTTGAACTATAATTCACACCATAATCAGAACGCATATCACAAAATTTCAATGAACTATATACATGAGATTAAGGCAAAATCACGTTCGAAGATTTAGAACGGTAATCTCTCCAGGAACGTGGCAAGGCTTTCGGTATCAGTCCATGCAGCAAGGCTACAGGCACTCGGAGGCCACGAAAAACCCCCTTTTTCTGATTGAGGAGGAAACGTGGGTGCATCCTAGGATACCAAAAGAGAGTGCACTCCCTTGTTCATTGTCCCATTACCTGGATTGCTTAACGAGGTGCCTGAATTGGTTTCTTTGCGAGAAAATCTAAGTTTAAATGAAACAAAAAGAAATACATCTTGCAATAAGTATAATCAAAGTAAAGGTTACTCGCTTCCCTCTAGAACCAAACAGTTAGTCCTCAACTGAGTGAGCTCAAGACATTCATGTCATATAAATATAGAAAGTGAATGAGTTATTCTGATAATAGTGCTCGTATGTGCCCCGAGGGACTGTGAGTGACCACAAGAGGGTCATAGGAAATAGGACCCTCTTGTGGTCACTCACAGTCCCTCGGGGCACATAGACGAGCACTAGTGACCTCATTGCCAGTCCATATGTGTTTTATAACACGCCTCAGGCAAAAATACACACGTGTACAGATGGAATTAAATTGAATACATTAACAAGCTACCTCCAGAGGGCGCAGTTACCGGTCACTAGTTTTTGAGACTAGTGACCGGTCAGGAACACTAGCAGGGAATCACGCCCGCGTGAAGTCTTAACGCGCGCGCCCGAAACTTGATATGCGCGTCTAGTTCACCGCTGGCGCAAATTTCATGCACTAGCCTAGATTAGTGAACCTCACGTGACTGCGTTTCAGCCAGTCAGGATTGAGAATCAGAAAGAGGCGTGTTATAATGAAGTATATCTAGACACAAACCGATATTTAATGCAGAATAAGATCATGCGTATTGAAATCAAATTTGCTTATTGATTGAAAGAATTATTATTAAAGTACACAAGTATTATTACAGAGCGAGTGAGTGGTCTTGAAGGGCGATTACTTATTTGCAACATGTTGATGTCACTGCAAATGAACCTTAGTGAACTAATCTAGACTTTAAACAGCGTTAAGCGGGCCTCCCACTGTGCGATTTTTGCCACGATTCCCCTACGAATTGGTATATACGGTTATCGGAGACTGCCTATAGACTCTACACACAATCGTAGCCAATCGTACCCAATCGTAGCTAATTCGTGGCAAAAATCGCACAGTGGGAGGCCCGCTTTAAATGGAATTGTAGCTCTGCTGTAAAAAAACAACAAGCTTCAGGGAACTTAAGATTTGTGGAAATTACGGACAAACGGAGACGTTTATTTGGATTAGGCCTAATAAGGCCAATATTTGTTGATAATTATCAAAATACAAAGGAATAAGAACAATAAAACCTTTGTTCTGCATAAATAAGTTACAATTTGAAGTGGACCTTAAGGATAGAGTATATACAAAAAACCCTGTATAGCCCTCCAGGCTCTTCAGATTATCTGTCCGGTTTCAATCTAGTCTAGTTTTAAAAACTGTAGCCCTCCAGGCTCCTCGGATTATTTTTTTGTTTGTCCGGCTTCAATTCATTATACTGACCAACTAGCAATGGTTTTTTTTTTCTTTCTTTTTTTCTTCTTTTTTTAACATACATATTCCTCTGTACTTGTTTACCCAATTTCTCAGGAAAACAGCAATCGAAGAACCACAGAGCATACAGTCACTGCATGAGTGTCTCTGAAAGAAATAAAAGATATAGGATATGAATTCCAAGTCGTAATATTAATTTGCAATATATTTGCAAGGGATTTTGATATATTTAAGCAGGAATGTTGTTGTTGTTGTTGGTTTTTTTTGGCATTATCTGTTCTCTGGTTATTTCTCTCTTAGCCAAATGCGAAGGCTTCAAGTCCCATGATCGCGTAGGCCTACTGTGGAGACCGTGTAAGCGTTTGGAGTACATGTACCTAGGTTCGAGCCCCCACTTCGACCAACGTGTCTGTGTCCCTGGGCAGGGCACTTAATCCCAGTTGCCTCGTCAACCCAAGCGATATATGGGAAGCTGTTATAAGGGGAATGCCACAATCTAACTGCTGATAGGGTTGTGCGCCTGACCAGCAGCCACCTAGTTGAAACGAAATGGTTCTGGTGATTCCCTGATGGCAGCGGTAATAATGGTAACAGCGCCTTGAGCACCCTGCAGGGTGGATATGTGCGCTATAAAAATCTACTCATTATTATTATTATTATTATTATTATCTAATAACAAATCACGACAGCTATTATGTAGCTCATAATGGGCTTATGCCACCTTTGGCTTGGATAATTTGACAAGAGCTTGAAATGAAAGTCTAAAAACGCATCGTTCTATATAGGCTATCTTTGAAATTTGAGCTGGACAGTAGTCATTTTGTTTTTGGCTAAAATTGCTTTTAAATTACCAGATTACAGCCGTCCGGAAAAGTGTCTGTTTTGGACCTGGGAGAAAATTGGATAAACCGGTTTGATCAGGCAATACATTGAAACGACATGCTTTCAACCGAGCCGTCCCGCTATGTCTAAAAAATAGGGAACGTAACAGGCAGCCCCTTAAAACTCATGTCACAATCTGAAGTTAGCAAACGTGTCTATAACTCCCCAGGGTGTATGTAAAATCATTTATTCTGGAGGGTTGAATAGTGTTAGGGTTAATCAAGAGTCAATTATTTTGTATTAATAAAACTAGCAAAACAGTCTAGGCTATACGTAAAAGTTCCCATAATTTATCAATAAAAGAACCATTCTCGAGATTTCATCCATCCATCAACTTAGGTCAATCAGTGTGCTTACCAAATCCCGTTCATTCAAGGTTTTATGCATCTTTCGTACTTCTAGACCAAATGAATCTTTATATCAGTATCTGCAGCTGGTACAACACACAAACCCATCGTCTAGATATGGCAATAAGAATGCCACATGATCGACAGTAGAGAAGGAGCCGTTTTATCATTATTTTAGTAAAGAGCAAGGGCGCAGACGAGAAGCCAAATAAGGGAGAATGTTCACATATTATATGTACGTAGGCCTATACGAAATAATTTCAATCAATTTTACAGCCATTGTCACACTGAGTTGAGCTTGTCATCATAATACGTCTGAGCGAGCTGGTGTGTAATCTGAATCAGCGGCGTGATAAATTAAAATCTGGCGGCCCTTTTATCGAATTCGGGTGAATGGTAAAAAAGTCCTTGTTCACGTCCCCAAGCTAAAATGCGGAAATAGGCTATACAAACAAATAGTAAGAATGGAAAGTACACAAAAACACGTGGCTAGTAGTGTAGGCCTACAATCTTTCTCGTCGTGACTAGCTGGAATAATACAGAACTTGAGATAACGCCGTTTTTATACGGCCCTTTTTTTTTGCGCCTAGCTTAGATCTTGCCCAGATCTTGCCCAGATCTTGCCCAGGTCTGTTGTGCGGTGCATGCAGCGCGCCCTCTCAGGGACTGATGACCTGTAAATTGTTTCCCTTCTGTTTCGGAAACTTTCTGAGATAGGCCACCGGTCCGGAGGGTGCGCTGCGCGTTGCAGACCGAGCACGGGAGGTAAGACTTGGGCAAGTCTACGCCTTGAATTATTGGCGGAAATATTGACAGTAATCGATATAACTATACGTTGGTCGATTTTTTTCCCCGTTGATTCTTATTTTTTTCGAGGTGCCATACCTAAAACGCACGGACTGTATATAAGGCAAGGCTCGTCAGCAATGCGCGCGCGCCAAATTCGTGCCACGAAATACGCAGCTCCATAGCGGCGGCTACCGAGCTGCGTATTTCGTGGCACGAATTTGGCGCGCGCGCATTGCTGACGAGTCTGTGCCTTTAACGGCTTCGTGGTCAGATTGTGACAGGAATGTTGAGTGATGCCTTGCTCCCACCCCAACTCTAACGCCACACCCACTTAATTTTCCGGGGAAGCCCCTAAAAAGGCCCTATTTGACGACTCACAACATGCACAAAATCTACCGCGCGCCCCCACACGTACACTGAACTTGCGTCGCAGCGCCGGAGAGAACCATTTTGTTTCCTTCTAGACGTGCCTGTGCTATGGCCTGAAGGCGGAAATCTTGGCAAACAAATGACACAGCATCAATTGGGTGAGTAAAAACTATACAGTTATCCTTTGTCTTTTGTTTGTTGGCATATAGACTCCACATGCTCCAACAACAGCGACAATAAACCTTATCGACGTTCTCGATTTCATTCTCATTTCTGTGAAGCGATTAACATGTGATCTTCCCACATGCTTAGTTTTGATCAAGGAAAGATGCAATTGTGTGAACATTGCCAGCCTCGTTTGTCATCCAATCCCATGATGCCTTGAGAACGTCGATAGGGTTTATTATTTCAGTTTTTGGGGCGGTCTAGTTTCCCATTACATGAATAAAATGTTTCTGAAAACTCTAGCCGTAGTGCGTTCGATTAGCTTACACTAGGGGCGTTCGAGGTTCTTACACTGTGTAACACGGGGATTATTACCAGCCCAGGGGAAGCCCCCAGAAGATGCAAAACGAACGACACTGGGTTTTGCTTTGAATTCTGGGAACACGGGTCAAAGGTTGTTGCCAGGCGGGGCTTTTATAAACACTGTTATCGTTTGACTCATGATAAAAAATGAAGCCGCCGCCATGCAAAAATCGTTGCCCTAAAGTATACTGATGTCCCTAGCTAACTTGGCGCACTTCAACAACTCACTGTTTACATCCTACGTGTAGAGTGGGGCGCGGGTAATGATGTTGTGACGTTGCATGTACGTTCGGGTCAACTACTTGCATTTAATGAATAATGTAGCAGTGCAGTAGCCAGTTCATAAAAAGCTTTATATACTCCGCTCAAGACGCTCAATATTATCCCACATTTTACCAAACAATAATACCCCAAAGCCATAAAGCCTTGCCAAAAGGCTACGGTTCACGCTACTTAACTTGCATGACAACGCGTAATTCTCCATTCGTTCTGCACAGGATCGAGCCACAAAGAGAACATTTTCTGTTGAGTTTTCTGCTACAAACATCACAAAATAAGGAGGAAGGATAGTGTATCTCTTTGAGAGTAGGTGATAAGCAAACCAATGCAAGTCAATATGGTCTTTATTTTTAAATATTTTCCTCTAAAAGAACAATTAATAGTAAAATACTGCGCAAACACAATCATGACAATGGCTGTATTTAAAAAAAAACGTGAGCGTGAACCAGTAACCATAGTTACAGTCCAGCGCCCGCAATGTGACGTCCGGGGGGCCACTTGCACAATGACAAATGGATGCCATATGCGTGACCAAAGGTTTTAAAAAACTACCCTAAACACGTAATTTCCACAGTCAAAAAATGCACCCCTTAAAGGCCCAGTGGATCATTTGCAATGACCCCAAAAAGTAATCGACGAGTTTACAGGAGAAAAGTTCTGAAAGTAAAGATTGAATTAATAGCAACTATCCAATGAAAGGTTTTCGCTCAAAATTATATAAATTTACCAGAAAATAATCCGTAAAGATGAAATTATTTAGATCGTTTGCAAACGATTTACTTATTTTTGGTTCGCATCTACGCGGTCCAAAATGCATGGGCGCTGTGTACGATCCGTGTAAGTGTTCTAACGCGATGCATTTTTATGGATCGCGCGCACACGCAGTATGTGCGCCACAGAGTGCATGACGCAAGCCACATAGTACCCGATCAACTGAGAACGAATATTTGAAACACCCCGCCAAGACCAGGAAAATGCATATGAATTTTTATTGTTTTTTTAAACGTGGTACATTTGACAAAGCTGAAATTCCTTCGGATGAGTTTGTTGATGTCTTTCTTTTGATTTATAGTGGTTTTATTCGCAGAATCGCTCAAAAACAGATCATCTACAGGGCCTTTAACAAGTACAAAGACGAACAGTGTAGGCCTTAAAATGCAGACCTACATGTAGCCTATGTCTGCATGTCTGCATGGCTTCTGTGAAGCCATGCAGGCGAAACTAATTGAGCCAAAATGAAACATTTTATCATCCCAAGTGATAGCCCAGGTTGGACTCCGTACCGTATACTACATCACTCGTAATGCAATGAAGACGACGTCCAACCTTGGTTATTAATTATGTATATCTGGGGAAATATTATTTTTAAAGTAGGCCTACCCTTTTTAAAAGTTTTTCTGAGTTTTTGATACCCTAATCATGATATCAAGTACAGTGACCAATCGTTAAAAAAGACCCTGTATACTTGGATTTCTGGTCACAGATGGCATCCAATTGTCAATGGGCAGTGGCCCCCCTGGGGTATGTGCCTCGACGGAACACGAGTTAAGCAGTCACGATTACGAAAAATTATGTTGGACAAGTTTTTTTGCTGTTTGAAAAAGTGACCACTGCCCAGAATTCTTGAGATTCCAAGGATCGACCTCCATGGTGTTTTTTTAAAGTTTGATTTGGACTGTAAGGTGAGATTTCAGACATGTGCTTTTTGACAAGATAAAGGACATACATGTAGCAATTTAAAAAAATGGCGATCGTGACAAAATAGCAAATCAGCTAAAAGTAGGGGCGGGGGTTGGTGCGTTTTACAAAAGGGAAGAGTGTGTTAAGGTATAGGGGTGATAGGGGAGTCACATATCGTGTTGCAGGGTTGTAGCTAGTAGAGTCCATCACAAGTCCTCACAAGCCTTCACAAGTCCACCACAAGTCCCTGGGTTTTAATTCAAGTCACAAGGTATTCAAAAGAACTCCAACAAAGGTATTTATTTCATCCTTTGCTTCTTGTTACTGGACTTGTGATAGACTTGTGATGGACTCGACTACAACCCTGTCGTGTCATGCGTGTTGGGTATACATTTGGAGGTTGGGTGATGGGGTGACGGGGTAGGGGTGACGGGGCAAGGCGACAGGGTGTGGGCGACAGGATGGGGCGGGGTGAGGGTGACGGGGTGGGGATGACAAGGTGGGGTTACAGGGCGGGGGTGACGGAGCGGGGATGACAAGGTGGGGCTCAAAAATGTGATCAGGGTCCTATTTCATAAAGCCCACTTAGAAACATTCCAAAATAAAAATTCTTAACTCATGTTTTTAAAGATAGAAACAATTATATTTTATTGTTTTTAAATCCAATTAAGAATGTTTTTAACTTTTATGAAAAAGGACCCTGGATATGCTCCTATAAAAGTGCCAAATTTCATTCTATAAACATATGGCGAACTTTGTTTGTGACAAAAATTATTACAGTACATTTAACAGCAGCATTGCGGTGTGTACTTGATATTGTACTGTACTATTCAATTCACTTGTTGCTATATTTGTTATGGAGTCACTTTGCGTGATGGTAACTATTAGTTACTGCAATCACTGTTCTTTCAAAGGGCACGTTTGGAGTGGTCTGTGTGTGCTTTGCAAATTGCACAGTGGACCCGCGACAAAAGCTATAGTACGTGCAACTGTGCAAGTCCTATAGTGTTTGGTTTCGCTGTAGGATGACACAATATTGTCAACACTCAAACAGCATACTGGCCGAATGATAGTAAAAACTGTGGCAAACTAGTCAAAATTGTTATCACTGGACCGGAGCTGCTGCAGATACATTTTAGGTGATTTACATGTATTACACAGAGCAACACTGTTATGGTAATTGAATGGGCGCAAAAAGTAGGCCTATATGGGTCATTCCATGAAGTTGAGGAACACGTTTTCCGTGTTACATCCACAACCATTTTTACTCTTTTGTTTTCCCTTGATAACCCCATGAATCAAACTATTCAGAAATTTGGATGAGAGAAATTTTAAACATTTATTACTTGTAACAAAATCCTCATGGATTTAAATTTAGATGTCAACTAAATAGAATTTTGTTCAAATGTAGGTGTGACATTTGGTGCTTTTTAGCAGATTTTCTTGAATCACACAGAAATATAATCTAGAATCCTCCAAATTCAAATTAAAAAGGATTGTTTAGTTTGAGAACTGTGTGTTTATTTCAAATTCAACATGAAACAATTTGTAGTTGGAGTGAAAGCAGTTGAACTGTATTGGTTTCCAAGTTAAAATGGCAGCACTTTGTCAACACTGAAGACTCCCAAATTACCCCCAAATTACTCCCAAATTACCCCCAAATTACTCCCAAATTACCCCCAAATTACTCCCAAATTACCCCCAAATTACCCCCAAACAGTGTAAGCCACCACATCATGCAACATCGTTATATAAATGGTGATTCATTGCTTCCTTATTGACCATTTTTGTGGAAATGAAGAAATGTCACACTTTGTTCCTCAACTTCATGAAATGACCCATATAGGCCTATGTTCATTGTTTATAAAAGCCACAGTACCGGTACATCCAAATTTTATTTCACAAGTTGACAAGAAAAACCACACTGAAAGTGTTGATAGCAATGGTAACAAACACCACATGATTTTTTTCTCATGTAAAATGGTACGTGCGTTTGTGGGCGAAATTTCTTAAAAATTGTCTGCACACAATTTTTGTTTGCCATTCATTCAACACAAAAATCATGCATGGATTTTTAAAAGGTTTTCTGAAGTAATGAATTACTGCCTATAGGCACCTCGTCCTTCACTTGAGCAAGTGAGAACTCGCCCCTGCCCCTTTTCCCACTATTTCCTAATTTCTACAAGTACATGTACTTCAGAAAACCTGAAAAATACATGCATGGTTTTTTTGTTGAATGAAAGGTAAAAAAATTGTCTGCAGACAATTTTAAAAAATAGAACCACCTTCAGTTTAGTTGGCTTTTTTACCATTTTACACGGGAAAAAGAATCATGTGGTGTTTGTTTCTATTGCTATTAACACTTTTAGTCCGATTTTTTTTGTCCACTCGTGAAGTAAAATTTGGGTAACTGCAAATGATGTATTAGTGCTTTAAACAATAAACATACATGTGTGTAGGTCTACTTTTTGCATCATTATTAAAGGCGCAGGCTCGTGAGCAATGCGCGCGCGCCAAATTCGTGCCACGAAATACGCAGCTCCATACCAAAGGCACGGAGCTGCGTATTTCGCGCAACGAATTTGGCTCGCGTGCATTGCTGACGAGCCTGTGCCTTTAATTCCTCACATAAAACCCTCTAGTCTAAATGTATCTGCACATAATGAACAAAAAGCAACATGCAACTCATGTGTAGACTTTTCAAATTAATTTTCTGTTTAAATTTAATTACAGTGTAAATTAGCCTGCTAACATCGACACCATATGTTCTGAGGTTTGGCTATGGCAGACACATTGAGGACTTTAATCACGTTGCTTGTGGCTATATCGGTCCAACTTCCGCAGTCTGGTGCCCTCGGTGCGGAGTACTGGAACCAACAGTACGGAGATAATGGGATCAACTATGAAACTGGTAAGAAGCGGTCAAAAGTTGTCAACATTTTTATAGTTCTGCAAAGAGTAGGAAGGGGTGGAGGGAGTGGGGGTGGAGGGTGGAGGGGGAGAGGGAGAGTCGAGGGACCCGTAGGACTTTACAAACATGTGGTGTAAAATGGTGGCATTTCGTGCTACTGACGGACACATTTTAATAAGTAGTATTTTGGGGGAGGGGGTCTTGGAAAAATACTACTCTATACAACTAGCACATGTGGTCTAGTGGGTATGAAGCGGGACTCCCAATCAGAGGTTGTGGGTTCAAGCCTCACACTATGACCAACGTGTCTGTGTTCCTGTGCAAGGCACTATAATCCCAGTTGCCTCGTCAACCCAGTAAGTGTGTTTTTCAGTAAGTGTGTTTTTCAGTAAGTGTGTTTTTCAGTAAGTGTGTTTTTCAGTAAGTGTGTTATTCAGTAAGTGTGTTATTTTGACGATATCCTTAAAAATACGGAGAGCACGTAATTTCAGGATGCACCGTAATGAGAAAAATATGACACATGATATGCTGTTAAAATCTTAACACCCATGGAAAAACTGGGGGCGTCAAAAATGTGATCTGGTCACGCTCCTTAAAGGGCCCCTGAAATACTCAATAACTTTATCCACAGTGTTTGCTGTATATGAAGGATTACTTGTCTAGAAAGACAATACTACGGTTCATTTTGATGCCCTATGAATAAAAAGTGGCATTTTTGAACTTTGAAAATTTCTTCACATAAACTCACAGAAAGAGAGCGCTGTTTGGGGCATGTCACTTTAGGAACACACAGCAAAAAAGCAAAGAAAAAACATAAGACTTCAAACTCGAATTGTGGGAAAAATGCTGCATTTTCCTGCCTTAGTTTTCTCATGGTTTACAACAGTCAACATGTAAAACAAACCTAAAACGTCATGGGTTACAAAAGTTTCAGCAAGTTGGAGAAAATTGTGGAAACTTTTGTGCACAGTTGAATGAGATTTTCCTGTGTTTTCCTAATGTGACATCACCACTTTGCTCATGCATATGTAAATTTTCATTAGCATAAATATCAAAACCCTTGATTTTAACCCCCCAAACAACTTCCAAGTAGGGTTTTTATGATTGTAAATTAATGGACTAGTTTCATAGCACAGATTTCATTGATAAAAACACCATTTCAGGAGCCCTTTAAAAACTGTTTCTTTCGTTTTGTTACAGGTTCCGATATGTTTAACGGTTTATGGTCACATAGCAGAGAATACAGGCGCACTAATTCTGATTACAGCAGTCGGAGTTGCTCATGTTCTTGCAATGAAGGAGAACAAACAGTCGACTGCACAGGACAGACCAGCGTGTAAGCTTCTTATAGTGTGTTTCTATTAAAGATTCAGAATTTTACCGGTAAACCCATTTACTGGTATACAAATAATGATTGTTTATTAGTTCAATGGTACGAATATTTTCATGAGTTGAAAGATGGAATGTTCCATTCAACGAGGCGAAACCGAGTTGAATGGAATAATTCCATCTTTTAACGAATGAAAATATTCGTTCCATTGAATGAATGAAAAACATTTATTATTTGTTTTATATAACGCCCAAAGAGATAATTGTCATTTGATTGGAGAACATCTGACAGCCTGAGAATATAAAAAAAAGTACCCTTACATCCCTCGCATCACAACGACCGAATCCGACTCATCTACTACACGCGCTTCTTACGCAAATGCGTTTGCTTTAGCATTGTGCAATGTTGCGCGCGCACACGAACACGCGCTTGCAGTAAAAATGCATGCAGTGCCTGTGTCGTGCAATGGAAACAGGCGCACCGTGCAATGGAAAAAATCGTATGGAACACAAGTGCACAGTTGGTGACGTAATTGTACCATTAAATGGTTAAATTATTTAACGCCATGTGACCTGCTATCGTCCAATCAAATGACAGGGATCTACTTGTGCGTTATATAATAAATAATGGGCAATGCAAAGTTTCTACTGAGCTGCTCTATCCCGATATTGGTGACTCGATATTGGTGACTCGATATTGGTGACTCGATATTGGTGACTCGATATTGGTGACTCGATATTGGTGACTCGATATTGGTGACTCGATATTGGTGACTCGATATTGGTGACTCGATATTGGTGACTCGATATTGGTGACTCGATATTGGTGACTCGATATTGGTGACTCGATATTGGTGACTCGATATTGGTGACTCGATATTGGTGACTCGATATTGGTGACTCGATATTGGCGACTCGATAATTGGCGACTCGATAATTGGCGACTCGATAATTGGCGACTCGATAATTGGCGACTCGATAATTGGCGACTCGATAATTGGCGACTCGATAATTGGCGACTCGATAATTGGCGACTCGATAATTGGCGACTCGATAATTGGCGACTCGATAATTGGCGACTCGATAATTGGCGACTCGATAATTGGCGACTCGATAATTGGCGACTCGATAATTGGCGACTCGATAATTGGCGACTCGATAATTGGCGACTCGATAATTGGCGACTCGATAATTGGCGACTCGATAATTGGCGACTCGATAATTGGCGACTCGATATTGGCGACTCGATATTGGCGACTCGATATTGGCGACTCGATATTGGCGACTCGATATTGGCGACTCGATATTGGCGACTCGATATTGGCGACTCGATATTGGCGACTCGATATTGGCGACTCGATATTGGCGACTCGATATTGGCGACTCGATATTGGCGACTCGATATTGGCGACTCGATATTGGCGACTCGATATTGGCGACTCGATATTGGCGACTCGATATTGGCGACTCGATATTGGCGACTCGATATTGGCGACTCGATATTGGCGACTCGATATTGGCGACTCGATATTGGCGACTCGACTACAAATTTGTGTTACGTATGAGACACTCTTCGGTTGATACAAAATGCATCACGTGTGGGACATGCATACGTACATTTCTAAAACAACTATTCCACATTGAAATTTGTGGCTGCTTGGTCATGCTCTACACCTTATTTGTGTTTTTCGTAGGACGCTGAAAAACTACAACATTGAAAATATCACTGTGCAGACCTTTGATGTGGGCACAACAGAAATGTAAGTGCATTAAACCTATAAGCTTTTTTGTGGGTTTTTTTGCCGCATAATAATTACTGTTACTTTAATAAATTTTTTAAAATCAACTTTTTTAAAATTAATATTTATTTTCAAAATTTTTGGAAAACTTTAATGAAGTGGCAAAGAAATTCCTTAAACGTTTTAAAAATTTAAACACTAAAATTAACTTTTTAAAAATTATGCTTTTTTTAAAATTAAACTTTAAAAATTAAACCTTGATTTTCAATTGGTTAAAGTTGCATTGCCCGTGTTTCGGTGAAAGGATTAAAAAGATTAATTTACACAAGCGAACGAATTTAGAAAGCTTACGTGTCTCTGTAACGAAAAATATCGAAAACTTAAATTTCCGACGTCGGGAATTGGAGATACAAGCCTTTTTCTTGAAACGTGCTTCACATGTTGTACATGTGCGCGTACGCTCATATGTACATAGTATGTGTACAATGTACACATGTACGCGCACATGTACATTTACGTCATAACCCTGTCGATTAATTGACCTGCCAGCCTTTTAATCATTTCTTGTTTTTAATCGACTGGCATTAATCCTTGACGGATTTTTACGTTCTTGGTACCAAATGAAAGCTGATAACTTTTTCTATTCTAGAAAAATACCTATTTAACTTAAAACAAATTTGACGCCCAAATCGGCCCAAACACGGGCAGTGCAACTTTAAAATAAAACTTTCATTTAAGAAAAAAAAAATACCTTAGTTTTTAAAATTAATTTGTAAAAATTGATCTTAACTTGTAAAAAAAATGACATGCAGCATTTATTTCACTCAGAATTTTATCGTCTTATTTTTTCTGATAATTTATGTTTTTTAGAACCATTATTGGCAAGCTGAAGAACGTCGATATTAATTCGTTTTCTCTTCTCACACAACTCAAAACATTGTGAGTATGTATTGTATAAGGGTCTTTCTTGGGACTTGAGCCCCTTTCGGCGATCACAATGATATTAAAAAAAATTGTTTTAATTAAAACACTGCTCTTTCTTGATTCTCAATCCTGACTGGCTGAAGCACAATTACGTGGTGTTCACTAATCTAGGCTAGTGCATGAAATTTGTGCCAGCGTAAACTCGCGCGTTTATCACCCACCACAACTTTGCAGCATTATACAGTGTGAGTAAAAAAAAACTATACACTTTTAAAATTACTTGTGTTTTAGTGTACCAATATTTATATGAGATGTTTTATATGTATTTTGGATAAGTTTTCCTGTGTCTTTTAGTAGCAGTTTAATTAAATTATGTTGCATGCATGACTGCACATGAAGCAAATAACTTGCGCCAACTGATAAGAATTGAAAAAAAAGACCAAAACAACCCCCCCCCCCCAAAAAAAAACTTGCCTTTGTTTAGGTTGTGGCTTGTCCCTGTGCGGCTTGGTATTTACAAACATTTGTGTAAACCGTGGCACGAGTTGGACATCTTGCATTAGGAAATTGCTGGCGAAAGCTTTAGAACACAACCGTGACACTGTGTGCGGTGGAAGTAGGGCCCTTTGCTGGGGTGTGAGCTGAAGACGAGCCATGTTTTAAGATGAAGAAAAAGAAAAGGATTTGAACCAGTGACTTGGTTGTTGTCAAGAATCAACAGAACCTCGTTGAACATACGTACAATGAAACATCTTGTGGGCTATTCTTCATCTTAAAACATGGCTCGTCCTCGGCTCACACCCCAGCAAAGGGCCTACTTGGTAAGCGAATGCCACCGCACCGATGTGCCACGGCTGTGTTCCAAAGCTTTCGCCAGCAGTTTCCTAATGCAAGATGTCCAACTGGTGCTCGTAAAATCTGATCAGTTGGCGCAAGTCGTGTTCCACCTGACACCCTTTTTTGCCTCATGTGCGGTCATGCATGAAACATGATTAAACTGCTACCAAAAGACACAGAACTTATCCAAAATACATGTCAAACCATCTCATAATAATAATAATAATAATAATGATGAGATTTATATAGCGCACATATCCACCCTGCAGGGTGCTCAAGGCGCTGTTACCATTATTACCGCTGCCATCAGGGAATCACCAGAACCATTTCGCTTCAACTAGGTGGCTGCTGGTCAGGTGCACAACCCTATCAGTGCGGCATTCCCCTTAACAGCTTCCCATATATCGCTTGGGTTTACGAGGCAACTGGGATTAAGTGCCTTGCCCAGGGACACAGACACGTTGGTCGAAGTGGGACTCGAACCCCCAACCTCTGATTGGGAGTCCCGCTTCATACCCACTAGACCACACGCGCTCTCATATAAATATTGGTACACTAAAACACAAGTAATTTTAAAAGTGTATAGTTTTTTTACTCTCACTGTAGAGTGGCCAATCCAAAACCAAAAGCATATTAAAAAAACAATAGCTTTAAAGGTAACATACTTGTTTGGTAAACTGTTGTAAAATCGGCATGATTTCTACTGGTTAATTAAAAGCATAGGTCGAGAAAACTACCTTGTATAAATTTCACCCACATAGATGCAGTAATACTTCAGAAAACCTGAAAAATCCAAGTACGGTTTTTGTGCATGAATGAATGGCTCCAAAGAGGCAATTCAGACGAAATAATTTCACAGGATGGTTACTACCATTACCATCTTGATAACAAGTAAGCTTAAAGATAATAATTTAGACATTTTATTACCAAACAAGTAGACTACTTTTAATGTGTCTAAACTTTTTTTCTTCTTTCTCGTAAATACTTTTTCAGGACAATTCACAATACAGATATCTCAACATTTCCTGATGTTAGCAACTGCACAAAGCTGGAACGCCTGTAAGTATGGCAATTCTAACAGTAATTTTAATCCCCTGTACGTCATTTGCATCCCCTAAAATGTAACAAGTGTCCGTCCCAGTTACGAGCGTATATTATAAATTTGTACACAGGGTTTTTAGAAAGGCATGTTGTCACACTATTTGTAACCCTTTTTGTGCCTTAGTCATCTTCTCAGAACAAACGAAACTTATTTCTTTTATTTTGAGACCAGACAAAGGTATTTCCTCGAAAATATGGTCTGTGTTGCCAAAATGCCTCCTTTACTGCGCCATGAGCATCTTTTTTGATGGATACCGGCGCATTATAAATTTTCATTATTATTATTATTTATTATTATTAAGACCCATATTTCGTTGCTGAATTCCACCCTTGATTGTACCTTTTACTTTTTAGTATTCACAAATGTGGTTTACATTCTTTTGGTATTTTTTTCGTATACATTGAACAAAGATTTTAAAGAAATTACCTCCTGGAATCAACAGATAATGTAATTTTAAGATATACATGTACTTCCCACTTGCACTTTTGTCGCAAATATTGCTTTTCTGTAGAAAAATCACGTTTTCTTCTTAAAAAATTGCCTTCAGTTAGTGCACAAGATAACCATTCACGCGCGCGCAGCGCCCTCTGTTGTCATGCTTACGCACAGACCGCTCGCCACGTCATTTTGTGCATTACTTCATGCAGTAATTTTATCATTTATTTATCTCAGAAATGCAACATTTGCGACGGAAGTGTCAGTGGGAAGTATATCTTAGAATTGAATAAGCTATCGATTCCAATATTTAATTCACCAAAATCCGTGTTCAATGTATATGATAAAACATCCATTCTTTTTTATAGAGATCTCAGCAAAAACAGTATCCGTTTGACTCCGGAGACGTACCAAACCATCACATTACCCAAGACACTGAAGAGAGTGTAAGTTATTTAATAAGGTGTTTTTACAAATGCATCAAAATGTCACACTTTGGCTCCATTTTTTTTATGGAAAGACCCACATAACACTGGTTGCTGATTGGTCATTTCTTGTAACTTTCTTCCCTCTTCAGGAGCCTGATGGAAAATAGAATTAACTGGCTCCCGCTTGGCTTCTTCTCAAACACCAATATAAAGTATCTGTAAGTATCTATGATACAAAATGCTGTATATATGTTATGGGCTTATGGGGTATCGTGGCAGAGTGGTTGGGGTCGTAGGCTCGCAATGCATAGTTCCGAGATTGCCCAGTTAACCCCGCCCCTTAGATACTGTTGCTATGTGCTCACAAGCCATCACAAAAAAATGGTGACACACAACGTACAAAGTAACGGGACTCGGCATGGAAAGCACAGATTCATTGGAGAAAACTCAAAGGTATTTATGTTTTGAGGTCGACAGTTACCGTAGCACACACTGAGCGAAGGGCTAGTAATGCAGGGATGACATATATTTCATAAAAATGCACTTTCCTACCTTTGAACAGCGAATCGCCCGACATTGAAACCAAAATTCACCCGGTCACTGGCGCATACAACATACAAACTGTATGGGCAGAAAATCGCGTGATTGTGTAATGATTGCATCACTTTGACCTTTGTGGGTGCCGTCTGCTAGCTATGTTGTGATTGGTTGGCGGGTTCGGCTTGATTGACAGGTCGGAACTATGCATTGATCCCATTCCTGTAATTGGCGGTCCTTCCGCTGTTGGATGTGGTGAATAAATAAATAAATAAATTGGGTGTTAGTTCATGGTGTTGACGACGATATAAATGCAATAATTAATCAGTTAATTGATTTTT
This sequence comes from Henricia sp. BOLD:AAB3569, assembly GCA_037783545.1. NCBI lineage: Eukaryota > Metazoa > Echinodermata > Asteroidea > Spinulosida > Echinasteridae > Henricia > Henricia sp. BOLD:AAB3569. The sequence goes on along the minus strand of JBBELK010000158.1, from coordinate 748,032 downwards.
TTTTTTCTTCCCACCAGTGGGTTGAGCAAGAACTCTCTAACAGCGTTTCCTAGCGACTCCCTGCACAACATGCTGAATTTAACGTTCCTGTCGCTGGACGATAACCAGATCACGTCAGTGTCAAAACGCAATCTTCTGCCACTGGTGCCCACCATGCTACAACACTTGTAAGTGTATAAAGATTTTCTACCTTCTAAATTTCATAAACAAATCCTGAACAAATGCGGACCTGCCAACTTTCGAAGATTTTACGGAAACATTCTGGAATATTGGTTGATCTTCACTCCCAACAATTAAAAAAATTCTTCTGAATTGTCATTTTTGTTGCTAAGAAATGGAACAGCATACCATTCATATTTAAAAAAAACTTACTCAATGTGTTGATTTGACAGCAATGGTAACAAACACCACATAAATGTATTTCTGTCCAGTATGGTACTTTCTGTAAGAAATTAACAATCGAAGGTGTCTTTTAAAAAATGTGTGCGTGCGCACATTTTTTTACCATTAACTTAACACGAAAACCATTTATGGATTTTAAAGGTTTTCACAAAAATTCCTTTTATACACATAACAAAAATATAGATGGTAGCACTTTAAGACTAACTTTATAGACGCATTTTAAAGTAAATTAATTTCAGATCGTCGTACAGGCCTATACTTTGTTCAAGATATTCTGAGATTTTGAGAAATTTTCTGAGATATTTAGAACTTTACATAACAAGTGTCTATCTGGCAGACCCGACAAGGTCACGAGCCTAGACAATTGGTGCAGATGAAATTTACAATGCTTCACATGAATGGTGTGAAATTTCGCTGCTCCATGGTGGCTAATTTGCAAAATATTGGCAGTTTAAAAAACGTGCGTTTCATTTTTTGAGTGGACATTATTAGCTGCAAGTTTTTACCAACATGTGTGTGCAGCATTTTTGCTTGAAGATAAATTTGTTACGTACTAATTTTAAAGATAGTATACATGATTGGTAAACTGTCACAAATAGTTTTATCCCCCTGTGTGATTGAAGATATGCATGATTAAAACCAACCTGAGCAAAAACCAGCTCCGTACTTCGTCTAACTTTTGAGAAAACAGTCAAAAAAGGGTTTGCAGTCATTTCGCCCTAAAACCACTTAGCCCTGAACCATTTCGCCCTGAACCACGGCCTGTGCACGAAGTGGTTTTGGGGCGATGTGGCATTTGGGCGATGTAGTGTTTGGAGAGTGATTTGGGGCGAAATGACACTCGGGCGAAGTGGTTTGTGGGCGAAATGGCACTTGGACGAAATGGTTTTGGGGCGAAAACTAATTGTTTTACTCATTTCTCAAAGAATATAGCACTTCAGACAAAACCATTTCAGGGGAAGTTTTTTACGGTCATCATGTTTATATTGTGTAAGTTAGGCGTAAATCTGTGAACATTTCTGATTTTCGAGATACCAATCATGTATACTGCCTTTAACTAATAAAACATACTTTGTGTACCGGTACACTGTGATGTGAGACTTTTTTTTTACACAGTGTTTTCAAATTTCATTGCATTATTTTACTTTTCAGAAATCTGAGTAACAACCAGATAAGTTATCTAGCGGGCAAAGCATTCATGAAGCTTCCGAACCTTAAGATCCTGTAAGTGGAATTCCGCAAACATTTCGTTTCGGTTGCCGCAATATTTTGGTTGTCAGAATATTTTGGAAAGAGAGTTGTCAACTAATCTTTTATGAGCACGTCTCGATTCGAGTTCCAAACGGCAAGTCTTGATTCAAGTCCCAAGTCTTTAAGAGCAAGTCTCAATCGATGTCTTAAGTCTTTAAGAGCAAGTCTCAATTCAAGTCCCAAGTCTCTAAGAGCAAGTCCCAAGTCTTTAAGAGCAAGTCCCAAGTCTTTAAGAGCAAGTCCCAATTCAAGTCCCAAGTCTCAATTCAAGTCCTAAGTCTTCAAGAGAAAGTCTCAATTCAAGTCCCAAGTCTTTAAGAGCAAGTCTCAATTCAAGTCCCAAGTCTTTAAGAGCAAGTCCCAATTCAAGTCCCAAGTCTTTAAGAGCAAGTCCCAATTCAAGTCCCAAGTTTTTAGAGCAAGTCCCAATTCAAATCTCACTAAAAATATATAATAATTATTTTGTACGACAGAGAGTTGCACAGAAATGAAATTGACGATTTGCCGCCCCAAGTCATAGACCGAATTCCGCAGCTTTTACATCTGTAAGTAGCAAACAAAAAATGCGTAGCCTATAATTTTGTAAATCAAGGAAAAAAAGGGATTAATTTTCTCGCAACTACAAATTACAATGATCATGACGTTAATAAAAGCCTGAAACCTAGGTCTACCAATATATCGTCGGTGTTACCTCGAACTGACACGCAGTGGCACTTCCGAGTGCTCGTCGCCAGCAGAAAATGACGTCCGCAAGTAATATTTGTTTTTACGAACTGACACCCAACATTTTTGTTTTCACGAACTGACACCTATCCTAAATTAACTAATTATAGATTGTTGCGGTAAATATTTGTTTCTGTTATTCTACAAGTATTCAGATGATATTATTCGTACCGAGCATTTTCAAGGATTTTTTTCGGATAAATTTAACATTTTCTTGGGTGTCAGTTCGTGGAAACAAAAATTCATGCGTTTTGGGTGCAGTGTACAGAGTGCGCGCGCGCGCACACTTGGATGTCAGTTCGTGAAAACTTGTGTCCCCCACACTGTGCGGATTTCACGAACTGTAACTGAAGTGTACTTGGTGTCACTTCGTGGTGACAGCGACGATATATGAGTCATTTTTCTAAAAAAAATATGCAAACTCCATTTACATACCGGTACTGTATCAATATTTTTCTGAGTGTCTACTTTTTTATACCCCCTTTATAGGGACTTGAGCTACAACAAGTTAAAAGCGCTCAAAGCCAAAGCACTTACGGATCTGCCATTTCTGCGATCTCTGTAAGTAGGAATATTTCTGTGTCTGTTATTTTATACAAATCTTGACTGAAGTTTAATAGGGTCATGGTTAATATTATAGGCCCAAAATGATCTCGAAGCCATGACTGTGCTGGCTTGGGCTCAAGTCGGTGTGTATGCTTTGGAGTGGTTGTACAGAATTAACTGGGTCAGTACTACCAGGCAGGGCAGAGGGGCAATTCCATAAATTCAGATTTGCATTTCAGAGACTTTGAGGGCTTGTAATGCTTCACGTATTCAAGTTGTTTGATTTTAAACACTTGTTCTTTAAGCATCATTGATGGAAGTGTAATTACTGAAAAACTGATTGCAATGCCATTCTCAATAAGCGAGGTACATTAAAAAAAAAACTGGGTTTTGAAACGAAACCGAGGGTTTTCTGGACCTATTATATTATCACAATGGGATTTTCAGTAATTACACTTCCATCAAGGATGCTTGAAGAACATGTGTTGCTGGCTTGGGAAATGGTTAGCAACCGTGTAATGGTTAATATCTCTTATTTAAATCGGCAGGATTCTCCACAATCAGAAATCGCCCAACCAACTCTCTAGCATTCAGTACAATGCCTTTTCAGGGATTGCCGGCAACCTCACTGAATTGTGAGTATTTCTATGCACCAAGTTATCATTAACTCTGTTTTCTCATGAAATCAAATTGAATGAAGGAGATATAAGGTAATTTTTTTATTTTATTCAATTTAATTTTAAGGACGATTAATTAAATTTGATTCAATGATTTAACGAAAAACGATTTCTTAGGCTGCGTTCGGGGGTGTACTCGTGAACACGAGTATACTCCTGCGCGTCCGAACAGCAAGATTAACGACACTCGGGTCAATGAGAGGAAGCTCTCGCTACTCCCCGACAAATGGGGAGTGTGCTCCTACTCCGGACAAGTGCCATGTGATTTGTACGAAGATGGCGGAATATGGGTGGGATTTTTTGTGAATTTGCTCAACGTGTCAACTGGATAACTAAAAAAACAACTCACTAAGGTTTGTTTTAGACGGCATCAATGGTTCTCACGACTTACGGTCTGTATTTTCTTCAGATGCTTGTGAGCAGTGAAACAACGTTTTTTGTGTAGTCATGGCAAGAGACAGCCATCTTGACTGATGGCCATTCGCGAATGCGGACTGCGGACTTGCTGTTCGCGTAATGTGACCCGAGTTCAATGCGCACGTATTACTCCGGAGTAGCGAGAACTGTACGTCCGAACGCAGCCTATAATTCTGCTTTCTCCTCAAAATTAATTGAGAGTAACTGGTTAATATCTTTTATGATTGCAATTTAAAAATTATTATTATTTCTTTCTGGTATTCATACCAAGGATTCCTCTAAAGTGCCCATTGCACTGTCACTCGCAAGCGTGAGGAAACCCATGAAGAATTAGAAATTAGAAATGGCCAGAGACACCGGGGATGCTCTGGGATCTTTAAAGTGCGTTACCGTTACCTAACACACTGGACCAACGGCTTTACATCCCTTCTAAAGGATAGAGCAAGTGTGGTTGAGTGCCTTGCTCAAGGGCACAGGTACCGCAGCCGGGGGGAGGTTCGAACCCGCAACCCCACGTTTTCACCTATGATTGCGAGTCAATGACCCAAACCACTCGGCCACGCGGTACCCCCACAAATCATCACAATATCACAGTGCAATGAAAACACTACACGTTTTAATGAGGAAAACAAAAACTCTAGATGCTAGGATAGGGCGACAATTTGTGTGTAAAAAAGCTATATTAGGGCGACACGCTCTATTAGGGCGACATTTTGGTGTCGCCCTAATATTTTTGAGTTTAAAAATCATTTGTTTAGGTCAAAAACCATTTTTTTTAAATCGAGAACCATTTTTATTAGGTCTAGAACCAATTCTCTTAGGTCTGGAACCATTTTTGGAAGCTTTGGGTAAAAAAATAAGGTGTCAATTTGAGTGATTCTTGCCGAATTTCGGTGGTCCCCGGGGAAAGGCTTCCAGAATTGTCGCCCTATTGCGGCATCCAGAGTTCTTACAATTAATTAGTTTTATGAATTGCTATGATTTGCCCTTTTGCAGATTTCTCAGCTCCAATGCGTTGCCATATTTTCCACACGCTGCCCTCTCGGTAGAAAATTATGAGAAGCTCGCTATTTTGTAAGTCTTTAGTTGTATGTTTTTAAGAACGAGTCAAAATAAAATTTATCAAGATTACCTGTTTCCCTCACCGTATTTACACTGGACCTGAGCTCGGGATCAAGATTGATCCCCTGATAAGAATGCGTCAGCGCAATGATCCTGAGTACCGCGTTTACATTCAGTAGTTTATCTCGAGTGCGGCGCCAGGAGTTGCAGTCAAAGGTCATGCTCTATGTGTGCACGTACAGAACAATGTGTGCATGTACAGTGTGCAAGGCCACTTGAATTTCGCGGGCTTTCCCCCCACTACGGTTGTAGAGCGGATGCGGCAGGATGCGGTAAAGATTAATTGCTTATCTAACCGGAAACTGATCCCGAGCCCAGGATCGAACCCTCCGCCAACGCGAGACCAAAATCTCGGGGTCTGATCTGGGGCCAATTTGGTTGGTCCCGAGAGTGTTAATTTACACTCAGTTTGTGATCCGGGGCTGATCCCGAGCCCGGTGTTCGACCCCTAGCTCAGGATCAAGTGTAAACAGGGTGCTTGTTTAAGACAGATTGCATGATTGGACAACTTTTAAAAACAGGAACAACAGCATCACATAACTAAAGAATAAATGTTGATAAATTGTATCATTTGAAATGACCCAATTCTGTTTTTCATGACTTGACAAGAAAAACCTTACTCAAAGTGTTGATAGCAATGGTAACAAACACCACATGAATATCCGTCCAAAATGGTATTTCGTGCTGAAAATTGACAACCGAAGGTGGTTTTCTAAAAAAAAGTCCCGTGCACTGGACTTTTTTACCACGGGACTTTTTTACCACGGGACTTTTTTACCATTCACTTGTACACAAAATCCATATATAGATTTTCAAGGTTTTCTGAAGCATTGATGCATCGAAGTAGCTAAGGTTGCTTTCGAGGGCGGGACCAGGGATCCCTGTTGTTCCCTGGTGCTCGCCCGAAAGCGTGTTGGTGCACCAGATGGTGGCACCAACTGCTCCCGACCTTTAAATCGTAAGGACAACTGGACGACATGCGCAGATGCGCGTACTCATGCATGAATCGGCAAAAATGACTGGCACGTCGTAGAATGATTCTGGAAATTTGGGTTGATATTTTGAATGTTCAAGCTTCCACATCGAATGCAAATGTTGTAAATATTTTCATGATTTATTTTCATCATTTTGTGGAAAACCAAGCTTTTATTAGCGGGGATGTAATTTTTAACGACCGTGGTGCACCAGGGATCCCGAAAACGCTTTCTAGCGCGAATGTGTGTAGGCATGTGTGTGATGTAACGTTCCCAACGCCTAGGTGCACCAGGGACAAGCGCTCGAAAGCAGCCTAAAATTTCTTCAGGCTAGTTTACCAACATTCTTACACTCTTATTCCAAAAATCTGTAAAAAGTTTTATCTTGCAAATGATACATAGGGCCTTTAAAAATACTACTGTGAAAATGTTGACAACTTTGGACGGCCACTAAATGGATTTGATTTTTGTTTTTCAGACACATGGACAACAATGTGCTTCTCAGTAACATCACCGAGTACAGTGTGGACCAGTTCTCTGGTGCACTGACACTGCATAAGCAAATGCAGAAACTGCACGACCCGTTTGCAAATATTGCACGGTTGACGAAACTGTAAGTTTGCGGAATTCTTGCTTTTTTTTCCTTTGAGACAAGAAATCTGTCCTTTAACTCGCTTTCAAAGCTAAAAAAAGAGCTTCTTGGGAAAAATAGCTGGTATTTTTCCGCACTCTTTAACATTCCCATAAATTTATCCGTATTAATTTTTATGTTGCACATCCATGCAATACCAAGAAAACATGGTTTCAATGAGAAAACCTTGGGAGTATATACCACTGTGCCTCATAGCTCAGCTGCATGGTAGAGCATCTGCCCGGTGTGTCAGTGGTCTTGGGGAAAACCTGAGGGAGTATACCACTGTGCCTCATACATAGCTCAGCTGGTAGAACATCTGCCCGGTGTGTCAGAGGTCTTGGGGGTAAACCTGAGAGAGTATACCACTGTGCCTCATCAGCTGGTACAGCATCTGCCCGGTGTATCAGAGGTCTTGGGGGACTCTGAGGGAGTATACCACTGTGCCTCATCAGCTGGTAGAGCATCCGCCCGGTGTGTCAGAGGTCTTGGAGGAAATCCTGAGAGAGTATACCGCTGTGCCTCATAGCTCAGCTGGTAGAGCATCTGCCGGGTGTGTCAGTGGTCTTGGGGAAAACCTGAGGGAGTATACCACTGTGCCTCATAGCTCAGCTGGTAGAGCATCTGCCCGGTGTGTCAGAGGTCTTGGGGGTAAACCTGAGAGAGTATACCACTGTGCCTCATAGCTCAGCTGGTAGAGCATCTGCCGGGTGTGTCAGTGGTCTTGGGGAAAACCTGAGGGAGTATACCACTGTGCCTCATAGTTCAGCTGGTAGAGCATCTTCCCGGTGTGTCAGAGGTCTTGGGGAAAACCTGAGGGAGTATACCACTGTGCCTCATAGCTCAGCTGGTAGAGCATCTGCCCGGTGTGTCAGTGGTCTTGGGGAAAACCTGGGGAAGTATATACACTGTGCCTCATAGCTCAGCTGGTAGAGCATCTGCCGGGTGTGTCAGTGGTCTTGGGGAAAACCTGAGGGAGTATACCACTGTGCCTCATAGTTTAGCTGGTAAAGCATCTTCCCGGTGTGTCAGAGGTCTTGGGGAAAACCTGAGGGAGTATACCACTGTGCCTCATAGCTCAGCTGGTAGAGCATCTGCCCGGTGTGTCAGTGGTCTTGGGGGAAATCCTGAGAGAGTATACCGCTGTGCCTCATAGCTCAGCTGGTAGAGCATCTGCCCGTTGTGTCAGAGGTCTTAGGGAAAACCTGAGGGAGTATACCACTGTGCCTCATAGCTCAGCTGGTAGAGCATCTGCCCGGTGTGTCAGAGGTCTCGGGTTCAAATTCCATAATGATTTTTCTATCATCCCACATTTCTTTTCTGATAGAAACTTGCAAAGTAACGTCATCCGAGGGATAAACGCAGATGATTTTTGTCGAATGACAATCCTACAAGAGTTGAATTTGGACAACAATCAACTGAAGGACGCTACGCTGGATGTTAACGCCTTTACTTGCCTCGATTATCTAAGAATTTTGTAAGTAGTTGCAATGCATAGTTCCGAGATTGCCCAGTTAACCCCGCCCCTTAGATATTGTTGCTATGTGCTCACAAGCCATCGCAAAAAAATGGCGACATTAACGTACAAAGCAACGGGACTCAGGATGGAAAGCACAGATTCATTGGAGAAAACTCAAAAGTATTTATGTTTTGGGGTACCGTAGCACACACTGAGCGAAGGGCTAGTAATGCAGGGATATATTTCATAAAAATGCGCTTTCCTACATTGAAACCAAAATTCACCCGGTCACTGGTGCGTACAACATACAAACTGTATGGGCAGAAAATCGTGTGATTTGTGTGATGATTGCATCACTTTGACCTATGTGGGCGCCGTCTGCTAGCTCTGTTGTGATTGGTCGCGGGTTCGGCTTGATTGACAGGTCGGAACTATGCATTAGATGGGATGTTTAACTGTTTAACCAAAAACAAATTAATAGGGCGCTTTCTTGGAAAGTTGCATATTAATATTGTATGGTTACATTGCAGATTATCGGAATACTGTCAGAAGATGATAAAATCGTCTCATTTTGTAGATTACAGTTTGTTTTAAAGAATAACATGGACATTTCTGTCATATGACGAATATATCTGTTTAAAAATTGAAATAAAAATGACTACTGGGCGCTGCATGACAATAAAAACGAACCTCTTTGCCAGCCGTTCTCCACCATCTACCGCTAGGGGGCACCTTTAATCGTGACGTCAGCGCGGCTGCCCGATCGTAGAGCTGAGCTAGCTAGCGCTGCGTAGCGTACCCACGCCACGTGTATGAAAGGGTAAGCGCTACCTGGTGGTCCAATGACGGGAAGACCAGGAGAACTCTGGATTACAGCTTAGCTGACTCCTGGCTTAGACAGTATTGTTTAGACTGTAGAGTTCGCACCAGCTTCGATTTTGAGTCAGACGACAAACTTTTGGTAACTACCCACAATACCCCGACATCTAAAGTCGCGCGGTACAAAATTTGCCGAAAAAAGTTACCTAAAGCCTATGATCTGAGTGCGCTTCGGCTGCCGCAAACACTTAAAAACTACCAAAGAAGGGTATCGACAAAACTTCAATAATCTACCGTCAAAGACGATATCGACTCAAAAAATGACCTTCTAAAAATCCTCCAAGATACTGCCAATGAAACCCTACCGAAAAATTGACAGAACATTTGGATGTAGCATTTTTTCGTGTACAGTGCTCTTCATTGCAATTGAAAGATTTAGAAGGTTCATGCATATGATATGGAATTTATAGACATAAAAAAGCAGAGCTACATGTAATGTGGCAAAATTGTATTTTTAAAAACTTGTTTGTCCCATTTCTATGTAGAGGTCTGAACAACAATTTATTCCAGTACGTCCCACCCGCTGTGCAATATCATGACAGAGTTCCAAGTCTTAACACTCTGTAAGTAAATTGAATTTGGATTGCTATCTTTTGTGAGTTTGTCAGTGAAAATGTTTGCATCTATTACACCGTGTTTACACTCGAATCGGCAAAGGTGGATACAGATCCAGCATTTTTATTGCGACCACAAAACTGAACATTTGCCGCGTTTACACTACACCCCAAATCGCTTCAACTTGCTTCAGAAACCGCAAAAGTCACCACTAAATGTAACTGCAGCGCATGAGTGAGCTGTTAGGTGTTGCTGCACTAGTGCCAGATTGGTCAATTAAATCTACTACACTGCAGGCACCGCCCCAAGGACACTCAAATTGCCGAATCTGTATTCGGGAAGCGTTTACACTACAAGCGACCTTGACGATTGCAGGGTTCAACCCCGCAATTGCGGGGTTTAACCCTATACCCAAAGGTGACTTAAAAAGGCGAATCAGACCCGGGTCTGATCCGCCTTTTTCAATTCACCTTTTGCGTTTACACTTAGTGCCTACCCGGCTTCAACTCCCCTTTTTGGAAATTGCGGTGTTCGATTCGGCAAAGGCGCATCGAGTGTAAACGGGGCGTTAGGGGTTTCAGACTCTGCTGTTTCAGACCTGCCAGCTAGGATTCGTCAAGCTGGATCACTGCCAATATTTAAAACTGCTCTTAAAACACATCTTTTCTTAAAATGTCTTGGCAATACAACATGATTAACTTGTTTCCTTGTATAAACAAAAACCAGATTCACTCTCTTTAAACCTTGATGTCATAATGATTAATGCATACATGGAACTGGGCAGTAAATCAGGAGGGCCTAGTCCAGGGGATGGGGCAGGGATGATTGACCAGACACTCAGTACCATCGTTTCCTCATCACCCGGAGGTTAGCGGACCTGTAAAAATACCGGCGGGGCCCGGACCCTTAAACTGCAAGGGAAACGGCCGGCCTTGCGGGACCATTTAGACAGGGTACTGTGTGTCTAGAGGATTCTCCATAACCCGCCTCTTGTGGTATCCCCTGAAAAACTGTGTCCTTGTTGTTACATTTAAATGTAGATTAATATTTTATTTTTGTATTACTTCACTTGATTTTGTAACTTCTTTTGGTTGGTGTTGTGGTCTGTGAAGCGCCTTGAGGTATTTTGGATGATTGGGACTATCTCCCTCGACTGGTGCCTTGGGAGGTAGTCCCAATCATCCAACACCTCGGGGTCATTAGTTTTCATTATATACCTTATATTCCTGTCATCTGATTGGTTAAAAGTGGGGGCATTGAATCGGCTAGACCCGGCGCGTATATGCCTACCGGGCAATAGTCTTTGCCATGCCCCGGGCATAGTCATTTAGCGGGTTCCGGACGCGCGCATTACATGTGTAGGCATAGCTGTGCACCAACTATGCAGCTGGGCGCTTCACGTAAACATTCATCAGGACGGTAATGGCGGAATCTCGACGTCATTTTGTCGTCTGTCGTAGATGATATAGTCCTTAAGAAAGTAAGAGAAGTGGCCTACAGTGAAAACTGTGTCAGGTGAAATGTGCTACTAAAGTGCCAGGTGATTATGCTACAAATGTTTGCTGTAAATATACAACTTTTCCGCCGTAGATCAGCTTCCGAAATCGAAACGCGAAGGACCACTGTCATGACTGTATGATGTCTCGTTACTTTTAACCAACCAGATGACAAAAATCTACACATTCGGTATATAAAACAAATATTGACTGCTGTTTATTCGGGTCATGGTTAAGATTATAGGCCCTCGGTGATCTCAAAGCCATGACTATGCCCCTCGGCTTCCGCCTCGGGGCATAGTCATGGCTTCGAGATCACCTTGGGCCTATAATCTTAACCATGCCCCTCATTGCAGTCAATATTTGTATACTATCTCCCATCAAACCATGTTGTATTTGTATACTGCTACGCCTATGCCAGTGCACAAACTGACGTAAATTGACATAAAATTTTCTTCCGAAATGAAGTTTTTTTTTATTTGTCTAATTATGTCTATAAATATAAAAAAAATAGAAATATAGATTCATTTGGTTGATTTGTTTCAATGTTTGCAGGAGTCTAGGTAGTAACGACTTTACCTTTTTGCTGTCTGGAGCTTTCTCAAACGTGACAACGCTGCGAACGTTGCGACTGTCGGGAAATAGCATCATATCCATTGAAAATGGAGCTTTTCCATTGGACATATCCTACATGTGAGTATAGTAACAAGGGTTTCGGATAAAATATTACAACAGCCGATTTCACGCAAAAGTGTGTAGCTTGCGCAACTTTTGAAAATGGCATATGCCCCAGAGGCTTGCGTGTAATTATCACAGGAATATTGTGCAGCTTACGCAATAAAAAGTTGCACAAGCGGGCTTACGCAGTGCGTAAGGATTTGTGAAATAAAAGGGACATAAAGGGACAGCACAATTGTCACTGTGTGTCCTGCATTAGTAGGTGCTTTGTGGACCTATTGTCACGTCATTTAAAGATAGATTACATGATTGGTAAGCTTTTAAAAACAGGAACAACAGCATTACATAACTAAAGAATAATGTTGATAAACTGCCTTGTAGAAATTTCAGCCATATAGATGCAGTAATACTTCAGAAAACCTGAACAAATCATGCATGTTTTTGTGTTGAATGAATGATAAAAAAAAATTCTGCCGACAATTTAAAAAAAAAAAACCTTTCAGTTGGCAATTCTCTTACATAGGAAAAAATCATGTGGTGTTTTGTTACCAATGCTATCAACACTTTTAGTCGGATTTTTCTTGTCAAATCGTGAAGTAAATTTTTTGGGTAACTGCAGATGTTGTAGCTAGTGGGGCTTTAAAAGCCCTATGTATCGTTTTTACAGATTCGTGGAATAACAGTGTAAAGGGGAGTTCACACTATCACTGAAAAATCACACTATTCCATTGGTTTGTACACAAACTGGTTTGCCGCTTGTGCGCGGCCTATCGCGACGCGCAAAACGTTTTGAGCTGGGTCAAAGTTCAAATTTGTTGAACTTTGACCGCGGTGCGCTACCTTTCCAACGCGCAGCCAATGAGGTATCAGAGAAGCCCCAAGTTACCAGAGTGGAATTTTCTGTTTTGGAATAATCGACGATTGGGAGCTCATGCAATGCGGTGAGCGCAGTGCGAAAGTGTGATTTTTCCGCGATAGTGTGTATCCGCCTTTACATATCTAAGGAAGAATGTTGGTAAACTAGCTTGAAGAAATTTTAGCTACATAGATGCGTCAATGCTTCAGAAAATCTATATGGATTTTGTGTACAAGTGAATGGTAAAAAAGTCAGGGGACTTTTTTTTATTATAGAAAACCACCTTCGGTTGTCAATTTCCAACATGAAATACCATTTTGGACGGAAATAAATTCATGTGGTGTTTGTTACCATTGCTATCAACACTTTGAGTAAGGTATTTCTTGTCAACTCATGAAAAACAAAATTGGGTCATTGCTACATTTCAGTGATATGTCGTCCAATCAGTTCTACTTTCTACATGAGAATCCCTTCACCAATCTGATGTCTCTGAATACCTTATACTTGAGTTCCAATGAAATTGATGTCATTCCGGACACGGCTTTCGACGGATGTACGTCTCTTACAAACATGTGAGTATAAACGTGGTTGGGATTTTTAAAGGAGAGTGACAAATTTTGGATCGCTTTCACAACACGGATCACAATTGTATTTCTGATGTTTTTCCGAAACAATTAAAAAGTTGCGTTTTGAACAACTGAGGAATTAAAGGAGATGACCAAATATGTCCAGAAAATGAATTTCGCTCTAACCTAACAATCATATAAAATACCTCCCTAATCCATGGGAAGAAAACAGGAAATTTGCAAGCTCCAATTTGGATGTGGAAGCAAAAAGATTGGTGTAATCACTGCACTGCTTTATGGAACCTGATAAATTGGTTGACTAAATGTTGGTGGATTTTTGATAATATCCCTGGAAATATATGGATTGAGGGCGTGAAATTTCAGAATGGTTATGAGAAAAATATGACGCAATGGTTATGAGAAAAATATGACGCAATGGTTATGAGAAAAATATGACGCAATGGTTATGAGAAAAATATGACGCAATGGTTATGAGAAAAATATGTACACCACTACCATCATCACCCAAAATGGTAAACAGGACTACCCGAACCATTGCAAGGTGTACAAGCTACAGTTGAAGTCAGAAGTTTACATACATGTACACCACTACCATCATCACCCGAAATGGTAAACATGACTACCCGAACCATTGCAAGGTGTGCAAGCTACAGTTGAAGTCAGAAGTTTACATACATGTACAATACTACCATCATCACCCAAAATGGTAAACAGGACTACCCGAACCATTGCAAGGTGTGCAAGCTACAGTTGAAGTCGGAAGTTTACATACATGTACACCACTACCATCATCACCCAAAATGGTAAACAGGACTACCCGAACCATTGCAAGGTGTGCAAGCTACAGTTGAAGTCAGAAGTTTACATACATGTACACCACTACCATCATCACCCAAAATGGTAAACAGGACTACCCGAACCATTGCAAGGTGTACAAGCTACAGTTGAAGTCAGACGTTTACATACATGTACACCACTACCATCATCACCCAAAATGGTAAACAGGACGTACTACCCGAACCATTGCAAGGTGTGCAAGCTACAGTTGAAGTCAGAAGTTTACATACATGTACACCACTACCATCATCACCCAAAATGGTAAACAGGACTACCTGAACCATTGCAAGGTGTGCAAGCTACAGTTGAAGTCAGAAGTTTACATACATGTACACCACTACCATCATCACCCAAAATGGTAAACAGGACTACCCGAACCATTGCAAGGTGTACAAGCTACAGTTGAAGTCAGAAGTTTACATACATGTACACCACTACCATCATCACCCAAAATGGTAAACAGGACTACCCGACCCATTGCAAGGTGTACAATTAAGTTACAGTTGAAGTCAGAAGTTTACATACATGTACACCACTACCATCATCACCCAAAATGGTAAACAGGACTACCCGACCCATTGCAAGGTGTACAAGCTACAGTTGAAGTCAGAAGTTTACATACATGTACACCACTACCATCATCACCCAAAATGGTAAACATGACTACCCGAACCATTGCAAGGTGTGCAAGCTACAGTTGAAGTCAGAAGTTTACATACATGTACACCACTACCATCATCACCCAAAATGGTAAACAGGACTACCCGAACCATTGCAAGGTGTACAAGTTACAGTTGAAGTCAGAAGTTTACATACATGTACACCACTACCATCATCACCCAAAATGGTAAACATGACTACCCGAACCATTGCAAGGTGTACAAGCTACAGTTGAAGTCAGACGTTTACATACATGTACACCACTACCATCATCACCCAAAATGGTAAACAGGACTACCCGACCCATTGCAAGGTGTACAAGCTACAGTTGAAGTCAGAAGTTTACATACATGTACACCACTACCATCATCACCCAAAATGGTAAACAGGACTACCCGAACCATTGCAAGGTGTACAAGCTACAGTTGCAGTCAGAAGTTTACATACATGTACACCACTACCATCATCACCCAAAATGGTAAACAGGACTACCCGACCCATTGCAAGGTGTACAAGTTACAGTTGAAGTCAGAAGTTTACATACATGTACACCACTACCATCATCACCCAAAATGGTAAACAGGACTACCCGAACCATTGCAAGGTGTGCAAGCTACAGTTGCAGTCAGAAGTTTACATACATGTACACCACTACCATCATCACCCAAAATGGTAAACAGGACTACCCGACCCATTGCAAGGTGTACAAGTTACAGTTGAAGTCAGAAGTTTACATACATGTACACCACTACCATCATCACCCAAAATGGTAAACACGACTACCTGAACCGTTGCAAGGTGTGCAAGCTATGTTTTAAGTACTGCATGCACGTGAGGAATTCCACAAAATCAAGAATTTAGTAAAGACTGTTACAAAAATGGTGTAAGCACACCAGTTTTAACACTTGGTTGCATACAGTTGTATTTTTTTTTGGACAAAACGGAAAAACATTGGGTCTACATGATTAGTTTAAAGGTACACACCGGCCTACTGTTTACATGATTTAGTGATGTAGCAGCCTTGACAATACTTTTTTGATGGTCGTTGTGAAAAAAGATCATCATTATATCCCGTAATTTACTAAAGAAGTGCAAAATTAACAACAACGGTCAAAAGACGGGTTATACGCTTTACCAGCCGTTGCAACTATGCGCGAGCTTCACGACTTTGTCACAAACGATTCGCTCTTCTCCTACTCGGGATATCTCTGATTTTCTGCTCACGATTTCACTGGACAGCCCGGACGACCGAATAGGAATTTCCGGGTTTTTTTTTAGGAGTTAGCATCATGTTTTTTCTTCACAAACGTACACCGGAGCAACCAACCCGGCCGTGTGTGCACTCAGACTACTTGCCGTGCTGCATGGGGCAAATATCTAACACTCCACGGTAGCCTGCCGTAGCACGCGCTCGCTCCTGTTCTCCGGACTCTCGAAACAAACATTTATGCTCGAATTTTCATACCTATGTTTAACTTTGTTTCATACCTGTATAAATAGTCTCTCTTTTGTCAATTACTTATAAATTTTTGGGGGAAATCAGAGTTGAATTTTGTGCAGTTCTGCAGTAAGAAACTTTCATGCGGCTGGACACAAAACTAACTCGCAAGACCATGTAACTTTTAGAAACCAGAATCTGGTTCCGAAAAGTCACGTGACCTTGAATTTTTGAAAAATGCTCAAAAACAGCCAAATTTGACGGCGTCTTTTCAGGATATATCTAATTTACTCTGGAAAGCGCTTCAGAATAATGTCTGGGTCTATTTCGAGCCCAAAATAGCCCAACAAAGCCGGTGTGTACCTTTAATGTCACAGTCAGATTTTCTCCATCTTGTTTTTCTTCCAGCAATCTCTCTAATAACAGAATTGGACGAATTCTCGTAACGACATTTGAAGACTGCCCTCTAAGCACATGGCTGTTGTTAAGCGGCAACGAAATCGCGTACATCGAGGACGGCTCCCTCGCGCACATAAAATCAACACAGACGATCAACCTGCAGAACAACCGACTTACAAGTATTCCCATGGGCGGGGACTTTGTTAATCTCACAGTTTCAGGTCAATTGTAAGTCGTTCTTTTTTTCACTTTGTTCCTGCGCACTCTGCCGTGGCGACTCCAGCATTTTCGGAGTCGACTCTGATTCGGGCAATTCCAAAAATTCAAATTTACACTTCAGAGACTTTGAGGGCTTGTAATGCTTCACGTATTCAAGTTGTTTGATTTTAAACACATGTTTTTCAAGCATCATTGATGGAAGTGTAATTCCTGAAAACCTGATTGTAATGCCATTATCAATATGCGCGGTACATTCAAAAATACCTTGGTTTCGGACGTACTCATTGAGTACGTCCGAAACCGAGGGTTTTGGGGACCCTACACACTTATTGAGAATGGCATTGCATTCACCTTTTGTCAGGAATTACACTTCCATCAATGATGCTTGAAGAACATGTGTTTAAAATCAAACAACTTGAATATGTGAAGAATTACAAGCCCTCAAAGTCTCTGAAGTGTAAAATCTAGATAAAAGGGAATCGAGTCCTCAAAAATCTTGAATCGTGATTTTGATGCCCATTCCCAAAGTAGATTCCCAAAATTACATGTGGACTCAAAGGGGATACTCCGGAAGCGCTGTACCCTGGGGCTATTTCTCTGTCAGGCCATTGGTTGCAAACAGCTGTTGTTTACATTGTGTCACTGGGCCAGAAGTAGGCTGATTGATAGCTTATATCATGCAGGGTACACAAATGAATGGGGCTTGGCTAGTGGCCCAGATTTCCAGGGTCGGCTTGACTGATGAGCGAACTCAACATTAAAGGTGACTATATACAAGCTCCAACAGTGCGGGGATGGGGTTTGATTGAGCATTACATGAAGTTTGAAAGGAAATTGGCCCAAAGGTGTTTTAGTTATTATTAATAAATCATAAAAATGCACCTTCTGAAAGTGCTCCATTTTCCAAAAGCACCTCATGATCTTAAAGATAGTATACATGATTGGTAAACTGTTACAAATAGTTTTATCCCCCTGTGTGATTAAAGATATGCATGATTAAAACCAACCTGAGCAAAAACCAGCTCTGTACTTCGTCTAACTTTTGAGAAAACAGTCAAAAAAGGGTTTGCAGTCATTTTGCCCCAAAACCATTTCGCCCTGAACAACGGCCTGTGCACGAAGTGGTTTTGGGGCGAAGTAGCATTTGGGCGATGTAGTGTTTGGACGAAGTGATTTGGGGCGAAAAGGCACTCGGGCGAAGTGGTTTGGGGGCGAAATGGCACTCGGGCGAAGTGGTTTTGGGGCGAATTGAATTTTCGTCTTATGAGACGAAAACTAATTGTTTTACTCATTTCTCAAAGACTATAGCACTTTAGACAAAACCATTTCAGGGGAAGTTTTCTACGGTCATCATGTTTATATTGTGTAAGTTAGGCGTAAATATGTTAACATTTCTGATTTTCGAGATACCAATCATGTATACTGCCTTTATCGGAGGACGAACGCCTTTTCTTTTCTCACTCAGATACCTGGATCGAAACAGCATAACTGAAATTAAGTCGGGAGCTTTTCAAAACCTAAACATAAATTCTTTGTGAGTATATTTCAAACTATCTTACATCGCATTTATGTTCAGACAAAAAAATAAATCTGACATACAAATTTCATTCCTTTGAAATCGGGACTCAGTTTCCCTATTAGTGACATTTCTGAAGGCTTCGGAGACTGATTACCCTCAGCATATGATTACAGTATACAGCCGCCTCCAAATTTCCCCTCTCTTTATATGATTTTAGGCACTTGCAGAACAATGACATAGCACACATCGAATCACATGCCTTCGATTCTGTATCAGCCAATAAGTAAGTAGCGTCTTTTAAATAAATCAGAATTTGTATAAAGTATGTGATTACACAGCCTATATAGGGCAGACTAGTCACGGACTCGCCACGGACTCGCCACGGACTCGCCACGGACTCGCCACCCACTCGCCACCCACTCGCCACCCACTCGCCACCCACTCGCCACCCACTCGCCACCCACTCGCCACCCACTCGCCACCCACTCGCCACCGTCTCGCCACCGTCTCGCCACCGACTCGCCACCGACTCGCCACCCACTCGTCTCGCCACCGGCTCGCCACCGTCTCGCCACCGACTCGCCACCGACTCGCCACCCACTCGTCTCGCCACCGGCTCGCATGTGACAGACTTGGGGCAAATGCGTGGTGCACTCGGGACGGACTCAAGACAGACTACAAACAAACTTTCATAGATTTTTTACCACCGATTCAAGTTTTACATGTACAGGATATTTGCTTTGCTTTTGCACGTCATGTGCATTTAATAGTTTTTAATTTTTGCAAGTGGTTTATGAATTTGTTTAAACTGATTTTGTTTTGTTTCGTTTGCAGTTACATTTATTTGAATGACAACCCTCTTCAAACATTGAGCTCGTATGCCTTCAATGGTATCAGCTGTCTATATTTGTAAGTAGATAGTACTAGTTTAATTATAATTTTTAAAAAATGTGAGCTGTATAACCATTAAGCCATATAACTGTAGCGAGCCGTGAGACATAGACCCCGTTCTCACTAGAGAAATCGCTTCGTTCGACGAAGATTAGTTAATCATCGTTAGTTAATCATTGTTAGTTAATGAAGCGTGCATTCACATATCACTTAATGAAGATCGAATGAAGAGCGGTACCGTACACATTATAAGCGACCGCTAACGAAGATCGGATGAAGTTGTGGGAGGTCGTACATGCGCATCGCGCGTCTAGACACGCTGTGTGGTTTTCCAGTGGCGCGTCAAAAACAACGCTTGCTGTGTGCTTGACACGCAATGCGTTTGTGCAACCAGGCCTGCCAAATTGCTTCGTCGAACGAAGGGTGCATTCTCATTACAAATTTGCTTCATCGAAAGAAGCCATTTCTTCATGGAATGAAGCGATTCTAATCATCGTCGAATGAAGAGGCGTGCGTTCTTATCAGGAAAACTCTTCGTTTAAACATCGTCGAACGAAGCAGTTTGATACCCGGTTGGGGTACCTGTGGCCTTGAGCAAGGCACTATAAACACACTTGCTCGATCCTTCAGAAGGTTATGTATTTAAGCCGTTGGTCCAGTGTGTTGGGTCCTAGAGCATTTTTTCACGAAGAGCAAGGGGATTCCCCGGTGTCTCTGGCCATTTCTAATTCATTGTCTTCTCATGGGTTTCCTCATGCTTGTGAGTGACTCCCCAGGGAGCTGAGATGGTATGTGGAGTGATTTAGTGGAGCCCTATGATCAGGGTGATGATAATGTAGGCGCCTTGATCGGGGTTTCCCCGGATAAGTGTGCAGTGTATAAATCCATATCATCAGTGCAATGGGCACTTTTGAGGAAACCTCGGTTTTAGTAACAGAAAGAAGTAATAGTAATAACTGTATTACAATTTCTACTTTTATTGCAGTGACCTCCAAGATGTAGGACTGACCACGATTCCTTCATTTGCTTTTAACGGAATCAAGGCAAACTTGTTGTAAGTTAATCAAATTTTCAGTCATTGCCCTTTTTTATTTTCTATTTTTCCATATATGTACAGTAAAATCTCGTCGAAACCGGATACCTCGAAACTCCGTTTACCTCGAAGTAATGGCTCATTCCCGACATAAGAATAGGCTTTTGTGTACGTGAATACCTCCGTAACTCGAAATTCCTGTACTAGCGCCTCCGTTTAACTTGAAATGTTTTATCCATGCATTCTTCGTTATGTATGCAATGTTATGTATAGCCGGCATTTTACTGTTTCAAAACTTGTGCCTGACGGCATTATTCGATCCCCCCCGCAAAACTCGCTAGTTACGGGCCTGCAAGGTATCAAGCATTGCGTGCGAAATTCTTGCAAACATTGTTCACACAACACACATGAAGAGACGTTTGGGGCAAGCTTAATATCTTTATGGGGGCATGGGGTTGTGCGACAACACGAATCCTTGGCCCTCGCCGGCTGCCATATTCACCGTCGCTGTGGCAAGGCACGACCGGCCACACTTCTGCCATTCCCTGCTGATGATTTTAACATTGACGAAGCCGCGATCGTCAACATTACACATGCAGTTCGGTAGTGCACAACGCTGCAGCGTACGGTTTTCTGCAGAAAAAAAAAAGACAAAACGGAAACAAAAACAACAAAAAGCAAACGGCCCTTTTCAGGGCTACCAAAAGAATAATGTTTTTTTCTCTGGGGCGAATTAAGTCCCCTTCATGGAAAAAATAAAGTTCCTCAACAGACTGTAGGTACTGGGGAAAATGTGACAGACAATTGCTCCAAGAGCTCTTCATAAAATCCATTAACGCCATTTCCAATAAAGCCTTTTCTATTTCAATAAGGTTTTCTCTTGAGTGTGCTCTCATATCATCAAAACAACCCGACCACAAAGCTCTCTTTGAAGCGACGTGCCGCCCGCCGACAAAGAGTGCGACTACTGGTGCGTGGGCGCCCGCGCATGGCCCGCGGTCAGGCATTTAGTATGGCGGCAGTTCTTTGTGGCCGACAAAATGGTGCGGCTTATACGATGGTGCGGCTTATACGCCGACTATGAATCTTATTTTGAAGATTTCGGAGCGTCGTGGCTAATACACCGGGCGACTTATATTTCGAAAATTACGGTACTCGATAAGTGCCACTGTGTGTCAGTTCGTGGTGTCAATGATGTTATGTGTTGCATTCACGCATTCCAGTTTTGCCGACTCAAAATAATTCACTTTATAAATTAATTTCTGATCATCCTTCAGATTTGCTGTTGATAAAAATGCAACACATGTACGCAACAAATGAGTAGCGGACCAAACACAGACATGGGTCATTCTATAAATTTGTGGTCCAACGTGTGACATTTTTCTGTCCCTGTTACACCTGACATACTGCCATTTGCCATAAAAGTATCATTAAAAATACCTTCAAAACATATTTTTATGAATTGTACTTTATGTAATCACTCCTTGAAATAGAAGGCGTTTAAAGAATATGTCCTGAATTTACAAACTACAACATTTTACAAGATGTCAGACGTAACAGGGGACAGAAAAATTGGACCCCAAATTTATAGAATGACCCATATGGAAAGATGCCTTTTATTTTGTATTTTAACAGCAAGATGGATTCCAACTCAATCAGAGTTATCGAGGAGGAAGCATTTTACGTCACCATTGCTGTAGAACTGTAAGTGCTTGGTTTCAAGATTTCTTCATAAACTGTCTTTTGATAGAGTTCTGTGGTTTATCCATTGTAAAGGGGTCATTCCACAAGGGAGCATTTTGGCAACACAGACCATATTTTGGAGGTACCTTTGTCGGGTCTCAAAATAAAAGAAATAGGTTTCAGTTGTTCTGAAGAGATAAGTTAGGCCCAAAAAGGGTTACAAATAGTGTGACAACATGCCTTTCTAAATTTTCTAAATTTTGAACAGGGACGGCCTAAAATGTAACACAAGTGTCCGTCCCTGTTACCAGCGTATATTCAAAATTTGTACACAGGGTTTTTAGAAAGGCATGTTGTCACACTATTTGTA
Source organism: Henricia sp. BOLD:AAB3569 (assembly GCA_037783545.1). NCBI lineage: Eukaryota > Metazoa > Echinodermata > Asteroidea > Spinulosida > Echinasteridae > Henricia > Henricia sp. BOLD:AAB3569. The sequence goes on along the minus strand of JBBELK010000158.1, from coordinate 725,730 downwards.
ACCCTTTTTGGGCCTAAGTTATCTCTTCATCAGAACAACTTAAACTCAATTTTTTAATTTGACACCAGACAAATGTATTTTCTGGAAAATATGGTCTGTGTTGCCAAAATGCACCCTTTACCGTGGAAAGACTTAAAACCGCATCCAATTTATGCCATGTATGTAAACACACTATTCAGTAAAGTTTCTTATATTAAAGTGCGTAACTGCAATTGCAGTTACACACTTTAATATTGTGTATGTCCTGTTCTTTTGACCACACAGAGGATTGCAGAACAACAAGATTTTTGACATCAGGGGCAAGATTTTTATGGACGGCTCATCTGTTTATGATTTGTAAGTATCAAGGTACCTCGAGGGAGGGTGGGTGGGTGGGTGGGAGGGTGTGGCAGTAACGGTAACATAGCTACGCCGAGCATGCAACAGGTGAACACAATCGCCACTTCAGGGCACTGTTCAACAAAAAATCCATTCAACTGTCATGGTCGGTTTTTTTATCGACACGGATTAGGGTCGCCGATCGGACAGATATGCGTGGTAAGTGAACGATAATCATGATAATGACACCAGTGGCTAGCGAATCACGTTCGGAGAATTTGAACCTAACTTTGAAATGACATGGCTGTACTTTCATAGTGTTTTTATAGAGGGGAAAATTTATTTATTTTTTGTCCAGGCGGCAAATTTGTGTCCGGGCGCCAACGGTACCTGTGATGATCTTGTCTGGATTTTGTGTGTCATGAGTGATCTGGCATGATTTTGTAAACCTGTTTGTACATTTGACAGATTTTTGTTTGTCTTTCAGGCACTTGGAGGACAACATGATCCATTCTCTTCCAGGGGATGCGTTCGATGGAGTCACCATATCTCATAAGCTGTGAGTTCGGAATTCCATATCGATATCTCGCACGCGCAAGGGCTTCTGGGATCGAACTCGAGTTCGGAATTCCATATCGATATCTCGCACGCGCAAGGGCTTCTGGGATCGAACGTGGATAAACAAACCCACACATGGGTGGGGTGTGCTAGTCGTCAGTGTACGAACGCCGTGTGTATACAGTGGGGGTTATCATACCGCGCAGTGCAGCACACTCAATCCACACACGTACAGGTGTGAACTCACTGACAATCGCGGACGTCTCTTTGTTCCTCTTTTGTTTGGACATAGTCTATTTTTCCTTACTCTCGTTGGTTTTGTACAGGAGCGAATCGCGGACGTTCGCTTGCCAATTGCGGACGATATTGTTCTCTTTGTTAGACCTCCCTAAAACGTCCACGATTGTTTGGGAGAACAAGCGCGCCGTGCCGATACGGTGCATGTTGCATTGCGCATACCGATGATTTCTCGCAATTGCAACATTTCTGTTTGGGGACATGTTTGTCAGTATATTTGATATGTATCAAATAAAAAGTGGTTAGAGGTTGATTCTTGAACTCTTTTTGGTTTTCGTGAAAAGTTGCCCAGTTGATAGCTCCCACTGTATACACAGGGGCGGATCCAAGCTCATTAAAATACAGAAATACAATGGATTTAGGGGGCGTACATTGTATTTCTGTATTTTAATGAACCTGGATCCGCGCCTGATACACACACAGCGTTCGTACACTGACGGATATAAAGGATGCATGGTCAAAGACAAATATTTTTCCACAAGTGAGAAGAATATTCACTTTTTTAATAATGAACAAATGAATTTTCTTAGAAAAAATCATCGATGGTTGCATTTTTTGGATGATTTTCGTCAGATATCTGCACGACAATGTTTTGACGACGTATCCCGCCAAGGCGTTATCCAGCCAGAATCTCAATGAAATCCACCTCAACGACAACCGGATTGGCACGCTGCCAGCCGATTCTTTCGAAGGACAAACCAACATACAAGTACTGTAAGTTAATATTAATAAATAGTTATTGTATTTATATAGCGGATATTCCATTTAAAGGCCCATTTGCAATGACCCAATTTTGTTTTTCACAAGTTGACAAGAAAAACCTTACTTAAAGTGTTGATAGCAATGGTAACAAACACCACATGAATTAATTTCCGTCTTAAATGATATTTGACAACCGAAGGTGGTTTTCTAAAAAAAGCACGTCATGGACGCAGTGCACGTGCGTTTTCCATTCTGTCGTAGCGCTTTTTGAAATAGACCCCCTGTTTTCATTGTATGAAAATAACACCAGGTAAATGTTCCCCACACAGAAACTTGGAGAATAATAGACTGTCGGTGATTCCGCCTGGCATCCTGTCTCCTCTGAGCAACTTAAGAAGGCTGTAAGTATTAAGCCGTGTCTGGATTCATTGGCTGTGGCTTGAAATAACACACGATCCAATGGAAGCCGCTGTAGTTAGACCTGTGTGTAATTTTAACAGCCAACCAACGAATTTGGACACGGCTTTTAGCCACATGTTGAAGTTTAGCTTGCATACAATCATTATAAACTCCTCAAAAAAAGTTCGGAAAGTCAAGTTTGACTGACGATTTCTCTCTTGTTGCAAAATAATTTTCCTTGGAATTTTATATCATTGGAAAGCCCTGTTATTCCTCTTTACGATGGTGTGTCATTTGTTATGATTAAGCAATTGGGGGATGTGCAGCACAGCTGAATACGGGGGCGGGTGTAAAGTGAAATGTCACAAAATGCATTGCTATTGTCAAAAAGTGCATTGACACATTCCCATCCTCCAAGCAAAAGGGGAATGCACTGCATGACAATAGCAATGCATTTTGTGACATTTCACTTTCCACCCACCCCTGTATTCCGCTATACTGCACATCCCCCAATTGATTAATCATAAAAAATGACACATCACTGTAAAGAGGAATAACAGGGCTTTCCAATGATACCAAATTCAAGGGAAATGATTTAGTAACAAGAGAGAAATCGTCAGTTATGCTTGACTTTCCGAACCTTTTTTGAGGAGTTTAGTTCATGTTTAAACAAATCATTTAACCCTGTCAGTACCAAGGCCGTACATGTACGATCTATCGTATGTACTCTGAAAGTGGGAATATCGCACATGATTTTATCATTTTTTTCTTTCAAAACGCCAACCTCCGTACATGTACGACCTAAAAATATCGCTAGAGTGCATATTAATCTAACATAATATTCAATATCATTCCTGGACGTTCCATGAGAGAGTGCAAAGTCTGAGTTGGTCTGAGTAGCTAAGATGGCGGCGCCCATAGTAAATGCGCTCGCTTCTTCGTGGAAGAAGTTTTTGAGTATTTTCCGGATTTGGATAGTTAAAAAGATAAGTATTTATCACTCAATAAAACAATACTATTGAGTCTGGAATGTACGAAAGACCAATATACAACAAGTTTCGTGAGTACAATTTATTATTTTAATTGTTTATAGAATTTCAAAGAATTACAAAAAAGCGCGAAAAGTCAGAAACTTTATGTTTAAAGATAGTATACATGATTGGTAAACTGTTACAAATAGTTTTATCTCCCCGTGTGATTGAAGATATGCATGATAAAAACCAACCTGAGCAAAAACGAGCTAAAAAAAAGGGTTTGCAGTCATTTGGCCCCAAAACCACTTTGCCCTCAACCACTACGCCCTGAACCACAGCCTGTGCACGAAGTGGTTTTGGGATGAAGTGGCTTTAGGGCGAAGTAATGTTTAGACGAGGCTGTTTGGGGGCGAAATGGCACTTGGGCAAAGTGGTTCAGGACGAAATGGTTTTGGGACGAATTGAATTTACGTCTCGCGAGATGAAAAATAATTGTTTTGCTCATTTCTCAAAGACTATAGCACTTCAGACAAAACCATTTCACGGGAAGTTTCTTGCTTATCATGCAAAATGGCTGCGCACAGTGAGTTGGTGAATGATGCGACTTTGGAAGATCAATTGGTCGATTTATGGACATCGCGCATGCGTTCTTTACCAACTACAAAAAGACTGGTTGGCACTCCGCACAATTATTTTGACGTGTGTTAGAGTGGTTTTACCAGTGGGTGAAACGTTGTGAACCGTGAATCCAGTCTATGAGTCGTAAGCACTTGCCTTTCGTTTCAGCGCACACAGTGAGACTTTTGGCACGCGAGGCCAAAATTATCAAACACTTTAGATATTTGCCTCAAGTGGCACGAATGACCAAATGCTCACGAAAGTTGCCCGCACACGAGAGCTATCTCCTTACGCCATCGGCCACAAATGAATTTTGGCTCAGCACATAGCTCTCGTGTGCGGCGGGCTTAAGGTAGCAATTAACTTTCTTCTCAATAACTGGCATAACTAATACAGGTTCATTTGAGTGGTCGTGTTTGTTTCATGACGGATCCGAATCCAGATCCTAAGTTGTTTTACCGCGCAGAAATAAACGAAACTGCTTTTATCCAGGATCTCAAGTCGCGTGAATTGCAATTTATTTACCAAATTTGTCAAATTTCTGTAACATGTTTTATCCGTGACATTCATCGTAAATAAACAAGCAGTCTGAATTTGTTTATATCGTGTGTTGCCTCTGAAAATTGAAACGACACGGTTTACTCACACGAATCTTTGCGATGTTCACGTCGCCATTTTGGATAGCGCTGAACCACCGCTCGAGAAGGATCACAGATCTCGATTAGGATCTGCGCGAGCTGAACGAGTTCACCTTGGATCTGCGCAGATCGGGATCCGGATTCGTCTGAAACAAACACTCCCTATACTCATACCTACACCATTTGCATGTCGTCAGTAATCATAAGTCACCCCTCTTTTCCCAGATCAAGTCATTGGCTGTCATTACATTTGCATATCATCCATATTCATCTGCCTATTTTGCATATTGCTTGCTTCATTGGGAAATGCTTGCTTCATTGGCAAATAGCATTTTAGCATGCGTGGTAGCGGACGTCTTGCCGGTGTTTCACCAGCCTACAAAGCATGTAAGTATTGTAAACCAACAAAATTATATTGTTTTACGGGAACAAATGATCAGTGCCATTCTTAATTTACTGACGTTTTAAAGGCCCATTGTATTTTTGCAAAGAAATCTGTGGCAGATCCACGCACCAGATTCGTGCCACGAAATACGCAGCTCCATGCCTTTGCTACACGGAGCTGTGTATTTCGTGGCACGAATTTGGCGCGCACATTGCTGACGAGCCTGTGCCTTTAACACAAAAAACATGCATGGATTTTAAAGGTTTTCTCAATTCTGAAGCATTGCTGCTTATTTGTAGCTGAAATTTCTACATGCTAGCTTACCAACATTCTCCTTTAGATAGGTAAGTCGTTTACGAGCCCACACTGGCTCATCCCCGGTTTCTGTGGCATGGAGTGACTAGGAGCATTACTTCTCCTGGATGGGATGTCAGTCCATCGCAGGTCTACCCCCAGCAATTAGTTAGGTTTCCCCAACCGTATTTGCTGGTACCAATTTATACACCTGGGTGGTGAGAGACAGCGTTGAGTAAAGTGTGTTGTCCAAGGACACAACGTGGTGCAATAACCAGGCTTCGAACCATGGACTTCTTGACTGATAGTCCGATGCGCTATCCACTAGACCATCACTAGACCACTTTCTTTAGATATATCATGCCTTATTTCATGAATCCATAAAAAGTTTTTTTTTTGCAAATGACGTATTAGGCCTTTAAACAAGGGCAATTTCTGTGCGCAAAATGTTAAAGTGGGTCTGTTCACGAAAAGGGGTCACCAATGCAGTTGGCTAAAAAGTTAATAACTATTTCCTTAATCTTATATAGATATAAGATCCCTATCCTAGAAGATATACTACAGACAAAATTGCGGGATTTCGATCGAAGGATTTTTCGTTCATGAATTTTTGAAGACGGGACTCCAAGACCCCCACATTTGTGACATGGCCCACCTCAAATAGATGTACAATAAATATAAGCATTATGCCACTTAAATATAGTGTGTTGTAATGCCTGTATTCTGAAGATAATCATGCCTTTTGAATTTTATCGTAACCATCTGTTAGGCCGACATAAGACAAGGCCAAACAAGTGGTGGTGAATGTAACCGTGTTGTCCTTGCATGTTACGTTTAAAATCTCATTTTCAGACTCTCCAATAAAGGAGTCAAATTTGTTTTGTATGACTTACCTCAAAGATTCACATTTTTCAATCGTACAGAAAATCCATGACACAAGTTATCTCCCAAAGTATTTTTTTGTAATCTTTAAAATCCATAGATTAATACTGGATGATTTATTTCAGTATGTGCTCAAACTTCAGAAATCGATCCCCATGTCACAAATTGGTGACCCCTTTCCGTGAACAGACCCAAATGTAACTTGTTAACCTGAATTGTTTTTGTTTACAGCGATTTTTCTGGCAATAAAATCTCTCACTGGCCTACAATGCCCAGCCTGTCAAGACTTCAAATGATGTAAGTTTCAAATTCATTTTCCCCCTTTTTTATGCGCTCAAAAAATAAGAGAAAAAACAGTCTTTAAATCTGATTTGATGTTAAACCCCAATACAACATTTGCAGTTACCTAAAATTATACTTCACGAGTTGACAAGAAAAATATGACTAAAAGTATTGATAGCAATGGCAACAAACACCACATGAAACCTGTAATAATTAAAACCTTAGTGCATTCTAAGACCCCGTTCTCACTAGGGAAATCGCTTCGATCGACGAAGATTAGTTAATCATCGTTAGTTAATGAAGCGTGCATTCACAACGAATATCGAATGAAGAGCGGTACCATACACATTATAAGCGACCGCTAACGGAGATCGAACGAAGCTGTGGAAGGTTGTACATGCGCGTTGCGCGTCTAGACGCGCTGTGTGGTTTTCCAGTGGCGCGTCAAAAACAACGCTTGCTGGGCGCTTGACACACAACGCGCTTGTGCAACCAGGCCTGTCAAATTGCTTTGTCGAATGAAGATTTCTTCATCGAATGAAGCGATGTCTTCGTCTAATGAAGCTATTTGCTTCATCGATTGAAACGATTCTAATCATCATCGAATGAAGAGGCGTGCATTCACATCAGGAAAACTCTTCGTCGAATCATCGTCGAATCATCGTCAAATATTGTCAAATCATCGTCGAACAAAGTGATTTCTCTAGTAAGAACGGGGTCTTTAAAAGATGTTTGTATTGTCTTCCTTGCATTCTCACAAAATCAAACATAAATGTGCCGAATAGCTGTTTATAATAAACTCCTCAAAAAAACTTCGGAAAGTCAAGTTTGACTGACGATTTCTCTCGTTACTAAATCATTTCCCTTGAATTTGGTATCATTGGAAAGCCCTGTTATTCCTCTTTACGATGATGTGTCATTTGTTATGATTAAGCAATTGGGGGATGTGCAGCACAGCTGAATACGGGGGCGGGTGTAAAGTGAAATGTCACAAAATGCATTGCTCTTGTCAAAAAGTGCATTGACACATTCTCATTCTCCAAGCAAAAAGGGAATGCACTGCATGACAATAGCAGTGAATTTTGTGACATTTCACTTTCCACCCACCCCTGTATTTCGCTATACTGCACATCCCCCAATTGATTAATCATAACAAATGACACATCACTGTAAAGAGAAATAACAGGGCTTTCCAATGATACCAAATTCAAGGGAAATGATTTAGTAACGAGAGAGAAATCGTCAGTCAAACTTGACTTTCCGAACTTTTTTTGAGGAGTTTATACCAAACAAACATATTTCTTGGTTTGTTTGCAGAGACTTGTCCGACAACGAGATTGAAACAATTGGCCAGCTGGCATTTCATCAACTAAGTCCGAAAGTCCTCACTTCACTGTAAGTTCTTTCATTTAAAAAAAAAAAAATGGATGTGTTCAGATAATATATTAAAGTTGCACTGTCCGTGTTTGGGTGAAAGGATTAAAACATTAATTTACACAAGCGAACAAATTTAAAAAGCTTACGTGTCTCTAACGAAAAATATAAAAATAATTAAATTTCCGACTTTGGGAATTGGAGATACAAGCCTTTTTCTTGAAACGGGCTTCACATGTTGTACATGTGCGCGTACGCTCATGTACATAGTATGTGTACAATGTACACATGTACGCGCACATGTACATTTACGTCATAACCCTGTCGAATAAAAGACAGGGCCTGTCTTTTATTATTTCTTGTTTTTAATCGACTGGCATTAATCCTTGACGGATTTTTACGTTCTTGGTACCAAATGTAATAATGTAATGGTGGACACTTGTATACGCACATGTCTACCCTAGGGTACTCCTGTGTACGAATCTGTGTGCGATGGAAGGGGGGGGGGATAAAGGAAAAAAAACAAAAACAAAAAAATTCTGGAACTTCGGTTTTCGGAATATTCCCTTTTTTTGTTGCCTTACATTTTATTTATTAATTTGTTAAAATTTTAAATGATTTGTTTTCTTTCAGAAATCTAGCTGACAACAAGCTAGGCTGTTCGTGCAATGTTTACATCTCCCTGGAGTATCAGAACGCTTCAATTACTGGCGGAAGTTGCTCTGAACCCCCACCCACGGCTGGTGTTGTTTTCCCTCGCGCAAAACAATCAAAAGATGAATACTTTCTGAAAGTGAACCTGGAACTCTTTCAGTGTGGTAAGTTCAGTTGTCGTTTGGGGCCGTCCAAAGTTGTCAACATTTTTACGGGTCTCTAAAGCGTAGGAAGGGGGTTGGGGTTGGGGTTGGGGTTGGGGTTGGGGTTGGGGGGAGGGGGGGTTGGGGGTTGGGGGTTGGTGGGGGTGGCGTGAAGGGCCGCATAGGACTTTACATGCGCTGTAAAATGTTGACACTTCATGGTACCGACAGAAAAATGTTGTAATTTGGGATGAGGGAGGGGGAACGGGGGGAGTATACCACTGTGCCTCATAGCTGAGCTGGTAGGGCATCTGTCAGGTGTGTCTGAGGTCTTGGGGAAAACATTAGGGAGTATACCATTATGCCTCATAACTCAGCTGATAGAGCATCTGCCCGAAGAATCGAAGGTCTGGGGTTCGAATCCCAATGAGGATTATATTATTTTTTGATCATGTCATGTTTAGATTTTACTAAACCTGTTTTTATTCTTTGTCCTGTAGCTCCATACAATGTGGGAGCGAGTGCCCCAGATTTTGAGCAGATATTTGTCAGTTGGACCCCTCCAGCTATGCAGTACCCCGGTGGGGGAAATGATACAGATGATTGGTAAGCTTTGACCCAGAGCTGACCCGGTCCATAGCCAGCCCCAACCCAGCCCCTACCCAGCCCCTACCCAGCCCCAGCCCAGCCCCAACCCAGTCCCAGTCCCAGTCCCAGCCCCAGTCCCAGCCCCAGCCCCAGTCCCAGTCCCAGCCCCAGCCCCAGCCCCAGCCCAGTCCCAGTCCCAGCCCAGTCCCAGCCCCAGTCCCAGCCTTCAGCCCAGCCCCAGCCCCCAGTCTAGTCCCAGCCCCAGCTCCCAGCCCCCAGCCTAGTCCCAGCCCAGTCTCATTCCAGTCCCAACCAAGTCTTAACCCAAATTCACTCTGTGGTTTAAAACCCCAAATACAACATCTGCAGTTACCCAAAATTTTACTTCACAAGTTGACAAGAAAAACCCAACTAAAAGTGTTTATAGCAATTGTAACAAACACCACATGATTTTTTTTTCATGTGAAAAGGTGCTTTTTTAAAAAGAAAAATGTCTGCAGAAAATGTTTTACCATTCATTCCACACAAAAGCCATGTGTGGATTTTTCAGGTGTTCTGCATCTACAATGTATGTGGCTGAAATTTCTACAAGGCAGTTTATCAACATTATTCTTTAGTTATGTAATGCTGCTGTTTTTGGTTTTTTTTAATAAAGTTTTTCAATCATGCAATCTGTCTATAGAGTTCATTTGCAAAAACAGATCATACACTGTAAGTGCCTTTTGAAATATCTGATTTCACCAAATTAATACAGTTGAAGTCAGAAGTATAAATACATGTACACCACTACTATCATCACCCAAAATTGTAAACAGGACAACCCGAACATTGCTATGTTTTAGGTACTTCATGCACGTGAGGAATTCCACAAAATCAAGAATTTAGTAAAGACTGTTTTAACACTTGGTTGTATACAGTTGTATTTATACTTCTGACTTCAACTGTACCTTTCTTTTACTTTTTGTTTGATATTTTCTGAAATGTGGAACAAACAAATTAACGAGATACATAACAAATATTAAATGGTACTTATCTGTTTTTGCAAATGAACCCTAAATATGTACCATTATTTTTCTTTTAGGGCATATGACGTTACCTGCACCAGTGAAACTGCAACCACTCTGTTTCAAAATACGACAAGCATTGATCACCTCTTCACGTCAGTCGATGCCGTCCAACCGGGCACGGATTACGTATGTCATGTGACTCTCACTATCGGAAATGTCACCAGTGTGCCCGACGAATACGTATCAGTAACGACATTGGAGAATGTTGGTAAGGCGGCCATTGCGTATGCTAAAATGGCGTATGCTAAAATGGCGTATGCCCATTGTATGGTTTTGTGCTATTGAATGTGCCTCTGTTATTCATCCTGAAAAGAAATGCATTTTTTTTTTATATATTAAAGGTAGAACACATGATTGGTAAACCGTTACAAATAGTTTTATTCCCCTGTGTGATTGAAGATATGCATGATTAAAACCAACCTGAGCAAAAACCAGCTCCGTACTTCGTCTAACTTTTGAGAAAACAGTCAAAAAAAGCTTTCCAGTCACTTCGCCCTAAAACCACTTCGCCCTGAACCATTTCGCCCTGAACCACGGCCTGGCACGAAGTGGTTTTTGCAAAAAAGTGGCTTTTGGGCGAAGTGGCTTTTGGGCGAAGTGATTTTGGGGCGAAGTTAATTTTCGTCTCATGAGTCGAAAATTAATTGTTTTAATAATTTCTCAAAGACTATAGCACTTCAGACAAAACCATTTCAGGGGAAGTTTTCTACCGTCATCGTGTTTATATTGTGTAAGTTATGTGTAAATCTGTGAACATTTCTGATTTTCGAGATACCAATCATGTGTTCTACCTTTCAGAACAGAAGTTTAATTGTTGAATACAGTGTAGGCACTGATCGACCATTCACTGTGTAATCGCTGGACTGTTCCGCCTCAGTGATTTCGTCCAGGTCCTAGACGACCTGTTTGAACAACGTGATTCCCACAGTAGTAGTGAAATGTGACATTTTCTGTTTCTGGGAGAATCCTGTAGCTGAAGGCTCTCAGCAAACCAAGTTTGTTTGGTTATCAATCTCAATGACCTGCGTGGGATGAGCTGATCACTGCATCCGCAAGCCGCCCATGCAGCCCATAACAGTGCAGGAGCTCAGCGAGGCACTTCAGGCAGAGTGGCGCACCCTGCCTCAGTGGCTCTTGTATAGGCTGGTACAGTCAGACTTGCCACAAGAGTGTTCATACATGTTACTGACCGATGAAATACAGTATGTATCTTTCGGTCAGAGCACGAACTTTTGTTTCCTTTTTCCAAATTTGTTTTTGGGTTATTTTTTTAGGGGTTGGTATTTTTTGGAGGTTTTGGTTATTTTTTGGGGGCGTTATTTAAAAAAAGAACATTTTTATGAGTATATTGTGGTAATTTTAAATGTTATTTTTTGTCCATTTCTTCAGCTAAAAACAATGCGACAGTTACGACGGGAAAGGACATAACACTAAATATCATCTACTATGATTTCAGGTACAGTAAACTGTTAATAAATCAAATTTGCATGACTTAAATCCTCGGCTTAATACCGTAGTACAGTTTTCACACAAATTGGAAAAGTTTTCACGCAAGTGGGAAACGTGTTCACGCAAGTGGGAAACATTTTCACGCAAGTGGGAAACGTGTTCACGCAAGTGGGAAACGTGTTCACGCATGTGGGAAACGTGTTCACGCACGTGAGGAAACGTGTTCACGCACGTGGGGAAACGTGTTTACGCATGTGGGAAACGTGTTCACGCATGTGGGAAACGTGTTCACGCATGTGGGAAACGTGTTCACGCATGTGGGAAACGTTTCCACGCAAGTGGGGAAACGTTTCCACGCAAGTGGGGAAACGTTTTCACGCACAGTGGGAAACGTTTTCACACACAGTGGGAAAGTTTTCATTTGAACAAAGTTTTTACTCAATTGAAAAATTAAAGATTGTCTTCTTTTAATAAAAAACATTATTAACTGCACGTTTTTATCAATGTTTGAATGTCGCTCATAAATGTCATTTATATAAAACATACACTTAAAAAGACTACTTGACCTTTGACCCCAGTTTTGAGCATGCAGACTTCACCCCAGTCGGCAAGGACGTCATCAGCCGACCCAGTTACATCGTCTCACCCTACGGCGCTTGGCTTGCGATATCGGAGAACCCGACCGGCGACACCTTTTCCCGTTGGTTTCGCAATGATCCCAGCTTAAACCACGTCATTGAATCAGAACTTGTTTTGGAGTGGTTAAACTCGTCTGAAGTTGCGAACCCAATTAACAGGCAAGGATTTGTTTTTAACAGTCTGAAGAATTTAAAATGGTCTCATTGGGATTCGAACCCGAGATCTCCAACACACTAGGCAGATGCTCTACCAGCTGAGCTATGAGGCACAGTGGTATACTCCCTGGGGTTTCCCCCCAAGACCTCTGACACACCGGGCAGATGCTCTACCAGCTGAGCTATGAGGCACAATGGTATACTCCCTCGGGTTTCCCCCCAAGACCTCTGACACACCGGGCAGATGCTCTACCAGCTGAGCTATGAGGCACAGTGGTATACTCTCTCAGGTTTTTCAAAAAAAACCAAACTTTTTTCTCGGAGTTGCACGGTTGCAAAGTAACAAATTTAATATTTGGTCTCTGGTTCGAATTCTCATGAGGACCATATTACTTTCTCTAAGTTTTTTTTTCTAAGCGTATACATCAAGTATGCCAGCATTAAATAATAAACGTTTGTCTTTGTGATTCTTCAGGTTTTGGTCTGCGTCGTTTTATCCCGTTGACGGCCTCGGTTACAAGGCACAAGGACAGCGAGACTGCGATTTTATCCTTCACAACTTCGGGTGAGATTATTTTTGTGAAATTGACATCTGTACTGGCTTGTAGTTGTAAAAACTTGGTTGATGAGCACCAGGCGAAAAGGCGTTACGGCGTGGGGTTGGAGACTCCAAATGCCCCATGGTGCATTCTAAGGCCGGGGTCACATGAATTATGACATCCCAATTTATTGGAGTATTACTACAGTATGATCACAACATTTTGTGCTTGTGACACCAAATTTATTGTAATCGTATCATAATCAGTCAACGACGAGAATTCTCATCGTTCGATTGTAATCTGATTACAATAAATTGGCAAAACACGTGTGTGACCCCATCTCGTAATCGTATTATAATCCATTCCCACATGCGAGGGCATGATTTCTGCTTCACCGCGCTCGCGCGCCTGGCTTCCTACGCACGTGCAGCGAGTGACTTTTCCGTTCATGGGGTTCCGAACGCGCTGAGGCAGCAAGCAGGCACATGCAAGCAGGCACATGCAAGCCGGGGAAAGCCACCGCAGGGGACGATGTGATGGATTACAATACGATGACAAGATTGTGTGTGCGTGTGACCCCACTTTATTACAATACAATGCATAGTTCCGAGATTGCCCAGTTAACCCCGCCCCCTTAGATATTGTTGCTATGTGCTCACAAGCTATCGCAAAAAAATGGCGACACTACGTACAAAGCAACGGGACTCGGCATGGAAAGCACAGATTCATTGGAGAAAACCCAAAGGTATTTATGTTTTGAGGTCGACAGTTACCGTACTTAGCACACACTGAGCGAAGGGCTAGTAATGCAGGGATGACATATATTCATAAAAATGCGCTTTCCTACCTTTGAACAGCGAATCGCCCAACATTGAAACCAAAATTCACCCGGTCACTGGCGCATACAACATACAAACTGTATGGGCAGAAAATCGCGATATTGTTTGTGATGATTGCATCACTTTGACCTTTGTGGGCGCCGTCTGCTAGCTCCGTTGTGATTGGTCGCGGGTTCGGCTTGATTGACAGGTCGGAACTATGCATTACAATCCAAGTATAATAAGTAGGGCCTATATCGTGTGACCCAGGTCGCATTGGAAATATTACAATCGTATCACAATCGAGTAATTATGAAAATTATCTTGTGTGACCCTGCCCTTATAGTCGCAGATATTCTACACAATTGCTTCAGTTTTGTGTTGAAATTTAAGAAAAAATAGTTAATCTGCTTTTGTGATGAGATGAACAACTTTGAAGTCTAAATCTTTTGAAGTAGAGGCATATTGTCGCAAAATAACTGTTGGTTGGAGAGATTGATTTTTTTATTTAGGCTGGATTCACACACGGCCTTTTCACACATTAGCGCACATAATTTTTTGACGAAGGTCGCTTTGTGAAAAAGTGGTGTGGAGAGAATTTGGAGTGAAACGATGCATTAAAAATAGAATCAACAGAATCAACTTGGGCGGAAATTTTTTTTTGGTGACTCTCTGATTTTCAGGGTGTCGGTTTACACCGAATTAACCCCACACCGCTTTTACTAAAAGCGACACGCGTCAAATTTAGACGTGAGAATCCAGCCTTAAGCGCTGATATGTTGATTTGATTTGTTTCTGATCTCCTGGTAGATTTACAAGTGCAATACGAACCGGAATCGTGTTCAACGGTACCGAAGTGATCACAATCGGAGGTGGGGACGAAGTGTGGGTGTTTGTTAATAAAATCCTGGTCTTGGAAGTTCATGGCGATGCGTCAGGAGATCCCGTCAAATGCAAAATGATAACACTTGCTTCTGGGGCCAACTCAGGTATGAGTTTAATAAGGAAGGACGTTTAATTGTATAGTGGTTGAGTGGTTTGGGTCATTGACTCACAGCAGGGGTGAATACTTGGTGTTGCGGGTTTGAAACCCGGTCGTGGTACCTGTGCCCTTGAGCAAGGCACTCAACCACAATTGCTCCATCCTTTGGAAGGGATGTAAAGCTGTTGGTCCAGTGTGTTGTGTAACGCACTTAAGAAATCCCAGAGCACTCTTTCGTGAAGATTAAGGGGATTCCCCGGTATCTCTGGCTGTCGGCTGCCAATGGCGCCACCCACCTATATATCTCGATGTTTAGGTCGAACACACTTGGACTGCGAAATGAAGTTCATTAAACCCATTATATGACAGGATTGATAATTGAACGATGAATTTAGAAACACGAGAAAATTGCAGTGCCCCGACTGAAGACCTCTCTTCACGATAGGCCATCAGTGTAGCCAATTGGTTGGCATGGATTTGCCCCACTGCATTGTTGAAAAAAGAGTGGCAAGCACGAGATTGTTGTGGTGCTCCGGCGGGATGCAATTTTCTCGTGTTTCTAAATTTATCTTTAAACCCATTAAATTTAAAAAAAAAAGAAAAAAAAAGAAAAGATGATTAAACAAAACCCAGTTTAGTTGTTCAGCAATGAAATAAGAATATCATTAAAATTATTGCCGTTTGTTAAAAATAATCACTTCCCAACAACAATTGCTGATCGTCTGAAACTTTTCCAAGCAGTGTGGGTCACCAACATGTTTAATTAAGTAAGGAATTATTGCAGTTAATTTTGATTCCTGAAATACATCCCTTGAATCAGCTTGTTTTATTTTATTCAGGCGGAAGCTCTGTGACTCCACAAGAAGGGACAATCTCCAATGGAGAATGCGTCATTACCAACTCGGTCTCGGATGAACAAGTGTTTCTTGACTTGGAGGTGAGGCTCCCTACTTTACAGTTCTGATATCTTACTATTATTTTGTCATCTTGCCAAATGTTCACCTTAAAGGCAGTACACATGATTGGTATCTCGAAAAATCAGAAATATTTACAGATTTACACATAACTTGCATGATATAAACATGATGACGGCAGAAAACTTCCCCTGAAATGGTTTTGTCTAAATTATTTTTTGTCTCGCAAGACGTAAAATCAATTCGCCCCAAAAACATTTCGCCCTGGACCACTTCGTCCTGGACCACTTCGTCCTGAACAACTTCGCCCAAATGCCATTTCGCCCCAAAACACTTCGTCCAAACACTACTTTGCCCAAAAGGCCACTTCACCTAATACACATTTTTTAATTGGTACTTACCGCCATTTTTTGTATCTAGATTGGAGAACCCTACCATTTTGACCTGTTCCACACCGAGCGCAATCCTTGTTCATCCGAGTTCTTCTTACAAGTTCAGGGGGTTGTTTTTCTTACCCTGGACCCCGAACGCCCTCCTGTAGACTACGCTGTCACCGTGAGCGAAGATTTCCATCTCAGCGGCATTTTAGAGTCGGTTTGGGTGGCCGACGTGTTCTCAAAAGGGCCAAACTTTCGCGTCACTATCACGAGCGGTATGTCGGACCTGCGATTTAACCAACATTTTATCTAAAGGAGCGCGTCCAGATTACAATTTTGAGCCCCCATTTTCCCCATGGGTGTTGAGATTTTGATACTACACTCGACCAAAAAAGTTCTGTCACCAGTAAGACATTTATAGATATTTATTATTAAATTGGATTTAATGTAGGAAAATAATATATCAAATTTTAGCTGACCCCACACTCCTTTGTTGCATTCCTGTTCCGTGAAGCTTGCCACCATGCACTCTGTTGAGCTCTATTCCTTTGAGGGATATGTTCAGCTAAAATTTGATATATTATTTTCCTACATTAAATCCAATTTAATAATAAATATCTATAAATGTCTTACTGGTGACAGAACTTTTTTGGTCGAGTGTATATCAATTGTCATATTTTCCTCATTATCATTCTGAAATTCACCGCTCTTAATCCGTATATTCGGGATATCGTCAAATACCACCGATGTTTTGTAAACTAATTAATACCTCGTTCCATAAAGCAGTGCAGAGATTACACCAACCTTTTTGCTTCCACATCCAAATTGGAGATTGCAAATTTCCTGTTTTCTTCCCACGGATAGAATTTTGGGGAGGTATTTTATATGATTGTTAGGTTAGAACGAAATCGATTTTCTGTAGAGAAGAAATCTGAACACGCTCCTTTAAAAATAAATTTTTATCATTCTTGTTTTTTAATCTTATAAAACACAAAGGCAACGAAGCTAGACACTTCACTCTGAAAGACAACACGGCACAAAATATTGCTGACGGTGCAGCCCCGGCAACCGACTCTCCGCCAGTTACCTATTCCGTGAATGGTACAGACTTCATTATGTGTGACTCGGTGCCACAGATAGGTGAGTGCATTTGCAGAATAGGGGTGATTTTTGTTTTTAAATATTTCTTTTAAACTTTTGTTTTACTGCTGTCTTCAGGTCTTGTTAAATGCATTTGAATTAATTTCAATAAAATGCATGTGGGATGTGAAAGACAGACTACATGATTGCAAAACTTTTAAAACCAGAAAAACATGATTTGGGACACTCTGTATAAGAACGTTTTTTTGTTACTTTTCTCTCAGTGCCTGAACCAAACGAGAAATCGCAACAAATCTTCAATATTCACACGGACAAGGCACTTGTCACCCTTGCTACTGAGATAGACTGTGAAGTAGCCGCGTCATACTTACTGAAGATCAGCGTTGTTGATGTCAACGCGGACCCCCAACAAGAAGGCATGCTCACGATTAAGGTGATCAGATTGTTACTGTCAGACCTCTAAAGCCCTTTAGGCCAAAAAAGAAAAACTATGTTTTCATTCTCCTTCGCTGCGCTCATACGCATGAAAAACAGTTTGATTCTAATGAATGATTAGAATAACAAAGAACATTGGATTTAAATGTTTTATTGGTACAGCATGGGAATCGGATGGCGGCTTTTATACGATCATTGAAACGAAGGAAACTAAATTTAGCGTTAGCACGGCACTTGCATCCTCAATCACACATGGAGATAACGACGTTTTGTGGCTATGTGGAATAATTACAGGGAGAGGAAACTCTTACAAAACACGCGTGCGATTGAACAAAAACAACTCAATGCATAGCACTTTGAACAACGCACACGACGCATGTAGGAATTAAAATACTCCGCAAAATGGCCAAACGGCGACATTTATTGCCGAAGAATTTGAAGGAGCTTGTCTAGATCACATTTTTGAGCCCCCATTTTTCCCGTGGGTGTTGAGATTTAGATACCATATCACGTGTCATATTTTTCTCATTACCATTCTTTTTGCGGTCTCAATCCGTACATTTTCAAGGATATCATCAAAGAACCACCGATGTTTTGTAAACTAATTTATCCGTTACATAAAGCAGTGCAGTGATTACACCAACTTTTTTGCTTCCACATCCAAATTGGAGATTACAAATTTCCTGTTTTCTTCCCATGGATATTATTTTGGGGAGGTATTTTATATTATTCTTAGCTTAAAATGAAATCCATTTTCTGGAAAAATCTGAACACGCTACTTTAATTCCTATGGCTTGTTTTGTTATGTTTTTATTTACAGATTGACTTGACTGACGTAAACGACAACTGTCCCGTCGTCAATAAAAACGGTCTGGAGTTTTTCCCTCTGCCTGTACTTCAACAAGCACCCCTTGACCAAGTGATCGTTTCGGACGCAGACAGCGGAGTAAACGGCGAGATTACGTACCATACTTCGGACATAATACAGATGTGAGTATGGTTGAAATACAGTGAAAAATTACTATGGGTTTTGTTACAGTGAAACTTGTCTATAGTGGCCACCCTCAGGACCGTAAAAAACTGGCCACTATAAAGAGGTGGCCTCTTTATAGAGGTTACTTACGCATTATACACATGGCACTATATGCAGGTGGCCTGTTTATCAAGGTGGCCTTAATAGCAGGTTTCTACTTTGTTCAGTTGTGCATTCATGAAACATTGAGAGGAAAATTGTGTTCTTAGGGAAACCTGAGGGAGTATACCACGTACTGTGCCTTATAGCTCAGCTGATAAGAGCATCTGCCAGGTGTGTCTAAGGTCTTGGGGGAAACCTGAGGAGTATACTACTGTGCCTCATAGCTCAGCTGGTAGAGCATCTGCCCAGTGTGTCGGAGGTCTTGGGGAAAACCTGAGGGAGTATACCATGTACTGTGCCTTATAGCTCAGCTAGTAGAGCATCTGCCCAGTGTGTCGGAGGTCTTGGGGGAAACCTGAGGAGTATACTACTGTGCCTCATAGCTCAGCTGGTAGAGCATCTGCCCGGTGTGTCGGAGGTCTTGGGGAAAACCTGAGGGAGTATACCATGTACTGTGCCTTATAGCTCAGCTAGTAGAGCATCTGCCCAGTGTGTCGGAGGTCTTGGGGGAAACCTGAGGAGTATACTACTGTGCCTCATAGCTCAGCTGGTAGAGCATCTGCCCAGTGTGTCGGAGGTCTTGGAGGAAACCTGAGGAGTATACTACTGTGCCTCATAGCTCAGCTGGTAGAGCATCTGCCCAGTGTGTCGGAGGTCTTGGGGGAAACCTGAGGGAGTGTACCACTGTGCCTCATAGCTCAGCTGGTAGAGCATCTGCCCAGTGTGTCGGAGGTCTTGGGGGAAACCTGAGGGAGTATACCACTGTGCCTCGTAGCTCAGCTGGTAGAGCATCTGCCCGGTGTGTCAGAGGTCTTTGGGAAAACCTGAGGGAGTATACCACTGTGCCTCATAGCTCAGCTGGTAGAGCATCTGCCTGGTGTGTCAGAGGTATTGGGGGAAACCTGAGGGAGTATACCACTGTGCCTCATAGCTCAGCTGGTAGAGCATCTGCCTGGTGTGTCAGAGGTATTAGGGGAAACCTGAGGGAGTATACCACTGTGCCTCATAGCTCAGCTGGTAGAGCATCTGCCTGGTGTGTCAGAGGTATTAGGGGAAACCTGAGGGAGTATACCACTGTGCCTCATAGCTCAGCTGGTAGAGCATCTGCCCGGTGTGTCAGAGGTCTTGGGGGGAAACCCGAGTGAGTATATGACTGTGCCTCATAGCTCAGCTGGTAGAGCATCTGCCCGGTGTGTCAGAGGTCTTGGGGAAAATCTGAGGAGTATACCACTGTGCCTCATAGCTCAACTGGTAGAGCATCTGCCCGATGTGTTAGAGGTCTTGGGGAAACCTGAAGGAGTATACCACTGTGCCTCATAGCTCAGCTGGTAGAGCATCTGCCTGGTGTGTTAGAGGTCTTGGGGAAACCTGAAGGAGTATACCACTGTGCCTTATAGCTCTGCTAGTGGAAAAAATTGCTGAGCAAATGTTTGTGCTTAGCCAATGTTGACAGACTACCAATAAAAAGTAACATGAAATTTAGCTGGTAGCAATAGTTGCGTAGAACATGTCTGGTAGACCCAACAAGGTCACAAGCCTAGACAATTGGTGCAGATGAAATTTACGATGCTTCACATGAATGGTGTGAAATTAAGCTGCTCCGCGGTGGCTAATTTGCAGAATATTGGCCGTTGCAAAAATATGCGCTTCTTTTTTAAAAGTATATTTTGGGTTCAAATCATTACAGACCAATTGTCAACGACACTTTCACAATCCTGCAAGTCACGATAACAGCCGTTGACGGCGGAACCCCTGCACGCGGCACCGTTGTGAACATCGCCGTAACTATCAGCAATACGTGCCTCTACGACGCCATTAACGAACCGGTGGAAACCAAGATTTTTATTGATGTGTCAACCGGGAACCTGAATCTGCGAGTTCCTAAATACTATTTATACGTGTTTGGTAAGTCATTAAAGGCTCATTGTATCATTTGCAATGACCCAATTTTGTTTTTCATGAGTTGACAAGAAAAACCTTACTCAAATTTAGATAGCAATGGTAACAAACACCACATGAATTTATTTCCGTCCAAAATGGTATTTCATGCTGGAAATTGTCAACCGAACGTGGTTTTCTAAAAAAAGTCCCATGCACAGGACTTTTTTACAATTCACTTGTACACAAAATCCACATATAGATTTTCAAGGTTTTCTGAAGCATTGATGCATCTATGTAGCTAAAATTTCTTCAGGCTAGTTTACCAACATTCTTCCTTAGATATGTTACACTCTTATTCCACGAATCTGTAAATGTTGCAAATGATACATAGGACCTTTAAAGCCCTTTAGGCCAAAAAAACAAAACTATGTTTTCATTCTCCTTCGCTTCGCTCATACGAATGAAAAACAGTTTGATTGTAATGAATGAGTCGAATAACAAAGAACATTGGATTTAAATGTTTTATTGGTACAGCATGGGAATCGGATGGCGGCCTTTATACGATCACTCAAACGAAGGAAACTAAATTTAGCGTTAGCACGGCACTTGCATCCTCAATCACACATGGAGATAACGCCGTTTGCAACAGTTTTCCAATCCTGTAATGTGCCGTTAAATGACCTTTATTTTTCCTCTCCAGATTGTAAAGATGAACTTGGGCTACGAAGCGGCGTCATTCAAGATCGTATGGTGTCTGCCTCTTCTGTTTATGATGAACCGCATACACCTAACAGAGCCAGACTATACGCAAAACCCACCGATGACGGAACTATTGGAGCAGGTAAATTGGAGCTTCTAATTTATTTTTTTTGAATTTTTTAAAAATTTTATATAAATTTTCTTTTCATTTCCTATAATATTTTTATTTCAAATAAAAAAATTATAGGAAATGAAAAGAAATGTTTTGTTTTTGTTTTGTGGTTTGGTCCCTGCTTTTGTAAGTTTCCTTCATAAAAAACTGTTATTCTTATTCCACGAATCTGTAAAACGTTTTATCTTGCAAATGATACATAGGGCCTTTAATCCTGAAGAGGACCATATGATTTTTACTCTCTTGAAACCATCTGTTCGTCAGGCTGGATCGCCAAAACGACCGACACCAATCAGTGGATTCAGGTTAACATGAGGGCGGTGTTCATCTTCTCTGGTGTTAAGACGCAAGGCGTCGGTGACGTGGAGTCGTGGACCCAGACCTACTACGTTGCGTACTCCAACGATAGCAGCACATGGTACACGATTCAGGCTGAAGATGGCAGTAATAAGGTTGGTCTATAATATTTTTTGGTTTCTTGTCGGTTTTTCATCTTTACCGTAATTAGCGTAAATTTTAAAGTGTTGCGTATATTATCTTTAATTATATATTGTGCTGTTGTTTTCTTGAAACATTTTTGTTGACCTTAAAGGCACAGGCTCGTCAGCAATGTGCGCATGCCAAATTCGTGCCACGAAATAGCAAAGGCATGGAGCTGCGTATTTCGTAGCACGAATGATAATATTGTTAGTAGTCATTTCCACTTTTTAAAGTTGTTCACAGGCAACGTTGACATGAACACCGTCACCGTTTCGCACTTTGACGAAGTCTACGCTCAGTATCTGCGCATTCTTCCGCAGTCATGGCACAAGCAGATTGGTTTGCGAGCCGAGATTATTGGCTGTACGACAGAAAGACGTTTCAGGCGTGAGTATTGTCACAATCGCATGGTATTAGTTGAGTCCGTACAATGGTATTAGTTGGGGGGCGTACAAGCCTTCACAAGTCCACCACAAGTCCCTGGGTTTTAATTCAAGCTATAAGCTATTCAAATGAACTGCAAATGGCTCGGGCCATTATTACTCGTCCAGGCCCCTATCCGGTTTTAAACGTATGTTTAATGCCTAGCGTACATCGACATTGCAACTGGAAGCAACTCAACTGATCAGTTGCTGTCGATGTGTGCGAAGCATGCTCATCGACAGCAATTGATTCGTTGCGCAACTAGTGGCAACTGAGAACGTCCAGTTTTCAAAGAGCACACATCGACACAGCAACTCGGTAAAGCCTACAGTACATTGACATTGCAACTGGAAGCAACTGTTGCTTGTATTTGTTGTCGATGTGCACGCACGTATTCAGACACACACGTGCAACTGACGACAACTAGTTTCAACTACGCGTACATCGACGCAACTGACTGCAACTGAGTACAACTAGTTGCCAGAAAGTAGAACATGAGTAACTCACGGCAACTGGGATTTTTCCAGTTGCCAGTAGTGGCAAGTGTGCGCACATAGACCTTTTTGAGCAACTGATCAGTTGCTCCCAGTTGCTGCTAGTTGCTTCCAGATGCGGAAAACACCATGCAGTTGCCACTAGTTGCTTCCAGTTGCAGTGTCGATGTACGCTTGGCTTAAGACTGGCCATATATTAACCCTTGCATGCATGAATCCTTCTGGAATGCTTATTTTGTCCAATTGAGGGTCTCTGTGCTTTATTTGTGATAACATTTTCAAATGAAAAGACGCGCGACGTAATACAATGGCTCGGCATCTGAAAGGAGGCTGCCAGCTAATTTGAATTTTGCCAATAAATTGCTATTTTAACCACTTAAACTGGACATCATTATTAGATTTATTAAAGGAGTGTGACCAGATCACTTTTTTTTACCCATAACTCCCCGGGACTTACCTTATGGGTCATGAGATTTTTATATCATAACATCCGTTATATTTTTCTGATTACGAAACTGAAACTCCCGCGCTTCTAGGCCGCATATTTCCGAGGATATCGTCGAAAATCCACCGATTATTTGTAAACTAATTTTCCAGTATCAACGTTTATCCGCTGAAAGCATACTCGATAGTTTTGTTCAATTTTTTACTGGAAATTGCGAATGTTTTCGGGTTTTTGGGACATGGGAGGTGTGTATGGGAGTTACTCGATAATATTGGTAAGTTACATCGAAAACTATTTTCCAGAAACTCTGGTCACGCTCCTTTAAAAGCTAACTCAAGTTTATTTTAGGGCAATTCCGGAAATTCAAATTTACACTTCAGAGACTTTGAGGGCTTGTAATGCTTCACGTATTCAAGTTGTTTGATTTTAAACACACGTTCTTCAAGCATCATTGATGGAAGTGTAATTCCTGAAAATCTGATTGTAATGCCTTTCTCAATATGCGTCGTACATCCAAAAATATCTCGGTTACGTCCGAAACCGAGGGTTTTGGGGACCCTGCACACTTACCAAGAATGAGATTGCAATCACTTTTTCAGGAATTACACTTCCATCAATGAAGTGTAAATTTGTCTCTGAAGTGTAAATTTGAATTTCCGGAATTGCGCTTCACAAGCTAACTCCTAGTGCCTGAAACCATATTAACATGCATGCCTAACGATACACTGATTTTCATTGCATGTGCAAACCCTTAGACCTAACACAATGTGTTCGCTGCGAGACTACGTACTACTGTATAGGGGACGATGTGCAACGCCCATGCGGGCGCTGCGATCCGCCGTCAAATTCCTGCGACCGGTCCCCATCGGAGCACTCATTTGGGCACGCTTTCGAATGTGTGTCTTGCCCCATAGGATGGGTAGGTAGTTGCGTTTTTCTGAAACATTTCTGAAATCATGTAGCTAAAATTTCTGCAGGCTAGTTATAAGCCCCAATACATCATTTGCAGTTACCCAAAATTTTACTTCACAAGTTGACAAGAAAAACAAGACTAAAAGTGTTGATAGCAATGGTAACAAACACCACATGATATTTTGTTTTCCCGTGCAAAATTGTACCTTTGTGGGAGAAATTGCCAACTAAAGGTGCTTTAAAAAAAATTGTATACAGACTATTTTTTACCATTCTGTCAACACCAAAACATGCATGGATTTTTCTGAAGTATTACTGCATCTATGTGGCTGAAATTTCTACAAGGCAGTTTATCAACATTATTCTTTAGTTATGTAATGCTGTTGTTTCTGTTTTAAAATTTTCCAATCACGTAATCTGTCTTTACCAACATTCTTCCAGGAATCCATAAAAAGATTCATCTTACAAATGATATACTAGGCTTTTAAAGGCCCACTGTATCATTTGCAATGACCCCGAAAGTTAATTAACGAGTTGACAGGGAAAACCTTCCTCAAAGTAAAGATTTAATTGGTAGCAACTATCCAATGAAATGTTTCTGCCCGAGATGATATAATTTTACAAGAAAATAATTTATAAAGATGAAATTAGTTAGATCGTTTGCAAACGATTTACTTCTCATCTGGGCGGTCCGAAATTGGCGCTGTGTACTGCGTGTGTGCTGTTCCAACGCATGCATTTTTAACTTGGTCGCGCGCACACGCAGTATGACAAAGCGAACATTTGAAACACCCTGCAAAACGCATATGGATTTTCATGTTTTTTGACAGAGCTGAAATTACTTCGGATGAGTTTGTTAACATGGTAAATGTCTTTCTTTTGATTTATAATGGTTTTATTCCCAGAATCGCTCAAAAACCAGATAATCTGTAGGGTCTTTAAAGGGTCCGTGAATTCAAGCTCATTCTTTGGAATATTTATGCAAGATTATTATACTAACAAGGCATTGCATGTGTTAATTTTGGTTTGAAATCAAAAGAGGGCACATGAAAGTTGGAAGTTATGTGTAATGATTGCATTCTACATGTTTTATTTTTACTCAAAGCTATGTAAAGAAGGATACGCCACACCCTGCCCAACGTACCACTATGGTCGATGCAATGAAACGGTACGTGAGTCAATAAGACACATACATATGTAGGGATAACATGCTACTATCTGAACCACGATCCAGAAACAACATCACTGATAAATCCTTCACCATCGCCGCACCCAAAATCTGGAACACTCTATACCATTTGACATTAGGACACAGGTCACTGCCTCTTCGTTCAAGAAACATTTAAAATCTCAACTATTTCCCACTGCTTGAGTTTGTTGCCAGAGCGCCATGATCTATATGGAATGGCGCTATATAAGAACCTGTTATTATTATTATTATTAAAACTGCCACCCCGCACATTCCATAACAACTGTGGACATTCCTTTGTTCCAAAATGTCGCATTTTTTCCAAAATGAAAACAATTTTGTTTTACCAAAATCTAAATACAGGTAGTTCTAAACTTAATCCCTCAAAATAATCACTTATTCATACTTAATAATTGGACAAACTCGGGACAAACTCGGGACAAACTCGGGACAAACTCGGGACAAACTCGGGACAAACTCGGGACAAACTCGGGACAAACTCGGGACAAACTCAAAACTCCGGACAGACTTACAACAGACTCACGATAATCTCGCTTTGAACTCTTGATAGAGAAGGCCTACAGCTTTGTAGGCTTTCTGACCTAAATCTAAAAACACTACATCTGCTACGTACACGGATATTAGTCTATAATACGCACAAAGCATGATACATGTACATGTACTTTGGTTTATTCACATACAGTTCTGTCCCGAGAAGTGCTCTCTGTGCGACCCTGGCACTGCCTGCTTCAGGGGAGTGCAGTCCATCTGCCCTCAAGGCTACTTCTCACGAGGTTTTGATACAGGTAAGATGCAAAAATAAAAATTAGGCAGACTGGCTGAAATAAAAATTAGGCTGAAAATCGATGTATCAGTTTTTGATATGCGTATCAGTTTTTGATATGTGTAAGGCATATTCTGAAAATCCATGTGTACCAATTTCTGTATTGCAAGCCCTGCACAGGATGTGAAAATTACACTACTCACAATAAGTTAGGGATATAGTATGGTGTATGCCCACCCCCCAGGGCCCATTGACAAGTGGATGTCATGCGTGACCAAAAATTAACGTAAAAGGTTTTTGTTTTTACTGTCATGCACTGTACATACGTCTGTGAATAGGGTATTGAAAACACACAAAATAAAAAAGAGTATTTTATGCAATATCCTATTCATTAGATCATACCTACTTGGGGTCTGTTTCAGGGTCTCCCTGAATCCCGTCCCTGAATGTTTTCCCTTTACACCGCGCCGCACCGCGCAGTTTTTCCAGTCGAGCATCGGGCGATCAAGCATCACCGGCACCCCGGAAAAGAGACATCGTCATGGATTTTAAATGAAATTTTGAAGGTGTAAGTGGTCGATTCGAAACCATAATTGTCAATTTTGTATCCTTGTGGAAACATTCCTTTGGGCTTTGTTCTCATGTACAAATTAGTTAAAGTGTCGAGAAAATAAATTCAAAACTTGTAGGGACGTTTTTGTTGTTGCTGGAGGACATGCATGGTTGCACATTTTGCACTTACATTGTTGACCAATTGAAAGATCAAAAGTTGCCCCTCAAGATGGCAGCTATTCGATACGGTCTATATTTGTTTCTGACATCAGAATTTTGCAAACCGTGCCAGCCGGGAATGTACAACAACTTCACCGCGCAACCAGCCTGCGAGAACTGCCCAGCAGGGTACCACAGCACAGAGGCCAAGAGCTCATGCGCACCCTGCGTCATCACCGCGTGGTCCGTCGGTGACGGAACACTGTGCAAGTCGTGTACCGGTCCGGCTGAATGTAAGTAGAAATGCAAAATGTTCTAGGCTTAGTTTCATAAAATTTGTTAGCACATCTGCTTTCAGAGCACATTAAAGTTGCACTGTCTGATTTTAGGCCCATTTGAGCGTCAACAATATTTTTTAAAGTTAAATTGCTATTTTTCCAGAATAGAAAAAGTTATCAGCTTTTATTTGGTACCAAGGATGTAAAAATCTGTCAAGGATTAATGCCAGTCGATTAAAAACAAGAAATAATAAAAGACAGGCCCTGTCTTTTATTCGGGTCATGACGTAAATGTACATATATACGAACCCGCACACAATCGAGGTCCGCCTAAACCAGGAAGCACCGTAACTGTGTGGACTTACACAGGTTCGCAGACGAGTTGTCTCAGCATTTAAAAAAGGATATTAAAGGGAAGTGGGAAGAGGGTTAAAAAATATATATAAGGTGTGTAACGATGCCCTTAAACGATTTGTGGAGTTAGGGCGAAATCCTGCGTTTTGTTTTTGAGTAAAAAAATATTTTCGGCAAAATTTCGTACAGTGCACGAGTACAAAGCGAGGTTCGCATAGTGTATGTGGTAACGGTCTGCGTGTGCATATGTGTGTGCATTGTACACATACTATGTACATATGAGCGTTCTCGCCCGTTTCAAGAAAAAAGCTTGTATCTCCAATTCTCGACTTCAGAAATTTAAGTTTTTTATATTTTTCGTTACAGAGACACGTAAGCTTCGTTCGCTTGTGTGAAATAATTGTTTTGATCCTTTCACCCAAATACGGACAGTGCAACTTTAAAAGGATTTTTATCTTTTCATAAAACCTGTTGTCTGCTATTGCTGAACAATCCTGTGCTAACAAGAATGTTTTTGTGTTAACGACAGATTACATGATTGGAAAACATTTTTAAAAAGGAACAACAGCAACGCGTAACTAAAGAATAATGTTGATAAACTGCCTTGTAAAAATTTCAGCCATTACTGCATTTACGCTTTTTACGGTGTTTGTTACCATTGCTATTAACACTTTTAGTCATATTTTTCTTGTGAACTGAAATTTTGGCTAACAGCAAATGATGTATTGGGCTTTATTTATTGACTATCGTCCTGTCAACAGTGTTGTCCATCTTGCCTCTCCAACAGGCCCATGCATGTCAGACCCAGCCCCATGCACTGAGGGGGTGATCTGTGTAAATAAAGGCTACGGAAACCACATCTGTGGGGGCTGTCCTGAAGGCTACATGGAAGACAGTCAGGGATGCGCTGATATTAACGAGGTTTGACAGTAGGGTTGAAGTAAAATCCATCACAACTCCACCACAAGTCCCCTCTAAAACCCCTGCCTGCAGGGTATAAAAGGAACTCGACAGGGACCCTCCAGCTGCCCATCCGGGCTGTGAGAATCGGCCGGCACCCTGCCGGATGCCGCAGGGGGTCCCGGGACACCGCCAGGGCAACTGACGGGTGCCTGCCGGACACCGACCGATAAACGGGCCAAACATTTCGCAAATGTTCTATGAAAGCCGCCCGAGTACCCGCCGGCAAATATACATTCTGACTGTGGAGCGGTGCCCCCCCCGACTTCGGAGCCCGGCCGGGGCCTAGATCGGCTAAATTTCAGAATGTTAATGAGAAAAAATATGACAACTGGTATGGTATCAAACTCTCGACACCCATGGGGAAAAATGGGGGACTAAAAAATGTGATCTAGACATGCTTTTTAAATGGACTTGGGACGGATTCGGGACGGATTCAGGACAGACTCAGGACAGACTTGGGACACATTTGGGACGGACTTGGGATAGCCCCCAACCCAACCACACCCGACTACGCCCACTTATACAATGCAAATTTTTTTTTAGCACACAATATCTTTTTCTACATTGCAGTGCAACATAGCCACTCCATGCCAATTCTCCTGCATTAACCTCTCCCCGGGCTACGAGTGCACCGGTTGCCCGCCAGGCTACCAGGGAAACACGCCACATGGCATTGGAGTGGAACACGCACTGGCAAACCAACAAGTATGTGTATTTTGCAGTTCATGACTGTTCAATGTAGGATTGGAATTTAAAAATCCAATTTATTTAAATATTAGGTTATGATTTTACGATCTTCCGATAGTAAGGATCAATTTCAGTGATTTTTATACGTGAATCAAATGTAATTTTTCTTTTCTTTTTCCTTTTTAGAAAACAATTGTTAATCAAAGTAATTTTCTTTTAACTTATCTAGTAAGCATGTTGTCATCTGCTTAAACTGAGTAAACTGTGCTGTGAAATTTCCCCTGAGATGCCATAGAATGAACTGGGGCCAATTTCATCAAGAAAATTGCTTAATACAAAATTTAATTCCTTTGCAAAAACAGGATTAGCAGTTCAAATTGTAGTCAACTTGTGTTCTTTGCAAAAGTAGCAGTCGATAGCAAGAACACCAGTCAATAGACCGATCCAGTAAGCTCCTCCCTTTTTGGAATTAACCAACCAAAAAGTGGATCTCCATTTTTGTTACCGGAGTCCTAAAATTTTTGTGCACAAAGCTACGGCAAAATGCAGCACGAGTGACGCAAAAACACCATAAACATCATTTTGATCAGCGCAGAGGACCATAGCCGGTTTTAAATGGATTGTATAAGACTGGCCAAACCTACTTTTAATCCCTTCGTGTTTTTGTGTAAATCGGTAAAACTCACCAAAATTAGCTTGTCGTTTTGCTATGTTGTGCATTCACTGCGTTTTAGATGTGTGTCGAGTTGTTTTTGTTCTATCGCGCGCGTTACACATAATGCAGGCGTGTTTTACGTGCACGCATACTTAAGAGAACATTTTGCTTTTGAGCGTGCAGTTTCTGTGTTCGTGTGCGTGTTTTAGTACGCGCTGACCAGGGCACGAATGCTGACGCACGGCGCGGCCACGCGACCTTACTGCACACGTGCCTCACATGTCGTGTGGCATGTTGCTAGGCAATTGCTAAATGGGCGGAGCTTACTGGATCGGTCTATTGTAATACACATCACTTACGGTTTTGACTGCTAGCCCATTCCTGCAAGGCAAATAAAGCATTTTAAAGTGTTAAGCAATTTTTTTTGCTAAACATTTTTATGAAACTAGCCCCAGATATTATTAATGCGACCATTATAAAATTTCTTTCCTAGGTGTGTACAGATATTGATGAATGTGCTGTCGACAATGGAGGCTGCGACCCTATCGCCAAATGCCACAACACTTTGGTATGCTTATTGTGAAATACCCTGTTTTTCAGAAAATACCATTTCCACAGTGATTAGGCACCACAACAAATACGATGTTCTTTACTTTGCTCATTTGTGCATACATGCAACACCGAGAGAAAGGTTGTGTACTTTGGGGGAACCTGAGGAAGTATACCAAATGTTTTTATATAACAGTAGATCCTTGTCGTTCAATATTTAATCCATTTAATGCTATGTCACTATACCATGCAATTTTGTTCCATTTGCCGTGCAATTTCGTTCCATACGTTTTTTTTCCATTGTACGATGTGCCTACTGTATGTGCGTGTCAAATGTGACGACCCCTGACACAAGAACTGTTTACAACTCATAAGCAACATGGCGGGTTTTGTACTTATGACGGATAATGAAATAGATGAGCTTTTGGACAATTCTGATGCCGCTAACATCAAAATAAACTCGTAGGGTAAGCCTGAATAATTTGTTTAAAAAGGTAGGATGACAGGGATCTACTTGGGCGTCACATAAAACAAATAATAAATGTTTTAATTCGTGCAATGGGAGGAATATTTTCATTCGGTGAAAGATGGAATATGTTCCATTGAACTTGGCTCTGCCTCATTGAACGGAACATTCCATCTTTCACCTCATGAAAATATTCTTCCCATTGCACTCATAAACATTCATTATTTGATTACAAATGTGGACAATGTCCATGAGTTTGGGAAATCTGGATGCAGTGAAAAACAACTTGGCTCTACCGGGATTCGAACCACGGACCTTCTGCTTAACGTGCAGACGGCCTACCAATTGAGCTATGAAGCCAACTGGTAGTTTCGGAACACGGTAATGCAATTGTTCCTCACTGATTGGGATTGGCTATCACGTGAGCTTAGCAAACCCTACAGAGGGATAAACCCTTCAATGAGATAACCACCCCTGTCAGAGTTCACCTAAGATACGACCCAAACCCTAGTCTGTGCTACTCTGTCGAGTTGTGGGCGGAACCAGACCGCGCTAATGACCTACTCACGTGAGTGATGAAGGACAGTCGTTTGCAAAATTGGTCTCATCGTACTGCTGCTACCGGTAATGCATTCTGTCTATCCTATCAGCTGTACAGTGTACCTTGTGCTTGCCGCACGTACATGTAACGAGCGCATCTGATCTTGATCGCTGATTGTCTTCCCTGACTTTTTGGGGGAATATTGGCTCAAAACAAACCGCACAATAGAGGGCGAGCGATACGATAACAAACAAACGACAACTGTCTTGGAGCCAAGACTACCCAAACCCCTGCCCGGCTTGCCCCAAGGACATCATCCCTGAAACAAATCATCTATTCGTACTCGAATGTTTTTATCACAAACATCCTCAATTACACGTGGAGATAACGCCATATTTAACAGTTTTCCAATCATGTAAATCTATTTTAAAACCATTAATATTTTTGTAATATTTTTTAGGGAAGTTATAGTTGTGGTTTTTGTCCACCTGGTTACCTTGGTAACGGCAAGATCGGCTGCACTCCCGGTGATTTTTGCGTTCTCGGTCGCGACGACTGTCACGAGAACGCGACATGCATCTCAACAGGAGCAGGAACGTTCGTGTGCGAGGTAAGAACGTTATTATTAGAATTGTGGTGTTTTTTTGTTTGTTTTTTGTTTTTTAAAACCTTTTCATGCCAAAGCTAGAATCATACTTAGACCATGGTTAAAGGAACGTATCTAGATCACATTTTGAAATCTTTTTTCTGCCATGGGTGTTGAGATTTTAATACTGTATCATTTGTCATATTTTTCTCATTAACCATTCTGAACTATTAATTGCGCCCTCGATCCTTGTATTTCCAAGGGTCGATTTCACATCACGTATCCCCAAACCGAAAACATTAACGCAATTCAGCAAGCCCTGCATGCAGCAGGGAGAACGCAGCAGTCATAGACGAAATGGTTTAGCCGGGACTGGACCTAACCATGTTCAACACAATTGTTGGGTGGTACCTTTACAGAATTGTGGCTCGTAAGACATCAACTGCTTTCTGGCGATCTTCAGAGGCATCTTAGGTTTAGCCATTGGATACTTGATCGTCCAAACAGGCCATGCCGTGGTTCAGGCCATGACTGGACGCCATTGAAGAAAGTGGCGCAAATCCCAAACTAGACCCTTGCATAACATTGATCACTGCTCAGTCAACCGGAAACATAATGACATGTTTAGGGTGTCATTTTAAAGAGGAGATTCCACCCTAACAGATAATATCTCCCGTTCATTCATACATGCCCTACTTCAGTCACAATTAGCGATAATATCTCGGCTTCGTTTTTTTTTTATCCACCCTGAATATTGTATTGATTACACCAACTTTGTTTGCTTCCACATCCAAATTGGAGATTGCAAATTCCTGTTTTCTTCCCATGGATAGTATTTTAGGGAGATATTTTATATGATTGTAAGGTTATAATGAAATCCATTTTCTGGGAATATCTGAACAACTTCTTTAACACGTTGTGTGAACGATACTAATGATTTGATTATGATCAGCCAGTATTTTATGGTCTTGTTTGATAGTGTAATACGGGTTGGGCTGGCAATGGTGTTCACTGTGGCAGGGATATAGATCTAGACGGACTTCCAGAGACGCAATTGCTGTGTAGTGGTACATCATGCAAAGCAGTGAGTAGTTGATGGGTCTTTCCACAGTAAAGGGGGCATTTTGGCAACACAGACCATATTTTCGAGGAAATACCTGAATCTGGTCTCAAAATAAAAGAAATGTTTTAGTTGTTCTGAAGAGATAACTTAGGCCCAAAAAGGGTTACAAATAGTGTGACAACTTAACATGCCTTTCTAAAAACTCCGTGTACAAATTTCCAATATACGCTCGTAACCGGGACGGACTCTTGGTTACATTTTAGGCCGTCCCGGTTACAAGTGTATATTGGAAATTTGTACACAGTGTTTTTAGAAAGGCATGTTGTCAAACTATTTGTAACCCTTTTTGGGCCTAAGTTATCTCTGCAGAACAACTGAAACTTATTTCTAGATTTTATTTTGAGACCAGACAAAGGTATTTCCTCAAAAATATGGTCTGTGTTGCCAAAATGCTCCCTTTACTGTGGAAAGACCCTTATGTGACTTGCACTACGAAAAACTACTTCAGGACAATGCTTATATTGCAACTGCTTAGAAAGTGGCAATGACATTTTTGTCAAACTGTAATAGGTGTACTGTATAGACTTTTCCCAGGATTCTTTCCCCGTACACGTCCACCATTGCTGGGATGCTCTTTTTCCAGTACAAAGACTGCGCGTTTTGCATTGTTAAATCGAACACCGCGCAACCGTGACGCGCGCAACGTGCTTTTCACACACACAAATTCACACTGAGCCTCTCTCTGCGCGTGATTGCCACGCGCGTCGCTTTGAGAAAAAGCGATGTGGAGGAATTTTGAATGAAACGATGCACTGAAAATCACTGAATTTTAAAAACACTTTCCGTCCAAGCTAATTCTGGGGAAGGAATTTGGTGTGAAACAATGCACCGAAAACCACAGAATTAGCTTGGACATATTGGACAGAAAGTTTTTTCATAATTAAAGGCAGAGGCTCGTCATCAATGCGCGCATGAGGCCAAATTCGTGCCACGAAATACGCAGCTCCGTAGCAAAGGCATGGAGCTGCGTAATTCGTGGCACGAATTTGGCGTCATGCGCGCATTGACGAGCCTCTGCCTTTAAGTTTCACTCAAAATTCACATCCCTTTGTCTCAAAGCAATTACACGCACGCAAAAGGCTGTGTAAATTCACCATTACAAGAAACGCGAAAATTGTTCGAAGTGACAACACAATGAGCATCATGACAGCAACTTTTGAAAATGGCATAAGCCCCATAGCCTTGCGTGTAATTATCATGTTGCGCAGCTTATGCAATAAAAAGTTGCGCAAACCGGCTTACGCAGTGCGTAAGGATTCGTGAAATCGGCTGCAGGTCTTTTCGGATTGTACTCGACTCCAGCACTGTGAATTGTTTCCACTGCTCCTCTATACCCCCTCCCCACCCTTCCCCACCCCTCCCCATCGCCACCCCTCCCAATCGCCACCCCTTCCCCACCCCCATCATCCCCATCCCCATCCCACTTGCTCCCCCAGTACTTCCACCCCATCCCTTCTCCCACCCCTGAAAACATCCGAGGAACTTCTTTTAAATTCCTAGCATCTTTGAGAAGCATTTGTACCTGTGTTTGTAGGATAACTGCCTCGAGCATCCAAACAGCGGACAAGAGGACGCCGATGGTGACCAGATCGGTGATATCTGTGATGAGGATGATGACAATGATAGCATTTATGATACCAAGGTAACGCAGCTTGGATTTGCAGGGAAATTTGATAACATAGACCCCGTTCTCACTGGAGAAATCGCTTCGTTCGACAAAGATTAGTTAATCATCGTTAGTTAATGAAGCGTGCGTTCACATCTCACATAACGGGTACCGATGGGGTACCGATGGGGTACCATCGGGGTACCATCGGGGTACCGATGGGGTACCGTGGCTGAGTCGTTTGGGTCATTGACTCGCAATCATGGGTGAAAACTTGGGGTTGCGGGTTCGAATCCGGCTACGGTACCTGTGCCCTTTGGCAAGGCACTAAACCACACTTCCTCCATCCTTCGGAAGGGATGTAAAGCCATTGGTCCAGTGTGTTAGGTAATAATAACGCACTCTAAAGATCCCAGAGCATTCTTTCGTGAAGAGCAAGGGGATTCCCCGGTGTCTCTGGCCATTTATAATTCTAATTCTTCATGGGTTTCCTCACGCTTGCGAGTGACAGTGCAATGAGCACTATTGAGGAATCCTTGGTATGAATACCAGAAAGAAATAATAATAATAAAATAAACGAAGATCGAATGAAGAGCGATATTGTTTACATTAGGCGGTCGCTAACGAAGATTGACTGAAGCTGTACATGCACGTCGAGCATCAAACTTTAAGTGTCTGACGCCCTGTGTGGTTTTGTGGTGTCAAGTGGTTAAGAAAATTGCATTTCGTTTTTGGCAGAGTTTACCGAAAGTGTCATCTTTATTTATTATTTTGCAGGATAACTGCCCGTTCACGGCCAACTACTTGCAAGAAGACGTTGACAAAGATGGCATCGGTGATGCATGTGATAATTGCCCCAATGACTACACACCAAACCAGCTAGATACGGATGGCGATGGACTGGGAGATGCATGTGATGATGATATTGATGGTGACGGTACGTACAAGATATCGGGGTGGCGTTATCCATTGACGCACCAACGTAAAGTGCATCTGAATTAACAATTAGCTGTATCAAGATGAATGGTAAAAAGTTGTCTACAGTCAACTTTTTTTTTTAAAAGCACCTTCAGTTGGCAATTTCTCCCACAAAGGTACCATTTTACACAGGAATCGTGTGGTATTTGTTACCATTGCTATCAACACTTTTACTCGTGAAGTAAATCTTTGGGTAAAGTTCTGCAAATGTTGTGTTGGGGCTCTAAACTTGTTGTATATTTATTTTGCACATTTTTAGAAACATTAACACATCAGTTTGGAAATGAGTCTTTCTACAATAAAGGAAGCATTTTGGCAACACAGACCATATTTTTTGAGGAAATACCTTTGTCTGGTCTCAAAATAAAAGAAATAATTTAAGTTGTTCTGAAGAGATAACTTAGACCCAAAAAGGATTACAAATAGTGTGACAACATGCCTTTCTAAAAACCCTGTGTACAAATTTCCAATATACGCTCGTAACCGGGACGGACACTTGTGTTACATTTTAGGCCATCCCGGTTACGAGCGTAGGGCCTATATTGGAAATTTGTACACAGGGTTTTTAGAAAGGCATGTTGTCACACTATTTGTAACCCTTTTTGGGCCTAAGTTATCTCTTCAGAACCACTGAAACTTATTTCTTTTATTTTGAAACCAGAGAAAGGTAGTTTCTGGAAAATATGGTCTGTCTTGCCAAAATGCCCCCTTTACTGTGGAAAGACTCCTAGATGTAACATAATTGTACCCCATTTTTGTGGATAAACCAAGTTCGTTTTAGAGGCCCTTTTTTAATTTCTTTGTCCAACAGGTAAAGATAACTCCATCGATAATTGTCCGTTGGTGAAAAATGTGGCGCAACCTGACGGAGACTCAGACGGCGTTGGGGACGCGTGTGACAATTGCCCCGACGTAGCAAACCCCGCACAAACGGACACGGACCAGAACGAATACGGTGACGCATGCGATGAAATCGATGGAACTAATAAAGACATGTATGTTCGAAGTCATGGTTTTAATTAAAGACAATTCGTAAATACCTCAGACAGTTTACGCATCCCTATTGGCTGAGAGTATGTCACGTGACCAGTCTTAAATGGACGATAAAGGCCGGCCAGTCTTAAACACTTTCTAGTTTCAATGACAGCCAAAGCGAACGAAGTGATAATTCGAAAATTATAACCACAGTTTGTAAAGATATATAACCATTCCTCTCAAAAAGCGGATTTTCAGAAATCGTTTTATCGTTTTATCATTTGCAGTGACCCAAAATTTTACTTCAAGAGTTGACATTTATTGATATCGTTCTCATTTATATCTAGAGATGGCGATGGCGTTCTGGATTTGAATGACAACTGCATCGACATTCCCAATGCGGATCAGACTGACACGGATGTTGATGGCACTGGTAGGTTAATTAGTTGTTATCGTTGCGATCAATTATTTTGTATTTTCTTCCATGCTTTGCATTTTGGCAACACAGACCATATTTTCCAGAAAATACCTTTGTCTGGTCTCCAAAAAAAGAAATAAGTTTCAGTTGTTCTGAAGAGATAACTTGTGCCCAAAAAGGGTTACAAATAGTGTGACAACATGCCTTTCTAAAAACCCTGTGTACATTTCCAATATACACTCGCAACCGGGACGGACACTTGTGTTACATGTACACAGGGTTTTTAGAAAGCATGTTGTCACACTATTTGTAACCCTTTTTGGGCCTAAGTTATAGAACAACTGAAACTTATTTCTTTTATTTTGAGACCAGACAAAGGTATATTCTGGAAAATATGGTATGTGTTGCCAAAATGCCCCCTTTACCGTGGAAAGACTCATTTGTATATTTAGCAGTTTGTGGTTGCACTGCACCATGTGAACCTTTTTTTTCTTTGGAAATGTGTTTTTTTTCTTCAGAAATTTGTTAAAGGGGCGTGTCCAGATCACATTTTTAAACCCCCATTTTCCCCATGGGTGTTAAGATTTTGATACCATATCATGTGTCATATTTTTCTTATTACCATTCTGGAATTTTGCATTCTCATTATGTATATTTTCAAGGATATCGTAAAGAAAACACCGATAGTTTGTAAACTAATTTATCTGCAGTGGTTCCATAAAGCAGTGCAGTGATTACACCAACCTTTTTGCTTTTACATCCAAAATTGGAGATTGCAAATTTTCTGTTTTCTTCCCATGGATAGTATTTTGGGGAGGTATTTTATGTGATCGTTAGGTTAGAATGAAATCGATTTTCTGGAGAAAAAAATCTGAACACGCTCCTTTAAAAATAAATCAGTAAAACTCAACTGGTGGATCAAATCCCAATTGTGACGAAATTAGAATGCAATCAAATTGGGAAATTTACTTTTAAAATTCATGTTTTAACGGTATTTTTTCTGTATACATTGAACAAAGATTTGAATAAAATTACCTCCTGGAATCATAACAGATAATCTAATTTTAAGATATACTTCCCACTTTTTCTGTATAAAAATCACCTTTTTTTTTTCAAAAATTGCATTCAGTTAGTGCACAAGATAACCATTCCCGCGCGTGCGCAGCGCCCCCCCTGTTGTCGCGCTTACGCACAGACCGCTCGCGCCGTAATTTTGTGCATTCTTTATGCCGTAATTTTATCATTTATTTATCTCAGAAATGCAACATTTGCGACAAAAGTGCAATGGGAAGTATATCTTAAAATTGGATGATCTGTTGATTCCAGGAGATAATTTCATTCAAATCTTTGTTCGACGTAGAAGGAAAAAATACCATTTTAACTACATGTATTACCCAGAAAGTGGTTTTTGTAGAATTTCTACGTTGGCATTTGCTAAAATTGAGCCCAAATAATATCTCTTCCTGTTGTCATTGCAGGTGATCTATGTGACGGTGACAAAGATGGTGACAGCGTAGCTGATGAAAGTGACAATTGTCCCTACGTCGCCAACGCCGGACAAGAGGACACAAATGGTAAATTCTAGGCTTGGCAACTAGGCTTCAATCAATCAATCAATCGTTTCTGCCTCGCAACGCGTCGATACGTGCTATGAGGGGTGCTTGCATTTAAGCACCTAATTCAAAACTCCCCACTTCGTGCCATACGGATAAACTGCAGTCTTTCAAGCTGGGTGGATGAAACTGTTTGTTCGAGAAGAGTTCCAATACGATCACCCGACTGTTTATATCTGTTGGAGTTAAATAACAGCTGTTTAGTGTGGCGGGAGTTTGGTTGGCGGATCGTATGGGCGACAAATTGTTGGCGTTGTTTGTTGATGTACATTGTACGTGATCAGATCACTCGTGTTGCAAAGGTTGAGGATGCGCTCGTTGGACGATTCCACTCGGGAATCGAGTAGAATCGATTCCACCTTAGGAATCGAAATCGCAATTCCAGATTTCTGAGGAATCGATTCCCAGTAGGAACCGATTCCCTTTAAGCAACATTCGATTCCCAGTGATAACTTGCTGGTTCCAGAAATTACCTAGCAATTTCGTAGCCAAAACACTGGACTTCTGCAAGAGTATTCAGCCTCTGATAATTTCCACATATAGGAATGTGTGTGGCACAGGCCGACATCATTTCATAGACGTTTAAGTGCCGCTCAGTGCCAACAAATAGGTCGTCATCTGCACAATGTGCAGTATGGTCAACGTAAGCCTGGTTTCCATATCATCGCAACAAATGCAGACAGTACCGCAAACTAGACGTAAACTGCAACGTAAACAGTCCGCAAAGTTGAATCAAGCTGATTGTTTCCGTCAGTGGTCTGCGTGTGTGTGTTGTAAACGATTATATATGGAAACTAGGTTTTAAACACGCTAATTGTAGTTAATGTTTCCCGTGAAAAATGGAGTCGATTCTGAATGGAATCGCAATTCTTTTTAGGAATCCGAGTCTACTCCGAAAATGCTGGAGTCGCCCAAGCCTATTGGCTACTCCAGCATTTTTTTTAGTTTGACTTTACGTCAAGGGTCTTGTGGGGGGAAGGGGGGACCTGAGGGAGTATACCACTGTCTTATTGACCCCCTTCGAACACGTGCGATTACGCCATTTTGGGAGTCAAATAATGCTGAGTCATTGTGGAAGCGATGTGCGTGCGCGTTGTGTGTGTCTTTGGTGGGCGTAACGCGGTTTAATTCACCAATGGGAGCCTCAGTATTTCGCGTTACGCGTGCTATGGACACACTCAACGCACACGCACATTGCTTCCACAATGATGCAACATTATTTGACTCTCAAAATGACGTCATTGGCACAAGCTCAATAGCTCAGCTGGTAGAGTGTCTGCCCAGTGAGTCAGAGGTCTCTGGTTTGAATCCCGATAAGGCCCTTACGATATTTCCCCTCATCCTAACTTTCGTTTTTCTATCAGGAAATGGTTTAGGTGACGTATGCGAGACAGATTATGACGGAGATGGCACGATCAACAGTGACGATATCTGCCCAAACAGCAAGCTGTACTACGCCACGGACTTTGCTACGGACTTTACGTCAGTGGAGTTTTACCCTGGTCTCGTTAATGGCACAAGCCCGGTCTGGGTCGTCACAGATCACGTGAGTAAGCTTTAGACTTCCGTGCGTTTTGGGTGTAGAAACATAAAGGTTATTCGCTTTCAAATGAGACATCAACTAACAAAATTGACAACATTTTAGTTATCGAACAATATTTCGAATTATTCAACTCACGTAAAGGTGTAAAAACGGCCGTATAAAAACGACGTTTTTCACAGGGTTATCGATGTCTAAATTACAAAGTATGATTTTGTTTTGATTAAAATAAATGTAAATGTCTTAAAATTATTTCTGAGAAAAGAATCGAATTTGCTGAGAACCACGGACAATATAATTTTAAAGGGCTCTTGATATGCCAAGTATCTTATGCACATTCTTTGAGGGATTATGTTTAGGAAGTCATTACTACTGTTCATTTCTATTTTTCTCAACGTTGACAATTCCTTCACACAAACTAACAAAAAGAGGGCGCTGTTTAGGGCATAACACTTAAAGGGGCTGTGTCACAGTTTGCGCATGCTAGTTGTGTACATCGTGTATTTAGCACATGCTGCATGGGCAGTGTGTTCGTTCACGAGTGTTTACAATACGTAGAATTCAACTACAATGTACATCGATTTGGCATCGCGCGATCAATGTTTGGAAAAAAACGTACAGTGGTGGCGGCCACGGTGTCTTTCTATGGACAGAAGATATGCTGTAAAATTGGTGTCAGGACCAAATAAGCATACCAGTTTTTATGGAAAACAAGGTTAAACAAATTGCTGTATCCAACCGTGTCATTCGTATCATTCGATGTCGTTTCTGTCATGTTTTGTCAAGTTTTTTGATGGGATGAGAAAACTCTTTTGACCAACGGCCGCACACCCGTTGATATCGATGTTTGGCGGCTTAAAAATACGGCAAACAGCACCATCTTAAGTTAAAAAGTAAGGCATCAGGGCAACCTGGACGTTGACAAGTACACCACTGCCAAAATTACTAAAGAATTATAAGGGATGGCAAAGATTGAATAGGATATGCAAAACCCAGCAACAAAATTTGAAAAAGTTAGCCCAACTTTTTCAGGTTTTGCTGTGCATTCACAAACCGTGACACATTTTTTCTAATGCATATAGTATTAAGGTACAGATTTGTACGATTGATGGTTAACTGGTTAAGGAACGCACAAAGTAAAGAGAAACATGTAACGCTTTTTTAGTGGGGCGCTTCACTCCAACTTTTTCTTCTTTTTGGTCATTCACTTAGGGTAAAGAGATACGCGAGGTTAGCAACACCCTCATGCCTTCAATGCTGATAGGTGCGGCCTCCATGGCGTCTGTCGATTACACCGGTACCATGTTTATCAACACCGACATCGGCAACAACTACATAGGCTTTGTGTTCGGTTACCAGACCAACCGAAAATTCTACGTGGTGATGTGGCGTCGTAGCAATATGAATAACCCTAGCAACAAAGCTGGCATCAGAGGAATTCAGATCAAGGTTAGGGAAAAAAGCTAAAAGTATTTTGGAGACACAAGTCCTTGAGAATTTACAATTCTTGGGTTTCACTTTCTTGACAACCGGTTGCTATCCGCCATTACTGTGTCCATACTATGGCACGCCAAAGTGAAAATAATTTTTTAAAATGTTGACGCATATTTTCGCAAAATTTGCGCAAGAAAAAAAAGGTTGGCATGACTTTTAAATGTTAATAGACTGTTTGAAACTGGCATACCGTGCTTTTGTTGGCAAGTTTTTAAGGATTTATGGTAGAATTATCAGTGTTGAATTATTTTCGCTTTGAGCATTATTTTGCGCCCTGAGCATCTTTCTGATGGATACCGGCGCATTACAAATATTCATTATTATTATTATTATCATTATTATATGCGTGACGTCAACAACTATCATATCCGCCATTACTATGGTGTATATACTATGGCACGCCAAGCGGAAATAATTCAACACTGAAAATGCTACCATCAATTAAAAACTTGCCAACAAAAGCACGGTATGCCAGTTTCAAACAGTCTATCAACATTTTAAAGTCATGCCAATCTTTTTTTTCTTCTTGCGCAACATTTGCGAAAATATGCGTCAACATTTTTAACAATTATTTTCGCTTTGGCATGCCATAGTATGGACACAGTAATGGCGGATAGCAACCGGCTGTCAAGAAAGTGAAACCCAAGAATAAAGCCAGTCTTATTCTTAATAAAGGAGCGTGTCCAGATCACATTTTTGAGCGCCGCAATTTTTCCCATGGGTGTTGAGATTTTGATACCATTTCATTTATCATTTTTGTCTCATTACCATTCTGAAATTTTGCGTTCTCAATCTGTATATTTTCAAGAATATCGTCAAAACACCACCGATGTTTTGTAAACTAATTTATCCGGTTTACCTAAAGCAGTGTAGTAATTACACCAACCTTTTTGCTTCCACATCCCAATAGACCGTATCGAATAGCCGCCATTTCGTTGGGCACCTTTTGTTACTTAAACCGTCCAACAATGGAAGCACAATATGTGCAACCATGCATGCATGTCCTCAAGGAACAAAGAAACTGCCCCACGAAATGGCAGCTATTCAATACGGTCTATTGCAGATTGCAAATTTCCTGTTTTCTTCCCATGGATAGTATTTTGGGGAGGTAGATACGAGTTGCTACGAGTTGTTACAAGTTGTGCCCGAGTTGCCCCACAAGTTTTCCCGAGTTTTCCGAATTCACCAACTCGAGAAGCTCCTGCCGCTCGCACCCGAGATTTTTCTGTGTGTGAGAGGGTCCTTAGATTAGAACGAAATCCAAGCTCCTTTAAAAATTATATTTTGATGACACCCTCATAATCGCAATAGTTTTAGTTTTTACTATTCTTCTTTCTGGGCTTATAACTTTTTTAATTACCTTCGAATTCTTTACATTATTTCCCCCCTTATTTCTGCAGAAAGTGAACTCTGCCACTGGGCCAGGCAAGGCATTGGCCAATGCCCTCTACCATTCTTACACCACAGCCAATGAGGTGGAGTTACTGTGGCACGATCCATTCTTGCGGGGGTGGCAGCATCGCACAGCTTACAAGTGGGAGTTGACCCACAGGCCTGATATTGGGCTTATCAGGTAATACAGTAGGGGCGTTCGAGGTGCTTACACCGCGTAACACCAACTTACACCAGAGTGTTCTTTTAGCCATCACGTGATACACGAGACTGCCCCGGTGGCAGCCACCACTGCCCGAGCTCGCAGGCGGGTCTGTGGTGTAATGACGTCACCTAGTAACCGTGAGTAGTAAAACATGGCGGACAGTTTATAATCGCGACGTGAGTACGAAGAAAAACACAGATTTGTGACACAAAATAGAAGGGAATAGGGCTGTAAATACATTTTGCTTAATCAGTAGATGTCTGTGGGCATTAACAAAGGCTATTGCGGAACTATTTTTGCGTGGCCCCGGCTTTATTTTTCATCGTGAGTCAAACGATAACAGCGTTTATAAAGCCCCACCCGGCAACAACCTTTGACCACGTGTTCCCAGAATTCAAAGCGAAACCCTGTGTCGTTCGTTTTGCATCTTCTGGGGGCTTCCCCTGTTACATGGTGTAAGCATCTTGAACGCCCCTATGATGAAATAAAACCTAGGGTCTGTTTTTGGCTTAGCAAGTTTTTGAGCTCACAAAGATTGGCTATTTTCTGTTTTTTATTTGTTTCAGGTTTTTCTTTAATTTTTTTTCTGGGGAAGGGGATAATTTATAATTTCAATAACAATTTGGTCATTGTTAATTTGTTCCACTTTATTTATTTTGACCAGAGTGGTTATAAAAAATGGGGAGGAGGTTTTAACCGACTCGGGGGACATTTACGACACCACTTACCTAGGCGGACGGCTTGGGGTGTTCGTGTACGACCAGCCTGACGTCATATGGTCAAAACTCGGCTATAAATGCACGGAAAGGTAGGAATTTTGTTTTTATTTTTGTCAGATCAGTGTTGTCAATGAGGGAGATACAAATGTTAAGGAATTGAGTACATGATTATGGCCGAGCGGTCTAGTTCGTCGAACTCAAGTTCCTGTGCCAGTACTAGAATGTGGGTTCGATTCCGGGCCGTGACGGGTTGTGGCACTTGTGCCCTTGAGCGAGGCAC
Source organism: Henricia sp. BOLD:AAB3569 (assembly GCA_037783545.1). Lineage (NCBI taxonomy): Eukaryota > Metazoa > Echinodermata > Asteroidea > Spinulosida > Echinasteridae > Henricia > Henricia sp. BOLD:AAB3569. The sequence continues at coordinate 681,401 of JBBELK010000158.1, read as the reverse complement.
TTAATCACACTTGTTCCATCCTTCGGAAGGGATGTAAAGCCGTTGGTCCAGTTTGTGTTAGGTAACGCACTTTAAAGATCCCAGAGCATTCTTTCGTGAAGAGCAAGGGGAGGGATTCCCCGGTGTCTCTGGCCGTTTCTAATTCAACTTAGAAGTTGATAGTTATTCGAATATCTATGTTAATTGATCCCATTCCTGTAATTGGCGGTCCTTCCGCTGTTGGATATAATGAATAAATAAACTGTTAAAAACGGCATTCAATTTCCACTCGTAGCTAAAGGCACAGGCTCATCAGCAATGCGCTCGCGCCAAATTCGTGCCACGAAATACGCAGCTCCGTAGCAAAGGCATGAAGCTGCGTATTTCGTGGCATGAATTTTCTTCTATCTCGGAATACTTTCTGAGATAGAGAAAACAGGGCACGTCTACACCTTGAATTATTAGCGGACCGCTAATAATACAAAATATTTACAGTAATCGTTCGATAACTAAACATTGGTCGATTTTTTTCGTTGATGTCCCATTTGGAAGAGAAAAACTTTTATGTTTCTAGAAAAATATCAATTCAAAAAATGTTTTATTTCTCGAGGTGCCACACCCAAAACGCAAAGACTGTATATCTTTAAAGGCAGTATACATCATTGGTAATCTCGAATATCAGAAATGTTTACAGATTTACACCTAACTTACACAATATAAACATGATGACCGTAGAAAACTTCCCCTGAAATGGTTTTGTCTGCAGTGCTATAGTCTTTGAGAAATTAGTTTTCGTCTCATGAAACGAAAATTCAATTCGCCCCAAACCATTTCACCCCAAATTACTTCGTCCAAACACTACATCGTCCAAATGCCACTTTGCCCCAAAACTACTTCGTGCACAGGTATGTGGTTCAGGACAAAATAGTTCAGGGGCGAAATTACTGCAAACCCTTTTTTGACTGTTTTCTCAAAAGTTAGACTAAGTACGGACCTGGTTTTTGCTCAGGTTTGTTTTAATTATGCATATCTTCAATCACACAGGAGGATCGGATCAAATTATTTGTAACAGTTTACCAAACATGTATACTATCTTTAAATGTAAAGTAATATGTGATTCTGCTTTTCGTGTTCTCCGTCCAACGCAGAATAAACCAGGCTTTAGAGTTTGACGGTACGGACGACCACGTCGTTCTCCCCACTGTGGAGGCGCTACAACTGACCTCAAGCTTTACTCTAGAAGCGTGGGTCTATCTTCCCACGAGCTACCGCACCACGGTCATGCCTGTGCTTTGCACACTGGACGGAACGCTGTGCATGTACATCGAAGATGGGTGAGTATGGTGGGTCTTTCTTTAAAAACAGGAGCCAAAGTGCGACATTGTTGGTTTGTATACTGACATGGGTCTTTCCACGGTAAAGGAGACATTTTGGCAACACAGACCATATTTTCCAGAAAATACCTTTGTCTGGTCTCAAAATAAAAGAAATCAATTTCAGTTGTTCTGAAGAGATAACTTAGGCCCTAAAAGGGTTACAAATAGTGTGACAAAATGTCTTTCTAATAACCCTGTGTACAAATTTCCAATATACGCTCGTAACCGGGACGGCCTAAAATGTAACACAAGTGTCCGTCCCGGTTACGAGCGTATTGTTCAATTCACGAGGCCATATACTTTTTTTTATATACTGAGAGTAATAATTTTAATGTTCAAAAAGTAGTTCTTTTATATTTCTTTTTCTTTTTTTTTTGCTGCAGATTTGTGAAGGGGCAAGTGGGAGACCAAGTTGTGGTCAGTTCCTCAGTTCTCCCAAGTACAACCTGGAAACATTTGGCGACGCGATTTGACGCCCAAAGTATTATTATTATTAATTCTTTTCAGTCCCAAGTCAAGTCAAGCTGCCTTCAAGTCCCAAGTCAAACTGCCTTCAACTGTGGGAGCGCGTGTGGTCTAGTGGGTATGAAGCGGGACTCCCAATCAGAGGTTGGGGGTTCGAGCCCCACTTCGTCCCTGGGCAAGGCACTTAATCCCAGTTGCCTCGTCAACACAAGCGATATATGGAAAGCTGTTATGGGGAATGCCACAATCTAACTGTTGATAGGATTGTGCGCCTTGGCCGGGTTGCCACCTAGTTGAAGCGAAATATTTCTGGTGATTTCCTGATGGCAGTGGTAATAATGGCAACAGCCGCCTCGGAATATGTCTACATAGATAGATGGCGCTTTACAAATGCTTGCGATTATTGTGTGATTATTAACTCCCAAGTCAAACCAAATTGCCTCCGAGTCTCAAATCAAGTCAAGCTGCCTTCGAGTCCCGAGTCGAGTCGAGTCAAGTCAAGTCAAGTCAAGTCAAGTCAAACTGCCTTCGAGTCTCGAGTCAAGTCAAGTCAAGTCAAACTGCCTTCGAGTTCCAAGTCAAGTCAAACTGCCTTCGAGTCCTGAGTCAAACTGCCTTTAAGTCTCAAGTCAAGTCAAATGGCCTTCGAGTCTCAAGTCGAGTCAAACTGCCTTTCAGTTCCAAGTCAAGTCAAACTGCTGTCAAGTAAAGTCATTGGACATAAATGACATCAAATTTATCAAAGGCTCTGATTGGCTAATGAGGGTTCACCCTGAGAAAAGTCTTGCTTTAGTTGCGATCTCATTGGTCTAAAGCCTAGCGTACATCGACATTGCAACTGGAAGCAACTCAACTGATCAGTTGCTGTCGATGTGTGCGTAGTACGCACATCGAGGCAACTGATCAGTTCCGCAACTAGCGGCAACTGGAAACATCCAGTTTTCAGAGCGCGCGGCGCACATCGACACGGCAACTCGGTAAAGCCTACAGTACATTGACCTTTCAACTGGTAGCAACTGTTGCTCGCAGTTGCTGTCGATGTGCGCGCACGTATTCAGACACACGCATGCAACTGACAGCAACTAGTTGCAACTACGCGTACATCGACGCAGCTGACTGCAACTGGGTACAACTAGCTAATTGCCAGAAAGTAGAACATGAGCAACTCGCGGCAATTCCAGTTGCCAGTAGTTGCAAGTACGCGCACATCGACCATTATGAGCAATTGATCAGTATACGTTGCTGTGAGTTGCTTAAATCCAGTTGCCGAAAACACAAGTTGCCAGTGTTTGCCCTTAATTTTTTTCCCAACTAGCTTAAGTCTTCACTGGCCCGTCAGCATTTCAAGTGGCCTGGTTCAAATTTCCGGTTGTTCTTTTTACAGACAGTCGACTTTTAATGTTTGTAATAAACCACATTTGAGTGAAAAAAATTAGAAAAATTTGGTAGTCATGAAATTTTCCCTAGTAAAAGTTTTATTTTAACTGGACAGCCGGACCATTTGGGGAGGCTTTCCAACTGGCCCGAGATGATTTTAACTGTCATTTTGCCAACGGACTAGTGCTAATTCGAACGCTGGTTGCCACTAGTTGCTTCCAGTTGCAGTGTCGATAATATACGCTAGGCTTAAAAATATAAATACAAGATATGGCAAATTGAATCCAGAAGCATGCGGATGCCAAATCATTGGGTTTTTTTTCCGTTTTGTATCGTTGCAGATAGAGAATTAACTGTCTTTGTAAATGGGACAGTTGAAACGACCGAGGGCGACATTGTAACTCATACATGGGTAAGTATGAATTTTGTGGACATTTTGAAATCAGAGACTTAAAAAAGATGTTGGGCACTATATGTAAGTCATCCTGGATTCAGAGCAAGTTCGAGTTAACCATGTGCACTGGTCGAATGTCATCCTGGCAACACATGCGCACTGATGTTCAAGTGCGAACGCCTTTGGTTAGTCAGTTGGTTCCGCGCAAAACACTGCATCAACGTAATGCGTAATGGGTACCAGTGACCATCGCAGTGGGTTGGTTTTAAATGGTCGACCAGACATGATCAAACATCATTGACTAGACTGCGTTCGGTTGCAAATAGTCAAAATATAGTATAAAAATAATGAATGTTTATGAGTGCAATGAGGTGAAAGATGGAATGTTCCATTCAATGAGCCAGAGCCGAGTTGAATGGAAAATACAATTTTTAGCATTCACCACGTGCTTACCTCAGATTACAAAAATGCTTACATGTTTTTCCTGTTATCATCGCACTTGTATGTTATTTTCTTTTCAATTTTCGGTCCAATAGGATAAAGGAACTCAACTATACATTGGAAGAAATGAACAGAATTATTTCAGTGGAACCATGGACGAGGTATGATATTGTTAACATGTAAAATGTTTAATATTGTTAACCCCTTAAAGGCAAGGCTCATCAATGCGTGCGTGAGGCCGTCTAAAACAAACCTTAGTGAGTTGTTGTTTCAGTTATCCAGTTGACACGTTGGGCAAATTCACCCAAAATCCCACCCATTTTCCGCCATCATTGTACAAATCACATGGCACTCGTCAGGAGTAAGAGCACACTCCCCATTTGTCGTGGAGTAGCGAGAGCATACTCTCACTGACCCGAGTGTCGCTATTCTTGCCGTTCACGCGCGCAGGAGTATACTCGTGTAAACACGAGTACACGCCCGAACGCAGCTATTAAGTTCCAAAACAATCTGTGCATCAAAGGGTTAGTAATATACATTGTATTTGCGTGAAACTTTTTTTTTTGTGCCATAGGAATGAATGCACGAAGGATGAAAGCATGAAATAATGATATTAATATGGACTTATACTGCGCACTTATTTTGGTGATAGCGTGGAACTTGTTGAAATGGGGGATATATAAAAGGGAACGAATTCCCCTATTATAACATTAGTCTTTATCATGTTGCACAGATACGCATTTGGGGTGTCAGTCTCACCGATGCAGACATTACGGAACACATGCAGTTGGCCAGCTTGGAGCGACAGAAACACATGGACTTGCTAGACGCACACTACAACATGGACAGTGAAAAACAAGGTCGGAATTGATGTTAACAAAATACAACCCAATTTCATTGTCCAGATTTTTCCAGAAAATTGATTTTGTTCTAACCTAACAATCATATAAAATACCTCCCCAAAATACTATCTGTGCAGAAAGAAAACAGGAAATTTGCAATCTCCAATTTGGATGTGGAAGCAAAAGTGTTGGTGTAATCACTGCACTGTTTTACGTAACCGGATATATTAATTTACAAAACATCAGTGGTTTTTTGACGATATCCTTGGAAATATGTAGATTGGGAGCGCAAAATTTCAGAATTGAGTCTTTCCACGGTAAAGGGGGCATTTTGGCAACACAGACCATATTTTCCAGAAAATACCTTTGTCTGGTCTCAAAATAAAAGAAATAAGTTTAAGTTGTTCTGAAGAGATAACTTACAAATAGTGTGACAACATGCCTTTCTAAAAACCCTGTGTACAAATTTCCACTATACGCTCGTAACCGGGACAGGCTAAAATGTGTCCGTCCAGGTTACGAGCGCGACTCCCGACACAAAAACCTTTTTACAACTCACAAGCGACATGGCAGGTTTTGTACTTATGACGGACGATGAAATAAACTCGAAGGGTAAGCCTGAATAATTTGTTAAAAAAAATAGGATGACAAGAATCTAATGGTTCCGCCCACAACTCGACAGAGTAGCACAGACTAGGGTTTGAGTCGTATCTTAGGTGATCTCTGACAGGGGTGGTTATCTCATTGAAGGGTTTATCCCTCTGTAGGGCTTGTTAAGCTCACATGATAGCCAATCCCAATCAGTGTGAGAACAACTGCAATATCATGATTCGAGACCACCAGTTTGCTTCATGGCTCAATTGGTAGGGCGTCTGCACATTAAGCAGAAGGTCCACGATTCGGATTCCGGTGGAGCCAAGTTGCTTTTCACTGCATCCAGATTTCCCAAACTCATGGACATTGTCCACATTTGTATCAAATAATATACAAATTCACCTTGTTGAATGGAACATTCCATCTTTCACCTCATGAAAATATTCCTCCCATTGCACTCATAAACATTCATTATTTGTATACTAATAGCACAGTTTTTATTTCATTTTTTAAATTTTTATTTTTATTTCGTATTTCAGGGGCGACAATGCTCCTTGATCAAGGCCTATATGCGCATCATGGCTTGTTAGTTGGGAACCCTGTCTTCGTTCCTAGCTTTGTGGATCAGGGGCGTTTCCAGGTCACATACCCAGAGAACAGGCGCAGACGAAGGCGTAGCGTGGAATACCACTACATAGAAAGTCACTCAGAACTTTAACGACTTGACTCCGGAGGACGTGTAAACACGATATAGTACGTTCTGGCAATGTATACACCAATCCAGTAACTAAGGTCTCCTTCCCTGTACATCCGCCATAGCTGGGGAGCTTCCACTGAATGAACTGTATGCTTTTGTTGTTGCTGAAGCTACATTTGTTTACTTCGAACAAGTTGTGCGTCTTTGCAGGGTTGTGTGCGCGCGAAGGCGGACGGGTCGCGTGTACGCAAAGGCGGGCGCGTCGCGTATATGCGAAGGAGGCGCGTTCGTGCATGTAATGGATGAGCGCTTTTCGTTCTAACAGCAACACAAAACGCACAGCCCATGCACTGGACGCCCCCCAGCTATGGCGGATATGCAGGGAGGAGATCTTAGTTACCGGATTGGTCTATAGTCACAGGGGTGGTTGACTCGGAGTGTTGCAAAGTATGATCTTTTAGTGAGAAGATTCATACTACTTAATGTAGAAATGACTCTCATTAGTCAGTATTTCTGTGCTTGACCTGGTCTTAACTTTTGGCCAATCACATTTGCCTTTGGTATTTTTTGCTTGTTTGTCAAAATGTTTTTTTTTTTCGTCTGGTTAAAGAGGCACTTGGCCGCATAACAATGTCTACCTTCCCCCTCCCCTTAAAGGTGCATTCTGCCCTAACAATCAGATGAATTGTCTATCAGATGAATGTGCATTCTACAACACAAAATTACCTATTCAGACAGAAAGTTTCTTTAAACACACGTGAATTTGTGAAATATCGTAATCGTTACTCTATTTTTTCACTCCTATGCAACACCGTGACAATAATTGGGTTCATTGGGGAAACCTAAGAGAATATACCACTGTGCCTCGCAGCTCAGCTAGTAGAGCATCTGCCCGGTGAGTCAGACGTCTTGGGCAAAACCCGAGGGAGTATACCACTGTGCCTCATAGCTCAGCTGGTAGAGCATCTGCCTGGTGTGTCAGACGTCTTGGGGAAACCCTGAGGGAGTATACCACTGTGCCTTATAGCTCAGCTGGTAGAGCATCTGCCCGGTGAGTCAGAGGTCTTGGGCAAAACCTGAGGGAGTATACCACTGTGCCTCATAGCTCAGCTGGTAGAGCATCTGCCTGGTGTGTCAGACGTCTTGGGGAAACCCTGAGGGAGTATACCACTGTGCCTTATAGCTCAGCTGGTAGAACATCTGCCCGGTGAGTCAGAGGTCTTGGGCAAAACCTGAGGGAGTATACCACTGTGCCTTATAGCTCAGCTGGTAGAGCATCTGCCCGGTGAGTCAGACGTCTTGGGCAAAACCTGAGGGAGTATACCACTGTGCCTCATAGCTTAGCTGGTAGAGCATCTGCCCGGTGTGTCAGAGGTCTTGGGGAAAACCTGAGGGAGTATGTGCCTCATAGCTCAGCTGGTAGAGCATAGGACTTTACTTTCCTCCAAAGTTTGGTTGTTTTATTTCAATGGTGATTTGGCAGCATACCAGATGTTGCATTTGTTTTTGAGAACAGTGCAGCTCTCCTAAGGTCAAAAATTACTATAGGAATTAAGGGGCAAAAATATAAAATAATTAAAATGTTATAATTTACGTTTCAACATTGTTTGTACAGTCTTAATGGCAGTTAATAGATTTTTAAACTCATGTCTCCCTGCCTTGCAGCTTTTTTATGTGTATAACCTAATATTGATATGTACAATGTATGTATACAGTACATGTTTTTGAAGATTTATTTTTACATACAGTTAACCAAAAAATAGAAACACAAATTAAACTCCTAAAAATAAAAAAGGGTGATCCAGAGATGGGTCTTTCCACAGTAAAGGGGGCATTTTGGCAACACAGACCATATTTTCGAGGAAATACCGTTGTCTGGTCTCAAAATAAAAGAAATAAGTTTAAGTTGTTCTGAAGAGATAACTTAGGCCCAAAGAGGGTTACAAAAAGTGTACAACATGCCTTTCTAAAAACCCTGTGTACAAATTTCCAATATACGCTCGTAACCGGAATGGCCTAAAAAGTAACACAAGTGTCCGTCCCGGTTACAAGCGTATATTGGAAATTTGTACACAGGGTTTTTAGAAAGGGATGTTGTCACACTATTTGTAACTTTTTTTGGGCCTAATTTTTAGTTGTTCTGAAGAGATTCAGACAAAGGTATTTTCTGGAAAATATGGTATGTGTTGCCAAAATGCCCCCTTTACCGTCGAAAGACTCGGATGTAACATATTTTTATCGGTTAGTAATAACAATCTCTTGTCGTAAGGCTGATTGCACCAGCCTCCATAAGAGCCACTGAGGCATGGTGTGCCACTCTGACTGAAGTACTTAAAGTTGCACTGCCCGTGTTTTGGCCGATTTGGGCGTCAATTTTATTTTAAAAAAATAAATAGGTATTTTTCTAGAATAAAAAAAAGTTATCAGCTTTCATTTGGTACCAAGAGCGCAAAAATCCGTCAAGGTATGCCAGTCGATTAAAAACAAGAAATTATTAAATGGCTGGCAGGTCAATTAATCGACAGGGTTATGACGTAAATGTACACGTACATGTGTACGTACATGTGTACATTGTACACATACTATGTACATATGAGCGTACGCGCACATGTACAACATGTGAAGCACGTTTCAAGAAAAAGGCTTGTATCTCCAATTCCCGACGTCGGAAATTTAAGTTTTTGATATTTTTCGTTACAGAGACACGTAAGCTTTCTAAATTCGTTCGCTTGTGTAAATTAATTTTTTTAATCCTTTCACCGAAATACGGGCAATGCAACTTTAATGATTGTTCTTCTTCTTCTTTCGTATGATCCCCTAGAGGGATCTGGTTGCTGCGATTCGCCGACTTTTTAAGTCGTTGCCCTGTAGCCACCTTAGGAGGTTCTTCAGCATGGCCACGAAGTACTATGGAACAGGAAGAAATTCTCAGTTTTAGATGTGGGAGAAAAGCCCCACACACCACCGTGTATGGGGAAAACCCACGGAATCAGGCAGGGACTGAGAACCCAATCCACATACTGACCCGGACGGGATTCGAACCTGGACGGGATTCGAACAATGATTGTTCGATCAGTGCCTTATCCAAAATTTCACTGTGCTCAAAAAACGTCTATTCAGATCAAGAGTCATTAGGCCTATTTTATAAAAGTTGTTAATGTTTTTGAAATGTATACTGTATTTACAAATTGATCAATTGAGAATTGAAGAGAATATATGCCGTCCAATATTTATTGAGAAACTGGCCAATATATTTTAATAAATTTAAAATATAATTTTGTTTTGTCGTCTTTCAGTATTTTTACTGTATATTGTAAATTCAAATTTATTTGTTTTGGCATAAAGATCCATAGACTATTCTTGGGTTTCAGTTGGCTTGACAACGGTTGCTATCCGCCATTACTGTGTCCATACTATGGCACGCCAAAGTAAAAAATCATTCAACACTGATAATTTAATGTTGACTCATATTTTCGCAAGAATAAAAAGGTTGGCATGACTTTTAATGTTGATAGACTGTTTGAAACTGGCTTACCGTGCTTTTGTTGGCAAGTTTTTAAAAATGTTGAGACTTGTTTTTCCAGGGTTTATGGCAAAATTATCAGTGTTGAATTATTTCCACTTTGGCGTGTCATACGCGTGACATCAACAACTATCATATCCGCCATTACTGTGTCCACACCAAGACACGCCAAAGCGGAAATAATTCAACACTGATAATTTTGCAATCAACCCTGAAAAACAGGTCTCAACATTTTTAAAAACTTGCCAACAAAAGCAATGTCTATCAACATTTAAAAGTCATGCCAACCTTTTTTTTCTTGCGCAACATTTGCAAAAATATGGGTCAACATTAATTATCGGTGTTAAATTATTTTTCGCTTTGGCGTACCATAGTATGGACACAGTAATGGCGGATAGCAACCGTTGTCAAGCAAAGTGAAACCCAAGAATATAAAATAATTTCGCGCGTGCATTATTAACAATCAGTTGTTTAGAAATATTTTAGAAATAATTTTAATTTTGTATGGAATCTATGCATATTAAAATTTCAATCAATGAGGACCATATTTTTCTCAACGCGTATTTGTATATTTTATTTCTGTGGTGATTATACAATGCACCGTTTGGAACCCATTTTGGAACATTGGCAGTTTTTCAAGCTAATTAATTAGAAAAATAGAAAATTGTGGCAAAAAGTTTTTTTCCTCAATCTGAAATTTCCAGCGATTTTTCTCAAAATTGGCAAAAAATTGAAAATGTCTCAGAAATGACTCCTATAACAAAAACTTTGATGTTTTTGAAGCTAATTTCTAAGAAAATTTGAAATTGTGGCCAAAAATTTGACATTTTTCTCAATTTGAGTTTTCGTAACCTGGGTGAGCATTCAAGGCCAAATCAAGGAATATCATATATGGGTTCGAAGCAACATTTCCTGCAATTTTGAAGAAAATCTATATCATAATTTGTTGTGCTTACTACTTTGCATGTCATCCATTCATATATTATATCATTACGTAATGAGCCACAGAGGTAGCGCATTCAAACGGCGTCTTGAATAATCTCCACACATTTGTTTGCGACCTGGGTCCGCTAACAAATTCCTAAGATGTTTGAACACAATTAAAACAGGTGGTTGGGTGGCGGAGGGACAATTAGCTGGGTGGAAAGTGCATCCCACCCGAGCCCGCGTGTCCATTCTTCGATTACGTTGCATTCCGGACGAAGCAGTGAGCCGTGAAAGCAGCGGGCAGATTTTGGAACAGACGAACTGCCAACGGCCGGTCAGGATGCTGGTGATACGGGACGTCTTCGACAATCTACGCTGCTGGGATATTTTAGGTAAATATAAACTGAATTTATAATATTGGACGATTGTAACGGTTTTCCCATGTTTTCATGCTATGTGAGAGTGGTAAGGATTTCTGTGGGGTTCGGGATTCAAGACACGTGGGTTGAGTATAAAATGGGTGAAACTTGGTTTTTGTTTTGTGATTATTTCCTTGGAGGGGGCGGGGTCCTTATATGTTATAGGAACAACTTCCCACAGTAACTATCAAGTAACCATCTATTAAAAAATGCAACTGTTGTTTTCTCTTTCAGACTGGAGTCGTGTCCTGGATAAAGGCGGCTTCTTGGAACAGGTAAATTTGGTTATTCCTTGGGCAATTGGTGTGCTGTGCGGAACTTTGCAGAACCTTGCCAAAATACTAAATAGCAATAAGATTTTGTTACAAACAAAATACACAAAAGTAAACAAGAATACGTTCTATTATCTACCAATAATGTCAAAATGGACAGAGGAAAGAATTAAGAAGGTTATCAGGGCTTGTGTGCAACTGCAAAACATATGAGACTGTTGGCTTAAACAAATTGGGAAAGAATTTCATTCTCGGACATCAGTATTTTTCCATAAACTGACTTATTAAGCATCGGTAAGTGAACATCTAACGAAAAAACAAATTTGAGGGGGGAAAATGTGAAGATTTTACTAGAAAAAAATTAGATTTCTTCCGAGTTTTTCTTTAAAATTACGCATCTAGCATTGGAATGTGTAGAAATATATAAATTTCGAGTGGGAAAAATCTAGAAACGCTTAGAAATGTTTCAGTCTGTCTCATGTTTTGCACACAAGGTCAGCCATGATCAACTTCCCAATATTTCCTCCACCTAATATCTCTGGTGGTGGCAATGTATAGAATTATCTCATTTAATCCACATATGAATAATGGACTAGGCAACATTTTGAAAAGGGGCTAATTTTAAGGCAAGGAGAGGTATTTTGAGTAGAAATTGGTAAGTTAATTTTACCTAATTTTGGGGCGCTGAATCCAAAAGTGATTATTACCAAGCTGTATTTTTTGGGCAAAAAAAAAAAAAATGGTGTTGAGAAGTTGATCAGAATTTTTAAATTTAAAATGACTGGTCTAACATTGGAATGTGCAGATTTGATGGGAAAAAACATGCATGGAAAGAATTGGGAAGTTGATCATGGCTTCAGACCTTGTGTGCAAAACATATGATACAGGCTGAAGGTGTTTCCTCACAAAATCTTAAATTTTTCCCATTGAAAATGTTGGTTTTTTTCTCTATCAAATCTGCACATCCCAATGCTAAATAAGTAATTTTAAAGAAAAAAATGTCTAACTGCTCCACCGAAAGTATAGGCGCTTGTCGCACTGCAGGCCAGAACTGAGATAATGGCTAATTTATGCATACATGTATGTCAAGTAGGGCATTTTTTTTATTGAAACCAGGATTTCTGCTGAGACCACCTATTAAGTATCCATCTATCACCTAAAGAAGTTTAAGTGAATAAATACTACCAGAAAACAGTTTTTTCAGTGTTTTACTAAAGCATATGAAACGAGGCTAATTTGGCTAAAACAATGGGAAAATCACCGTGCGAAGAGGGTTAAAAAGGCATTGCGTACTGCTATTCTTGTTGAAACACCAGCCACACATGTTTTCCTATAGGTATAGGGCCTTTGGAGTCGGAGTTTGCATGGTTGCTAAGGACTTTATGCCTTAACAGAAGTACAACCTTCTACGCCAATTTTCTCTAAAGCGCTTCTTAAAAAATTGTTTCCTCTTGGCTCACAAATGGCTGCATAATGAGGATTTTTTTTGGCAAAAACTTTATATCAGAATACCTGTTTTGTACTAAAATAGGCCTAGCCTATACATCTTTAAGCTATCTTAAGTGGCTTTTGGTTGTATATGACCGCTTTAATCTCAAACTACAGGTTGGTAACGGCCAATTTTGAATTCAGCACCCAAATATTGTAAAATATTACAATGTTTTAATTGGGAATACCTGGTCTTGTGTTAAATCAGTCTTTATGTTTTTGTCAAAACAGCACATTTCTCCCAACAATACAGCTTGGTAACCGCCATTTTTTTATTCAGCACCCCAAAATTAAGTAGGAGTGGCATGTTACCATGCTATATTTGAGAACACCTGTTTTTACCAAAAAGTAGTGTTTTAAAAAAGTGTTAATGTTTTTTGCCAAAAAAAACACCTTTACCCTTGAATGCAGTTTAGTAACTGCCTTTTTTGGATTCAGCACTTACAAATTAAGTAATTATGCATGCAGTGGCATGTTACCATGTTCTATTTGAGAATACCAACTTTTAAAACCAAAAACTGGTGTTTTTAAACCAAAAACTGGTGTTTTTAAACCAATTTTTATGTTTTTGCTAAAAAGGCCCATTTAGCCTCAAAATGCAGCTTGGTAACAATCATTTTTGGATTCAGTACCCCAAAACATGTTGCCAACTTCTACTCAAAATGCTGATTCTTCTTGTCACTTTTTTTTAAAATGTCGCCTAGTCTACAAATAAATTACCACAAAACAAATTCAACAAAATGATGCCATTTTGAACAATCATGTTAAGGGTTTCGGAAACCTTTTATTTATTTCATTAACAGCAATACTTTGTCTTTTCTCCTCAGGTTTTAATCACCAGCCAAGGGTCCAGTTCGAATGAAGTAAGTACCAGTCTCTATTGTAACTTTAAAGGTGCATTGTTTGTGCTTGGAGCCAATTTTACCATGAACATCTAGACAATTCTCAGTTTGACGTTAATAACAATTGTACGTTCACTACCAAAGTAGACCTATTTTTCTGTGTATAGAGGCAATTTATGGTAAAATGCCTTGCCCAAAGGCACACATACAACCTTTTGAATTAACCAAGGTATTGAGTACATGACATTTGACTGTTCATGGTAAAATTGGCTCTGTGCATGTATATTTTTAAGGAAAGAACTGACCTCCAATTTAAATCTTGTGTCAAAAAGTAAAACTAAAACAAAATTGAATTATGTGGCCTGCAGCCAGTGACATAAAAATTCATTTTCCGGAAACCAATATTTTTATAATTTTAAAGTTAAGTTAGGAAAAGAACTAGGGGGAAGTGGAGAGAAAAGTGTCATGAATTTACGAAGGAAAAATTTAGAATTTTTGGGCATGGTAATCTTTCCACCACATCAATATTGACACATGTCTAGGTCGGTGAGTGGTGGCTAAGCCAGAGACACTGGAAAAATCCCCTTCTCTTCCGAAAGAATGTTCTAGGACCTTTTTAAGGTGCATTACACAACACTGGACCTCGGGCTTTACATCCCATCCACAGGATGGAGCAATGTGCCTTGCTCAAGGGCACAAGTAGTCTGAAACCACAACCTTCAGGTGTTTCCACCTGAAGTTTGTGAATGAATGAACCAAACTGCTCAGCCACGATACTTAACTCATTGTGCAAATTACCTGCACTATCCTAAATAATTGTACATCATCGTGAAGATATGAAATCTGTGCATATCAAGTTGAATTTGCGAAAAGGCTACATGAATACGTACATCGTACAGACTTGACCTACTCATCTGTGTAAATAGTCAGAAGGTTCCATGTTGTGACTGGCCACAAATTTCATTTATACATGCTGGTAAACGTACAGCATAAAACCCCGTATTTTTGGCATGTAAGGTTAAAACAAATATTGCATATGTCCAAGGGAATGAATTTTTGGGAAGTTGATCAGAAATGTTTTTCTAATGACTCATCTATCATCATAATGAGCACATTTTATGGGAAATTCCAAAAGGAAAAAATGTAAGATTTTGTGAGGAAACACTTACACATTTTTCAGCCTGTCTCATATGTTTTGCACACAAGGTCTGAAGCCATGATCAACTTCCCAATTCTTTCCAAATTTACTTGCTAGAGTGGTTAAAATTGGAGGTCAGTTGAATTCCTTATTTTTAACTTGTGTTACAGACATTCCATTATGCTCTTTCCTACCGTGTACAAACTGCATGTTAAACTTATGTCGGCCATTATTCCAGCAAACGCATCAACATTCACTGTCCTTATAGGTACCAATTTACTCGTGGGTGGAGAAAAGCAAAGTGCATTGATCACATGTACTACAATTTGAACCTATGTTTAGAACTAATCAATGTCTCAAATACAGTCCACGGCACATGAATTGACCTTTTTGTTTTGAAAATGTGAAACATACAGTTTGTGCTCTTATAACGAGAAAGAACATACTGAAATGGCTAGGCAAAGAATTGAGTACAAAACATGAAAACGGCTAAAATTTGTTTATAAAAAAATTACAAAATTTTAACCACTTTTTTTTCTTCAAATCGGCACTCACTAATGCTCGTCATTTTATAGGGAATTTTTTTTTTTTTTACCTATAATCATCTAAAAAAACATACATACATTCATTTGTGTGCATTTCAAAGTTTTACTAATAAAACTAAAAGAAATCATGTTGAAATTTTCCCGACACGAAAACTCAACATGTTTAAATTTATTACTTGGATAGCACATATACAAAACGTGATGATAAATTTATTTTGGTATGAAAGTTACTGTAAAATGTGTTGATCTAAAATTATTGTTTTGTTATTTTCTTTTTCAGAAATGGTAGACCAGAGGCCGCAAGCAGTCCGGTTCTAGACGGAATACGCGTTAGTTTTTAAATCTTTGGTATGTAGACAGAAAACCCGAGAAAGTCCATTTTATTGTCATGTATTTATTGACAATCTGTGACTTATTTCTGATTTACCAAGTTACAAACATTGTTTAATATATTTTCTTGTTTTACAGTGGATGTGTAATCAATCAAATTGTATTTCTTTGTACAGGATTTTTATTAATATTTTCTTTAACAGGTAGAGGAGGGAAACCTCCATTTCAATACATGAGAAAATCGGACAGGGGGGTAACCCCCTTGTTCGATTTTCTGTGTATAATTTCTGCTGAGGGCTCATAACCTATCTGTAAAGACAATAGCAATTTGGACCTTGCATAAATTAGTTTAATGAACATTTTGCTTGCATATATTACTTTGTGTATTGAGAGAGTACAGAATAAAATGAGACTTGTTTACAAATGAAACCTTTGTTGTCACTGACTTTTATTATGACTTTAACACTTTAAATAAGATTGTTTACAAACAAATTACTACATTGACAATACTACAAGAGAAATAAATACATTTGGTTGTTGCTAAATGAAGACAAGAATATTAAGTACAAGTCAATGTTTACAAACTGTTAGTTATTTTATTGGAGAGAGATACTTAAACAAGTTTAGGATAGCTTCTAGTTTGTTTACAAACTGATAGTCATTTTTATGACTTTGAAGAGTTGTGTGCTTAAGTTTTAATTACTTGGAAACTGACTGTTGGATTTAGTTTGTTTACAAACTGTTAGTCATTTTTTGAGAAGTGACCATTACATTCAGACTATGGTAGGTTGAGCAGAAGGTTCAGTTGACTTGACTCTTTCAACATGTCTGTGGAGGGGAAAAAATAAACAAATAAACAAATTTTAAACAACCCAAATGTAACATTGTGGACAGCCTTTAGTTTGTTTACAAACTGATAGTCATTTTTGAGACTTTGAAGAGTTGTGTGCTTAAGTTTTAATTACTTGGCAACTCACTGTTGGATTCAGGAACTATGGAAGGTTCAGATGAGTTGATTCAATGTTTACAAACTGTTAGTCAATTTGTTGATACTTAATTGACTTACTTAAGAAGTGACCATTACATTTAGAAAGGAAGGTTCAGTTGACTTGACTCTTTCAACATGTGTCTGTGGAGGGGGAAAAAAAGAAACAAATTTTTAAACAACCCAAATGTAACATTGTGGAATGAATTCCAGATTTGACAAGTCGAAAATGTTTTTCCCAAAGTAAAGTAATTTTGTTTTTTAAAACCAAATAAGCACCGAAGGATTGTTTAAAAATTACACATCATGAAACAAGTGGTCAGATATAGAGTTCAAACCAAACTTTAAAATAATAAAACCAATGCGTCATTAGTAATTTGTTTTGTTCAAAGATTGGAGATAGTGTATTAGGACTTACCATGGGTCAATCTTGGCCACTCTGAAGACGATGCAGTGAGGTCTGCCAAAGCACAAACGGATCTTGAAAATATTCAGCTCCTGGTCAACATCGCTTGGCACACACGTCTTAGTGGTCACCTGTCGCAAATGAAGAAAATATAACGTTACAAAATACTGCAAGTTTAGAGGATAGTTTCTGAATTCATAAATAAATTGACAATTTTTCAGTTTGGCTGGAAATATAAGGACATGTTAGGTTGCTGACAAATAAAGATTCACATCTGATTTTGTGGATTGCCTCACACAGGGTGGAGTTTACAAATAAACAATGCTTTTGGAAAAATTAACGTGAAGTGTGGAGCAAGTAAAAAACAAGATGAGAAGCATTTCCGCAAATATTTGAATGTGTAGTGGAATCTTCCCCAGTGTGTATTCCCAATCAGAGCTGATCGGGCTGGTGAAGACGAACCTCCATCGGTACAGATTTGCAGCAAAGATGAACAAACCAATGGACTATGACTTACCTATACTTTAGGTCAATACTGGCCAGATTTCTTCTCCCAGCGAATCTCAAGATGATGCGTGGTGCAGCCGCAAACTGAAAGAAAGGGAAAGAAAATCTATAAGTTAACTTGTTACAGTACTAAGACTTAAAACAAAATATCCGACACTAAAAAGTAAAAAAAAATGAATCTCCATTTTTCAGTGGGAAATGTGTGGAGCTATGAATGCACTTAAATGAATTTTATGAAAGCAGTATTAAAGGCACAGGCTCGTCAGCAAGGCGCGCCCGCCAAATGTGTGCCACGCAATACGCAGCTCCATAGCAAAGACATGGAGCTGCGTGTTTCGAGCACGAATTTGGCGGGCGCGCATTGCTGACGAGCCTGTGCCTTTAATCCAAACAAAAGATGGTTTCATTTAGCTAGTTCATCCACACTGCTACTACCACTGCTACTACGTGTCAACAAAACATATCCT
This sequence comes from Henricia sp. BOLD:AAB3569, assembly GCA_037783545.1. Lineage (NCBI taxonomy): Eukaryota > Metazoa > Echinodermata > Asteroidea > Spinulosida > Echinasteridae > Henricia > Henricia sp. BOLD:AAB3569. Next base: position 663,387 of record JBBELK010000158.1, on the reverse strand, counting down.
ACTTTTGATCTTAAATAACTTTTTCATTTTCCAACGGATTTAAACCAAATTTTCACATCATGTAAACAAGGCCTGACAAATTTTATTGAGTGAGTTTCATCAGTTTTGGACAAGAGGGTGAGATTTAAAAGCCACACGAAAAAAACCCATAAATTTCAGAATTTGCCACTTTCGACTTTGCATCCTCCATTGTCAAGGAAATTGTCTTTGTCTGAGGTCCCTTTGCACCTCTTGGTGAGTTGCGCGAAACGATCAAGATGGTTTGCAATAACATTAGGGGTGATCCTGCTTTTGGGCTCCAGCATGCACATTCCACCAGTCTCCAGTGGTGTATCGACATTGGTGAAGGCCAAGTCGAAAGTGGCGAATTCTGAAATTTAACCTTTTTTTCGTATGGCTATAAAATCATACCCTCTTGGTCAAAACTCGCTCAATAAAATTTGTCAAGCCTTGTTTGCATGATGTGAATTTTTTGTTAAAATTTGTTGGAAAATGACAAAGTTATTTAAAGGCAGTATACATGATTGGTATCTCGAAGAATCAGAAATGTTCACAGATTTACACATAACTTACACGATATAAACATGATGACGGCAGAAAACTTCCCCTGAAATGGTTTTGTCTGAAGTGCTATAGTTTTTGAGAAATGAGCAAAACAATTATTTTTCGTCTCGCAATAGGTAAATTAAATTCGCCCCCAAACCATTTCACCCGAGTGCCATTTCGCCTCCAAACACTACCTCCCCCAAAGGCAACTTCGTGCACAGGCCGTGGTTCAGGGCGAAGTGGTTTTGGGGAGAAATGACTGCACACCCTTTTTGACTGTTTTCTCAAAAGTTAGACGAAGTACGGAGCTGGTTTTTGCTCAGGTTGGTTTTAATCATGCATATCTAAACTATTTGTAACAGTTTACCAATCATGTACTATTTGTAACAGTTTACCAATCATGTATACTATCTTTAAAATCAAAAGTAGGACTTTTTGACACATAGATGATAGCATTGCTGCGGTTGTACTAACAAAATATGACGGTGCCAAATCGGCATCCAAGAACAAACAGACAACAGGCCTGACAATTATATGGAGTTTGAGCAGGATTGGCCCAAAGGTGTTTTAATAATTGACAAAATTACAAAAACGTGCTTCACAAAAATGCCCCCTGTTCCAGAAGCTTAAAACATAAGCTCTAGAATACAGAAGGCTGTTGGTTCGAGTCCCACCCAAGCACATTTTGATGTTTTAAATTGTTGGAAAAGGGCAAGGGATTACTTGTACATGTGATACCAAATGTTGCAAGAATCAAACAGGCCCTTTGACACCAGCACACTGAGAGGTCGAGTAGTTAAGGCAACTGCTCTAGAATGCAGAAGGTTGTGGGTTCGAGTCCCACCCAAGCGCAAATTGTTGATATAGTTCTTGGGAAAGCACTGAGCAAAGGTGCTGATAGATTATATTGGGAAAGAGCAAGCTATTCCCAATTTAAAGAAGTAGTAACAAGCTGATCATTACAATACCTGAAAGCTGCTCATGATGACAAATTATTTCCAACAGGAGAGAGACATGTACATGGAGTCTAATAGTCCAGGTGAGGCCAAGCATGGGCAGCAACACAAGGGAGCTTCACAAACTGGTCCTGTTAAAAAGGAAATCGAATGAAATGCATGAGTATGTAAAGTTTACTCCTTAAAAGTTTGGACATTTGTTTTTAATCACCTATATCTCAATTATTTGTGACCTGTTCATATCATGTGGCATACCAATGGAAAGCTCATTTATTATTTGTAACAGTCGCTTGTTTGAAGGCTCAACAACTCTGTTGTGAATGCGGGTGGGTCTTTAACAAAATGTGCCAATACATGTGTTCAATAGAACAACCAACTGTCTATCAGTACCAGAGAATAAGGAAAACGTACTGACAATTTTTCCTCACGATGCTCATCCAACAAATGGGACATATTGTCTGAGAAATGAACAGGCTTTCCAATGATATAGCACACAATGCTAATAATACAGTAACAAAGACCTGATCGACCAAAGACATTTTTAAAAATCTTTGAAAGGTGTATTTAACGCTTTCTGGCTGGAAGTAAACATTTCTCAAGCCACTGTGAGTGGCATGCCGTATTGCCGCAGTGGAAGACTTTTATCTAGAACAATTCAATTATGCCTTTGCAAATTGCGGCTGGCCAGTATTAAAATAGTACGTACATCTGAAAAATGGCTACGTGATGATTTCAAATTTTTTTCTCAACTGAAATTAATTTTTTATTTTTGTTTTGTTTGAAATTGATTGATTTGTTTTATAATTTTTTTGTGTAGAATAAAAGAAAAATAAATAATTTTTAACCGAAAGTTGGTATTTAAAAAGCATATTTCAAGCGCATTTTTAAAAAGGTAGTGTAGCTTGATATCTGTCTATACCAGATACATATGAAATGCAGATTCACCTTGTTATAACAGAAACATTGTATTATCAGGAATAGAAAACAAAATTAAGATTTTAAATTTCCTTCTCATAAGTACAAATAAGGAGAAAATAAACATGTTGCAGTAATACAGGTATGTAAATGAGCAATGTTTTTGATTAAGATTTGTATTAGGGTAAGGGGCATTCTGGGTAGCATCATGATGAAACCATGGCCATTAGGTGACTTCTAAAAAACCAAACTGGAACTCTGCTTTAGGGGGACACATTCATGAATAAACATGAGCAAGGGCAAGAGGGGAAATGTGTGTTGGAGCAATCAGTGTACTGGGGCATTCTGGGTAACATCATGATGAACCCATGGCCATTAGGTGACTTCTAAAAAACCAAACGAACTCTGCTTTAGGGGGACACCATTCATGAATAAACATGAGCAAGGGCAAGAGGGGAAATGTGTGTTGGAGCAATCAGTGTACTGGGGCATTCTGGGTAACATCATGATGAACCCATGGCCATTAGGTGACTTCTAAAAAACCAAACTGGAACTCTGCTTTTGGGGGACACCATTCATGAATAAACATGAGCAAGGGCAAGAGGGGAAAATGTGTGTTGGAGCAATCAGTGTACTGGGGCATTCTGGGTAGCATCATGATGAAACCATGGCCATGATGTGACTTCTAAAAAACAAAACTGGAACTCTGCTTCAGGGGGTCACCATTCATGAATGAGCAAGGGGAAAATGTGTGTTGAAGCAATCAGTGCATTAGGGCATTCTGGGTAACATCATGATGAAACCATGGCCACTATGTGACTTCTAAAAAACCAAACTGGAACTCTGCTTCAGGGAAACACCATTCATGAATAAACATGAGCAAGGGCAAAGGAGGGAAACGTGTGTTAGAGCAAACAGTGTGTTGGGGCATTCTGGGTAAAATCATGATGAAACCATAGCCATTATGTGACTCCTAAAAAACCAAACTGGAACTAGGCTTTAGGGGGACACCATTCATGAATAAACATGAGCAAGGGTAAGAGAGCACACTTAGCATGCTGCAGTGACATGAAAAAACAGCCAATTTGCATAATTTTGATTAAGGCATAAATACTACATCAACATGTCAGTTTTAATTAATGATGCAGTAACATGTAAATGAGCAATTATTTGCACAAATTTGAACGGAAAATTTTGTGTGTCATTTTACTCCAAACTCCCTTCAACATCAAAGTGAAGGGCATCAAAATTCCGCTCGAAAAAGCAGTGTGAATCCACCCTAAATGTGGCCAAACCTTGCACCAGCCTCAGGCGACTAAAGACATTGTGTCACTCCCAAAAATGAAACTGGTCCAGAATTTTAAACCCAAAGATATAGCGCTGTAGGGGCAAGATAGACTACTCTACCCTGAGCCCTGTAGAAATTCAAGGCGCCATTTTAGTAAGCAAACTAGACGCGCCTCATGTCTGTTTGACATGCCTCTTGTGGATGCTTATTTTTTTCTCATCCCAAGTTTGGTTGTTTCATTTCAATGGTGATTAGGCACATACCAAAAGTTGTGTTCGTTATTTTGCTCAGCTGCACTTCCATGAAACACAGAAAAAAACATTTTGGCCCATGGGCAAAATGTGAGGAGTATACCATCGTGCCTTATAGCTCATCTGCTAGAGCATCTGCCCAGTGAGTCAGAGGTCCCGGGTTCAAATCCCAACAAGGCCCTTACATTTTTTCTCTCATCCCATTAGTGCAGATGCTGCTGTAACTATTCGCCACAACACAGATTACACCACGAGAGGCATGTCAAACAGACACAAGGCGCGTCTAGTTTGCTCACTAAAATGGTGCCTGCACATACTTCACTTTATTGAATTGATTTCGCATGGGTGGGCTATCTTGCACTTTTGCTGCTATATCATCTTCGAGGAAGCCCTACCCATGCATGCCTGTAAGCGGAAGCTAGACAAGTTTTACTACAGTGGAAAGTCACCATAAATGAGCATCGTATCTGAACCATGACAAGCGTTTGTTTTGGTGGCGTTTGATGCCAACAAATGGATATAGTTGGGAGCCATGAGCGATGTTCACTGTAGCAGAATGTTGTTTATGGTGTTCATTATAGCGAATTTCCACTGTAATAAAATTGGAATGATGGCCAAAAACTCACCTCCAGTATCCATGGCAACACGTCCATTTTTGTAGTGTGTAATATCAAGCTCCAGTCTGTGGGCTCCATCTCCAATCTGTGAATACGTAAGAAACAAAAATTAGCAACTGTGACAGAAATGCAACCAATCGAGGCTTTGACATTAACCAAGGCCACCTGCCGAGGCCAATGGCCTCATGCCCTGCTGAGTTGGCCCCGATGCCCCTTCAAGATACACACTTTCTGAGGCCAACTTGGCCAACATGCCCTACATGTATTCCACGCTTTGACATTAACCAAGGACACCTAGACCAATGGCCTTATGCCCTGCTGAGTTGGCCCCGATGCCCCTTCAAGATACACACTTTCTGAGGCCAACTTGGCCAACATGCCTTATCCTCAAATGTCATGCAGCTTGCCTGTATACATCAACAACCAGTGCACATTTTGAATGATGTTGGCTGTGGTGCCCCTCCAGTTGAAATTTTGTGACATTAACCATTTTCTTAACATTGATCATTACTATTTTTACCTTAAAACGAATTAACAAGCATTGTTTTATTCCATTTAGTGGCCGTCCAAAGGTTGTCAACATTTTCACAATACTTCAGAAATTACAAAATATCAAGATTTTCCTTAACATGCTTAAAAACACTCAAATTTGATGTCATGCTCCATAGACTTAGTGCATGAAGTCTCAACTGGCGAACGTGTATGGTAGTTTTTTTTATGACATGCAAACCATGTCAAATGATAAAAAATGCAAATTAGGAGAGAAAAGTGTCATGAAAAACTGTTGAGAGTTGTCCCATAGGTTTAGTGTATGGGGTCCCAGTGGGTGTCCGTGCATCTTTCCACCAACTCAACTCAAACCAACTCGACCGTTGTGTGCTACTTTTTCTGTAGAGCATGGGTTAGTTACTGTGCATGCCTTTCTCGAGGCAATTTGCACAAAAATTTACCAGAAATTAGCCTAATATTTACTATGACATTCATAATGTTTTTGACCTGACACAGGGTTTCTCCAGATAAATTGAATATTCTTCTGAAAGCCATCATCCTGTGTGACAGTTTTATTTCTTACAAATTTTCAAGAGTAACCCGCTCCTCGTCAGGTAATTAAGACTGAATATATACAAAATACACAAAATGCAAAGAAAACCTTCGATAAACTCAAATGCGCGTAGGGGAGAGTGGGGTTAGTTGGAACATTTTTTACAAAATTGTCTATAAAACACTGAGAACATTATTGAAGAAAAAAACAACTATACCACTTTCAGCATACATTTTTGGGCTACAAAGGGAGCCTTTAAAATGTTTGGACTCGTTGATAGTTTCTCGTATAATCCACCTTCAACATGACCATGTCAGCTGTTCTAACTTACCCCACCTATGGAGTAAGTTAAAACATGGTATGGGGTATAGTTGAAACATGGTATGGGGTATAGTTGAAACACGGTATGTTGTCGTTTAAAAACTGTATTATAACTTCTGCAAACATTTTATCTAAAGTTTTGCGCAACGGTCACAAAAAAGTTTAGTCTTTCACTACTGAAATCGCGATATCTCCTGAATTAGCTATCTCCGAATTTAACACTTTAAAAAATCAACCATTGGGTCAATATAAATAAAACAAAGTGTTTTGTAAAGCAGATTCATTGTAGATTCTTTTAGATATAAAAACATCATGATTGGAGTTTTTTGAAAATAATTGGTACATGTATGTACGTGCCTTATACATACATGTACTAGTTTAGTGTGACACAACGGACGAGTTGACTTCTGCATAGCCTTGACCAAGGCATTATTATTTATTATTATTATTATTTCTTTCTGGTATTCATACCAAGGATTCCTCAATAGTGGTCATTGCACTGTCACTCGCAAGCGTGAGGAAACCCATGAAGAATTAGAATTAGAAATGGCCAGAGACACCAGGGAATATCCCCCTTGCTCTTCACGAAAGAATGCTCTGGGATCTTTAGAGTGCGTTCCAAATTACCTAACACACTGGACCAACGGCTTTACATATCCCTTCCGAAGGATGGAGCAAGTGTGGTTGAGTGCCTTGCCCAAGGGCACAGGTACGTACCGTAGCCGTGGGGAGGTTCGAACCTGCAACCCCAAGTTTTCACCTATGATTGCGAGTCAATGACCTAAACCGCTCGGCCACGGTACCCCACATTGGGCTTGTCTTCTAGACGGCCCGCTGAAGATAAAACCTACCTCCATGGTAGTACGACGGTCGAGTTGACCTGCACCCGCAGTGGGTTTTGCTTATTTTGCCTCGAAATTGGAATCACACACAAAAATTCCTAGCTGGTTGTGGTTTAGCATTTAGTGCTCTAGTGGTTTTATATGTCCTTGATTGGAAAATAATTTAAAAAGAATACTTACAACACCGTTTTTGAAGCAATGTTTTTCTCCCACGTGATCTGAAAAGCGAACGTACGTTTTCTTCTTCAAGGTTTTTCAGAACGATGAGGGCGCTATAAAAGTCATGGCGCCCATGTCACTCGTACCGTGCTCGTACCGTACCCGTACCCGTACCCAGCGGCCGCCTTCATGCGTGTTTTTTTTTACACCGCTTGGGGTACACCTCAATTTTTCAACCCGAATAGAGTCTACTAATTTTCCAATGACTGATACTTCTCATTGTGACAATCTTGGAAATAGTCAGAACTCCATGTGCGATTTTTGCCACGAATGTCCTACGATTGGGTATTAAGCGGGCCTCCCACTGTGCGATTTTTGCCACGAATTTCCTACGAATTGGTACGATTATCGGAGACTGCCTGTAGACTTTACACACAATCGTAGCTAATTCGTGGCAAAAATCGCACAGTGGGAGGCCCGCTTAACTGTCACCACCATGCTGTCACTAATGGGCCAGTCACAAATCAGTTGCGATGCGTCGGCGATGGGTAAAACCGGGAAATTTGAACAAAATCTTGAGACAGATCTCACGATTTTGCACCCGTCGGAGGCGCTCTCCGGACGCCTGCGGCTTGTCGCAGATTTTTTTGGCATCGCCACACCCGTCGCGGTCCCCAACTTTGAACTTAAAATTTTAAGATTGCTCGCAAGATTTTTCACCCATTTTGGGCATCCCAGACACAATCTCTGATGACCTACGATGCCCTCCGATTAATCGGAGGCGTCCTCCGAATAATCTGAGACTAGTCGCAAGATTCTGTGTGGGATTGGAAATTCAGGTTGAGATTCAATGTCTGCGAGTGGTCTCCGGCGCCCTCCGACTGAATCGGAGGCGCCCTGCGACGATTCGTACGCTTTCTGTGATCGTCTCCGACGAATCGTACGGTGGAATCGTAGTAAATCGCCGTGTATATAAGGGCGCCTCCGATCGGATCGCTAAAAGTTTGAGACGCTCTTGGAATTTAAAAGAAAAGATGCTCGCAGATATCGTCTCCGATGCAATCGGAGGCGATCGGAGGCTAATCCCACGATTTTTCGACAAAACCGGGTCAAAATCCTTGAAAAAATCTCAGACAATGTAACTGCTCCACTTTTATTAGGATTATTGCTAGGATTGTTCAAGGCTTCTTTATTTTCTACGACGACCCCCCGCCAAAACTAATCCCCGACAGATCGCCGACATTGTGACTGGGCCATAATAGAGAAAAAGAAGAAACCGAGAAATTTCGAAAAATCCCAAACACTGAGATTCGAACCAGGGACCTTCGGATGCAGGTCGAACTCTCTAGCGGGCCTCCCACTGTGCGATTTTTGTCACGAACTTGATTTCCAACGATTAGCTACGATTTAGTACGATTGTGTATAGAGTCTATAGACAGTCTCTGGTTATCGTACCAAATCGTAGCTAATCGTAGGAATTTCGTAGCAAAAATCGCACAGTGGGAGGGATCTTAAGGAGCTAGAATCCTCCTTGACGAAAAATCCAGCATTTGCACCTTTTTCGATACTATAGTCTACATATCCCTCCAGCCGACTTAAGCGGGCCTCCCACTGTGCGATTTTGGCCACGAATTAGGTACGATTAGCTACGATTTGGTACGATTGTGTATACATTCTACACACAATCGTACCCAATCGTAGCTAATCGTACCTAATTCGTGGCCAAAATCGCACAGTGGGAGGCCCGCTTTACGCGAGCCTCCCACTGTGCAATTTTTGCTACGAAATTCCTACGAAATGGTACGATTACCAGAGACTGTCCATAGACTCAATCGTACCAAATCGTATAGCTAATCGTACTACCTAATTCGTGGCAAAATTGGTAAGAAAACACACTACGTGGTCCTTATACATGATCAACCATGCAGGCAAGGTTCGCCGCAGGGTGCTTATTAAATTATCACCATCCTTGGCCATTGGGCTCAATTATATCACTCCTTAAACGTTTTCGGGATGATTGTGGTTGCTTCCCGAAAACACGTCGTATAAACTGAACTTGTTCTGTTGTTTTATTATTACTACTTTGTTTAGTTATTTATTTAATGAGGTCTGATGCCGATCGTCTTACTGTTGGAGCTACAGACGGGTCGCTAAATAATTTGTTACCGAGTGGAAGCTCAAACAGTCTAGATCCTACAAACCCAGTCGGATAGTGGACGTGGGGGAAGGGTTGGTGGCGGCAAAATAAATGATGCACATGTCACGTATTGTCACCACTGGAATAGAGACTATTCTGGTGGGAAGACCTACTTCCCTCTGACCAGGGCTTTGCGTATTATCAATGATATCACTTGTCTCGTGTTGGCATATCCTTGTACTTTCATTGCTGTTCCGCTCCAGTGATTTCGTCCATGTCCTGTTTGAAAAAAGTGATTCCCAGTGAACCTGTTTAAAAAAGTGATTTCCATCGGGATTAAATATGACATTTCCCGTTTCTAGAGATTATTGTGGTCAATGGCTGTTGGAAAACCCATTGTGCTCGGTTTTAAACTTGCGTGAAATGAGCCATCCTCTGGAGCTGCGAGTTTTTAAAAAAAACAGCCACAGAAGTGCAGGAGCTCATGGAGGCACTTCACGCAGAGTGGCGCAGCCTGTCTCAGCGGTTCTTACCGAGTCCGGTGCAGTATAATTTGCATTTCTTTGTCGGTCCGAAGAAATACCAACTATACTTGATCGATGGATGCCAATCTGCAGAGCACGTATACGTGTACCGTGGATGAAGCCGTGCGTGCATGGTTAAAAAATAACACGTTCATGTCGGCTTAAACCTTTGTAAAGGTCTCCCAAACCTTTATGCTAGCAACCACTAATACACAGTCTACGGAAATACCAGACGATTAAACGAGGCAGCCTTACCTTGAAATAGCCGTAATATCGGCTCAGTATAACACTGCTGATTCGGTGCTGATTTCACCGTGGACTTTCGCCATTTTTTGTTGTGTGTGTGTATAGCATATAACGTGTACGTAACATGCAAACACACACACACGACAACGACGCGTGAAATAAAATTGGCTGCACTGTCGAATGCCGCCATTCGACATTCACCAATTGCAGCTTTCGCTGGACACCACGTGACTTGCTTAGGCAAACGTTTTTAACCAACTTACCTATGCGGGGGTAATCAATTATAATCAAGGTTGGTTAAAATACAGCCCCCTGATCTGATTTTTTACACAACCTGCAGTTTACCCAACTTGAAAGCAGAATAATAATTAACCAACCACTGGTTAAATAAAATGTTACCCAACTCATAGAATTTAACCAACATTGGGAGATTTTTTTTAACCAAGAGATTTTACCCAGTGATATTTTAACCAACGTTCTGAGAGTGTTGTACATTCCGTAACAGTTTCGCTACACAGACGCGCGCCAAGATCGATCAGTCTCGGCCTAGTAAATCCTTCACCAAAAACCTAAGTTATCAACAAGTAATTAATTTCCTAGGGCTTCGCATAAGTAATCCCCGTCGGATTTCCAACGACGATGTGAAGAAAAAGCACGACAAGCCATATATGCAGAAGATACAAGGCTGTGATTTGGATTCATTTAGATAGAAATGGTTTGGACACTATTCGCGAGGGCCCTGTTCGGAGATCGGCCACGGCTCCGCTCAGCTTGGCTCGCCGGTACGGTATTTAGTACAAATTTACAGCCTGGGACAAGACAAACAACAATCCAGTTCCTTTCTCGTCAGCTCATCAATATTAGACCTGGTTATCATCTTCAGCAATGCGAGCATCACCTACCATAAAATCATTTTTATTAGCTGCTTGCTAACTTTGGTTGTCAATACGCTATATGCATGTCGCTTTTCGCAATGTGCACACACAACTTCTTTCAAGTTGGCTGCACTTTAGTATTGTCCGAATCACGTCACAAAAAAAGTTGAACTTTTGGGACTGAAAATACCAGCATCTGAACAATGGATAATATAAATTTACGACCGGACGATAAGTATCACGCATTTGCTCATAAACATTGCCCGTATATGATTTTCAGATTTAAGTCGCACAAACTGTGCTATAGTTTCGCATTATCCAATTTGCTGTGTACCTCTGTATCTCGCCGATATACAGCTATATTGCTTCACCCACACTGCTTGAAACAGTTGCAAACAGCTTCACCCACACTGCTTGAAACAGTTGCAAACAGTTAAACCAATCACCGATAAAATGGCGAAAGGCATGGTCTTACTTTGTGTGATTCTGTTCTTGGTGGTATTTCCCCGATCCGCGCCTGCCCTTAATCTTCTTTTCGTGTCAGCGACAGGCATAACCGGAAGCCATTTTAAGACATCCTCGCTGATTGCGGAGACTCTAGTCCGTCGGAGGCATCAAGTCACGTTCCTCGTCGGTGATGCATTTGGCTCCCCCGTCAACACCAGCCTGGTCAAAATCTTCAAATTCGAGGTATTTCGGTCGACGTTAAGCCCAAGTGAGCTTCAGAAGAATATGGAGGCTCACGGGGCATCGTGTCTCAGAGGCAAACAGTGATTTTCAGATTTAAGTCGCACAAACTGTGCTAGTTTCGCATTATTTAATTTGCCGTGTACCTGTGTATCTCGCCGATAAACAGCGATATTGCTCCAACCACACTGCTTGAAACGGTTCAAACAGTTGTATTTTTTATGTTATTGGCGTTTTGAGTACAGTTGATCGGTTCAAAATTATATTGACAAATTTTAAGCAAAATAATCGTGATTAATCGATTAATCGCGATTATTTTGCTCCCGATTAATCGATTATTAAATGTTGATAATCACCCAGGCTTACTGGTTATCATCTTCAGCAATGCGAGCATCACCTATACAATCAATATTTTGATGAAATACCAGCATCTCGATAATGCTTCATTAACTTGAGCGCTCTTGTACAACGACAAGGATAATTTACGACCGGACGATAATTATCACGCGTTTGCTCTTGACCAATGCCAGTACACATATGATTTTCAGATTTAAGTCGAAAACATTTGCTAGTTTCGCATTATCCAATTTGCCGTGTACATGTATCTCGCCGATATACAGCGATATTGCTTCACCCACACTGCTTGAAACAGTTCAAACAGTTAAACCAATTACCGATAAAATGGCGAAAGACCTGGTCTTATTTTGTGTGATCCTGTTCTTGGTGGTATTTCCCCGATCGGCGCCTGCCCTTAATCTTCTTTTTGTGTCAGGGACAGGCGTAACCGGGAGCCATTTTAAGACATCCTCGCTGATTGCGGAGACTCTTGTCCGTCGGGGGCATCAAGTCACGTTCCTCGTCGGTGATGCATTTGGCTCACCCGTCAACACCAGCCTGGCCAAAATCTTAAAGTTCGAGGTATTTCGGTCGATGTTTAGCCCAAGTGAGCTTCAGCAGAGTCTGGAAGCTCACGGGGCATTGAGTCTCAGAGGCAAACTAGCATCCTTATTCTACATACTTATGGTGAAACTGTGGAAGGTACTTCACAAAGGGGGTTTCTTTCCTAGAGAGTGTGATTCCGCTCTGTCTGATCACGCTCTCATGGAGCGATTACGAGCTGCCAAGTTCGACATGGTCGTGGGCGATCTCCTTTTTCCTTGCTTTGTCCTGATCGCACAGAAGCTAGACCTCCGCTACATTAACTTCATTAGTGGCGCAATAATACCGATGGAACACAGTCGTCTGGCCGGCGTACCAAGCCACCCGGCCTTCGTACCCGGTGATCTGACCAGATACACGGACGATATGAACCTGTTCCAGCGCTGCATGAATCTCCTTGCCTTTGGTCTTAACGCTTTCCTGAATGATTACGTAACCATGGCGTACTTCGAGGATCTGAAAGTTAAGCACGACATCAGGCCGGAGATGAGTTTGTTCGAATCCATAGGGCGGGCTGAACTCTTTATAGTGAATAGTGATTTTAATACTAATTTCCCCCAAGGCTTAACTCCAAACGTCGTTTTTATTGGTGGGATCACGACTTCACCGGCTAAACCACTTGAAATGGTAAGAAAACATGCACAATACGTGGTCCTTTATGATCAACCAGGCAAGGTTCGCAGGGCGCTTATTAAATTATCACCATCCTTGGTCATTGGGCTCAATTATATCGTGCTTTAAACGTTTTCGGGTAAACACGTCGTAAAAAACTGAACTTTTTCTATTGTTAGGTGTTCGGGTCTCGACCCGAACACCTATTGTTTTTGTATGTCTTTTTATTTCAAAATGGCTAAAATATGCATTTTTAAAAATACAACTGACGAGGTGTCAGGTTACACGCATGTTCAGTGTGGAGGCATTGAGTTGGAGTTATTCTCTCTATGTAGTATGTTATGTTTGTGAGCTGCAGGGCTGAGACAAGAAGCACAGATAGTATACATGATTGGTAAACTGTTACAAATAGTTTTATCCCACTGTGTGATTGAAGATTATGCATGATTAAAACCAACCTGAGCAAAAACCAGCTTCGTACTTTGTCTAACTTTTGAGAAAACAGTCAAAAAAGGGTTTGCAGTCATTTCGCCCCAAAACCACTTCGCCCTGAACCATTTTGCCCTGAACCATGTACCACGGCCTGTGCACGACGTGGTTTCGGGGCAAAGTGGCGTTTGGGCGATGTAGTGTTTGGACGAAGTGATTTGGGGCAAAATGGCACTCGGGCGAAGTGGTTTGGGGGCGAAATGGTTTTGGGGCTAATTGAATTTTCGTCTCATGAGACGAAAAATAATTGTTTTACTCATTTCTCAAAGACTATAGCACTTCAGACAAAACCATTTCAGGGGAAGTTTTCTACGGTCATCATGTTTATATTGTGTAAGTTAGCCGTAAATCTGTGAACATTTCTGATTTTCGAGATACCAATCATGTATACTGCCGGCTGAGATACTGTGGAATTATGTGGAATGTCTGCTTTTTTATTTCCATCTTGTCATCATTTAGTCACTTATTCAGTAGTCAATCCAATAGTTAACAGCAGCAACAATGGCAACACGCAAATACACACGCACGCCCACACACACAGTTCGGTAAAATCATACAGTCATGGAATAATGAAAAAGTTAACCCTTTTAAAATAGCACATAATTAAGGAACGGATGCGTAGTTATACCATAGAGAGTTGGGCGTCTATTTCCGACAAAGTGGGACGTACCTTAGCTCAATAAAGTCATTTACCAACTGGCAAAATCATAATAATCTGATCTATATAATCAGTAAACAATCAGTAAGGTGTTCAACGACTTTCTAATCAAGTATAACTCTTTAAAGTGGGTAAAATAAACCTAAATACGCTGCTTACCATCTGGGCCCAATTTCCTGGAACCCGTTAGCACAAAAGTTTGTTTAGCACAGAATTTCTTTGCTTTATTTTACAAAACTGGGTTGCCAGCCAAAGTCGTATGTGATGTGTATTTACTGATATTTTGCTCCTGTTCCTAAAAATACAATTTGACATACAATTTTGGCTGGTAACTCATTTTACAGAGCCATGGCATCATGGCTTTGGAGCCCCGCGTCTGCATGTACGATCGAACGCGTGGTGGCGCCCTCGACGCCGCTATATTAAAATGCCGTAACACCAGCCTGGGGCCAATTTCATGGCGCTGCTAGGCATAACAATTTGCTTAGCACAGGATTTATTTGCTTTTTAAAATGGATAACAAGCCAAGCATATTCGCCAACTTGTGTTCTTCGCAAGAGTAGGAGAATACCTTTCAATACACATCACTTACGATTTTGGCTGGCAATCCATTTTTGCAAAATAAAGCAAACAAATCATGTGCTAAGCAAATTTTGTGCTAAGCAACGCTATGAAATTGGCCCCAGTGTCTTCGTATTTGACAGATATAATATAGATCAGATCATGGGCTACAATAGTACTGGATAAGTATGTCTAGTACGCTTCTCTCATCAGTGATCCCACATCTCATTTATAGGATTGGAACTCATTTGTGGAAGGATCAGGCGACAGCGGAGTGGTCATTTTCGCTCTCAGTTCCTACTTCAAGCACATGGACCCTACCCTGCGTAACGAGATCGCTGCTGCCTTGGCGCGTCTGCCTCAGAGAGTAGTGTGGAAGTACGAAGGGGAACCACCGTCTACACTCGGCAACAACACCATGCTGTCCCCATGGCTTCCGTTGAACGATTTGCTCGGTGAGTACTAAACTAGCACTGCAGGCACTATTAAACCAGTGTAATACATCTTATATTGGCCCATCGATATACAGTAATTGTGCTCAAAATGATTCATACCCTTTGAAAAATCTAACATTTTACAAATGTCCTTACTCCCAAAAACTATTGTATCCCAGGATACAATACCACGTGTTTTTGGCTCAGCATCATTTGCATAACAATAGTAATGTCCAGATTTACTTTTTTGTGCCTGTTCAAAATTAGTAATACCCCTTACAAAATTTCAGATCTATTTGGCAATTTTTTTGTGATAATGCACCCACTTTCGACATTCCAGTGATTCCTTTTTGTTGTTCAACAGTTATTCTAACATGTTTGCATATAAGATTTGAATCATTTGAATCATTATCATATCTGTTCAATTAAATATTTAAATCAAAGAATGTCATACAATAGCACTCTGCTTGTAGGCCTTAAAGTGAGGGGAGTTGATGCCTTCATTCTCAGTTTCTAGTCAGCATGGCAAAGAAAAGAGAACTATTGTCAATGGCCACAATTACAAAGAAGGGGAGGCTACAAGGGCCTTTCGAAGCAGTGTGCCAGTTTTCACCGTTCAGAGAATAATTAAGAAGTACAAGGAGTTCCACACAGTATAAGAAACCTTAAAGGGCGTGGTCGTAAGTCAAAGGTGTCACCTCGTTTGGCAAGAAAAGTGTGCCGAGAAGCCAGCAACAATCCCCGCACCACCATTGAAAGGTCTCCTGAACAGCCTTGGCGAGTATGGGACCAAGATATCCGGGCAGACACTTCAGCGCACATTGTATCAGGGAGGTCTCCATGGCCGCCGACCTAGAATGACGCCACTCCTGAGGCAGAGACATCAGGAAGCTCGTCTGGCCTTGGCTAAAGCACACCTGGACAAGGATCCAAGCTTCTGGTCATCGATTCTGTGGTCAGACGAAACAAAATTTAGCTTTTCAGGCACATGGATGTTGCTTATGTCTGGCGAAAAAAAGGGGAAGCGTACAATCCTAAGAACACGGTCCTAACTGTCAAGCATGGAGGTGGTAGCATCATGCTGATTGGGATGCCTTTCGGCAAATGGGACTGGGAATCTCGTCAAAGTGGTTGGGATCATGAAAAAGGAGCAGTACATTAAGATCATCGATGAAAACATCAAGTAGTCCGCTGAGAAACTCCAGCTTCGTCAGCATTGGACCTACCAGCAGGACAACGATCCCAAACATACTACCAAGGCAGTAAATGGTTCGAGGACAACCATTTGGACGTTCTGGAGTGGTCGAGCTAAAGCCCGGATCTCAACACGATCGAAAATCTATGGAGGGAACTCAAGACTCGGATGATGGCAAGGAAGCCTTCCAACCTCAATGACCTTAATACTTTTGCGAAGGCCAGGAGAAGTGGGCGAAAATCTCAGTGGAAACATGCCAAAGCCTTGTAAGCCGATACAGGAACCGTTCGGAGGCAGTGATAAAAAGCAAAGGCTTTTGATTATTAAGAATAATTGAAGCCGGACAAAACTCACTTATTTATTAACATGATTAAAAATACTCAAGGGTAAAAATTACAAGGGTAGGCCTATGAATAATTTTGAGCACAACTGTATAAACACTGGATGAAGCAACGACATATAAAATTGAAGCCACCTTCCGCCATTGTACCCCACCTAATACAATGCATTGCATAGACTAGTCATACTGTCTTCACTAGTCTACGTCATGGTCTATGTTTTAAGTGGCATGCAAGCTGGGATCGCATGGACCGGGGATCTACGGACCAAAAACTGTCGGACCGGATCAGAAACGACGTACGTCAATTTTACGTACGTCTGACGGACAACAATAGTGCAGTGGGAACTCGCCCTACCTAATACGCTCTCACTGCGACCCTATGCGTTCCCAGTTTGATCTTCAGTGTGCTCTCAATGCGCTCTCCCCATGCACACTCTGATCAGTACGGTTGCAACTCGCTCACTGCGTGCGCGACGTGTATAAGTGGAGCCCCTGCGATCCGAGGGTATCTACTGTACAATTAGCGCATTCTGCCTGACTGCGACGCTCATGGCGAACCTCTTCCTGATCCCCGACTCGAAACCAAATCGTTCTCAGAGACCTATTACTGCGCTTTGCCTCACGCTTTTATACTTTTCGGGTCGCAGTAAGAGCGCTAGCGTGATCGCGGGTAGGTGTGACAGAGGTATAAAATGCATCTGAGGGGTTCTAATTTAAATCCACTATATAACAAACATGAGCAACTCTTTAAAAATGTCCTGGCATTATCAAGCAAAAACTAAATGCTCTTGTCACAAAACTGAACACAGCGTGTGAGAATCGCTGAACAAGCGGCAATTGGATGCACAAGTTGCCACCATGCTCATGTCACACACGATTCAATGTGACAAGAATTGCATCAACGGCGATATTAATTTTATTATATTGTGGCAAGATTTACCAGCTGCATGTCATCTTATTTCCCCCATTGCAAGTCGTTCGGGTTCGACGTTCGATCTGCAACTTTAAACCAGTCTCATAACCCGAAATCGTTATTCTTTTCTTGAATTTATCATGCACAGATTTGGAACGATCCAGATTTCAAAGTTAACGTCCATTTCGAGTCAAACAAGACGTTCTAACTCGTTATTTTGACAAAGTTTCATGGCGAGTACATGTCATTTCAACATGTAATTTCGGATGGTCCAGCTTTAAAATGCATAGAGTAATGTGCGAGGTATTTCAGGTACCGTACAGACCTTTCGCGCCGGCTAACATGTTCTAGCGTGCACCCCCTTGCCACTTGGCAACCGTTGCCAACAGCCTGGTAGTCTGGTGCATATGACTCTCTTATTAAGTTATTATGCGAGCGCCATAGCGCAGAGGCAGGACTCTGGGATTTATGCAAATTCTCACGCAACTGGCTTATTGCATAGGTTTCCGCTCGCTGATTGGCAGACGTGTCACACGCACTAATTATATCCACTTTTCTTCCACTGAAGTCTTCTGCAACAGTCGGGATCACATCACAAAAGTTTAACTTGTTCCACTATTGCGACTTTTTAACGTTGTCTGATACTGATTGTCTGCAGGGCATCCCAAGACTAGACTGCTGATCACCCACTGTGGATTAAATGGCGTGAATGAGGCCATCTATCACGGAGTGCCAATGGTTGGCATTCCTCTCTATGCAGATCAGTTCAGCAATGTATACCGAATAGAGAATCTCGGCATAGCCAGGAAGGTTGACATAACCACCTTGACGGGAGAAACGCTATTCAAAACCACAGTTGAGGTTTTGAACAACAATCGGTATGTTAATCTACTGTAGCAATATCAACACAATGGTCAATTAGCCTGGTGTACTGACGAACTTCCTTTCCCATGCACACTGAGAACCCACTTGACAAGACTAAAATTGTGTCGCTATGTGGTGCACGCAACAGGTGTGAAGTTCATAATCAATACCGTGCTCACTGTAGGTGACAATGGCATAAAGCAACCAGACTGTTGGTTGCAAGGCAATGGCGTGCACCACATAGCAACAGCGCTGTTTTCTACACTGCACCTCCATTTGAAAGTTACACCATTATGCAACAGGCTAATTCACGGACAGAAATTCGTTTTTAAGAGCATCTTTAAAGGTACCCCACACTCACTGCATCCAAAAACTGTGCACAGCATTTCACCCAAACAGCACTACATGTAGCCTCTCAAGCGCCCAATAACTGCTCCTGCGTTGCGCTTGTCTTGGACTAACGCAATTGAAGTTTGCCGATGTATTAGAGCACCCAGATTTGGTTTTGGCAAGAGTTCAAGTGTTGACACACAGTATACGGCACCTCTGGCACGAAGAAATTTTAGTTTAACGATACACTGTCGAAGACTAAGCGGTATAGCTACGGGGGGCCTGGGGGGCGGCCTGGGGGGGGGGGGGGGGGGGGGGGGGGGGGGTGCCTCCCACAAATTTCCAGTGCAACCCCCACCCCCCTCCCCCAGGTGCCAACCCACTGAAAAATCCTGATACATGTTTTTTTGGTATTGCCCTTATAAATGCAAGTGTAGTAACCTCTACTAGGTGTAGGGTGAGGGGTGGAGCATCTGGATTAACTCCGGAGTGGGAGACTATCCCAGGATCGGACGAGAGGACAAGAACCACTGAAGACATCAATGAATCTCCGGGTCATTTGTTTATTGGCAGATCAATCATGGCAATTTAGGTCGACGTAGAGATGACAAAACATGCCAAATCCAAGAACAAACAAAAACCCCTACGATAGGAAAATATAAAATACAATACTTTAGAAACACATCCACTATACCTTTAATGGATTGAGTCATGTAAACAATTATTGATAATTTATCTTTGTGTACACTTCATTTTAATGGTAACCCCAATAAAAAAGGTTTATTAACTTGTCAGGACACTCACCCAACACTAGAGGGTGTCAGCCCCTCCCACTCGTTTCGGTAACTTCAGTCTGACAGTGTCATATTTGCCAATGCATGTGTGGTTCGCACGCTTAATTACATCATCCAGCTGCATAACAAAAACAAACTACATGTACTAGTACATATTGTTGATGTCCCCCAACGTGGCGCGGCCCCTAACGTGGCGGGCTTTACTTTCCGTTCTTTCTTGGCGCAATAAACAATCTGTTGCACTTGGCATTAAATGGAAATAAAGTTCTCAAGTACCTTCATAAATTCCAAAACTAAAATACGGAGAAGAATCATTCAGTTACTAGAAATTCACCGGAATGTGAAGGCATTGCCGTTTGCTTCAGGTTGTCATGACACCATACACGGAAGCCTGTAATAGGCATTTCACGTGAATAAAACCAGGCATACTGGCGTTGTGTACTGTGTCACAGTGTGTGCGTGCAAGTGGTCTTTGTGGGCTATCGTAGCAAGGCATCAAACCTTTTTAGCCAATCAGCGACGCGCTCCACGTTAGGGGACAGTCCGGGCGATTTCGGGAAAAAAGTGTTCATCGTTTTGTCCTGATTGTTTGTGTTATTCTGTACTTGTTGATGAGTCAAAATATTAAAGTATTACTTTTTCTTGGAGCCTATGAATTATACTACAAGGTGTGTAAGTTTCAACTAATTCTGCTACGGGGTTTTGCTATAAGGTGAGCGGATTTCCAGTGAGTTGTCGAAGTGCGCCAAGTTAGGGGACATCACTATATGTACTGTATAATCTGGACGACAATATTTACATGTCACAACAACACTGAATGATCTGGGTCGAGCGCACTGCAAATGTATCTATTTTACCCTGGCTCACACTCAGCGGGCGTGCACAGAGCGCGAGCTCCAATATGCAAATGAATCCACATTAGCTAAGCTTAGTACACGCCCACTTCAGACTACTCTACGGTACGTGTGTGTAGGCCTAGGCTACACGCGCGCAAAGCTTTCTGTTAGACCCCAAATATTCACTCCCAAAACCCAACTAAATGGAGTCGTAATTAAACAATTGTTGGTCCCTATCGAAGCTACAATATATTCCAACATTGACATGATAATATGCATAAGGTGTTCTGTTTTTATTAACACTTAAAAAAACGGAATTTCTTACCCAGAGCCAACCGCGGGCATGCCTCCAAAGCCAAACTTGATGGAGCGTTGGAAAAGATAACTTTCTCAACTAGCGGCAAGACCAAGGGCGCCCTCTCGGGGTACCTCGGCAATTAAATTAACCCCCTCACACAAGGAAAAGGGGGAAACCGATATTATACCTAGCTAGCTGTAACCGACTGGATGTGTACTGATTATACATGCATGTATGCACGCGGCGGAACGTTAACAGGTCACCCAGCCCCAGCCCCAGCATGGCCGGTCAAACGTTTTCGGTAGGGGGCCCCCACTAAAAAGCAATGGAGTCACTAGTGACTTCAAAACCAGCTGGGTGTTAGTTTTTATTTCACAAAATCTTTGTAACTTTTTCTCTTAGATATAAAGAAAATGCGATGAAGTGGTCAGGAATCATGCGAGATCAGCCAATACCGCCCAGGGAGCGGGCAGCCCATTGGATTGAACACGTCAGTAAATATGGCGGCGACTATCTCCGCCCCAAGTCACTGGATTTGAATTTCTTCCAGCTCCACTGCCTTGACGTCTTGCTGCTCCTGGCCGTTGTCCTGTTTCTAGGACTGCTCGTCGCGTACTACACCTTGCTGATGGCTTGTCGTCTGATCTGCTGCCGAGCGAGCAAGGGCGGCAAATTTAAAAAGGAGTGAACGAGTCCAGCATAAGCCGTTTCGCATTTCGGTTTAATACTTTAGAGTCACTGAAAAGGTAGCGAAATAAAACGACATAATCATTGGTGCTACTGTGGAAACCAGTACCAAACTCATGTTAGAGTCCCCCAAAGAAAAATGTTCTAGTTAGTCTGACTTGCTTCCATCCAGTGTGAAAGGTAATTGGGGATATATGCACTTGACTAGCGGCGCCGTTATTGACATATGGTGCGTACATGTATGTTTACACTGTATCTGGCTAAGTACCAACAGTGACACAGTGGATGTGGGTGAAATTGAGGGGTGTTGGGGGGTGGGGGGGGGGGGGGGGGGTGTGCTGGTTAGAACATTTGTGGTGTTATTTTATTTGTTAATTTATTTTTTTTGGCTAGAATTTAAAGTGTTGGAATACTTCACAATATTCTGGACCCCAAACATGCAGTAACACAATCTAACCTGACGAAGAGCGAGAGACGCTCCGTAATTAGTAAGAAATGAAAACAGAGAGAAGGGTTTTCCGTATATTTATGTTTATAAGAATTTAAATCCATATGCATTATTTACATATTGAGCTCGTGCCAATGACGTCATTTTCGGAGTAAAACAATGCCGCGTCGTTGTGGAAGCAATGTGCGTGCGCGTTGTGTGTGTCCATAGCGCGCGTAACGCGTTATGCTGAGGCTCCCATTAGCCTCTGTCACACACTCAAGCGTGACCGACTAAAGCGGACAATTGTCAACATGGCGGCCGAACACCAACGCTAAACCCTTTGTTCCATTCGCCATATTGACATTTGTCCGCTCTCGGTCCTCAATGCGCAAGCGCACTGGTCACGCTTGAGTGATATGACATAGGCTAATTGGTGAACTAAACCGCGTTACGCCCACCATTATTTACGCCCACCATTATTTGACTCCCAAAATGGCATATTCGCACGTGTTCGAAAGGGGTCAATATGCTCGGACTCACGATCGAACAAGACAAAGTGTTTTTGGTTCTCTGCCGTTGTACTGGCGTTTATTCAGCCGTCGTTGGTATTTCTGAGTACCATTGTTATTGTTATAGGTTTTCCCGGACAATTTTGGAAAATGCGCATTTAAATTTGTAAAACATAAATTCAATTTCGCGCCGATTTGGAGAATGACGTATATCCCGGTTTCATTTTCGCAATAACTAGCATTTGATTTAATTTTGCGTCATTAAAATAAACGAATGTGCATAACGTTTTATTTGAAGGATTACAAATACGTTATTAGGCTTTCGGTTTCAGTATACGTTACCAATTATTACGAATGTGCCATCCAATTCGCAGAAAATAAGTTTTTATTGCGAAACGGGCTGAATTGAATATTTCTTTTCATTTGTTATGAACTAAATTCGCACATTTTCCATTCAATTTAATTAAAGTATACAGGCCTATACATATCATGATACAACTTCTATTTATTAATTAATCAATGTATTGTAGACATAATTGAGCATCATTGTGTTTGTTCTTATATTCATAAGATGAATCAAAATTATTTTTGTAAAGGAAAACAATCATGCTAAAACGTGTTGTGTTATAAAGCATTTTTATGGTATCTTAAACCCGAATTTCGATTTTCAAGACATTATTTATTATTGTTTGGTTTATTTCAAAAAATAAAAACATCACAGCCTTTTAAGGAGGCTGAATTAAGTCTTATTTTTACAATATTAAAAATTTATATAAATATATTGGTTGATTCTATTTCTACTGATAAATCTCTAAAAGTTGAAAAAATTGCAAATTTTGAGACAGACGATCAGGGGCCAATTTCATAAAACATGTTATGCTTAATCAAAATGTTTGATTAAGCGTAGCACGAAAATTTGCTCAAGCGACGGCGTTAGCATGCGATTTGGCTTGCTAAATAAGGGCTTTAAGCAAAAAACGACTGCTTAATTCTTTTATGAAATGCCACCAACCGCTTAATGCGCCGCTTAATCAAAAATCGGGTGCTAACATGTTTTATGAAATTGGCCCCTGGAGAGAATTACAAAACCGTGCAGCCACTGAAGGGCGCCCTCTATTATTGTCAGGGATAGCAGTGCTAACGTTTTGAAGAGTAAGTTTGAGGATTTGTAAAGAGTGCATCATTGTTTTGCAGCCGGCGACCGGTTGCACTGATATGATCTGCAACAGTGTAGTATACATGTACGTATTTGTGCAAGTACACATCCGTGCATGCGTATAATACTCCTCTACAAAATACAACATGGTTTGAGGGCGAGTAGTGAAAACCACTGTTCCAAAGATTTTGGAAGATTGGGACAATCTCCACAGGTGAAACTGAGAGGGGTAGTCCCAAACATCCAACATTGAGGGAGCAGTAGTTTTCACTTTAATTTCCGAAATAACCATGATTTACCTATTTTGCTATCTGGAACATTCTTTAAATGTATACAATAAAAATAGAAATCAATTAAGTTTTTGCAAGTTTGAAAACAATCGCTTTACTTATAGGCTAAACACTGCTGTATTCAAGATGTTTATGTATATCGTATAAAGTGTGTTTACATTTATGTTTTAAGACAATAAAACTGACATGTCATTAGACGTTGAATATTCCAACATGGCATTGATATTTTAGTTACCACGGCAACAAAATGTTGTCCATAGTGTGGGAGATATTTTTCTCCAGTTGTTGAGCAAGTAAGCTATTTTTAACCAAAAATAACGGTTATCCACAAAATGCCCAACAAAATAACGCATGACATTACCCAAAAGTATGCTACATGCCCAAATGTTGGTAGATGACAATTCGCCCAATTGTTGGGTATTTTATAGTGTTGATGGGCAATGTTGTGCCCAGATGTTGGATGAGTTAACTATTCGACCAATCGTTTATGAAAAGTTGGCCCTTTTTTGGCCAACCAGCGTGTCATGTTATATGAGATCAGGGGAGTTTTTTTGGTTGGTTCTTTGTCTTAATTGTATATTTATGTCTTTCTGCATTCCTTGAAGTTCTCTTTCATTTTATCAGTTCGATCATCTATCCGCCAATGACCTGTCTCAGTATAAAGGCATCAATATACATGTATGTCACGAGAATGGTGGTGCCAGGCATACGTTAAATACCACTGCGCGGGAAATCAGCTGCTCATTAGCGAAATAGATTGATGATAAATTAAAAGAAATACAGGATTGCGGATGTGCCTTCGATTTCCAGCTAAAATGAAATGCCATTAGGCTAAATTCACGCACATTCGAGAAATCGTATGCTGATTTTTTTACGACTGAATGTACATTTATGGAAATATAATTATCATTTGTTAAATAGAAACAGGGATTTTAAACGTTAATTCTATTTCGCACGAAAACGAATGCTTCTCTTACTAACAAATATACATATTTTCAAAAATTGTCCGGGAAAACCTATAAAACTATGTTTTACCTATTAGGGCGACAGTTTTTGTGTTTAAAAAAAGCTATGTTAGGGCGACACGCTCTATTAGGGCGACAATTTGGTGTCGCCCTAATATTTTTGAGGTTAAAAACCATTTTTTTTTAAAAGTTAAAAACCATTTTTTTAGGTCAAAAACCATTTTTATTAGATCTAGAACCATTTATCTTAGGTCTGGAACCATTTTTTGAAGCATCGGGTAGAGAAATTTAGTGTCAATTTTAGTGATTCTTGCCAAAATTTCGCTTCTCCAAACAACAACACAACATTTCTTTAAATAAGTAGTGACCGACGAAACAAAACAAAGCTGCACTATCTCCCATAAGAAATTACTTAGTGTTGAAAGAGAAATCAAAAATTAATCTTTAAGTGCATCATTCAGTAAACTGGTCAGGTAAAGAATAGAGCCGTTTTGAAATCTGTTTGTAGAACTTTGGTGCCTATCGAATACTCGGGTTGATCTTAGAGTCATTGTATGGCGTCTGTTAGATTTTGGAAACCAGTCAGGAAATTTGTTTGATCGGTAAGATGTTAAAGCAAATTTGGAGCACAATTTGTTCGTTCTTTCACTCAAAAGATCCAAATCCAGTGAATATAGGGCATGTTCGTAATTACAATAATTACTACCAAGCAGAATACGACAAATCCGCTTTTGAATTAGTTCTATATGTGCTAATGTCAGTGATGAATGCCAAACCGGGGCTGCATGTTCCATTATTGGTCGGATATAACCTTTATACACAATAACCAACTCATCCGTTTTGAGCCTACCAATCAAAAACAATCTTCGATTAGCTTTACTGGCAATTGATCACGTTCACAGACGCCATCTTCGTAGGAAAAATGCTACTGCGTGTTAAACGCCATAAAGTACGCGCACGCACACGCTGGAAGATGTTCCAAACACGCGCGCATGTTGCTCGAAATCTGTTCGAAATACGGCGCAACCGATGCGCGTCACAAAACAAATCATGATGCTCAAAATCATGATGCACATGGCAATTTGTAGGAAGTGACGTAATTTGAACGTGATCAATATCGGTCACATGACCATCCCATTTCAAGTTACTCTGCAGGAGAGTGACCCCGAGGAGTTTAACTCTGGAAACATTAAGTAATTGAATATTCATTTGGTAATAAAATACAAGGCTTCAGTGATATTCTTTCAGCAATGCGAGCATCACCTACCATCAATATTTTGATGAAATACGAGATGACTTTGCAATAAATCATTTTTATTAGCTGCGTGCTAACTTTGGTTGTCAATAGCCAGATGATACGCTATATTCCCATGTTGCTTTTCGCAATGTGCACACACAACTTCTTTCAAGTTGGCTGCACTTTAGTATCGCTTGTCCGGATCACGTCACAAACAAAGTTGAACTTGTTCCTCTTTTTGGACTGAAAATACCAGCATCTTAACAATTCCTCAGTAACTTTAGCGGTCAAGTACAACCACATGGATAATATAAATTTACGACCGCACGATATGTATTACACATTTGCTCATAAACAATGCCGGTATATGATTTTCAGATTTAAGTAGCACAAACTGTGCTATAGTTTCGCATTATCCAATTTGCTGTATTGCTATATTGCTTCACCCACACTGCTTGAAACAGTTGCAAACAGCTTCACCCACACTGCTTGAAACAGTTGCAAACAGTTAAACCAATCACCGATAAAATGGCGAAAGGCATGGTCTTACTTTGTGTGATTCTGTTCTTGGTGGTATTTCCCCGATCCGCGCCTGCCCTTAATCTTCTTTTCGTGCCAGCGACAGGCATAACCGGAAGCCATTTTAAGACATCCTCGCTGATTGCGGAGACTCTAGTCCGTCGGGGGCATCAAGTCACGTTCCTCGTCGGTGATGCATTTGGCTCCCCCGTCAACACCAGCCTGGTCAAAATCTTCAAATTCGAGGTATTTCGGTCGACGTTAAGCCCAAGTGAGCTTCAGAAGAATATGGAGGCTCACGGGGCATCGTGTCTCAGAGGCAAACAGGCATCCTTATTCTACATACTTATGGTGAAACTGTTGACGGCCGTACTTCAAAAAGGGGGTTTCTTTCTTGCAGACTGTAATTCCGCTCTGTCTGATCACGCTCTCATGGAGAGATTAAGAGCTGCCAAGTTCGACATGGTCATGGGCGATCTCCCATTTCTTTGCCCTATCCTGATCGCACAGAAGCTAGACCTCCGTTACATTAACTTCATGAGTGGCGCAATGATACCGATGGAACACAGTCGTCTGGCCGGCGCACCTAGCCAGCCGTCCTACATACCCGGTGATCTGACCAGATACTCGGACGATATGAACCTGTTCCAGCGCTGCATGAATCTCCTTGCCTATGGTCTTAACGCTTTCCTGAATGATTACTTGACCATTGCGTACTTCGAGGATCTGAAAGTCAAGCACGACATCAGGCCGGAGATGAGTTTGTTCGAATCCATAGGGCGGGCTGAACTCTGGATAGTGAATAGTGATTTTAATGCTTATTTCCCCCAAGGCTTCACTCCAAACGTCGTTTTTATTGGTGGGCTCACGACTGCACCGGCTAAACCACTTGAAATGGTAAGAAAACACACTACGTGGTCCTTATACATGATCAACCAGGCAAGGGTCGCAGGGCGCTTATTAAATTATCACCATCCTTGGTCATTGGGCTCAATTATATCGTTCTTAAAACGTTTTCGGGTTGATTGTGGTTGCTTCCTGTAAACACGTCGTAAAAAAACTGAACCTTTTCTGTTTGTAGGTGTTCGGGTCTCGACTCGAACACCTATTGTTATTGGGTTTTTGTCATGTCTTTTTTTCTGCTTACGGTCCAAACTTTCTCTGGAGCACAACTCGAAAACGAAACAAGGTTCGAACTTCAAACTTGGTACGAACTTCGAACCTGGACTGAGGATGTGCATTATTATTGTGGTGACGACGTCACCAGGTATATAGCTAATTATAATATCATGAAAATCGCAAAATTAAGCATTTTTAACAAAACGTGACCTAACTCAAAAACGGAACAAGGTATGATCTTCAAACTTGGTACAGTTATTGACCTGGGATCCTAATGTTAGCATTATGTCACCATGGCGCTATTGATTACGTAATTATAAAAATTTGAAAATCCCCAAAACGTGCATTTTCATCATGAAAATGACCAAAATATGCATTTTTAAAAATGTTTCCCTCGCCAAAACCACGTAACCGATGGTCTTCATGTTTGGCAGACATACAGACCAGATCATGGGCTACAATAAGTACTGGATAAGTATGTATAGTACGATTCTCTCAGTGATCCCACATCTCATTTATAGGATTGGAACTCATTCGTGGAAGGATCAGGCGACAGCGGAGTGGTCATTTTCGCTCTCAGTTCCTACTTCAAGCAAATGGACCCTACCCTGCGTAACGAGATCGCCGCTGCCTTGGCGCGTCTGCCCCAGAGAGTAGTGTGGAAGTACGAAGGGGAACCACCGTCTACACTCGGCAACAACACCATGCTGTCCCCGTGGCTTCCGCTGAACGATTTGCTCGGTGAGTACCAGCTGCGCTAGCAGGCACTAACCAGTATAATCCATCTCATTGGCCTCGCTCACAAGCTCATTTCAAATGCAACCGACTACAACCAAATGGTAAATAGAATACAAGGAACAGGGGGTTCGACTCGCACAAACGGAGGCTTTTGAATCAATTTCAGAATATACAAATTGTGGTTTCAAGTTTATTTTCCATGTATTATATACAATTTACCTGCATTTGTATAGTACCACAAAGTTGAAAATGGCTATACTAGCCATGGTTTAAAACCATGCAGCAATCAACAAATCAAGTAAACCATTCTCAGAAGTGCAGTGTTCGAGGCAACACAACGGCCCATGCATGTTACAGCTAAATGTACTTCGCCAATAGTCAGGACAGAAGAACTGACCACGATTCCCACATAGCGCCTTATGTAGGAACTGGGCCAGCTCTCTGCAACAAAATAAGTCCAAGCCTGCCAGCAAGTACACAATATAGTGCAAAATAACAATATACGAAATATTTAAGGAATGCCCAGATGCAGCCCAACCGCCACAAGGAAACAATTGCTCCCAAGGAAATCTATATCAAGTGACAACAGTGGCATGTGGCAGGCTGGAATGCAACTGGGAAACTATGAGAAAACTATTTAAACAATTTAGATTTAAAGTGACCGACTATTAGGTCCTGTCACATGACATAAGAACGGCACAAATAAATGCGTTCAACATGATGACCTTTCTGCCGGCGCAATAGTGACGTCACAGGTTTAGATGTGCACTATCCTTTTGCGTTAGAAACGCCGATTCGTGTCATTAACATTCTAAAATGTATCTGAGGGGTTCTAATTTCAATCCGCTATCAAACAAAGCAAGTCTTTAAAAATGTCCTGACATCAAGCAATAACTAATGCTCTTGTCACAAAACTGAAAAAAGCGTGTGAGAATCGCTGTGCGGGTTTCTGTATTCAAATGGGGGACGTTTAACAATAGGAACAATAGGGTCCGCGATTTAGAATCGTGTGCAAAACAAATGAGAGCAGTCGCCAAAAAAACTACGTCCAAACAAAAGAGGAACAATGGGACGTCCGCGGTGGGAGGTGGGTTCACGACCACATGAACAAGCGGCAATTGGATGCACAAGTTGCCACCATGCCCATGTCACACACGATTCGATGTGACAAGAATTACGTGGGCTTTCGCTCGCCGATTGGCACGGTATATATATCCACCTTTCTTTCACTGAAGTTTTCTGTGACAGTCGGGATCACATCACAAAAGTTTAACTTGTTCCACTATTGCTACTTTTTAACGTTGTCTGATACTGATTGTCTGCAGGCCATCCCAAGACTAGACTGCTGATCACCCACTGTGGACTAAACGCCGTCCATGAGGCCATCTATCACGGAGTGCCAATGGTTGGCATTCCTCTCTTTGTCGATCAGTTCAGAAATATAAACCGAGTGGAGAATCTCGGCATAGCCAGGCAGGTTGACATAACCACCTTGACGGGAGAAACGCTATTCAAAACCACAGTTGAGGTTTTGAACAACAATCGGTATGTTAATCTACTGTAGCAATATCAACACAATGGTCAATTAGCCTTGTGCGTGTTTCACATTAATAACATCTGGTGTACGGACGAACTTCCTTTCCCATGCACACCGAGTATCCACTTGACAAGACTAATATTTTGTTGCTATGTGGTGCACGCAACAGGTGTGAAGTTCATAATCAATACTGTGCTCACCGTAGGTGACAATGGCATAAAGCAACCAGACTGTTGGTTGCAAGGCAATGGCGTGCACCACATAGCAACAACAGCGCGATCTTCTACACTGCACCTCCATTTGAAGGTGCACCAGCCATTATGCAACAGGCTAATTCAATGACAGAAATTCATTTTTAAGAGCACGTTTAAAGGTATACACTCTCCGCATCTAGAAACTGTGCACAACATTTCACCCAAACAGCAGTACATGTAGCCTCTCAAGCGCCGAAAAATCCATAGTTCCGACCTGTCAATCAAGCCGAACCCGCCGACCAATCACAACAGAGCTAGCAGACAGCGACCACATAGGTCAAAGTGCCTTGCCTCACAAACAATCACGCGATTTCCTGCCCCATACCGTTGGTTCTCCCAAACAATCGCGGACGTTTTGGGGAGGTTTAACAAAGGGAACAATTTCGTCCGCGATTGCCAAGCGAACGTCCGCGATTCGCTCGTGTATACAAAACAAACGAGAGTAAAGCCTGTATCCCACTGGGCTGCGATAGTTCAAGACTGTTTGCAGACTTGAAATTGGCGACCGTTTCAAGACAAAGTACGCGAACAGAGTTGCAGTCCCACTGAATCAAATACAACAGATTTGTCTTGGCATGTAGCCTACTCTCGTGTCTTATGTTGTCAAGATGGCAGTACTGATTGCGCATGCACAGAATGGGCAGGAATTATGCAAAAAATCCCAGTCCATCAAAAAAACAAAGTGGTTTCGGGTTTTTCTAGTGACTCCAAAACCAGCTGGGATTTCACAAATTCTTTGACTCATCTTGTAACTTTTTTCTCTTAGAAAATGGGTCAAAATCCCCACCCTGGAGCATGAAAAACGTGACTAAACTCCACCTAAGGGGGCAGCACTATTTCATGCCCCCTCCCCCCTCCCCCAAGTGGTTTCGGGTTTTTCTAGCCGTGACTCCAAAACCAGCTGGGTGTTAGTTTTTATTTCACAAAATCTTTGTAACTTTTTCTCTTAGATATAAAGAAAATGCGATGAAGTGGTCGGGAATCATGCGAGATCAGCCAATACCGCCCAGGGAGCGGGCAGCCCATTGGATTGAACACGTCAGTAAATATGGCGGCGACTATCTCCGCCCCAAGTCACTGGATTTGAATTTCTTCCAGCTCCACTGCCTTGACGTCTTGCTGCTCCTGGCCGTCGTCCTATTTCTGGGACTACTCGTCGCGTACTACACCTTGCTGATGGCTTGTCGTCTGATCTGCTGCCGAGCGAGCAAGGGCGGCAAATTTAAAAAGGAGTGAACGAGTCCAGCATAAGCCGTTTCGTATTTTGTTGTGCACTGATTTTGTATATGTACATGTAGGCCTATAATAGTCAAATTGTAGCGAAATAAAACGACCTAATCATTGGTGCTACTACTGTAGATATATTCTGGACTAATGGAATATTCTGGACCCCAAACATGCAGTATACACAATCTTACCTGACGAAGAGCGAGAGACGCTCCATAATTAGTAAGAAATTAAAACAGAGAGAGGGTTTTCCGTATATTTATGTTTATAACAATTTAAATCCATATGCATTATTTACATACACTCGGCAAAAGAAGTTCTTGGACACTGGTAAAAGTTCAAATAATTTTTAAAAATAATTCATAAAAAGCACATTATTGTATATCAATATGACCACACAATAGTTCTCTACCAGCATGATATGGAGTTAACGCGTGAGCAATCATGCATGGCTGGTTACACGCATTGAACAATAGCAAGTACAGTAACAGAAAATTGCAAGAAATGGAGCATTCAAATGCTAATAATCATGTCCATCCTGCAGGCCTAAATTTTGTTAACAATTCCAGTGGAATAATGATGCATCCAAGATGGATAATTTCATCTTCTTTTCAAAATGGCATTTAATTTTGACTTGACAATGTGCACGGGATTTGTTCAATAATGAACCCCCAGCAAAGAAACATACTGCTTTTTTCTTTCAATGGATCATTATGCCACATAAACTGTTTCACAATTGAATAACTGAATGCTCCATTTCTTGCAATTTTCTGTTACTGTACTTGCTATTGTTTAATGCGTGTAACCAGCCATGCATGATTGCTCACGCGTTAACTTCATATCATGCTGGTAGAGAACTATTGTGTGGTCATATTGATATACAATAATGTGCTTTTTATGAATTATTTTTAAAAATTATTTGAACTTTTACAAGTGTCCAAGAACTTCTTTTGCCGAGTGTATATGCTCGGACTCACGATCGAACAAGACAAATTGTTTTTGGTTCTCTGCCGTCGTACTGGCGTTTATTCAGCCGTCGTTGCATGGTATTTCTGAGTACTATTGTTATTCTTATTATTATATATTATTCTTATTATTATTGGTTTATTTTCCAATTTCTTGCTACCCGAAGGTTGAATTGTTAAGTGGTTACATCAATAAAAACTAAACAATTTCAAAAGCATATAAATTTACAATAGGGCCTATTCACTTTACAATAAAAAAAAAACACGCACCAATTAAAATTGAGATCGCTTCTCCAAATAACAACACAACATTTCTTTAAATAAGTAGTGACCAACGAAACAAAACAAAGCTGCACTATCTCCCATATGATCACATGTTTGCGATGGGCATGGCGTAAGGCATCCTTTTGCAACAGTGCCCCTTTAATTAACGCACTCCCCCAACTCCTGCGTACAGTGGCCGTGCTTTTAGCAGCTCGTCAATTCACAGAAATAGCTGGTCGTCCATTGGCATAGTTACTTCGGACCTACGGATCTGTAAAAGTCCAAACCTTCTTTGTATCATGAGCGAGACGAAATCTACCAAGAAACTACGATCGTCTAAGTATATACTCGGAACAAAGACGATGAACCCCAACGGTCCGAATCGCCGCCTGACAACGAAATTCCCTGACAAGCCCACTGCCATGGACGACCAGCTCAAGGCTAGTATCCAAAAGACTATTCTATCCGACCAAATCTTGTTGTCTACTATTGCCGAAGCAGTGACAGACGACCTGATAACAACAATTCTGTCCGACGAAAACATCAGCAATATTGTCGATAAAATCGCAGAATCGGACGCCTTTACTAACACCTATCCGCCATTAATCACCTTGAATCCTGCATGAAAGCCCATCAAGATATCCACCAAGCCCTCCTGAACAAAACGGATGAACTTGAACAATACAGCCGTCGGAATGCACACGGCACACAAGTGTAGAAAGATAAGCACGCGGCTATAACCCTACCCTACACGCGCGCCACTTTAGTTTGCCCGCTCCAACCACTGCTAAACTTCGCCGCAAATCCTGCGAAGCCAATCAGCACACCGCTTACAAAATCGTTAGGATTGTTGCACGGATAGCCAATCACAATCGGGTATCGCGCCGCGCCTCCTGACGTCATGCATATGCATATATACAGCCGGTTGCAGCGCGAGAAGTGAAATATACGCTTGCAAAAAAAGACGACGAAACACACACCAAAAATCGGCAAATATTTCCCACTGCTAATACTCAAAACAGTCCATGTTTCCCTTCTACACAAAGAATATGTAATATTCTACCCATAAATAATGAAAATTCTACGTACATTTGTCTAGTCCAGTCGGGATCCAACGAAATCTAACGGCATTCCGAAAAAACAGAAATCCAAAATTACCGCCGTGGCGCCGTATGGTTTCCCGTAGTCTGATTGGCTAACGATGACGTCATTGCTCGTTCCAGATTAGACTGCTTTACGGTCCACCTATTTTGCGTTGGTTAAGTTGTACGCAAAGAGCTTTATTGAATCATGATTGAATCGCCCCGAATTCAAGTACACACACCTTATTTTTTAAAATATCTGTATTTCTCTTCTTTGAACAGTATTATTAAGCCCCACTAAATCATAGCCAATAAGCCAGGCGTGTATTTAATCAAGTTTTGATAAGTTTTTACTTAAAATCACTTTGCAAGGATTTGCAAGTTCAAATTTAAATCTGAAGATTTTACTTTGTTGTACACAAGATTTAAGTAAAGGTCAGCTACTCTATTTCCCAATCTTCTGTTTCCTTGCTCTATGTTTACATCTGCCCAAATAAATTTAAATAAACAGCCAAACTCACTTTGGGAAAAAGATATATTATGGTCTTGTTTTTGTGACACAGAAACACATCATGACATAAAATGATAGACTGTTAACTCTTTTTTTTATTTATTCACTGTCACACAACTTTACACAGTCACTACACAACTGATAAATATGACATGGTGGATTTCAAAAACGTAAATATTGCCAAAAATGTAGCCCATAATACACTGTACATGCAAAACCATCTGCTGAATAAATAGTCACATCAATAAAAAGGTTTTGCTGTTGCAGACTAGAGTACATCATGAAGAAATATTATTAATTAAAATCCTTAACAGCATTGTTCAATTCCAACTTTTTGAATAGATACTGAAAATAAAGAATACTCTCTGACGATATCTATTTTTAAAATTTTTTTAAAAAATATTTAAATTGGAACACGGCAAGATGTTTGTTTGACGGTGAGATTTCTGGTCCAAACAGGGTAGTTTGCGTTGCGAAACAGACTTGTAAAACCAGCGACAGTTTGGGGAGATTGTTGTCTGTGTTTGTGCAAAATTTCAGTGTAAAAAACATGCCCTTTGTTTGTTTATTTTAGCACACAAAAATGATTATCAGTTCCTCTTTGTGAGCTTCGTCGAGTGCGTAGTTTTCATTCCAGGCGTAAATGTGTGCTATTACATTGACAACGACGTTGCGTGCCCCCACGTGTGCTACGTAGGCCTACTCCTGCTGCATTTAGGCTTTCATGACCAAGCTTATAGTTTAGCAGAAAACGAGACAGCGTGTTGAACTAAGACTGATCAGACTTGAAGTTGAGGAATTATTCGCTGGCTTGGCGCAATATATCTTTGTGGGGGCGCTTCATACTGCACCGCATTCTTCGGTATTTTTTTCGTATACATTGAACAAAGATTTTAAGGAAATTACCTCCTGGAATCAACACATATTGTAATTTTAAGATATACTTCCCACTTGCACTTTTGTCGCAAATGTTGCTTTTCTGTAGAAAAATCATGTTTTCTTCCTCAAAAATTGCCTTCAGTTAGTGCACAAGATAACCATTCACGCGCGCGCGCAGCGCCCTCTGTTGTCGCGCTTACGCACATTCCGCTCGCCACGTCATTTTGTGCATTACTTTATGCAGTAATTTTATCATTTATTTATCTCAGAAATGCAACATTTGCGACGGAAGTGTCAGTGGGAAGTATATCTTAGAATTGAATAAGCTATCGATTCCAACATATCAATTTACCCAAATCCGTGTTCAATGTATATGAAAAAATACCCATTCTTCATCTCCAGCTCTCCCCTATCAGTTTACACACATGATTTCGCGGTAAAAGAAGACTGCTTGGAAAATGTGATTTCCCACCTTTCTAGTATAGGGATGTACAGTGATCACGGTGAAGGATTAGTGATGTCCGTGAAACAAATACTTACTGTGTAAAACCACACTAACAACCAGGACGAAATAATGACAAAAAAAGTCGACGCGACAGTGGGCAAAGCAACGTTAGTGTTGACGTACCTGGGCGCAGCCATCTTTACTGTGTCAGATGCAGGTCATGTGACAGAACCAACGTCAGGTGACAGAATCTAGCCAATCATGGCAAGTGTCATCCAGGCTCGGTCTTGGGTGACGTCACACCCACGCGCTTCGCAGGATTTGCGGCGAAGTTCAGCAGTGGTTGGAGCGGGCAAACTAAAGTGGCGCGCGCAAAGCACTGCTAAAGGAGTGTACTATAACCCATGACCTATTGCATAAAATACGCACTAAATATGCAAATCAATGTTTACTTAAGGGGAACCGCGGGCCTGGGTTACAATTATTGTGTATGGAAATAAAGTGAACTGAACTGAACTGAACTGAAAGAGAAATCAAAATTTAATCTTTAAGTGCATTATTCAGTAAACTGGTCAGGTAGGGAATAGAGCTATTTTGAAATCTCTTTGTAGAACTTTGGTGCCTATCAAATACTCTGTTAGATTTGGGAAACCAGTCAGGAAATAATTTGTTTGATCGGTAAGTTGTTAAAGCAAAAATGGAGCACAATTTTTTCCTTCTTCCACTCAAAAGATCCAAATACATGTGTAGGGTATGTTCGCATGTTCGCAGAATACGACAAATCCGCATTTGAATTAGTTCTATGTGCTAATGTAAGGACATGGAAGGGGGGGGGGGGGGGGGGGGGGGGGCGGAGGGGGGTCAGGGATTCTCCAAGGGTTTGGGTGGCCGATTCGGAACTCCAATCAGGGACACAGCAGGTTCTTTTTGTGATCTCTCCAGTCGGAACTGGTTTATTTGCAGTGCCTTCGTCACCATGCCTACAATAGATAGCCTGCACAAATTGTGTAAAGATTGTGCAGGCGGTCAACACAACAAAATACAGAATTAGTATATGCAACTTGAAAAATTGTGTTCGGTGTGGGTTATTAAAATAACAGTACGTTCGGTTGTCCAAGTTCACTTAAATTAATAACAAGCAATTCTCATAGTCCAATAAACCACGTCTACAAGTACACTGATAAATGCAAAAATCATCACTAATAACAAGCATGTGAGTACTGCACTAATGTCAAAGATGTACCGGGCAAGAGGGTTACAGTCACGAACACACATCGCTGGGCCCAGCATCACTCACACAAGAAACACACCTGTACCCCCGATGTCCAGTGACACCCGCGCAAACCCACATGGGTCATTCTATAAATTTGGGGTCCACTTTTTCTGTCCCCGTTACATCCGACATATTGTAAAATGCTGTATTTTGTAAATTCAGGACATATTCTTTAAATGCCTTCTATTTCAAAGAGTGATTACATAAAATACAATTCATAAAAATATGGTTTGAAGGCATTTTTAATGATACTTGTATGGCAAATAGCAGTATGTCAGGTGTAACGGGGACAGAAAAATGTCACACGTTGGACCCCAAATTTATAGAATGACCCACATGTAAATATAGTTAGACGACTAATTCCACTACATGTAATGTTTCTCTATTGACACGCATTATACAATGCACCCACAGTGCAATACGCTGCACGTGTGTAACGTAAACATATCGCCGTACTCAAAATATCGGCAGTGTCATGTCCTAAACCTCCTCAAAATCACACTTTTGTCAGTAAACTTATAAATAATGAACAACCATCCGTGATCTATAAACATATGCGGATAAACTGGTAACAATAATGCGTCATTATGTTCATGTTATATTTCCAAAAATAGTGATAGAAATATTAGTCCAAAAACTGACACCCTACCTGTGTAAAGATTGTGCAGGCGGTAAGAAGCCCGAGTGAAAGGGCGCCACCTCGCGACAAGGAGAGAACCTACAAAACTTTACAGCAAACTTTTAACACAAACTATTAACTTTAAAGGCAGTATACATCATTGGTAAACCCTTACAAACAGTGTCATATAGTGTCATCTTCCTGTATGAATAAAGATATGCATTATTAAAACCAACCTCAGTAAAATCTAGCTCCATACCTCGTCAAACTTTTGAGAAAACAGTGAAAAACCGTGTCGTTTTTCTTCCGAAATTGTGTGAAACAAAATGTCGAGGCGAGTTTTTGTACTAGCGCCCTCTTGCGATAAAATACATTACTGCAGGGATAAGCAGGCACTGTTTCATGTTTACGTATTTTCTTCTAATACAACAGCCGTTTGATATGTGCGCAAATCAAGTAATCCGACACCGTCTGTACGCGCGCGCTAGCTGGCCGGCGGTTGGCAGCCGAGGTCAATTATATATACTGTATACAGTACAGTGTATATGGCATGCGCTATGCACAGTATATAGTAAACCGTATTCGTTGTACACGGTACGTGTTTTTTAGTAAAAGTGTGTGTGTCATTACAAAAAAAGAGGAAAATGCAGGATTTTTTTTATTTTCCGTATAAATACCATACACCCGCGCCACTAATCCTTCATAATATGACATAACACCCCACTGAGAAAGTGTAAATATGGCGATGTAACATGAATTTAGGGGTGAAAATGTACTATATGTTTTTCTTTGAATTTTTATGCCATATGTTCCATAGATTTAGTGCATGAAGTAAATTTTCAATGGGATATGAGGAAACAAGAGGAAATCAGCTGATCAACTGAAAAGTTTTGTGAATTTTTTACAACTTTTGTGAAAACAAGGTGACGAGTTTGTTGAAAAACGCATGTTTTTGTAAATTTCAAACTCTCGGCCGGTTTTGTAGAATATTGGCATTTTTGGTGACATTTTCACAAAAGTGGTAAATTAATTTCACAAAACACTTACATGTACTTCTGCACCGCTGACAAAAAGAGACAAAGACATTCTTTATTTTTCTTAAATTGTGTTTATTTCAAATAAAGGCAGTATACATGATTGGTCAAATAGTGTAATCTCCCTGTGTGATTGAAAAACAACCTGAGTAAAAAATCAGCTCTTTACTTCGTCTAACTTTTGAGAAAAGTCAAAAACCGGGCCGTTAGTTATTGTCCTGAAATATTGCGTGGTTATTAATCTGAGAAATTCACATCAATAGGCCTCTGTACATGTACACATTCGCTCATTTCTTGAATAAACACGCAAAATTGTGATACAACCACCCGATTTTTCGACGAACCGCATACCGTACTTGTACTATTTCAAATGGTCCCCAATATAGTCTCTAATATGATGCGTACGGGAAACGTGTGCGACTCGGAAAAAAATAAGGTGGTTGTATCACATTTTTCATCTAAAACAACTTCCTGAAACATAGATAATGAGAATTTCACATCAATTTGCTCATTTACACATGCGCTCATTTCTTTAATAAACACGCAAAATTGTGATACAACCACCCAATGTTTCCATTTTTTAGTTGCACATAATATACAGTACATGTACTGTATGTAGGAGGCTAGTACGTGGGTAGTATAGGCCTACAGTACAAAACACTCTGTACACCGCTGACAAAAGGAGATACAGACCACAGAAATTCCTATATTTTTCTAAAGATATTGTCATATTCTCTACTTGCAGATGATATGGTTTACAAATCGATTGCATAAATGTTTAAATACGCAAGAAAACATATTCCAAGTAGGCCTAAGCCTAATGTGAACACATTACAAACAACGCAATCAGGTGACGGGACACAATAATTAGAGGAAAATTGGAAATGCCGTTTGCAGTAAAATTTTCCTTTTTTCTTTCTTTCAGTCACTTCAGCTTTGAAAAACGTAGATAGGGCGGCAAAAGAATTCTTTTGTAACAGACATTTCTTTCGGCAACTTATTGCTTGCACCTGTTGATGAAAGCTTGACAAAAATGGCACGACGTTGGCACGACGTTGGCACGGCAGTGGCTTCAAACGTCGAACTTAATTACAAACTCAAAGTCGAGCTTAAATACATCCAACATGGTGGATGAGTATTGTGCACGTCATGGACGTTGTGCACGTGCGTTTTCCATTCTGTCCATTGTATGTCGCCATTTTATTATTTTGAAGCACTTGCTTGTTGGTTATTTCTTTACTAACATTACGCGCTGCGAGCATGCGCATTCCTAGTTAGGAACAAAATCGCGGACCAACTTCGAACTTCAAAATGATTTCAAACGTCGTGCTTGTGCCGTGTCGAATTTAAAAAAAATCAAGTTGAATTTGATTCGACACGGCATAAGCGCAACGTTTGAAGCGGGCCTAAATTTGGCTCGGCAAAATGAGTTCGACACGGCAGAAGATTTTAGCTCGACAGGGTCTGCCGTGCTAACTCAATTTAGTGCGGCACAAGCACGGCTTGGCTTCAAACGTCGTGCTTCTGTCGTGTCGAATTTATTTTCAGTTCGAAGTTGGTCCGCAATTTTGTTCCGACTAGGAATGCGCATGCTCGCAGCGCGTATGTGAGTAAAGAAATAACCAACAAACAAGTGCATCAAAATAATAAAATGGCGACGTACAATGGACAGAATGGAAAACGCACGTGCACAACGTCCATGACGTGCACAATACTCATCCGCCATGTTGGATGTATTTAAGCTCGACTGGGAGTTTGCAATTAAGTTCGACGTTTGAAGCCACTGCCGTGCTAACGTCGTACCAACGTCGTGCCAAGTTGAATTTATTTCGACACGGCATAAGCGCGACGTTTGAAGCGGGCCTTAGTCTCTCTCTTGTCTATGAACTCCATGTGAAGTATCTCCTTTGTGGCATTGTCCATGAATGTATATGTCAAGTACTGAGCAGAATGCCCTGGGCTATCATTTCGCCCATCACCTGCACAGATGTGGATAAAAAAAGACAACAATCAATAATGTAAATAATTGGCAAGAGTGAAACCTGTTATTATAGGCCAGGCCACCTTTCCAAAGTGTACACAAACATCTGAAGGTGGAACCTTGATATTAGGGCCCTCTCTAACATGGTCAATGGGCCAGGGCAATAGATTTTCTTTGTATACAATTCTATAGCAGTTGAACCTGGATAATCTGGCCACATACAGTAAATTGCCTCATGTGCCACTACTGGAATATGGGTTCGAATCCTGGCCGTGACAGGTTGTGGCACTTGAGCCCTTGAGCAAGTAATAGGGGCAGGTAATAGGGGCAGAGGCAACTTGGTTGTCTCGCTTCGGACTAGTTACCCCTCCCAGCCCCACTTGTATGGTAAAGAGACTCGTAATTCTGATCTTGTTTCGGTGTGAAGAGCTGGTTTCTCCGTAATTGTCTTCGGTAGCCCTTACCTCGAGTGGCCATCGGGCCTTGTAATGGGCAACTTGCATAAAATTTTGTTTTAAAAAAAGGGAAATTTTATGAGAAGCCTAAAAAGTTGATAAAAACTTGAAAGATATCAACTTCATAATGTATTACTTCTACAGCGTAGCTGTATGTTATAAAATTATTGTTTCTCCATGCATGTGCCTTCTTAACCTCTGTGTAGGACCACCTGTTTA
Source organism: Henricia sp. BOLD:AAB3569 (assembly GCA_037783545.1). Taxonomy (NCBI): domain Eukaryota; kingdom Metazoa; phylum Echinodermata; class Asteroidea; order Spinulosida; family Echinasteridae; genus Henricia; species Henricia sp. BOLD:AAB3569. Next base: position 622,323 of record JBBELK010000158.1, on the reverse strand, counting down.
TTCTGGCCAGATTTTGTTCGTCCCTTGGGTAGCCACTATAGTTTTAGTGTACATTGAATGCATTGATTATGAATAGTTAATATGGCACTTACAACATAACTTACCAAGAACCACAACTTTCTCGCCAAGGCATTTGTCCCTTGATTGCTGAAAGACGCCGGATGCCATGTCATCAATCGCGGGAAAGACAAATTTCAATTGGTAGCTGTGGAAAGTGTTTGGATGGAACATGTTCAAGTTAATGAACGTAAACATGAGGGCCACGTTCCTGTAATTGTTGCCAGACAGCACTAATGCTGCTCCCAGCTTTAGATCTGCTACATGACTTCTTTGAATGGTCTCTTGGCAGCAAAAAGATGTGTGTCCCTCGGAACATTTCTGAAAAAGAAAATGCTTTGATTAAAGCAATTTGCAGAAAGCATCATGATGCAATGATATCCACTAGAAAGTGATCAAGGTACTGATGCATAGCAGTTGACATTCAGATAAGTTTTTAAGTGCATGTTTAAAATTAGGTATCGAGGGTGATGTGTCATGGCTATTTGTTCTAAAGACAAGGCGCAGCCACAGAAAATGATAAGGCATTGAAATGACTTATGAACAGATTGGCTTTTATCACACACGTGTTATGTTCAATCATGTAAAACTTTGGGTCATTTGATGAGCTTTTTAACTAACAGAAATGTACACTAAAAATACACAATTCAGGCGTTTAACAATAAGAGCACCACCAAGCATTTCTGTCCGAGAGGGCATTTTAGTGACAGATCGGTCGACATTGGTGTGTTCATTTACTGCACACACACATCAGATCTGATTTGAAAACAAATACCCGAGGTTAAAGTCTCTTTAGGAAGCCATTTATTTAAACACCATTTGCAGAGAAAAAGTTGAATTGCTATTTTCTTGAGAATATACAAAATATTGCTTTTTCGTAAATGGACCCGAATTGACAGTGTGAAAGACCCACTGAGTATCAGCCATATGTAATAAAAGCAGAAACCGTTTTAATACAAAGTACAAAACAAGTGAAATGGAGCAATTACCAACCCATGTTATGTGTGCAGACGTTCCTGACTTGGCTATGTTGATGTCATTTGGCTGTTGGCAAGACTGACAGTGGGACCTTGCCTCCAGTGTCAAATCTCTCAGCCTTGTCTCAGTTATGATGTAAAGCTGTGTAGATTCAGCTTCCTTGACTGAAGGTGCAACTTTATGAAGCCCGCTCCGTGTAAAGGTTGGCACGTCCTCTTCTTCTGCTTCCTTGAAGTCTTCTTGCACTCTCCCATGAATCTCCTCATCCCCTGCGATAAACTCCAGGCCATCAGTTTTTTTTCTGATAAAGAGAACATATTTTTATGTTGCGGACCAAACACCATCTACAGCATCCTAAACATTATTCAAACCTCCATCGTCACCTAAAAATTATATTCTATTAACATATGGGTCATTCTGTAAATTTGGGATCCAATTTTTCGGTCCACGTTACATCTGACATCTTGTAAAATGTTGTAGTTCGTAAATTCAGGACATATTCTTTAAATGCTCTCTATTTCAAAGAGTAATTACTTAAAGTATTATTCATAAAAACATGTTTTGAAGGCATTTTTAATGATACTTGTATGGCAAATAGCAGTATGTCAGGTGTAACGGGGACAGAAAAAGTCGCACGTTGGACCCCAAATTTACAGAATGACCCATATTACATACCAACATATTAATTTTGTAATACATGTATATGTTGCAAAAATGCACAAATATTTCAGCCAATATATGATGTAATAACATCATATATTGGTGTGCATCTTTCAATTGGATTGTACATGTAGCACAAGTCAGCATGTAAATTATTAACATTCTCTTAACATCGGAATAAGTTGCATTTTCAACCTACTTGCTCTTGTAGGAAACTACGGGATACCATGACTCATCCAGTTGTCCTTCGTCCGAATTGGTAGGGTCAAAGTAAAGAAATTCTTCATCCTGTTTGTAGTCGATGCTGATTCTGTAAAAATTACAAACTCGTACATAAAAATATCTTAATATATACATGTACACAAAATGAAAGTAACTAATTTTCCTTACAAGGGTGCCCACATTTGAATAACAGTAGCCCTACCCCCCACCCCCCCCCCCCCCCCCCCCCACCCCCAGCCCCCCAATGCAGTACCTTGTTGTTTTGACTGCTATTCTGTGCAGTCCAGCATGCAACTAGCCTAAATAGGATGGTGGCTACATGTACGGTACAACATTCTTGAACCATAAACACTTTTTTTTCTTTCTTTCTTGGAATGCCCATGCTGAGCTGACTTACACCATGGAGGAAGAAATGCTTGCACAAATGTTGGTTTACATGTACCGTAAAGCATGCACATCATCAATCACACTTGGAGATTGTCGCACAATTGCTTTTTTTCCCAGTCTTTTAATCCCACTAAAGATACTGTACATCAACTGTAGTGACCCCAATTTTTGTTCATGAGTTAGCAAGAAAAATTACACATGGTTTTATTTCAGTCAAAAATCTTGTGGGAAATTAGTAACTGAAGGTGGTTTTCTAAAAGATTAATTAACATTCAACTTAACACAAAAAAACGTTACGGTCATTTGACCACAACTACTCTTTCCTGAACCAAGGCCTGTGCACGTTGTGTTTTGGTGGTGGCTTTTGGAGCGAAGTGGTCCAGAGCGAAGGGGTTTTGGGGCAAATGTCTGCTCGTGTAAGGCAAATTGTGTTACTAATTCCTCAAAACAAAAGCACTTTAGACAAAACCATTTCAGGGGAACTTTACTACCATCATGTTTAGATTGGCCCGCCTTACCTATACAGTATTTCTATGGATCACAATGATATCTCATAGTGCCCTTGGTCTGCATTAGCAAACAGATAATTTACCTTTTAATTTCGCTTTTCCTAAACAGCCTACATGTATGTGCCTGAATCATGTGTCTCAAAATGACAGACTGAATTGTCCAGGTGGCAATTCTAGCCTAATATTTTATGTTATTCTGATTTCTGAGGGATACAGGTCAACTCGTACGCAACCAACTCGTACGCAACCAACTCGTACGCCGACCAACCCGTACGCCGGAAATCGTTTTTTTGCAGAAATCTTTTTTGGATATCGTGGCCCTGGAGGGCAGTTTTTCTTTTCCCCAAGAATTGGGTTTTACTGCCGAAATAAATTTGAAAAGGTTTTGGCAATTTCTTTACAGTAAACACACCTAATTAATTGCTTTAAATAAAATCTCCGTACCTTAAAAAATAAAATAAAATAAAATAAATCAGCAATTTTATTATTTGAACAACAACTGCCTCTAAAACTTGTAAAAGGAGTGGAGCTGGTCAGAAAAGGCAGGAAGAAGTATTTTCTTCAATTGGTTCATGATTGCAGTCTGCACTTTGTGAATGTACATAGGCTATGAACTAGTACATGTAGTAGGCTACGAGTTGGTACGTGTACGAGTTGGTGTGCGTACGAGTTGGTGTGCGTACGAGTCCACCAACTTGCGCACGAGTTGGCTTGCGTACGAGTTGACCTGTCTGCAGAGTTAAAGTTCCACAGTTCCGCAAATTACCCACACCCAGTTAGCATGGTTAGCATTCCATGGTTATCCATAGCGAAGGGAGCTGAGTTGTAACTCCTTCTGTTCCTTGCTCTATGCCTTTTTATCAAGTCAGTATATGCATGGAGAATAAGTGGAGACCAGTTAACGGAATTCTTTCCAAATTATAAAATACTAATAGCCTAGGCTACATCATACATGTACTTTACTTACTTATCATGCATATATCCAGAAGCATTCTGGCTGGGTGATACTATATACCGGAAAACACCGGAAAACACCGGAAAATACCGGAAAACACCGGAAAACACCGGAAAACTCACCGGAAAACACCGGAAAACATACTAAATACCGGAAAACACCGAAAATCACCGGAAAACATACTAAATACCGGAAAACACACTAAATACCGGAAAACACCGGAAAACACACTAAATACCGGAAAACACCGGAAAACATACTAAATACCGGAAAACACACTAAATACCGGAAAACACCAGAAAGCACTTAATAACACCACCCCCACTACCTGCAGAAAACACCATAAAATACTGTTTTCCGGTGTTTTCCGGTATTTAGTATGTTTTCCGGTATTTAGTATGTTTTCCGGTGTTTTCTGGTGTTTTCCGGTGTTTTCCGGTAAATAGTACTACCGTTCTGGCTAGGCCTACATCTGACATGTCATGCATGTGCATGTCGTGCATGTAGATTCGCAGAGCTCGATGTGGATCGAGAGCTTATCTTCCTGCCTCCAGCGATCTGGCGATGCAGCATGGAAACTGGGAGTGCTATGTTGTCCGTCAAAAGCCGCTTGTTTTCTCGACAGAGGCGGTTTGAGGCAGACTTTGAGCGTTTTTTTGCGCTGTCTGTTTGCTTTGCCTTCGATCTTCCTGATTTTCGCCGCTCCTTTTCCATTTCTCCGCTCCGATTTGTTCAGTGCAACACGGCCCCGGCCCCCCATTCGCGAATAAAAAATTGTCTTTTTCCAAATCTCGACTAAGACTGAGGTTGAGGCTCGGGCATCAACTGTAACTTTTTCACAAATACTGCTTGAGTGAACTTGGACAAAAGACAGAGTGACATTGGGCGAAGGTTGTTGAATAACTATCCTTCCCGCATATCATTGCAGTACTGTTGCAGAAGTATTTGCGAAAAGGTGTACGGCCACATAGAGCCGGAGCCTTAGCCCAAGCTTAAATTTGGAGAAGGGCATTTGCAAAGTTACATCTAGTCTGGTACCCGGACCAAAAATCTTTTGACTAGACTGAATTTTCGTTGTATGTGGAATATGTGGAGCGGGAACCAGTCTAAGTTACATCCTGACAATCGGTCGTGTGAGGGCAGCATTGAACGAAATGTTAAAAAAAAACGAATTTTCGTCTCATGAGACCAAAACTATTTCTTTTGCTCATTTCTCAAAGACTATAGCACTTTAGACAAAATCATTTCAGGGGAAGTTTTCTACGGTCATCATGTTTATATTGTGTAAGTTAGGCGTAAATCTGTGAACATTTCTGATTTTCGAATTACCAATGATGTATACTGCCTTTAAAAACGAAGTCCTTACACTAATGTCAGTAATGAATGCCAAACCGGGGCTGCATATTCCATTATTGGTCGGATATAACCTTTATACACAATAACCAACTCATCCGTTGTTAATCCAGCTGTTTTGAGCCTACGAATCAAAAACAAATTTCGATTAGCTTTACTGGCAATCCATAGTTCCGAGATTGCCCAGTTAGCCCCGCCCCTTAGATATTGTTGCTATGTGCGCATTATGCCCACAAAAAATGGCGACACAACGTACAAAGCAACGGGACTCGGCATGGAAAGCACAGATTCATTGGAGAAAACTCAAAGGTATTTATGTTTTAGGGTCGACTGTTACCGTAGCACACACTGAGCGAAGGGCTAGTAATGCAGGGATGACATATATTCATAAAAATGCGCTTTCCTACCTATGAACAGCGAATCGCCCGACATTGAAACAAAAATTCACCCGGTCACTGGCGCATACAACATACAAACTGTATGGGCAGAAAATCCTGTGATTGTGTGATGATTGCATCACGTTGACCTTTGTGGGCGCCGTCTGCTAGCTCTGTTGTGATTGGTCGGCGGGTTCGGCTTGATTGACAGGTCGGAACTAGCTATGCATTGATCACGTTCACAGACGCCATCTTTGTAGGAAAAATGCTACTGTGTGTTAAACGCCATAAAGTACGCGCACGCACACGCTGGAAGATGTTCCAAACACGCGCGCATGTTGCTCGAAATCTGTTCGAAATACGGCGCAACCGATGCGCGTCACAAAAAAAAATACGCTCAAAATCATGATGCACGTGGCAATTTGTAGGAAGTGACGTAATTTGAACGTGATCATTATCAGTCACATGACCATCCCATTTCAAGTTACTCTGCAGGAGAGTGACCCTGAAGAGTTTAACTCTGGAAACATTAAGTAATTGAATATTGGAAATAAAATACAAGGCTTCAGTGATTTTTATTTTTGCGAAAATAGACTGGTTATCAATTTCAGCAATGCGAGCATCACCTACCATCAATATTTTGATGAAATACGAGGTGACTTTGCAATAAATCATTTTTATTAGCTGCGTGCTAACTTTGGTTGTCAATAGCCGGATGATACGCTATATTCCCAGATGTCGCTTTTCGCAATGTGCACACACAACTTCTTTCAAGTTGGCTGCACTTTAGTATCGCTTGTCCGGATCACGTCACAAAAAAAGTTGAACTTGTTCCTCTTTTGGGACTGAAAATACCAGCATCGGAACAATTCCTTAGTAACTTTAGCGCTCAAGTACAACCACATGGATAATATAAATTTATGACCGCACGATATGTATTACACATTTGCTCATAAACAATGCCGGTATATGATTTTCAGATTTAGGCCTAAGTCGCACAAACTGTGGTAGTTTCGCATTATCCAATTTGCCGTGTACCTGTGTATCTCGCCGATATACAGCGATATTGCTTCACCCACACTGCTTGAAACAGTTCAAACAGTTAAACCAATCACCGATAAAATGGCAAAAGGCATGGTCCTTTGTGTGATTCTGTTCTTGGTGGTATTTCCCCGATCCGCGCCTGCCCTTAATCTTCTTTTCGTGCCAGGGACAGGCATAACCGGGAGCCATTTTAAGACATCCTCGCTGATTGCGAAGACTCTAGTCCGTCGGGGGCATCAAGTCACGTTCCTCGTCGGTGATGCATTTGGCTCCCCCGTCAACACCAGCCTGGTCAAAATCTTCAAATTTGAGGTCTTTCGGTCGACGTTAAGCCCAAGTGAGCTTCAGCACGGTATAGAGGCTCACGGGGCATCGATTCTCAGAGGCAAACATGCATCCTTATTCGACATACTTATGGTGAAACTGTTGCCGGTAGGAAGTCGCAAAAGTGGTTTCTTTCTTGCAGAGTGTAATTCCGCTCTGTCTGATCACGCTCTCATGAAGAGATTACGAGCTGCCAAGTTCGACATGGTCGTGGGCGATCTCTCGTTTCCTTGCTCTGTCCTGATCGCACAGAAGCTAGACCTCCGCTACATTAACTTCATTAATGGCCCAATACTACCGATGGAAAACAGTCGTCTGGCCGGCGTACCAAGCCACCCGTCCTACATACCCGGTGATCTGACCAGATACTCGGACGATATGAACCTGTTCCAGCGCTGCATGAATCTCCTTGCCTATGGTCTTAACGCTTTCCCGATATGATTACGTAACCATTGCGTACTTCGAGGATCTGAAAGTCGAGCACGACATCAGGCCGGAGATGAGTTTGTTCGAATCCATAGGGCAGGCTGAACTCTGGATAGTGAATAGTGATTTTAATGCTAATTTCCCCCAAGGCTTCACTCCAAACGTCGTTTTTATTGGTGGGCTCACGACTGCACCGGCTAAACCACTTGAAATGGTAAGAAAACACACCACGTGGTCCTTATACATGATCAACCAGGCAAGGTTCGCAGAGCGCTTATTAAATTATCACCATCCTTGGTCATTGGGCTCAATTATATCGTTCTTTAAACGTTTTCGGGTTGATTGTCATTGCTTCCTGTAAACACGTCGTAAAAAAACTGAACTTTTTCTTTTTTTAGGTGTTCGGGTCTCGACCCGAACACCTATTGTTTTTGTATACGTCTTTTTAGGCGTTCGGGTCTCGACCCGAACACCTATTGTTATTGTTATTTTTTTTTTCATATTTTTTTTTTTTAGCTTACTGTCCAAACTCTCTCTGCTTAAAACCTGCACATTGTCTAATTGGTCTAGTCGATATGCTGATTTCAGTAGGTTTTTATTAAGTCAATGTGTCAATTTCTTTTATTTTTAAGGGTATGGCTGTAAATTGACTTCTTTAAAAAAACAATTGGTAATGTGTATTATAGTTCTGATAAAAACAATTTTTTTTGTTTCAACAGTCAAGTTCTGGCTCCTCGGCTCCGGTCCGAACGTTATGTACAGAATTAGAAGGACCGTAGCAAAGGTCAAGCTGTTTAATTTTCCTTTGATGTGTCCACTGTCCAACATCTCCGTCACATCTTTCATTACTAGTCGAATCTCTGTTTTAAAGATAAAAAATTAGATGTGTTTAATATACAAAGTACATGCTGACATGAATAAAAGAAAACAAAATCGTGAGTAAGCTAAGCTTGGTCAGAATTGTTCTTGAATCTGTATTTTGCTCACTCCCAAAATTCATGTTTCTTCCCCAGAATCACATCATTGGGGGTTGTCCCTCAGCAATATTTGTGTGGAATTTATCCAACTTATATCGCGATTGACAACAACAATTAAGATGCATCATGATGTGCGTTGGATCACGCAAGATAAGCAGCGCGGATCGATAGTACGCGTCATCACAAAGTAATGATTATATAACCTTTTTAAAGACAATTTCCTCTCGTTTTCTGCACACAAACACCGCAAAGTGGTTTCTTCTTCCCATCCGTAAGTCTTTCTGGTCTTTGTAAAGTGAAAATTAACAGGAAAAAAGGTAATTTTCTTATTAGAAAGTCAGAAAAGTTACCACGCGAAAGACACGTTTGTTTACGCACACATCCGAGATGTTCGTCTAGTGTTTGCCCCCATGGCCCCCACGTGATCACGAACAATTTTAAAGATGGCGGTATCCGTGAAACGGCTGATGGCTTTGGAGCCCCGCGTCTGCACGTACGAACGCGTGGTGGCGCCCTCGATGTCGCTATAATGCCGTAACCACCAGGGTCTTCATATTTGACAGATAGATCAGATCATGAGCTACAATAAGTACTGGATAAGTATGTCTAGTACGTTTCTCTCATCATTGATCCCACATCTCATCTATAGGATTGGAACTCATTCGTGGAAGGATCAGGCGACAGCGGAGTGGTCATTTTCGCTCTCAGTTCCTACTTCCAGAAAATGGGCCCTACCCTGGGCAACGAGATCGCCGCCGCCTTGGCGCGTCTGCCCCAGAGAGTAGTGTGGACGTACGAAGGGGAACCACCGTCTACACTCGGCAACAACACCATGCTGTCCCCATGGCTTCCGTTGAACGATTTGCTCGGTGAGTACTAAACTAGCAGGCACTAACCAGTGTAATACATCTCATATTGGCACATGTATCGATATACATCCTCTTGCAACAGTGCCCCTTTAACGCACTCCCTAACTCCTGCGTACAGTGGCCCTGTTGAAACCGGCCCCATTTCGCGGTGGAACAAGCGACAGAAATCTTGTCGCCTCTGCTGGACCAATCAGAACGCTTGGCAGTGCATTGCAGCATGATTGTAAACACCGTGCATGCATGTGATACATGTACTCGGTAATGCTGGCCGTTGTCCGTCGGCGATTGGTTGCTATTTAACTGAGCATACTGGGGAATCCGTTCCATTACATTCGTGAGCATGCATCCCTGTTATTAATTTGAAAAACTGCGGAGTAAATTAAAGATCGTCGTTTGAAAGTTTGGTAGGAATGGGACAGTCATAAGGAAAGGGGACAGTCATAAGGAAAGGAAACCGATACAATTTCTGGAAAGTATATAAATCGTTTCCTTTCGGCATAACATGACCGAATTTATTAAATTACATCAAAATGACTCGGGCGTGAGTTGGCTTAAGACAACAGCCGGCTCACTTCACAGATTTGCGTGGATTTCCTCAGGGTATTGTAACGTCGCTTTGCAGAGTGGAAATTCCCTGAGATCTCAGGATGATCGATATACAGTTGTGCTCAAAATTATTTATACCCTTTGAAAAATCTAACATTTTACAAATGTCCTTACTCCCAAAAACTATTGTGAAGGAACAGTTATCCTAACATGTTTGCATAAGATTTTAATCATTATCATATCTGTTCAATTAAATATTTAAATCAAAGAATGTCATAGAATAGCACTCTGCTTGTAGGCTATAAAGTGAGGGGAGTTGATGCCTTCATTCTCAGTTTCTGGTCAGCATGGCAAAGAAAAGATAATGTCAATGGCCACAATTACAAAGAAGGGGAAGGCTACAAGGCCCTTCGTAAGCAGTTTAGAGTGCCAGTTTCCACCGTTCAGAGAATAATTAAGAAGTACAAGGAGTTCCACACAGTGAGAAACCTTAAAGGGCGTGGTCGTAAGTAGAAGGTGTCACCTTGGCTAAAGCACACCTGGACAAGGATCCAAGCTTCTGGTCATCGATTCTGTGGTCAGACGAGACAAAATGGAGCTTTTCGGGCACATGAATGTTGCTTATGTCTGGCGAAAGAAAGGGGAAGCGTACAATCCTAAGAACACGATCCCAACCGTCACGCATGGTAGCATCCTGCTGTGGGGATGCTTTTTGGCAAATGGTACTGGGAATCTCGTCAAAGTGGTTGGGATCATGAAAAAGGAGCAGTACATTAAGATCAGTAGTCCGCTGAGAAACTCCAGCTTGGTAAGCATTAATAATAATAATAATAATAATGATTAGATTTGTATAGCGCACATATCCAACCTGCAGGGTGTTCAAGGCGCCGTTACCATTATTACCGCTGCCATCATTGGACCTACCAGCAGGACAACGATCCCATACATACTGCCAAGGCAGTAAATCGTTCGAGGACAACCATGTCGAGCCAAAGCCCGGATCTCAACATGATCGAACATCTATGGAGGGAACTCAAGACTCGGATGATGGCAAGGAAGCCTTCCAACCTCAATGACCTTGATACTTTTGCGAAGGCCAGGAGGAGTGGGCTAAAATCTCAGTGGAAACATGCAAAAGCGATACAGGAACCGTTCGGAGGCAGTGATAAAAAACAAAGGCTTTTGATTATTAAGACTATTGAAGCCAGACAAAACTTCCAGGGATTGGTGCATTTCGGAGCCTTCCTCCGACTCTCAGCAAGCCATCTTGGAACTCTGGATCGAGGTTACTGAGTGCACTCTCGCGACTTATACAGCATACTCGGGGTCTACTTCCTGGACTTTGCTTTTCTACATTTGCATTCTGGTGTTTCTGGTTTCTTTGTAGCAGCTTGCTTTTGCAAATGCTTGCTTCTGAACGAACCCAATGACAGCATTCTCTGCGTTCTCTAATTCTTCTGCAGAGAGAAATCTGTCTGGATTCATGACATGACCTGGCATAGCTTTCGCCTTTAACATCTCTTTAAAGCGCAATATCCAGGCAACAGCTCTTTTCATCTTGGTCCAGTTGGAGTAATGACTGAGCAGTGTTTCGACTGCGCAGGTTTCCTTCTGTGTCAGTACAGCTGAGACATTAACTTCTGTAACTTGTTCAGGGACTTCCGAAACTACGGTCTCTGCTGGAGAAGCTGATTCGAGCCAAGTTTCCTCTCGTTGTCAAAGAAACTCTGGTCCTTTCATCCGTTCTGTCTTCTGGACAAGGTCCTTGGGATCTAGACCTCGAGAAGCAGTCTGCTGGGTTCAACTTGGAGGGTACGTATTTCCACTGTTCACAGTCCGAGCCATGACGGATTACAGCGATTCTGTTGGCTACGAATACTGGATATCTAGCGGTCTAGTTATATATTTCAACACAGTTTGGCTATCTGTCCAAAAGGTTGTCTTATCGATGTTCATTGTGAGCTCTCTTTGCATCATGTCATTTTGGCGAACAGCTGATGTGGCTGCAGTGAGCTCTAACTTCACAATCGTGTGCGTTTTCAAGGGAGATATCCTAGACTTCGCGCTCAGGAACTCACAATGGATTTGATCCTTTTCGTTGGTCAATCGAGGGTATGTTACGGTGCCATACCCATCGAGGCTGGCATCTGCGAAATGATGTATCTGTGCGTCGACGACCTTGCCAAACCCTTGTGGTTTGAGGCATCGGTTAAGCTTTACTTCGTCTATACTTGGTAGTTGTTTCAACCATCTTCGCCGTTCTGCTTTACTCTTTTCTGGTATTGGGTCATCCCAGCCTATTCGCTCTTGACACAGAGACTGGAGGATCATTTTGGCCTTCAGGACGTATGGAGAGGTTACTCCAAATGGGTCATACAGTGAACTCAAGACAGAAAGGATGTTCCGTCTAGTGGCCTTTGGGTTACGGTAACTTCTTTCATCCCAAACTTCAACTGGTCTGTTTCAACACACCACTTCACTCCCAAGGCATGTTTTTCTGGTAGATCATCGTTGAGGTCGAGACTTTTCACCTCTTTGAATCGCTCTTCTGGTGGAATTGCTTTAAAAACCTCGCGGCTGTTGCTAAGCCATTTGGTGAGATGAAATCCACCTTCATCCAAGGCTTGTCTTATTTCCTGTACCAAATTTATGGCGTCACTTTCTGTTGGCAATGACTTTAGAAAGTGAAAGTCGTCTACGTAAAAGTTGAGCTGGACGGATCTTGTGACCTCTTCGCTGTATTTCCTTTTTGTGTCACTTGCTGTCTTCTTCAGTGCATAATTTGCACAGCTGGGAGACGAAACAGCTCCAAACAGATGGACTGACATTCTGTATTCTTCTATGTCAGCATTGAAATCACCATCTGGCCACCAGAGATAACGCATCATGTCACGGTCTTTGGGGTCAACTCGCACCTGGTAGAACATTGACTTAATGTCTGCGATGACAGCAATTGGCTCTTGACGCCACCGAAGGAGGACACCGTACAGGAGGTTTGTCATGTCAGGTCCCTGTAGAAGTTGGTCATTGAGAGAGGTACCTTCGACTTTTGCAGGACAGTTGAATACCACTCTGATTTTGTCAGGTTTTCGTGGATGGTAGATTCCATGGTGGGGAACGTACCACACAAGGTCATCCTTTCTTGACTTAGCTTCTTGGGGCACCTTTTCTGCTTATCCTTTGTCTACTAGTTTTGCCATGAAGTCAGTGTACTGGTCTTTCAGTACTATCATTCTTCAACAATCTTTGTCTCAGGCGTCCAGTGTATACTTCTGCCTGGAGACGGCTGTCGGGCAACTTCACACTTCTGTTACGTAGTGGCAGAGCCATTTGATAATGGCCATTTATCTTGATTACGGATTCATCCATAATATGGAGGAATCTCTTGTCTTCTACTGACAGGTTCTGTTTGCCATCACTTAGCCCTTCAGCAAATTCCATGTTCACATAAGCTTTAAACTGTTGTTCTACGTTATCCTGGCCGTCTTTGAAGAATAACGTACATTATCAATACGGCAAAAGTTAACATTGACTTCATTTTGGCCTGTCATTTTCCCTGGTAGGCCATATACAAGCCAACCGAGTGGTGATTTGATGGCATATGGTTCACCAACCTTACTGCAAGTCGTCTGCAAAGGGGTTCAAAGCTGCTGAAACGTTCACACCTATCAGTAGTGTGACGCGTGGGATATCACTTCCTTGTGGGTTGGGCACTTTTATGTCTTGTAGGCGGTCCCATCTTTTGAGGTCCTTTTGGGTTGGAGCATCTGCCATGGTCACGGGCATCTTGTCTTTAATGTAGACAGTAGGCAAGGTTATGAAGTTGGTACCATCTATGCTGCCCACTTGTAAATCATCCAGAATCATCTCGGTGTCAAATGTATGTTCTAGATTGAGCGTTTTCAGCAAGAGCTTGGTTTTCTTTGTTTTGACATTCAATCAATGACTGAGCTCAGTATCAGTGAATACAGCTCCACTGCCATTGTCGATGAAGGTGTAGGTTGTGATGCATTTGTCACTTGATTTAGCCTTCACGATGACAGGAACTATGGCCATTAGTGGACTGGTTTTGTCTACTCGGGTGTTACCACAACTCTCGGTTTGTACTCCAACACACCCTGTTGTTATCTGGACGGCTATTTCCTTTGGTTCTTTACCTATGTTTTCACTCAGCGATTTTCTAGGTTCTCTCTCTGGATCGTGCATCACAGTGACATGTCGTCTCGGGCAGTTAGAGCATTCTGCCCACTCTTTATTGGGACACAAACTTTTCAGATGTCCTGGATTGAGGCAACTGAAACAAATTCCTATTTTCAGACAGAATTCCGACTTCATTCTTGGTTCGAGTGCAGTAAAATTCTTGCAGTAAAGAATGGAATGGTTGGTTCCTTCGCCACAATGAAGACATGGCACTTTAGCTGCCCTGTTCTCTTTACAGTGGTTGAACTCTTGGGTCTTGTTTGTCTATACTTTTTTACCGGAGTGGCTTTCTACTGTAGTTGCCATGACTGTCTTTGCGGTCATCACTGGCATTACTTTCCGTGACTTCCGTTTGCTTTCTTTGCTTCTTTGCTGATAACCCAATCGAGCAATTCTTAAGTCATTTTCGTTGCGGGACTGTTGACCCACGAACTGCTCAAAATCAAGTGTTGGAGAGCGCAGCTTTTCTTCTCGGTATTTTCCCACTTGTCGTATCCATCTATACTGCTCATTTCTGAATTACCACACTTCGCATTGCAACAGTTCACCAAAAAAATGGCAAACTTTCTGAGTGCGACTTTGTCGCCAAGTGGGATTTGTTGCCATTCTTCAGACTTGGTCTTGTACGCAGCTGCTAAAATGGGTGGCTGCCCATAATCTCTTTTCAGCAGCCATTGCGCTCTCTCATATCCTTTAGCTGGTGGTTCTATCACAGGACAGGGTCCTTAATCAGCTCATGTGCCTCTCTTTTTGTAGATTTTAACAGCAGCTCTAATCTTCTGGCTGCATCTTTTGTTTTGTCTTCAACCACGTATTATGAAGCTGAGGTAAGACAGTACATTAGTGCCATCAAAGGGGTCTAACTCTGCATTTGGGAGGGCAAATTCCTTCTGGTTTTGAACTATTTTGTCAAGGATTGATGCCATTGTCAGCTGAGGCAAGACAGAACTTTGTTCACATATGTGGACTGGATGGCATTATTCTTTGGCTTGGAGCTCTGCCTTTGTGACTCCAACATGATGTCAACATTATTCACTTTTTTTTTCTCAATATATGAAAAGGACTTGCAATAGGATTCAGTGAGCTCTGTGGCTCTTGCATGCCTTTCATTAAGTCTGCTGACAGGTCAACGTCAAGTGAAATGCCTTTCACTACTTCTTCACAAAGCTTTGCTGATGTTTGTGACAACAACATTTTCTTGTTCCAACATTTTGGAAACTGCTCTGGCAGCATATGGAGCTCTGCATTTACCTCTATTTCTTCTTGTTCTTGCTCAATTCTCTTAAATTTTTCTTCTATTTCTTGCCGGCGTCTTAGGATCAAGACCTTTTGTTGTGCTCAGCAGATTTCTTCTTCTGCCTCTTCTAATTGCAATTTTCTCTCAATGAGGCGTCTGTGTTGAATTGCTGCTGACTTTGCAGCCAACTCAACTTCACGTTGTCGGTTTTTGATTGCAAGTGCTAGCTATAAAGTCGTGGTTAATATACACATGAGGCATTGCTGTTCAAATGTACGGCTACAGAAAAACTGTCATATGTGGCTGAATCTCAACTCCGGCCCCGGTATCACTGTGTGCATGTAATGACAGCTCTGGCATCGACATGGCTGAACGGGCACTCACAGGGCTTTTATCATGAGAAACTTTATTATCTTTGTGAAAGGTTTCAGAAGTAGCCAGCATGCATCTTCGAAAAGTTCATCTATGCAACTTTTACTCTGCATTTATTTGCAAGTACATGTACTTCTATCTGTTGCACGAAAATACTCTTGCCCAATATCCGGACAAGCGACTGCTGCAGTCGATAATTACAACTTGTCCAATATCCGGACAAACTTCCCTGATACGCCTATCTCGTTTTTAGTCACAAATTTTCACAATAACTTTTGTCGATGTCTGGCGTCTTTTACTATGTAATGTTCACGATTTACGATCACAGTTTCAGTGTTCTTAGAGTCTTTACTCAAACGAAAATCCGAGAAATATTCACACAGTCACAGTACAGTTGTCAATCGACGAGTCGCTCAACTTTCTTTAGCCTTTACTAATACTGGTCCAATTTCCGAGTCCAAATTTCACAAAATTCACGGTTTCACAAGTCTCATAAAAGACGATAATTCTGTTTAATGAACACTCTGGACTTCCAAGTTAACACAGCTTTCAGTTAAATCTGACACTGATAAAAATATTCTGTAAACTTTGTCGTTAGGTAAAAGACGGTTTTAGACGTGCGGACTGTTGTATGGAGCATATGCTCAGTGTGATAATCGCCCCATAATTCTTTGCGGTCGTACGCTTCGTATGCAAGTAATCTCCAAATCAATATGCAAATCACACAGTTTTAAAGGAAAAATTAGCACAACAACATTCTGGAAACTACAAACCGAAATCGTTACTCTTTTCTTGAATTTATCATGCACAGATTGGGAACGATCCAGCTTTCAAAATTAACGTCCACTTCGAGTCAAACAAGACGTTCTAACTCGTTATTTTGACGAGATTTCATGGCGAGTACATGTTTCAACATGCTCAAACATATGTTCTCGCGTGCACCCCCTTGCCAACGGCCTGGTAGTCTGGTGCATGAGATTTCTTATTAAGTTATTATGCGAGCGCCATAGCTCAGAGGCAGGACTCTAGGATTTATGCAAATCTATCACGCATATTGCATAGGTTTCCGCTCGCTGATTGGCAGACGTGTCACACGCACTAATTATATCCACTTTTCTTCCACTGAAGTTTTCTGCAACAGTCGGGATCACATCACAAAAGTTTAACTTGTTCCACTAAATATTGCGACTTTTTAACGTCGTTTGATACTGATTGTCTGCAGGGCATCCCAAGACTAGACTGCTGATCACCCACTGTGGAATAAATGGCGTGAATGAGGCCACCTATCACGGAGTGCCAATGGTTGGCATTCCTCTCTATGCAGATCAGTTCAACAATGCATACCGAATAGAGAATCTCGGCATAGCCAGGCTGGTTGACATAACCACCTTGACGGGAGAAACGCTATTCAAAACCACAGTTGAGGTTTTGAACAACAATCGGTATGTTAATCTACTGTAGCAATATCAACACAATGGTCAATTCGCCTTGTGCGTGTTTCACATGAATAACATCTGGTGTACTGACGAAATTCCTTTCCCATGCACACTGAGAACCCACTTGACCAGACTAAACGTTTGTTGCTATGTGGTGCACGCAGCAGGTGTGGAGTACAGAATACCAAACCATGCTCAATGCAGGAGAGAATGGTATAAAGCAGACCTGCTTCTGCATCTGCATCTGTTGAGTACTGTGCAACCTCCCTTAAGGGATATCCCGCACAGGGTACAGACGTGGTGCTGGCAGCTTCTAGTCAAGGACACCCCCGCATAATCTCAAGAAGATTAATTTTGTCAATTTGTGATTTAAAGTCCTCCAGGCTCAGAGTCTTTAGCAGTTAGAGGCAGAGAGTTCCACTGAGCCACAGTTCTTGGTATTTATCATGCAAAGATTGGTAAAGATCCAGCTTTCAAAGTTAACGTCCATTTCGAGTCAAACAAGACGTTCTAACTCGTTATTTTGACGATATTTCATGGCGAGTAATGGTGCAAGGCAATGGTGTGCACCACGTAGCAACAACAGCATAGTAAGTGGAAGTGCCTTTATAAACTACACCTCCATTTGAAAGTTAAGAATTTTGGGTGCCAGCCATTATGCAAATGTTACACGCAAAAGGCCAATGCACTGACAGAAATTAATTTTAAAGAGTATCTTAACAAATATACACTCACCGCATCCAGAAACTGTGCATGTCCAGAACCTTTGCACAGCATTTCGCCCAAACAACACTAGCCTCTCAATGCGCTAAATTAACTGCTCACATCTTTAAATTTTACCAGTGCCTGGTTTTTGTGTCGAGTGAATGGTGAAAAGAAATTTCTTCAGTCAACAACGACTTCCCTCAAAACACTTTTCGTTCCCTCGAAACACATTTCGCTCGAAACACATTTACGGTCCCTCGAAACACTTTTCGATCGTTCCCTCGAAACACTTTTCGGTCGTTCCCTCGAAACACTTTTCGCTCGAAACACATTTACGGTCGCTCGAAACACTTTTCGATCGTTCGCTCGAAACACATTTACGGTCCCTCGAAAAACCTTTTGATCGTTCCCTTAAAATAATTGTTGGTTCCCTCGAAACACTTTTTGGCTGGTATTGTTATTCCAACATAGTACCTAAATCATGGACACAAATTCCTTTCTTTATTTGGCTGGGAAGGCGGGGAGGGACCGAAGGACTTTTCTACCACAACACTTCCCCGGTTGTCACTTTTCAAAATTAAAAACAGCCATAACTTTATTTGTCATTGTTTTAACTGGTTTCGGCCTCTCCTGTCCTCGTACGCTCCAAAACCAGCTGGATGTTAATTTTAATTTCACATAATCTTTGACTCGTCTTAATTGTCACGCTTTTCTCTCAGATATAAAGAAAACGCCACGAAGTGGTCGGGAATCATGCGAGATCAGCCAATACCGCCCAGGGAGCGGACAGCCCACTGGATTGAACACGTCAGTAAATATGGCGGCGACTATCTCCGCCCCAAGTCACTGGATTTGAATTTCTTCCAGCTCCACTGCCTTGACGTCTTGCTGCTCCTAGCCGTTGTCCTGTTTCTAGGACTGCTCGTCGCGTACTACACCTTGCTGATGGCTTGTCGTCTGATCTGCTGCCGAGCGAGCAAGGGCGGCAAATTTAAAAAGGAGTGAACGAGTACGAGTTCAGCGCATGATCCTCTGCATATTGATAGCTTTCTCATGACGTCATGTCGTGTGTCAAACAACGCCGCGCCACTGCGGAAGCAATGCGCGCGCGCGCCGCGTGTGTCCATAGCACGCGTAACGCTCTGTATGAAGGCTCCCATTGGTGAACTAAACCGCGCTACGCCCACCAGAGACACACGCAACGCGCACGCACATCACTTCCACAATTATTTGACTTACAAAATGGCGTATTCGCACGTGTTCGAATACTATCTATAGCAGAATTTGTACTTTGTGATTTAAATGATGTTGATGACGAATGTCATTGTTTTATGGTTTGCCCCCAATATGCTAGTTTAAGGTCAGATCTTTTTAGAGGCATTTCATTGAATTATCCAGCTTTCCTTGATTTATCTTTAGATGATAAATTTAAGTATTTATTATCTGATGGCTTCCAGTGTTCTCGGGTTGCTAGTGACGTTTTGTCACTTAGACATTCATTGATATATGTACAGGTTGGATTGGTCGCTCTAGTGTTTTGTAGTACGTGTAGTATCTATAAATCTTTGTGTAATGATCGTTATATATAATTATCTTGTAATTAATTTGTTTGTTTTTAAATTTGTTTTTTATTGTCACTTATATGCCAGGTGTGGCAGGTCATGCTTTGTTGCATGGGTGTGACGTTAATAAATATAAAATAAACTAAACTATGAATATGCTCATAAGTATGATTTGCTTTCATACAGTACGAGTGAAAGCTAATGAGCGTGATCTAATTCCGCCCCTCACGTGAAATCAGGAGACAAATGCCTTTCCTTAGGCCAAACAAAATAAATGGTGCGTTTACGGTAATAGCCTAAATAAAATCCAGGTATAGGTAGGTAGGAAAATAATTTAATTTTGTCATTTATTTTTACATTTCAGTTCAAGCATTTGCGTGTTGTTTTGCAATGTTTGAAACTCACTATTAACACTATTAAACATGTTCGTGTACAAGTACAAGTACCATGTATAGAAAATGTTATGTTCATTGGAAATTATTGCAAATAGTGCTCATTTAAAATTATCAACTTGAAAATCGGCAATAAAAAGTTTGAGGTCGGCAATTTGGCCTCAAATTCCAGGTAGGTCGGGTTACCGTAAACACACCATTTATTTTTTTTGGCCTTAATCAATACAACAAATGAAAACCGGTTTGTTTACCTTCTACTGATGTTAATACACACACCCAGTTTATCACATGTTCAAATCGACTTTACAGTTTTATGCAGAGGTTGTTTTTATGCGTGAGGGACGGACGGACTATCAATAAAATCGACAAACTACAATATTTTTACATGCATTTCAACTACATGTATTTCTTGAAAATGTGATGGCACAGTCTGAGTGTGCCCAGCCAAATATATTCCGTTAATTGTAAAATATGGACATTTCTTTACTGTAAAGGTGCGTTCACACTATCGCGGAAAAATCACACTTTCACGCTGCGCTCACCGCATTGCATGAGCTCCCAATCGCCCATTATTCCACAATAGAAAATTAGACTCTGGTAACTTGGGGCTTCTCTGATACCTCATTGGCTGCGCGTTGGAAAGGTCAGCCCACCGCGGTCAAAGTTCAACAGATTTGAACTTTGACCCGGCTCAAAATGTTTTGCGCGTCGCGATAGGCCGCGCACAAGCGGCAAACCAGTTTGTGTACAAACCAATGGAACAGTGTGATTTTTCCGCGATAGTGTGAACGCCCCTTTAGAGGTATTATTTTGAAACTTTCATCCAGTGTTTATACCAGTTTTGGATCACGCTCTAATATTTTTGTTTTTTTTGGTTTAATGCGACTTGCGGGGCAAGACCATTCTTTTGCCGTGACCAATTTTCGCATGGGTCCCGAGACTAGCTCCTAAAGATCTTCTTCTTCTTTCGTGTAACGTCATATGTCCAACTCGGTGTCGTTTAGCCATGCCAGCATCTCTGGTCCTAGGTCGAAGAGGCTGGCTTCCGAAGGTGGTCTGTATATGGGGCATGTGGCGATTATATGGTCGGCAGTCTGCTCAGGGTCACCACACTCGCATTCCGCACTGTCCACCAAGCCCCACTTCTTCATTGATGTTTTGAAGCGACCGACCCCAGTCCGAAGGCGGTTCAGCGTGGTCCTAAAGATGTAACCAGTGATCAAGCCATTTCACGTTGACGCGCGGGTTCTCCCAAACAATGGGGGACGTTTTGGGGAGGTTTAACAAAGAGAACAATATCGTCCGCGATTGCCAAGCGAACGTCCTCGATTCGCTCGTGTACAAAACAAACGAGTATGAACAAAAAAAAAGACCAAAAAAAAGAGGAACAATGGGACGTCCGCGGTGGGAGGTGAGTTCACACCTGCATGTGTGCGTTTTACGTGCATCTAAAGGCGGATTCACACTATAGGGGCGTTCACACTATCGCGGAAAAATCACACTGTTCCATTGGTTTGTACACAAACTGGTTTGCCGCTTGTGCGCGGCCGCCTATCGCGACGCGCACAACGTTTTGAGCTGGGTCAAAGTTCAAATCTGTTGAACTTTGACCGCGGTGCGCTGACCTTACCAAAGCGCAGCCAGTGAGGTATCAGAGAAGCCCAACGTTACCAGAGTGGAATTTTCTATTTTGGAATAATCGGCGATTGGGAGCTCATGCAATGCGGTGAGCGCAGCGCGAAAGTGTGATTTTTTTCCGCGATAGTGTGAACGCCCCTTATCGCGGAAAATTCACACTTTCGCGCTGCGCTCACCGCATTGCATGAGCCCCCAATCGCCGATTATTCCAAAATAGAAAATTCCACTCTGGTAGCTTGGGGCTTCTCTGATACCTCATTGGCTGCGCGTTGGAAAGGTCAGCGCACCGCGGTCAAAGTTCAACAAATTTGAACTTTGACCCAGCTCAAAACGTTTTGCGCGTCGCGATAGGCCGCGCACAAGCGGCAAACCAGTTTGTGTACAAACCAATGGAACTGTGTGATTTTTCCGCGATAGTGTGAATCCGCCTTAAACCTCCCGAATATAAGAATTAGATACACACTATACTGAACAGGGGCCAATTTCATGGCGTTGCTTAGCAAAACAAAATTGCTAGGCACAGGATCTGTTTGCTTTATTTTGCAAAAATGGATTGCCAGCCAAAATCGTAAGTGATGTGTATTGAAAGGTATTCTCCTACTCTTGCGAAGAACACAAGTTGACGTATAATTAGGTGATCGGGCCAACAGCCCCGATCACCTATTGCTCTCGTACGATTTCTTTGTCTTTTTTTTTTCCCTTTTTGGCTTTTTCGTTTAGGACGAAAAAGCCTTTGTTTTCGTTTTGATTTTTTTTTTTTTTCCGTTTATTTCTTCTTCTTCTGATTTTTTTCCCATAGACAAAGCGCATGGGCGTTGTCGGCGCTTTTTCAGGTTGTTCCCAAACATTGATCTTAACCAAACTTGGTGACATCAAAGACATAGTATAAGAGGTGTGCACCCAAGAATGGCTTCATTGTGACGTCATCAGTTACGTCATTATAACACTTTAAAAATGCCTAAAAAGCGGAAAATTGCCGAAATATGTACTTTTTAAAATGGTTCCCTTTCCCAAACCACATGACCCAGGGTTTTCATATTTGGCAAACATTTAGATCAGATCATGAGCTTCAATGTTCTTAGTGTAGGCATTTTCATCTGACCCTTCCTTCCTGGGTCAATCGAAGGTCAAAATTCAGCCAATTCAAAAATCACATTTTTTGTATTTGTTTGTACTTATGAAGCAATATTAGCTATTCAACCATGCTTGATTTTCATAAAACTAGGTACAGGCATGGGCCCCATCACAAACGTCCACCACCATGTAGAACGTCACCATGACGTCAATGATTACGTAATTATAATCATTTTAAAATGGCACAAAAGTGGATTTTTATCATGAAAATTACCAAAATATGCATTTCGTAAAATGTTTCCCTCTATAAAACCAAATGACCCAGGGTCTTCATATTTTGCATACATATATATCAGATCATGGGCTACAATGTTCTTTGTGTAGGCATTTTTATCTGACCCTTCCTTCCTGGGTCAATCGAAGGTCAAAGTTCAGCCATTTCAAAATTCACATTTGTTGTGTTTTTGTGTACTTATGAAGCAATTTTAGCTATTAAAGTACGCTTGATTTTCATAAAACTAGGTACAGGCATGGGCCCCATCACAAACTTCCACCACCATGTTGAACATCACCATGACGTCAATGATTACGTAATTATAATTATTTTCGTCATTAAAATTAGCCAAAAATGCATTTCGTAAAATGTTTCCTTCTATAAAACCACATGACCCAGGGTCTTCATAAATAGCATACATTATAGATCAGACCTGCGCTACAATTTGCTTTTGTGTACTCATTTTCATCTGACCCTTCCTTCCTGGGTCAATTGAAGGCCAAAGTTTAGCCAAGTCAACATTTCCGTATATACAGGGTGGATTTAAAAAAACGAAACCGAGATATTATTGCTAATTGTAACTAAAGTAGGGCGCGTATGAATAAACGGGAGATATCATCTGTTAGGGTTGAATCTCCTCTTCAAAATGACACCATGATCATGTCATTATGTTTTTGGTTGACTGAGCAGTGACCAGTATTATGCAAGGGGCCTAGTTTTAGATTTGACCGTTCTCAATGCGAGCAAACGTCGTACAAATAAATCTTTACCGTAGCTGTCTATTCCGTGTGCCCTGAGTGTGTGACACGGCGTCGACCGAGACGGTGACACGGTAACTTTTAACTGTGTCTACCACGGACGTGTAATTCTACAGAAGATGGTTTAACGAAAGGACATGTAAGTAGGATACAATCTTTTATGTTATTTCAGTCTTATTTAAGAGAGTCCACTCTCTACAAGAAAGTAATTGTATGTTATTGAGGGAATGTCGTAGTTTTGCCGTGAAGCATTCATTCTAATGTTTGTTTTCTTCCTTTTAGGTTTAGTAAGGTGCAAAGCTTAATATAGGCCTGATATCATTAAGTCATTGTCTGGATTTTATTGAACCATCTTCAACAAATATAATTAAGAAAATGTTCCTTCTTGGCCAAATTCTTTTCAATCTTAAGAAATTATGTGCTCTGATTTCTGCCTTTGATGACTAATATATGTAGGCCTATATCAGTTTTTCGAGTAAACATCGGAATTCCATCCCAAATGTGAACAAAACAAACTAAAAATTAACAATATTTTTTCGCTGACTACATCGTGAGACAGCAGTAAAAATTACCAAAATATGCACTTGTTTCCCTCTATAAAACCACATAATCCAAGGTCTTCATATTTAGCAGACATTATATATTAGATCATGGGCTACAATTTGCTTGGTGGAGTCATTTTCATATGATTCCTCCGTCCTGGGTCAATTAAAGGCCAAAGTTCAGCCAAGTCAAAATTTGCGTAAAACAATGCATAAGCCACCAAATGTCGACTTCTGTACGTGACCGGCAGAGGGCGTCATTCATAAATTACGGTGATGCACAGACCTATAAACCTATAGACCAACGATCGTGCATTGAAAATCGTGACTTGGAAAAGTATGGGCAAATGACGACACAATGGGCTGCATGAGCTAACAGCGCGGGTTTAAAGCGCTCACGGCTATTCCAAAACGCGCGTACGCCGTGTGTATTGTACGCGTTCCTATGAAGTATGGGCGATGGACGCACGACGCTCGCAAAGCGGACTGACAGCGCGCACGAGGATTAATTGTCATGCTTCCAAACTACTTCTAAAAAAAAAATATATAATAAACAATTAATATATTACACATGCCATTTTAATATACATGTAGGCCTAGCATCTAAAAGCAAATTCAAACCTTGTCTGCATCACCCAGCTGAGCTCCATATTGTACTTTTAATCTGCTGTTGTAATCCCGTAACTATATAACCATTCATTATCGCTTTACGGTTACCGTAACTATAGCCACTGCGTAGTAGTTCTGAATCCGTTGCATCACCAAATACACACGCAGCGGCACGCATAGTGCACGCGACGTCAACTCAAATTCTCGAAACAATGACGAATCATACCCGACGATTAACGATAACGTCCGGACGTGCATTCGGGTAACTTCGGGAACATTTGCAAAAAGGAGCAATACCTCCTGTTTCAATGTGGCGGGCAAACGTGTACATCTTACGCGTGTGGTCTAGTGGATATGAGGCGGGACTCCCAATCAGAGGTTGGAGGTTCGAACCCCACTTCGACCATCGTGTCTGTGTCCCTGGTCAAGGCACTTAATCCCAGTTGCCTCGTAAACCCAAGCGATATATGGGAAGCTGTTAAGGGGAATGCCACAATCTAACTGCTGATAGTGTTGTGCGCCTGATCAGCAGCCACCTAGTTGAAGCGAAATGGTTCTGGTGATTCCCTGATGGCAGCGGTAATAATGGTAACAGCGCCTTGAGCACCCTGCTGGGTGGATATGTGCGCTATATAAATCTCATCACTATTATTCAGATGCCCACATGCTTTGACCTTTGACTGTTTGACCTATTGGTCAAACAGACTCTGCTTGTAGTTTGAACGTGTTCAGAGCTAGTCTACTGTTTTATGGTTCAACTTGGGTAGAGTATTCAAAACTATGGTGTTGACCTTTGACCTTGCTCTACCGGAAGTGCATTTAAATAAACCTATTTTGTAAAAGTGGTCAACGATGCCGAGATCGGGTTGGCAGTGTTAGTGTCTAAGGTAAATGCTTTCCAAAAAATGCGCCCTCTAGCGGCGAAATTAACAAATCTTAAAATTACCCTTTCATAGCAATGTTTGCGCAAATTAGCCCATAGTGGTACTTATAGAGTACGTCGACCACCAAACATGTCTGTAGTTAAAACATTGATTACTTCATCAGTCCTTTAAAGGTAACGCATTAAAGGTGAATATTTTAGGTTAAATAGTTGATATGTTAACAACATCTAATTTTACAAAGTAAGCATGCTCATTTTTCAAGTAAAAAAATGTGAAAAAGCCCTACGCCCTGTTCATAGAACAGACGTAGCTCTAGTCTTTTTCTTCTTTTTCTGTTCAAACGTTTCCAGAGCTTTTTTTCAAAACGGTTCAAGCTATCAACTTGAAACTTTGTAGGAACATCAACCCCAATGTGAAGATGTGCATACAAGGGTGACGTCATTGTGACGTCATTAGGTATCAAATTACAACCCAAAAATGACCAAAATATGCATGTTTTAAAATGCTTCCGTCTGGAAAACCACGTGACCCATGATTTTCGTATTTGACAGGCTTATAGATAAGATCATGGCCTACGATTTTCTTCGTGTGGGCATTTTCATCTGACCCTTCCTTCTGGGGTCAATCTGAGGTCAAAGTTCAACGAAAACGAAAATCGCAATTTTTGCACTTATTGAGCAACAATGCCCATCAAACCAAGCTGAATCTTTAAGTAACTAAGTACAGGCATAGGTCCTATGGCAGACTTTCACCAGCGTGTATAATATTATGATGGCATCAAGCGTGACGTCATCGTGACGTCATCAAGTATCAAATTACACCCCCAAAAAAAACCAAATATGCATATTTTAAAATGCTTCCGTCTTGAAAACCACGTGACCCAGGATCTTCGTATTTGGCAGGTTTACAGATGACATTCTGTGCTACAACTTTCTTTGTGTGGGCATTTTCATCTGACCCTTCCTTCTGGGGTCAATTGGAGGTCAAAGTTCAACGAAACTGAGAATCTCAGTTTTTACACTTACCAGCAACAATGCCTATCAAACCAAGCTGAATCGTTAGTAAATTAGATACAGACATAGGCCCTACGGCAGACTTTCACCAGAATGTATAGTATCACGATGGCATCAAGTGTGACGTAATCATGACGTCATCAGGTGTCAAATTACAAAAATTCAAAGGTTATTATTTCCAAAATTCATATCTCAAGAACCGTAATAGATACTTGAACAATTCTTTCACAACATGATAAGTCTAAATGAACTGAACAAATCATACGATGTCATGACCCCTGTGTGACGCCTACTTCCGGTCCAAACCGGAAGTTGTTCGAAAATGTGCATTTTGTAAGCGTTTTGAATGCAAATAGATTCAAAGTGGTAGTGAATTTGACCATATTTCTACGGAACGAAATGTTTCCACACATGTAGACTTTTTGACTATACCATTTGTGACGTCATCACATGGACGGTGGTTACGTAATGTGGTGTCAAAATACGCAAATTTGGAGCTGAATTGTTTTAAAATGCTGTATCTTGAGAACTACAGCAGATATTTGCATGATTCTTTCGCCACATTTAA
Source organism: Henricia sp. BOLD:AAB3569 (assembly GCA_037783545.1). NCBI lineage: Eukaryota > Metazoa > Echinodermata > Asteroidea > Spinulosida > Echinasteridae > Henricia > Henricia sp. BOLD:AAB3569. The sequence goes on along the minus strand of JBBELK010000158.1, from coordinate 595,375 downwards.
GAACTTGATGTTTATCAAATTGTTGAACAATTTGTGCACAACATTGTGACGTCATGATATCGTCACAGGTGTCAAATTACACAAATTCAAAGGTTATTATTTTTAAAATTCATATCTCAAGAACCGTAATAGATACTTGAACAATTCTTTCACAACATGATAAGTCTAAATGAACTGAACAAATCATACGATGTCATGACCCCTGTGTGACGCCTACTTCCGGTCCAAACCGGAAGAGGTTCGAAAATGTACACTTGTTTAGCACTTTGAATGCAAATAGAGCCAAAGTGGTAGGGAATTTGACCATAGTTCTACGGAACGAAATGTTTTCACACATGTGGACCTTTTGACTATACCATTGGTGACGTCATTACATGGACGGTGGTTACGTAATGTACGTCAAATTACGCAAATTTGGAGCTGAGATGTTTTAAAATGCTGTATCTTGAAAACTACAACAGATATTGGTATGATTCCTTCGCCACATTTAAGAACTTGATGTTCAACATATTGTTCAACAATTTGTGCACAAAATTGTGACGTCATGATGTCGTCACAGGTGTCACATTACAAGATTTCAAAGGTTATTATTTCAACAATTCATATCTCAAAACGGTGCAAGCTATCAACCCCCAGCTATGGCGGATATGCAGGGAGGAGATATTAGTTACCGGATTAGTGTATACAGCAGCCGATTTCACGGAACTTTACGCAATTGCGCAAGTCCACTTACGCCATAAGCTATTGCGCAAGTAATGGCGTAAGTGGACTTGCGCAATTGCGTAAAGTTTCGTGAAATCGGCTGCTGAACTTCCATTTTTGCCATTCCATAGGTGATAACAACGTCTGAAATTCATCACAAAATGTTCATTTAGCCCGATCACCTGGCGTTTGTAACAACAAACGTCATACCTCTAGTTTTGGCTTGTAATCCATTTTATAAAGCAAATAAATCCTGTGCTAAGCAAATTTTTGTGCTTAACAGTGCCATGAAATTGGCCCCTGTTGCGCCATCTAGCGTCACAGAAAACGATAACATATGCCCTGCGTTATGCGCACGCATCGTGTTTTGCATTAATTTGATTTGGGAATGGGGTCGCGTGTCAAATCATCTTTGAATTATGTGACACAGTAATGGCGGATATGATAGTTGTTGACGTCACGCGTATGGTACGCCAAAGCGGAAATAATTCAACACTGATAATTCTGCAATCAACCCTGAAAAACAAGTCTCAACATTTTTAAAAACTTGCCAACAAAAGCACGGTATGCCAGTTTCAAACAATCTATCAACATTTAAAAGTCATTCAAACTTTTTTTTCTTGCACAACATCTGCGAAAATATGTGTCAACATTAAATTATCAGTGTTGAATTATTTTCGCTTTGGCGTGCCATAGTATGGACACAGTAATGGCGGATAGCAACCGAAGAATACAATAGAATTAAACTAACCCTCATACATGTATAGCTGCATTAGGTACCGGTAAATGTGTCAGATAATTTATTCTTGAAAATTCTTTGTAGTACAGTAATTATCAAAAGCTACAAATTATTAAAAGCTTCATGTACTTTTAAGAATAGACCGTATCGAATAGCCGCCATTTTGTGGGGCAGTTTCTTTGTTCCTTGAGGACATGCATGGTTGCACATATTGTGCTTCTATTGTTGAATGGTTTAAGTAACAAAAGGTGCCCCACGAAATAGCGGCTATTCGATACGGTCTACAGGGATGTAGTTGTAGAATATTAATTAGTTCTGCCCTAAAAACAAAATGAGTAGTTTTTAGCAGCAATAAACAGGCGTTTGCATTGTAATGTAGATCCAAGCGTTACAACGTTTTAAGGGGAATCGGGTTAGCGTAGCGGTACTTTCCTCGCCTTCCACCTCTGTGGCTCAGGCTCGAATCCTGTCTGGGTCAGTATGTGGATTAGGTTCTCAGTCCCTGCTTGATTCCGTGGCATTTCCCCTATACAGAATTGTGTAGGGGGCTTCCTGTCACCTCTAAAACTGAGCAATTCTTCATCGTCTTCTTTTCACAGTTTTTACTAAGGCTTATGAGCTACAATGCCTCGGGGCACCTCTAAAACTGAGCATTTCTTCATCGTCTTCTCTCTACAGGTTTCTTCACGCTTACGAGATACAGAGTCATTGACCCTGTTCTCACTAGAGAAATTGCTTCATTCGACGATGATTCGACAAAGTTTTTTTTCTGATGTGAACGCACGCCTCTTTATTCGATGATGATTAGAATCGCTTCATTTGATGAAGCAAATAGGTTATTTTGAAACACCCCTGAAGTGAAGTTAGTCCATTTTCACATGGATGTAATTTTCCCTTACATGACGCGGTATACAAATATTGACTGCTCATGAGGGTGATGGTGCAAACTATCGTCCCTAGGTGATCTTGAGACGGCAGTCCTGCTATTTTTCCGAGGCCGATGGGAAAATAGCAGGCCTGCCGTCTCAAGATCACCGAGGGGCGGTAGTTTACACCATCACCCGAATAAAGAGCAGTCAATATTTGTTTTATATACCTCATACATTGATTTGTTTGTGTCAAATTATTGATATTTCAGGACAAAATTGAGTTTTCAGAGAGCTAAAACAAAGTGCACATTGTTCGCGTGAACGCAAACACCATTGGTTGCTTCAATAGCACGCAAACGCGTCTCCCGCGCTCTGTCGCAGGCGCGCGCGCGTATTCCGTACGCGCTGTTAAATAGTAAGTAGTACTATCCTTTGACATATGACGCAAAAGGTCAAACAATAGTACTTTTTTCAGTTGCCCATGAAAATGGTTGAATTAATCCATGTCGCGCGATCTGCTTTTAACCAATCAGTGAACGAGAATCAATGTATGAGGTATATAAAATGCACTATATGCCAAGTGTTTTTCTGTAGAACACGCACAAAACTCGCAGCATGCTCAGGTGGGACTGGAACCCATAACCTTCTGCATACTTGGCACATATCTTAACTACTCGACTACTGAGCATGTCAGTGGCCAAACATGGCACTTAACATTTATGTAACGCACCAATTAGAAAGCAATGGCTTTTCTAGAGCTACAGCCGATTTCACTTACGCCATAAATTATTGTGCATTTCACGAAAGTTGCGCCACATTTGGATATGACGCAACTGGCCGACTCACGCCATAAAATGTGGCGTAATTTGCGCAATGGTTTTTGTTGGCGTAAGTTGGAAAAATGTGTCAAAGGACAGTGAAATATGGCGATAATGCAGCTAGCTACACGTGCTTATTTACCGCATCGTCTACGAACTAAACCCTGGCCTTCCGTTAGTAGAAAACAGCCTTTTATCATCAGTGAATGTGACGCGACGCATGATGAGCTAGCGACATGAACGATGGCAGCCATGATGACAGTGCAAAGTTTGTTTTATGTATGACTATTTTATCAAGCGCAACCATCAAATAGTCGTTAATAAAACTAGAAATTATCCTCGTCCTAGAAGTTACAAGTGCTAAAGTGAAAAAATGAACGTTGCGCAGCTAAGGAGAGTTTTGTGAAATCGATTTGGGGTTTATTGCGCAGCTACGCCATAAAGTTATGGCGTAAGTCTTACGCCATGGCACAATGTTTCATGAAATCGGCTGCTGGTGACGTATTTGTACACCAAACAAAATGAGGCTGAACTAGGTATATTTCAGCACATGCCTGCTCCTAAAGTACGCATCTTTACCATGTCCCGAGACACTAAATGAACGTTGTTATGGTAGAAATCCAGCTTTTCCCTCAAATCAGCATACAACTATCCAGACAAAAAAAAAAAAAAAAGACATTTTACAAAAAAAAATAATTAAGCCTGTGCATTGACGGGTAGATTTGGAACCGGTATCCTATTATAGTAATAGTCAGATATACGGGTATCCTTAACCCTCCTACTGTTATAATACATCTTGAAACCGTCCGGTGTGCCAGTGCCTCAGAACCTATATGTGTAGTCAGTGGACCTACAGCCATCGTCCAAAATTGTTTTCACTGCACACTGCATAGCAGTCTAACTACACAAAACAGCTGGGGAAGTTTTATGGGGTTTTAACTGTTGCTGGTCAGCAGCTCCTAATGTTATTACACCCATGACAGTCACGAGTACGAGTACCGCTTACTACTCGCGATTAATATATTAATCAAGCTATTCGCCCAGTGGTAGTTATCCTTTTATAACTCACATTTGACAATATGGTATTGTAATGGCGTCATAGACCCCATTCTCACTAGAGAAATTATTTCATTTGACGATGATTCGACGAAAAGAGTTTCCTGATGTGAATGCACGCCTTTTCATTCGACGATGATTAGAATCGCTTCATTCGATGAAGCAAATAGCTTCATTTGACAAAGACATCGCTTAATACATCGCTTAATTCAACGAAGACATCGCTTAATTCGACGAAGCAAATTTGTAGGGTGAACGGCTCCCGTCATTCGACGTAGCAATTTGGCCGAGCGCCTAGCAAGAGTAATTTTTTACGTGCCGCTGGAAAACCTCACAGCGCGTCTAGACGCTTGAAGCTCAGCACTCGATGCGTGACGCACATGCACGACCTCCCACGGCTTCATTCGATCTTCGTTAAATAATATATGAACGCACGCTTCATTAACTAATGATGATTGACTAATCTTCGTCGAACGAAGCGATATTTTTAGTGAGAACGGGGTCATACGCACATAGCAAGCGCTTTACAGGTGCATCGCAAATGTGTCGCACGTGCATCACAAATGTGTCACACGTGCATCGCAAGGTCTTACAGTGAAATTTAATCTCATTAATCTTGTCAACAGAAAATTTTGGGAAGGATGAAATAGAAAAAGACTAGGCCTTTGACCTACCTGTTTGAGGGTCGGATCCGTTTGGTCTCGGAGGGCGTTTAGTAGATGATCGATGGATTGGTACGGAAGCCAAACGCTCGGTGATGTTGCTCTTAACGTAGTCTGAAATTAGTCCACAATTACAAATCAAAAATTCTGCCCGAGACTGGTCAACTTTGTGGGATAAAAACTGCCTGCAAAACCTCATGTGAGTGAGTGAGTGAGTTTGGAGTTTAACGACGTGCCAGCATCAGTGGCCATATTCACGGCGGGATTATGTTAATGTATAAAATGCTTGGTTTTAATTAAAAATAATTAATTCATGTAAGTTGTGGAAAATATATGATCTTGGAATCAGTTGTATAGATATCAAGTGATATATTTCAATAAGATTGAAGAAACATTGTATATAAGTACTACATGGATTCTGGGCAGTTTTCCAAGGGAATCCCCAGGAGGCCGGTTATAGAGGATCCCCCAGACACACGGTACCGTGTCTAAATGGTCCCGCAAGGCCGGCCATTTCCCTTGCAGTCAAAACCTCATGTGAAATATAAAAATATGTGAGCCACTCCACCAAAAGTAGGCTCTTGCATAAAAAAATGAAAGTGGAGCTAATGACTTAATCGGATAGAGTATATTATAAGCTTCACAAAACTACAAACATTGTGTCAATCCGTCAAATTTACCAAGTTATGACCATTTCCGTGATGACCAAGAGCACAATTTTTTAAGAAGCGCTTTAGAGAAAAATGGCGTAGAAGGTTGTACGTCTGTTATAAGGAATAAAGTCCTTGGCAACCATGCAAATTCTGACTCCAAAAGCCCTATACCTATAGGAAAACATGTGTGGGTGGTGTTTCAGCAAGAATGAACAAGAATAGCAGTCCTCAATGAACATAAGTCCTCATAAAACATCTCGACACACATCTAGAACGAAGTGAATGCAAAACTTAGCAAAACGACAAGCTAATTTTGGTAAGTTTTTCACGTTTACACAAAAACACATTTATGAAGGGATTAAAAGTAGGTTAGGATAGTCTTATACAATCCGTTTTAAACCCGTTTATGGTGTTTTTGCGTCACTCGTGCTGCATTTGCCGTAGCTCTGTGCACAAAATTTTGAGGACTCAGGTAACCAAAATGGAGATCCGCTTTTTGGTTACCTGAACCTGAGGCTGTGATTGGTCAATTTCACAATGGGCAGAGCTTACTGGATCGGTCTATTGTTCTTTCATTCAGTGCAATAGCTGTACAGTAGAATTGTTAATAATGTTTGATGTGCAAGCTTCAACACTTTCAATGCCGCAAGTTTCAACACATATCAAGTTTTGAGACTGCAACTTTAAAAGCCGAGACCAAACTCACCGTTAAGCCGAAATACTCGGCGCCTTTGCCACAAACGGCGTCGATGTACTCCAACACGAGAGCTGTGGCCTCCTCAAGCATATCGTATGTTATGTACAAAAGGAGTAGAGATGCAGGATTCAGTCTCTGTAGGTAGAAAACCAATATGTGAACATCCACTACAAATTGGTCATAAAGTCGGCAATTTTATTTTGCATTGCAGAGCAAAATACTTTTTGCAAATTCTAAAATGTAGGGTTTTTTTTTATGAAGTTTAAATCTCAACCTTTTGGACAAAACTGATGAAACTCACTTAAGAAAATGTGTCAGGCCTTGTTTACATGATGTGAAAATTTGGTTTAAATCCGTTGAAAAATGATAAAGTTTTTCAAGATCAAAAGTAAGACATGTTTTTTTTGACACGTAGTATATTCAGACATGTCACAGTTTGAGACTTAGTTGCATGGAATGACTGACAGATTTTTATAAAATTGCGGGGGGGGGGGGGGGGGGGGGGGGCAAAACCGGCTCCAGCAAAACCCAACACTTGTGATGAAAATTCAAAATTTAAGTTTTGGTATCAGCTTAGTGTGCATACAAAAAGGTATCTTTTAAAACATGTTTAAGGAAATTCTGATAATTTTTGGCGAAGTTATGACCAATTAAAGTATGACAGATCAGAAAAAGTGAAATGGAGCTATTGGTCTTTAAAGTTTGACAAACTAGTTGATTATTTAATTTTTTGTAAATAATATGAGGAATTTTGAGACAGTTCAAACAACAAAACAAATCTTGAATGTATCCCAATGTTGATTCTGCCAAATTTTCAAGTTGGTCCCAGAGACCATTTTGTAAGGTTGTGGGCCCATATCACGTAATGGGAAATGCCGAGAAGCATTGGGTTTTGCCAGAGTCGTTCACATTTAGCGACACTACTGGACCTTACTTTATAAGCCTCAACAAGCCACGTTGGTAGGTGGTATCCAAGCGACAACACTTTGCTGATAACACATTTGTAGTGGGTATGGTCTCCCGTTGTGTCGTGTTTTGCCAGATACCGTCTCAGGAGTTGCCACGCCAGGTCTGCCGGACTGTCGAGAAATAAGTGACTCAATGTGAGTAATTGAGTTCATGAGGTTGTGGGTTCGAGTCCCACCCAAGCACGCTATGAAGTTTTTCTCATGGTGACTTGGAGAAGCAATGAGTATATACAGTGCTGAGAAAGCGTGATATATTTGAGCCCAATGACCAGGAGTAATAATGCAGGGGCGGATCCATGATTTTGAAAAGGGGGGAGGGGGGGGGGGGGGGGGGGGGGGGGGGGGGCGACGTGAAATTTTTAAGCATGAAATGCTGATGACAATGAAATAGCGAGCGCGTAGCGCGAAGCCCTCACGGCTTCTGAATGGATTTAGTGGATTTTTTAAAATTAAATTATTTTTTTTGAAAAGGGGGGGCCGTGTGCCCCCCATGCCACCCCCTGGATCCGCCCCTGTAATGTTATCATCGACGTTATTTTAAACTCACCTCAGCTCACGTGAGGGGTGCAGCGTTCCCAGGTCATTCACGGACAGCCACTTCCATGCCGAATCGCGCATACCACTCACCGACAGCTTTACGCATCTGTAACAATGCAAAATCGTCACGATTTACCCATGTAAAAATTTACCGCGACTACTCCTGGCTGACTGGCTGCCACTGTTTATCACGTGACCGCCCGAACAAGGGTGTTTAACCACAACCCATTCATGCCTCGGGGTGCGCCCGGCTGGAAGGTCGGGTTGCTCCCTTTGAAGTCGTCATAGTTATTCAAATATCTATGTTAATTGATCCATTCCTTTAATTGGCGGTCCTTCCGCTATTGGATTAGTGGTATACTCTAAGACCTCTGATTCACTAGGCAGTTGCTCTACCAGCTGAGCTATGAGGCACAGTGGTATACTCCCGCAGGTTTTCCCTAAGACCTCTGATTCACTAGGCAGTTGCTCTACCAGCTGAGCTATGAGGCACAGTGGTATACTCCCTCAGGTTTTCCCTAAGACCTCTGATTTACTAGGCAGTTGCTCTACCAGCTGAGCTATGAGGCACAGTGGTATACTCCCTCAGGTTTTCCCTAGGACCTCTGATTCACAAGGCAGTTGCTCTACCAGCTGAGCTATGAGGCACAGTGATATACTCCCTCAGGTTTTCCCTCAAGACCTCTGATTCACTAGGCAGTTGCTCTACCAGCTGAGCTATGAGGCACAGTGGTATACTCCATCAGGTTTTCCCCAAGACCTCTGATTCACTAGGCAGTTGCTCTACCAGCTGAGCTATGAGGCACAGTGATATACTCCATCGGGTTTTCCCTAAGACCTCTGATTCACTACGCAGTTGCTCTACCAGCTGAGCTATGAGGCAGTGATATACTCCATCAGGTTTTCCCTAAGACCTCTGACACACCGGGCAGATGCTCTACCAGCTGAGCTATGAGGCACAGTGGTATACTCCATCAGGTTTTCCCCAAGACCTCTGACACACCAGGCAGATGCTCTACCAGCTGAGCTATGAGGCACAGTGATATACTCCCTCAGGTTTTCCCCAAGACCTCTGACTCACTAGGCAGATGCTACAGTGTGTCAGAGGTCTTGGCGAAAACCTGAGGGAGTGTACCACTGTGCCTCATAGCTCAGCTAGTAGAGCATCTGTCCAGTGTGTCAGAGGTCTTGGGTAAAACCCGAGGAAGTGTACCACTGTGCCTCATAGCTCAGCTGGTGGAGCATCTGCCCGGTGTGTCAGAGGTCTTGGGGGAAACCCGAGGGAGTGTACCACTGTGCCTCATAGCTCAGCTGGTAGAGCATCTGCCCAGTGTGTCAGAGGACGTGGCGAAAACCAGAGGGTGTATTCCACTGTGCCTCATAGCTCAGGTGGTAGAGCATCTGCCCAGTGTGTCAGAGGTCTTGGGGAAAACCTGAGGGAGTATACCACTGTGCCTCATAGCTCAGCTGGTAGAGCATCTGCCCAGTGGTTCAAATCCCATGTTCGGGAAAGTTCAAGTATTTCAACTTACTTTGTTGCCAGACCTTCGAAGACCGGCGTCAGTTCTAATTCATAAGTCTTACAGATGTCACTAGCAGTATCAAACAAACCGGCTTGAACGAGTAGAGAGACGGTCTCCTCTGATGACAATGCTAAACCCACTGGAACAATGGAAACAAATGTGCATAATAAAGTTGAACCTAGTTAAAGGCACAGGCTCGTCAGCAATGCATAGTTCCGACCTGTCAATCAAGCCGAACCTGCCGACCAATCACAACAGAGCTAGCAGACATCGCCCACATACTGTAAAAGCTGAAATATTCGCGGTGGTTTTATTTTCGCGCATTTCGCGCACCAGACAGAGCCCGCGAAAATAACAACCCGCGAAAATATTGTTTGCAACAATTGTGGCGATCCCTGAAACAAAACATAATTTCCATCCGCGAAAATAACAACTCGCGAAAATGTCAGTGATGTTGAAATGCGCGAAAATATCTGTACGCGAAAATATTGGCTTTTACAGTAGGTCAAAGTGCATTGCCTCACAAGAACACAACAACATACAGTTTGTACAGTGTTGTATGCGGTGATCCGGGTAATTTTTTTGTTTTAAGGCCGGACGATTCGCTGTTCAAAAGGTAAGAAAGCATGTGTTTCATTATATGACATCCCTGTATTACTGGCCCTTTACTCAGTGTGTTCTAAGATAACTGTCGACCATGAAACATGAATACTTTTGAGTTTTCTCCAATGAATCTGTGTTTTCCGTTGAAAGTCCCATTGGTTTGTGCAGTGTGTGTGGACATTTTGAGGGATAGCGTGTGAGGCATATCAACAATATCCAAGGGGCGGAGTTAACTGGGCAAACTCAGAACTATGCATTGGCTTTTGTTTTTTCGTTGACCGGTTTAAATACTCACAGGATGTGTGTGCAGATTCTGGATCGTGATTGGCCAGTTTGAGACGAGCGTCAACCAATTGGAACTCTTTTCGGATGTCAGCAAGTTCAATAACTTTGACCTGGCGTCTCACTAAAGAGTAGAAATGATATGAAACTTATGTATTTTATATTTTTGTGCTGGCAATTTTACAAGGCATTTTTGAGTTGATTTGGTTTACAGTCCAGTTATGGGTAAGTTGCCCTCAGGTCGACCTTGCGACAACACAGAAAAGTCGGCAAATATTTTTTTAATTAGGGATTAAAAGTGGGTTTAGATGGTCTTAAACATACGTAATGGCCCAAGTCGAAGGCGTGGGCCATTACCAGCGTTCAGGCCCCTATCCGGTTTTAAACGGATTGTTTAAGACCATCCAAACCCACTTTTAATCCCATTCATAATTACCTTTTTTGTGTAAATCGGTAAAACTCACCAAAATTAGCTTGTAATTGTATTCACTTTTTTGCTTCATCTTGTTGTTTGTACGTTCAGTTGTTTGTGCGATCGTGCGCGTTATGCAGGGGTGTTGTGTACGTGCACGCAGACGACACGGTAGATGTCACATGCTGTCGGGAGCATGCAGTTTCTGCGTGCTTGTGCGAGTTCCATACGCTTACTAGGGCGCAGGCAAAAACGCGAGACAGCTAGCTTTGGTTTTAAACACTAGTTATTATCATTCGTTTACAACCGCCCACATGATGTCTTCTCAGCCAATGAGGATGCGTAAACTGTCTAAGGTATTTATGAAATCAAATTCAAGAAGTATACCCAAGATACACAATATATATTGTGCTAAAAGAGTGCAAAGGATAGGGCGACAATTTGTGTGTAAAAAAGCTATATTAGGGCGACATGCTCAATAGGGCGACATTTTGGTGTCGCCCTAATATTTTTGAGATTAAAAATAATTTTTTTAGGTCCAAACATTTTTTTTTTTTAAATCGAGAACCATTTTTATTAGGTCTAGAACCAATTCTCTTAGGTCTGGAACCATTTTTGGAAGCTTTGGGTAAAAAAATTAGGTGTCATTTTGAGTGGTTCTTGCCGAAATTTCGGTGGTCCCCGGGGAGAGGCTTCCCGAAATGTCGCCCTATTGCGGCATCCAGAGTTCTTTAAATTAATATTATTATTATTATTACATTTAAATAACGCATATTCCACATGGATATGTTCACATGCGCTTCTCATTATAATGGGTTTCTACGAAGCTAATACTCGAGATACATAGGTGGGTGGCGCCATTGGCAGCTGACGGCCAGAGACACCGGAGAATACCCTTACTCTTCATGAAAGAATCTTTTAAGTGCGTTACACAACACACTGGACCAACGGCTTTATATCTCTTCCGAAGGATGCAGCAAGTGTGTTTAAGTGCCTTGCTCAAGGGCACAGGTACCACGGCCGGGTATCGAACCTGCAACCCCCAGTTTTCAACCAAGTGTTGCAAGTCAGTGGCCCAAACCACTCGGCCACGGTACCCCACAATCCATACATTATTGTTAAACAAAAAACAAGAGATATGACCCAATGAACACTAGATAAGAACTCCACAAATCGATGTCTTGTCCTAGGGGCACCGCCATTTTGTCGGAGAACTGGGCAAAGAATGACATTTTTGCGTACAACGTTTTCGTGTACTGCCATTATAGGAATACACAAAACTTACAACCCTTTTTCCTACCTGACGCCTTCAAAGTTTCGCCATCGTAATTTCTCTTGGGCGAAGCACCGATCACGTCTTCAGGGATCTGCAAATAAGCAGCATACGGGGTTAACATTTTTCTCATTACCATTCTGAAATTTTGCTCGCTCAATCTGTATATTTTCAAGGATATCGTCAAAAAAACACCGATGTTTTGTAAACTGATTTATCTGGTTATACACTCGACCAAAAAAGTTCTGTCACCAGTAAGACATTTGTAGATATTTATTATGAAATTGGATTTAATGTAGGAAAATTATATATCAAATTTTAGCTAAACATATCACTCAAAGGAATAGAGCTCAACAGAGTGCATGGTGGCAAGCTTCACGGAACAGGAATGCAACAAAGGAGTGTGGGGTCAGAATGAAAAACACAAAAGAACAACGATGTCAACTTTATTGCACTCAAGCAAGGGGAGTTACAGTTCAGTATTTTGCTTCCACCATACCTAAATGCAATGGCACGATTCAGATGGACAATTTAACCATTTTGATTTGGATGTTTTTGACAAGACATTGATAAATCCAAACTCACTTAAAAATTCCTAATTGTCTACACACAAATTGCCCAAATCACAAGTTCCATTGTTCTTCGGTGTTTTTCATTCTGACCCCACACTCCTTTGTTGCATTCCTGTTCAGTGAAGCTTGCCATCATGATCTCTCTTGAGCTCTATTCCTTTGAGGGATATGTTCAGCTAAAATTTTATATATTATTTTCCTACAGTTAAATCCAATTTATTAATAAATATATATAAATGTCTTACTGGTGACAGAACTTTTTTGGTCGAGTGTATAAAGCAATACAGTGGTTACTCCAACTTTTTTGCTTCCGTATCCAAATTGGAGATTGCAAATTTTCTGTTTCAGTCTTCCCATGAATAGTATTTTTGGGGAGGTATTTTATTGAGCTCGTGCCAATGACGTCATTTTGGGAGTCAAATAATGCCGCGTCGTTGTAGAAGCAATGTGCGTGCGTGTTTTTAGTGTCCGTGTCCGTGTCCATATCCATCACATCACACAGCGCGCACGCACATCGCTTCCACAATGACTCAGCATTATTTGACTCCCAAAATGGTGTATTTGCACGTGTTCGAAGGGGGTCAATATGATTGTTAGTTTAGAACGAAATCCATTTTCTGGAAAAATCTGGACAACATTCTTTAACTCTATGCTTCGTTAAAATTTTAATCCATCACATCACACAGCGCGCACGCACATCGCTTCCACAATGACTCAGCATTATTTGACTCCCAAAATGGTGTATTTGCACGTGTTCGAAGGGGGTCAATATGATTGTTAGTTTAGAACGAAATCCATTTTCTGGAAAAATCTGGACAACATTCTTTAACTCTATGCTTCGTTAAAATTTTAATCCGTCCAATTTGATCAACATGTGAAATACCATGAATAGTACTTTTGGGGAGGTATTTTATTGAGCTCGTGCCAATGACGTCATTTTGGGAGTCAAATAATGCCGCGTCGTTGTAGAAGCAATGTGCGTGCGCGTTGTGTGTGTCCATAGCGTGCGTAACGCGCAATGCTAAGGCTCCCATTGGTCAATTCAACCTCGTTACGCCCACCAAAGACACACACAGCGCGCACGCACATCGCTTCCACAATGACTCAGCATTATTGGACTCCCAAAATGGTGTATTTGCACGTGTTCGAAGGGGGTCAATATGATTGTTAGTTTAGAACGAAATCCATTTTCTGGAAAAATCTGGACAACATTCTTTAACTCGTTAAAATTTTAATCCGTCCAATTTGATCAACATGTTCAGTCGCACAAGGCGTACAAAAAGGGAGGGGAGGGGCGAGTTTGGGGGAGGCGAGGGGGGAGGAGCGAGGGGCGGGGTGGGGCGGGGTGGGGGGGGAGAAGGCCAAGTACGACTTACACATGTGATGTAAAATGTTGACATTTAATGGTACTGACTGAAAAATGTTGTTAAGTACTATTTCAGGGGGAGGGAGGGGGTCTTGAAAAATAGTATTCTTTAAGACCTTGAAAATGTTGACAATTTTGGACGGCCCCTTAATAATGCTCACCGCGTCTTCAATTGCGACAGGCTTAACGATCCAGGCAAAATCTGGATTGACGAGTTCAAGCGAGTTCATTGACGCGAGGTAACACTTGGCTTGCTTGCGCAGTCCTTTAAGCGTGGGAACTTCTAAGCCTAGACGTACGGCGTGCTCGTACATCGCACTGCCCGCTAAAAAAAACAGGGAAAAAAATTGTGAGAAAGTTGTACACTATTATATCATTTGCAATGACCCAACATTGTACTTTATGAGTTGACAAACAAAAAATGGTAAAAAGTCCACATGAATTTATATCTGTCCAAGATGATACTTTCTGTAAGAAATTAACAACTAAAAGTCGTTTTTAAAAAAATCACTTAACACAAAATAGGAGTGAGATGAAACACTGTTGTGTTTTGTGCCCAGGCTTGATGGAATGGTCCAACAACGTACCTTTTCGGTAATTCCCTCTGAAAATATGGAATGCATAGAGAAGATCATAGTAGTTATTGTGTGTCGCCATTAGATCGCTTGAGCGTGCTCTTGACTCCATAATGCTCACAACCTGTTGAATGGAAAAGACATTTTACTTCTCAGTAAAACTCAAGAAAACAAACACATGATGAGAGAAAAATCATAAAGGTCCTCATCAGGATTTGATAAGGACCCTTCTAAGAATTTCTTCTAAGAATTTTGCTTAAAGGGCCTGTGACATGCTAAACAACTTTGTGCCTAAGCTTTGCTTCATAATGACGGAATACTTGTTCAGCAAGACATACTACTGTTCGTTTGGATGTAAAATCAATAAAAGGTGGCCTTTTTCAACTTTGAAGATTTCACTGCAATAAATCACAGACAGAGGGCGCTGTTTTGAGTGCATCACATAAGGAAGACTGAAGGGAAAAGTTAAGAAAAAACATAAGACTTCAAGTTGGACTTGTGGCAAATTGCTGCAGTTTCTACCCCCAGTTGTGTCATGGCTTACAGCAGGCAACATGTAAAGCAAACTCAAACAGCCATGGCTTACAAAAGTTTCAGGAAAATTGAGTAAAAAGTGGAATCTTTTGTGCACAGTTGAATGTGATTTTCCTGTGTTTGCCTCTTGTGACATAGTGACCTTGGTCATAAATATGCATATTTTCATTAGCATAAAAACTAAAAACCTTTGTTTTAACCCCCAAAGCAAGCTCCAAATAGGATTTTTATGACTTTAACTGAGTAGAGTGGTTTTAAAGCATAGATTTCATTGATAAAAATCCTAAATAAGGGGCCCTTTAAGTAAAATACTAAGATATATCATGATGTTACAAATTAACGCAGGGTACAGCACTCCCTAAACTGCATGGGACGCGCCACAAACCTCGCCTTCTCATGAGCATATTTCTCACGCAAAACACGCACCAAAACAAAACTGGTAAAAACCGGTTACATTGTGCGTATGATGTATAATTTCCTTAAATGTGCTTCCCTGGGGCGTTATTCAATTCAATACTTAAATTTAGTAAAAACTTTACTTAGTATTTGGCTTGGCTAAGAAAATGACCTATCTCGTATTCCAATGCCTTCTAAGAATTTTACTTTAGTAAGTCAAATACTTAGATAAATTGTGACGTTACAAATGAACACAGAGCGCATTTTGTGACATCTCACTTTACACCCGCCCCCGTATTCAGCTGTGCTGCACATCCCCCAATTGCCTAATCATAACAAATGACACATCATCGTAAAGAGGAATAACAGGGCTTTCCAATGATACCAAATTCAAGGGAAATGATTCAGTATTAAACAAGAGAGAAATTGTCAGTCAAACTTGACTTTCTGAACTTTTTTTAAGGAGTTTATTTGGATTAAGTATTAAATTGAATACCGCCCCTGGTCATTTATGAACACTACCTCATCGTGCAGATCAATGTATGGATACTGGCAGAGTTCCTTGGTTTGGGCTCGTTGGCTTAGAAGAACGACAAATTGACGTAGACAATCACGTCGCCTGAAACAAAACAACACAAGGCTCGATCAGATGATCCTGATCGTTGCTAACTTGAAGTTTACGTCGTGGTTTTAATCATCAATATTAAACTTGTAATTATTGTTCCTTCCATGAATAGAGGGCACACTTAACAAAACTCAAATTTTGCTTTATTAATGGTAAAAAAAAAACCTCACCTTTCGGGGTCAGGGTTGGTCGCCATGGCAGCATATGCTTCGTCATTATGTCCCAATTCCAAGTGGTACTTGAACACTTTAGACCAAAGTGTGGGCTGCGTGTAAGATAAAAAATGTACGTTGTTAATTTGTCACATTAAATGTTTGGTGGAATAAAAAAAAAAATTCAAATTTATTTATTTTTTTACAAAGAAATAACATACTTTAATCCCTTAAAATGTTCTTGGTGTGCGAGTATGCTGTTCATTTTTGAAAAAACGACACGTGAAAAAACCTGCAACAAAATAAAATCCACTGAAAATAGCCACGAATCTGATGAATATTCTTTGTTTGTAACAGTTTACCAATCATGTAATACTATATCTTTAAGCAAATTTTTTCTGCTAAACACCTTTATGAAATTGGCCCCTGTCCACAACCCTCACAATGCACAAGTCTGTGATAAATTTTTAAGAAAAAAAAATACCCAAAAGTTTGTAAAAAATAAATGCATGGTTTTAGGCAAGTGGTTTTAGCTTTAAATTATTGAAACTTGGTAAAGCGGTCATTGAAGTGGGTTGACCTACCACGTTAGGGTCGTCGTCATCGGCAACGCTGAGGGCGGTGTTCGCCACCGAGATGACGAGATCAGGCACTGAAAACTGCTCCAGCAATCTTATTACCTGATGTGAGAAAAAAATAAATTTTGTTTATCAAGCCTTTTACAAAATATACTTTTGCAGCATTTACAGATGCCAATGACTATACAGTCACAGAGTTCTACTGTTGGAACATCCTTGAAACTTTGAAGATTATTTTGTTATAACTTTGTTTCATCAAGAATGAAAACCCTCAGGAAGCATGCCTGGCCTTGTCAAGCATGCCAGCGCCTCGTGAGGCATGCCAGGGCCTTGTGAGGCATGCCAGGGCCTCGTGAGGCATGCCAGGGCCTCGTGAGGCACGCCAGGGCCTCACAAGGCCACTAACCTTAAGGTAGTACAGGATGACTAGCTTCTTTCCCTCTAGCTCCTCGGTCAGCAGCAGTTTGTTCAGAACAAAGTCCTCGTTGGCGATACAATAGGAGGCACTCAGGAAGCACGCCAGGGCCTCGTGAGGCATGCCAGGGCCTCGTGAGGCACGCCAGGGCCTCGTGAGGCACGCCAGGGCCTCGTGAGGCAACTCACCTTAAGGTAGTAGAGGATATCTAGCTTCTTTCCCTCTAGCTCCTCGGTCAGCAACAGTTTGTTCAGAAGGAAATCCTCGTTGGCGATGCGATGAGAGGCCCTCAGGAAGCATGCCAGGGCCTTGTGAGGCTCCCCAGAGTTCAGGAGACAATGTCCCAGCAGGAAGTGGCGTGAGGAGATGTTCCAATCGCACCAGGGGTTCAGAAGACGAATGTACTCCTGAAAAATATCAAAATAAGCAATTTTATAAATGGGTCCCCTCGGGCACAGAGCACATTTTGGCATTCAAGATATTTTCCAAAAAATCTTCTCTCAAACTATAAGAAATAACTTGTTTAAAGTCAGCTTGAGCCCCCAAATAAAAATCGTCCGACAACAAACCTTTCTGAATACTCCATGTACAAATTTCCAATTGAATTATGTAATAGGACATACCAAGATGTCCCCTAATTGCCTGTCCTTGTTACGTATAAAGTTAAAGGGAAATTTGCACAGGGAGGTCGACTTGAATTTTGTTCGCCAAAATTTGGGGTCGCCATGTTACTTTTATACCAAATTGTTTTATTTGTGCATATGTGCACTATACACCAGCAACAGTGCAGTGCTGAGTCAAGTGTGACATCCTTCCAGCTACATGCAACTCTACCAATAAATTTGGTGCATTTCCAAGGGAAGTGTAAATGCATGCCAACATTTGTCCTTCGCTATCTGTAGATGTGTTAAAAATAGCCTAAATAGATTAACTAAACTCCTCAAAAAAAGTTTGGAAAGTCAAGTTTGACTGATGATTTCTATCTTGTTAATAAATCATTTCCCTTGAATTTGGTATCATTGGAAAGCCCCGTTATTCCTCTTTACGATGATGTGTCATTTGTTATGATTAAGCAATTGGGGGATGTGCAGCACAGCTGAATACGGGGTCGGGTGTAAAGTGAAATGTCACAAAATGCATTGCTATTGTCAAAAAGTGCATTGACACATTCCCATCCTCCAAGCAAAAGGGGAATGCACTGTTAATTGGGTTTGTTTTGCCCTTACCCGACGTATGTTAGCACTGTATACTCAGTGCTTTCCCGAGACACTATGAAAAACTTCATAGCGTGCTTGGGTGGGATTCGAACCCACGACCTCCTGCAAACAAGGCAGACGTTTGCAGGAGGTCGTGGGTTCGAATCCCACCCGAGAAGTTTTTCATAGTGTCTCGGGAAAGCACATAGTATACAGTGCTAACATACATCGGGCAAAACAAACCCAATAAACATTCATTCTCCCCGACGCAAGCTAAATCAATTACTGATATATATGGGTGGTGCCCTGCACAACGGTGTTCTTACCTGTAACTGCATAAATTGGCACTTGCCCATCAGGAATTCTGGAAAGAGAAAACTGCCACTGATTGGCCAGCTGGGGAAAGAGGGCGGAGCTAAGGAAAACGGATGAATCTAATATGTTGACAAAATTCCTATGCATTTCCCAAATAATTTTATACAAATTGTTTTGGGGTCTTTTAAGTGCAATACGCAACACACTGATTCAACGGCTTTTAATACATCTCTTCCAAAGGTTAGAGCAATTTTGGAGCAACTTCTCCAAAATCCAAAAAAGTTGGCAGCTTTCTGCCACGATAGCCCACAAAATTAAGTAACAAAGGATACACCATTTGCGCCAGTGCCACCAAGCACGGTTGCAACACGGTCGACCACGTCTCGCATTTCTTCTTCTTAAAGTACCCTGTCCTGGTGACCTTTGACCTCATCTGTGCACCCCCGACCCCCTCCAGGAACAATTCGGCTAGCGTTGGTTTTAGGGCGCGGTTGCCTGGTTCCCGTGTCAGGGCGAGGCCGGCCGTACTCTCAGAGATTTCTAGGGCTGCGAGTTGGCGAAGGTTGGCCTCGCTAAAAAAACAAGGAATGCGTCAGATTTAGACTTAAAGATAGTATACACGACTGGTAAACTGCTACAAATAGTTTTATCCCCTGTGTGATTGAAGATATGCATGATTAAAACCAACCTGAGCAAAAACCAGCTCCGTACTTTTGAGAAAACAGTCAAAAAAGGGTTTGCAGTCATTTCGCCCCAAAACCACTTTGCCCTGAACCACGGCCTGTGCACGAAGTGGTTTTGGGGCGAAGTGGCTTTTGGGCGATATAGGTGGCCCGTTTATCAAGGTGGCCTTAATAGCAGGTTTCACTGTAATCGAGTCCATCACAAGTCCACCACAAGTCCCTGGGTCTTAATTCAAGTCACAAGCTATTCAAATGAACTCCAACAAAGGCATTCTTTTGTGCGTGTTCATCCTTTGCTTCTTGTTACTGGACTTGTGACTGCATGACTTGTGCGGGACTTGCAGAGCTGCCAACCCTCCCGGATTTTGGGGAAGACATCTGGGAAAACAGGTTCATTCCGTGACTCCAAACACATCTGAAAATCCCCAAGGTTGTTAATTGACAATCCAGGAGGGTTTTTATCCATGTCAGGACTCACAAAATTAGTAATTTTCCGAAGAATCTGTAGCAAAATCCGGGAGGGTTGGCAGCTCTGGACTTGTCACGGACTTGTGATTTTATCGGCTCTGGACTTGTGATGGACAACCCTGATACTTACACTGAGTTAGTGGGTACAGTGCTAGCGAGGCAATTCCCAACCCAGTGGAGGGAGTAGTAGGCCATAAGGCACGAAGCGGTCTCCGAAATAATGTCCGATTCCAAATCGTCCAAGGCATCAGATGACAGTGACACCTAAACGCAATCCACATGTTTTATGTTAGACAAGAATGTTTCCTTAACCATTTTGCAGCGGCTAGGCATTTTCCAATTTATTCCTCTGGAGCGGGAGACTGCACTAGCAGTTTTGGTTATGCAGTATACATGTACAGTGAAACTTGTCTATAGTAGCCACCGTCGGGACCGTAAAAAACTGGCCACTATAAAGAGGTGGCCTCTTTATAGAGGTTTCTTAAGCATTATACACATGGCATTTGGGACCAAAGGTGGGTGGCCACTATATGCAGGTGGCCTATTTATCAAGGTGGCCTTAATAGCAGGTTTCACTGTATGTCTCTGGGGCTGGAGACTTGATGACTAGTTTTTATTTCAAGTCGTATTTAAAATCAATCTTATTCCCCCAAGTCCAGTCACAAGTCATTTTCTCCAGAGTCACAGGTCAAAAACCAAAAACTGACTTGACCCCAAGCCAACCAATCACAACGTCAAGTTCGGGTAGCCAAAAAGTAGATCGCCATTTTGGCTACCTGAGTCCTCAAAATTGTGTGCACAGAGCTACGGCGAAATGCAGCACGAGTGATGCAAAAACACCATAAACATCATTTTTATCAGCGCAGAGGACCCTAGCCGGTTTAAAACGGATTGTATAAGACTGTCCAAACCTACTTTTAATCCCTTCATAAATTAGCTTGTCGTTTTGCTATGTCGTGCATTCACTGCGTTGTAGATGTGTGTCGAGATGTTTTTGTTCGATGGCGCGCGTTACGCATAATGGAGGCGTGTTGTACGTGCACGCACACGACCGAATACTTAAGTGCACATTTTGCTTTCGAGCGTGCAGTTTCTGTGTGCGTGTGCGTATTTTAATACGCGCTGACCAGGGCGCGGACGCTGACGCACGGCCACGCGACTCTACTGCACATGTGCCTCACATGTGTGGCATGTTGCAAGGCAATTTCTAAATGGGCGGAGCTTACTGGATCGGTCTATTCATGGGCTAATTCTGTATAACTGCCCCAAGACACTCACACTTACAACTGCATATGCAGTTCCCCGACACGAAGTGGTTAACCCCAACTCTCTAGGGTGTATGTAAAATTGTATTATTTTGGAGTAGGCTTAGGCGACTCAAGCATTTTCGCAATTCCATTTTCATCAATCAATTCCATTTTCACGCGTGAACCTTGTTATCATAAACGCACCTGATCACCTAGTTTTGCCATGGCACATTCCAAGATCAGCAGGTCTCTAAGCAGTTGGAATCTGGTGTAAGACGTCTGGACGAAGCTTGCAGCTAAAATGGTGACACCGTGTGAGCTGCTGAATAAGTGACTAGCAGTCAAGTGTTCCATGGCATCCGAAACTGTAGTAGAAAAGAAGCTACCGTGTAGTAATTACAAGTTACCGGTTAAACAGCTGGTTAAAAAGCAGACTGTTTGACTAGGCACTTTTTAGAAAGCAAATTTGTTTTTGCTAGCAAGATTTTAAGTGAACAAGAAGTACCTTTTTCCACAGGACATAATTTTTGGCTTAGCATGTTTTTTGGCGCTTAACATAATTGTTTGGCTGGGTATAATTTTGTTTAATCATGCTTTTTTTCAAAATGCTTTTTTCTATAATTTGTTAAAGCTAAGAATTTATTTTGTCTAAGCCCATTTTTTTTGGCTAAGCATTATTTGTGTCAGAGCAAGATGTTTTGGAAGAGAAGTACAATTTTCCACTACACATAATTCTTGGCTAAGCATGTTTTTTGGGGCTTAGCATGATTGTTTGGCTAGGTAAAATGTTTTTAAGCTAAATGATTTTTTTCGTTAATTTTTGGCTAAGCCTAATTTTTAGGCGAAGCATTATTTTTGGCCGAGCATGATTTTTTTGGCTAAGCATGACTTTTTGGCTAAGCATAATTTATTTTGGCAATCTTGATTTTTGTATAAACATGATTTCTGGACAAACAAGATTTCTAAATAAACAATGATTTCTGGAACTACCAAGAACCGCTTAAGCATTGAGACACACAGACGGCTAGCGCCTTAGGCAGCTAAGCCAGAGATCCTTTTCTCTTTGTGAACGAATGCTATGGGATCTTTTGAGTGCATTACACAACACATTGGGACTGCTGCTTTAACATCCCATCCAAAGGATGGGCCAATTGGTATAAAGTGCCACTTGTATTACAATCGACTGGTACTCTGTCAATTTTCGCTCAGCAAAATATTTCTATGCGGTGTCCTTAAAAGGGCAAAAATAACCAACATACCATCGTCATCCACGATTAGTGACATGGGGTCGCCTTCGGCCAAGTCCAGGGCATTTAGGATGGTCAGTACTGACCGCACTGGATCCTGTATGGCCTGGAGCTGAAGGGTCAGTTGCTGGACGAAGGTCAAGGGTTGAACCTGTGAGATATCGATGCTTTCACTGGAAAACAAAGGTATAAAAGGATAAAACTTTAAAATTCGCATCTTATAAATTATCCCAGTTTATGAATTACAGCAAGTGGAGTGCGTGGCGGAGCGGTCTAGTGGACCATATTAAAAACCTGGGTTAGTTCCAAAGGTAGTGGGTTCGAATCCCGGTCCGGCCCATCCATAGTGCGTGTACCCTTGAGCAAGGTACTTCGTCACGCATTGCTTCTCTCCACCCAGGAGTAAAATGGGTACCTGAGAGGGTAGCCAAAGTTGATGTGTTTGATGAGCCAAATGGGTGGACTCAAAAAATGTGATCGGTGCACACTTCTTCTATTGATTGCTTTCCGTGACGTAGAACATCCGAGAATGTTTGGTGGTCAACGGTCACGCCGTACACGTGCGCGCCAATAGACGCACATGAACACGCGTAAAAAATACTTACCAGCGTATTTTCTTCCGAAGATGCTGCACGCACGCTGCGATACGTTCAAAATATTGAGCATGCACTCAGCTTGTAAAAACGAAAGTGCTTCTACTTGATCGCGATTTTTAGCCTGAAAAAAATACGTTTTTATCTTTACTGATACAACAGCCATGGCGCAACAACATAAAGCAAGGTTAAGCAACAGAGGTAAGTGCAACCAATGCGCTTTTCTTGCTCTGTTTGCCGGTTATCACTCGAGCCACGTGGGTCATGAAAAATGACAACCAAAATGGTGGATGGAAGGCGTGACATCACCGGAAAGCAATCAATACATGTGTCGGGGCCCCAGTGACCCACCAGACAGTACTGCACAAAGTGATTACAATTTAATACATGTGTTTGGTCCCTAGTTATCCACCAGACAGTATTAAACAAACTGTGGGTCAGCCCACCTGAGCAAGTCTGCTGCAATCTGCTGGGCAATCACGTCGGGTTTCTCCAGTTGGTAGACGTCGTGCTCAAACGACATCTTGATTTCGGGGCTTAGGTTTCGGCCAATCATCTTGAGGCATTCACTGAGCGTGATCAAATCGTGGCACAGTGTCTTTTCTGTCAAAAAAATAAACAAAATATGTACAAAAAAAAGATGGTAAATGATATTTCACATGCCTACCATTTGGGCTCAGTAAGCTCAGTAGTGGAGTGGTTAAGACGCTTGCCTAGTATGCAAATGGTCGTGGGTTCGAGTCCCAACCGAGCATGCTATAAGTTTTTAGCATATTCTCTGAAAAGCAATTTGCATATAGTGCATATCGCTAATCGATCGCTGTTGGATTCGGTTAGTTGGTAAATAAATAAATAAGGGCAGAGAAATATTTTAAAGATAATATGGACACAAAAATTAGAATATTTTAAAACTAAACTGTTTTTACCAAGAAGTTTGGCCATTTTTTTTTATTGATGTGGAACATGCTCCAAAGAAAGATGGCATACTCTTAAAATGAAAACTTACCAGTTATAGTAAACGGCGAGACTTCAAAATCCTCCAGAATGATGCCTCCAGAGGGTGCCAGATAAACATGTTCAACAGCGTCGCAGGGTCGCAACACTGAAATGAGATTCTGGTGGGGGAAAAATTACACCAAACTCAACATTTTTATTCAGCAAATTAAATCTAAATCAAATTAAATTTTATCTAAATGGTGTCAATGTAGCATCGTTATACGCTACTCACAATAAGTTAGGGATATTGGTATGTTGTCAATTTTGGATTTTTTCTTCTTTTTTTTCAAATGACTGTTTTCACCTATTCTGTGACAAGGTGTGTCTGTCATGCAGATACAATTGTCTAATCATATACAGAATAATTCAAGCGGAATGCATACCCTCAATAAAATATCTGCATACACCCCACAATATCCCTAACTTATTTTGTGTAGTGCACTATGCTTACCTTTTTCACAAGACAAACCATTCCAGTATTTGGGTCCAACATGACTCCGAGTGGCTTGTTGGCAACCTGTGGGAAACAAAAACCACTAAAATCACACAAAACCAGTTAATTAGGGTTTGTTTAGCACTATATAATAATAATAACGGTGGACTTTTGTATAGCGCACATGTCTATCCTACAGGGTGCTTCTGGCGCTGTTGCCATTATTGTCGCTGCCATCAGGAAATCACCAGAACCTTTTCGCTTCAACTAGGTGGCTGCCTGGCCAAGGCACACAACCCTATCAGCAGTTAGATTGTGGCATTTTCCCTAACAGCTCCCCAAATATCGCTTGGGTTGACGAGGCAATTGAGATTAAATGTCCATGGACACAAACACGTTAGCACCTGATATGTGTTATTTTTCGTACAAAAATCATTAAAATGGCTTTTAAACCATTTTGTATGAATTGTACTTTATGTACTCACTCTTTGAGATGGAAAGTATTTAAAGAATGTGTCCTGAATTTACAAAAACAAGATGTAAAATGTAACGGGGGACACCAACATTGGACCCCTAATTTATAGAAAGACCCATATACATGTACTATTGATCTCTTATACCGTGTTTAGTTGACCTTTAAATCCTCCATTACATCATTTGCAGTGACCCAAAATTTTACTTCACGAGTTGACAAGAAAAACTCGACTAAAAGTGTTGATAGCAAAGGTAGCAAACACCACATGATTTTTTCCCCGTGTAAAATGGTACCTTTGTGGAAGAAATTGCCAACTGAAGGTGCTTTTCAAAACAAATGTCTGCAGACAATTTGTTTACCATTCATTCAGCACAGAAACCATGCATGAATTTTGATGGTTTTCTGAAGTATTACTGCATCTATGTCGCTGAAATTTCTACAAGGCAGTTTATCGACATTATTCTATAGTTATGTAATGCTGTTGTTCCTGTTTTTAAAAGTTTTCCAATCATGTAATCCGTCTTCAAAACTATCGCATCTTTATTTCAGACGTAAGGTGTCCGTATCGGCCAGCTCGCCCGACAGCACACTAAATGATGACGTCATCATAGAACAGCCAATCAGAGAACACAACCAGTCACATGACAACTCTACGGACCAATCATGTTCTGGTTTTTATAATATCATGTAATCTGTCCTTAATCTTATACTACAATTGACATCAGACCTCATGGTACTGCACACAGCAAGTGTAAAAGCGAGACCAGCTCTGCTGCAGCAATTCGCGGTACTCCTCTTGCGTCATTTCGCTGCCGCCGACTTTCTGCTGGATTTCGGCTTCGATGACCGAAGTTACCTCGTCGCGGAGCAGGTCGGGGGTCAAGATCGCAGGGTCGATGGTGGTGTTGTATGGGGTGCCGCTAGAACGACTGTAGATCTGAGATTTGCACAAAAGAGAATTAGCGATGCTTCAAATACAGCATTTGTGCAAAACCTTGAAAAAGAAGCTTGTTCAGATTTTTTTCAGAAATGTTTTCATTTTTTTGTGAAATTTGCAATCTCCAATTTGGATGTGAAAGCAAAAAGGTTGGTGTAATCACTGCACTGCTTTATGTAACTAGATAAATTAGTTTACAAAACATCAGTGGTTTTTGGACGATATCCTTGAAAATATATGGATTGAAGGCGGTAGATTTCAGAATTTTAATGAGAAAAATATGACACATGATCGTATCAAAATCTCAACAGGCATGGGGAAAAATGGAGGGCTCAAAAATGTGATCTGGACACGCTCCTAAAGAAATTTCACTTGTTTTGAGAAAATATAAAAAGCTATTGTACAGAAAGATGACTTCAGCTAAAGTACTAAGCAAAGAATCATTTGTTTAAAAAGTACAAAACAAATAACAGACTGATTTACTAAATGTGGATGTACTTACATTAAGTGCTCTTGCAACAGACTGTAAGGAAAATCGTCCTGGATGGAAAATATTGTCAAGATATGCTTCCTGTTGAGAAAAAAAGTTATTAACTTTAAAGCCTAGCGTACATCGACCTTGCAACTGGAAGCAACTAGTGGCAACTGGTGATTCCTGCAACTGGGAGCAACTGATCAGTTGCTCAAAAAGGTTGATGTACGCGCACTTGCAACTACCGGCAACTGAACAAATCCCAGTTGCCGCGAGTTGCTCATGTTCTACTTTCTGGCAACTAGTTGTACCCAGTTGCGGTCAGTTGCGTCGATGTACTCGTACTTGCAACTAGTTGCTGCCAGTTGCTCGCGTGCATCTGATCACGGAAATGTAGATATAGCTGGATGCTCCCAGTTGCCGCTAGTTGCGGAACTAATCAGTTTCTGGCGATGTGCGTGCTACGCACACATCGACAGCAACTGATCAGTTGAGTTGCTTCCAGTTGCAATGTCGATGTACACTAGGCTTAACGGAATGTTCTTGCCCTCAGGTCGCAAGAGGCTCTATTTATACACGCCGCGCACACGCAGTGAGCGAGTTAAGAGCATAGTGAGAGTGCTCCAAGAGCGACTTGGACGCACTGAGAGCACACAGAGCGCAGTGGGAGCGCATTGAGAGCGCACTGAAGATTAAACTGGGAACGCATAGGGTCGCATTGAGAGCGTAATAAGCGGGTCTAGAGCGTACTGTAAGCTACCAGGGGCCAATTTCATAAAGCTGTTTGGCAAAAATTTTGGCTTAATCAAACATTTGTTTGCTTTATAAAAATGGGTCAATAGTCAAAATTGCATGTAAATTTGTGTTTTTCACAAGAATATCTGCTACTCTTGCTAAGAACACAAGTTGACATAAAATTTTGACTATTAACCCATTTTTATAAAGCAGAATTTTTTTTTGATTAAGCAAATTTTTCTTCTAAACAGCTTTATGAAATTGGCCCCTGGTGTCATGGATTTTACAATTTTCAGCGATGTCACTGCGCTTTGGTGAAAATGTCAAAGTCCGGGAGCGCAAAGCGCTCCCCGGATGATCGCAGTAGAGTGTAACAGGGATTTAAATTAGCAATGATCAATTCTGGTACTTGTTCTGTCGCACAACTTACTCTCGGTTCAAGAAATGGAGGAATGATGACATCATGACTTGGTGGCGGTTCCATGAAGACACTGTTCCATGCTCGCTCACCGACCGAGACACTAGAGGGCGGTACAAATAAATGTTTGTTTATTCATCAATGCATTATAACTGTCAATGAAGTCCCCCGAAAAACTATAAATTAAATTTCAATTCAGTTCTGTTTCTAAGGCCACAACAAAATTATGATGGATTAACACGGAACATTTTTCCCACTTTTTCCAAGCGCGTAAATTTTGACGAGCATTAAATGTGATGCAGTATAAAACGTTCTTTAGTGATTCTGTGATTTTCAGTGCGTTGGTTGTCACAAAATTTTCTCCGTGCCGCATTTTCCTAAAAACCCTGGTTCTTATTTCAAACTGTCAAGCTGCACCCCTACTCTACAAAATGAACTCACCCTTCGTATGTAGTAAACCTAACCTCAGCATCTCCATTTGGACTGTTCCATATTGCCCAGAGGGTGCTTAGGGTCAGACCGAAATCCACCAGGGTTTTTTCACTGTCTTCGTTCAGCAGTGCCACTTCGATTAGTTTGTATTGGCCGTCTTGCAGTATTGGTTGCATGACTAGGAACTGTCGGTTGCAATAAAAAACGTGGTGAGACAAAAAGTTTGGCTGTATATATAACATGTTTGGCGTTTAGAGAAAACTGCCGTATTCCAAAATGTGAAACATCAGGGATGCCAGTGGCTGTTACCTTCAGGGCCGGAAAAAAAATCCACTATCATAACTGCATGTATGTGTGCACATGGACTCGCCAGCACAGTATACTGTACAGTATGTACATTGACAGTATAAGTGTAATGCAATGGATATGTCAGTATGTATGTGATCTAACCACTGCTGTATGGATACAGCGCCCTCTATGTACACTGAGCAAAAATATAAACGCCCCATGTAAATTATTTATGTAACATGAAATGGGCGACCCTAAATGAGCTGATATTGTCTTATAATTGTACAAATTGGATATTCTAACAGACAGTAATCTGTAGCATATTGAACAACAAAATGAATTTTGTATGATTTAATATATTTTGCAACCCCTAAGGCTAGTAAAGGTTTCAAAGTGTCACATGGGGCGTTTATAATTTTGTTCAGTGTACTTCTGATCGATAGTCTGGTTTCGCGATACTTTAGCTGTGAATGATTATGGCCGGGATACAGACATACTGAAAGTTCCTCCAAATGGCACTTGGGCGAAATGGTTTGGGGCAAATTAAATTTTCGAAAACTAATTGTTTTACTCATTTCTCAAAGACTATAGCACTTCAGACAAAACCATTTCAGGGGAAGTTTTCTACGGTCATCATGTTTATATTGTGTTAGTTAGGCGTAAATCTGTGAACATTTCTGATTTTCGAGATACCAATCATGTATACTGCCTTTAATTGAAATTTGTTACAACTTGTTCCATTTTATAATTGCACTGAATTAATTCAATTTTAAAAAATCCAATTCATACATTATTTACTAAATGTACCTGATTCTGCGTTGGGAAGCTCAAGTAGACACCAAGCAGTAATGTCCGTGAATCGCTGCCCAGAGCGACGCGAATCTCGTGCCTGGCGGCCGGTTGGTCCGTCAGACTTGACGAACTCGGAACGTAATCTAGAATATCAGTCGTCAGCACGCACGTCTGGTTCTAAGAAATAAAAAAATAGTCAGGTTGGCGTAGTGGTACTCTCCTTACCTTTTTTCACAAACATTAAAAACTAAGCTACTTACAGTTTTTCTCAATCGATTTAATGCACTTCCCCAAACTCTAACCTCATTTTTTGTAACAGCGCCTCAAAACCCCACATCATGAATGCAATTGGCCAATCCACTATTTCCAGTTCCCATTGTGTGCACACAAAATGCAAAACACTAAACGCACTTGTCATAGCATAGATGCAATTCTCAATTCTTTTGATATTCTAGGCAAAACAGGTTGTTTTCTTCTCCGCTGACTGTGTACATTGTCCATTCGAAATGCCGCAGTTGTGCATTGGGTAAATCGTTGCATGCAAAATACTACGTACAATGAGCATTGTGTTTGTACAAAAGATAACGCCAGCACGATGGGAGTGGGTAACTGTTTGACTACATTTGTCAGCAATGGGGCGATTGTCCCAAGAAATACATAAATAAAGAAATAAGAAATAAAAAATAAAACAACAATACTACATGTACATGTATTACACAATATGTAATAAACGTAATACATTCAAGATACACACCATCATAAATGTGTCTTTTCTTGTATAGTGTGTCCATTTGTTGTTTACATTGTCAGCAACACTATCACTCTGTCCAGTTTTGATGCAATTACTTTGCCATTTGGGTGTCGGTGTTCACGCAATGATCAGAAGGTGCTATGCATTTAGTTACATTGATGTAGCGATTGTCTGACTTAGTGTATTTTGACGCCTGTTGTTAACATTTTGATTGTTATATTTGCTTTTGCAAGGGTGGTATAGTGTTGTGAGAAATGCTCTGTGTTTTGAGGATTGCATTTAGAGTATTGAGAAAGAGGTTAGTGTTTCGGAAAGTGCATCAAAGCTACTGAGAAAAACTGTAATTCCCCTAAATTCTGCCACATTTTAAAGTCTAGATCACATTCTAAGCCCCATCTTTCCCATTGGTGTTGATATTTTGATACACATGTCATATTTTTTCCATTACCATTCTGAAATGTCCTGCTCCCAATCCTCACATGTGAGCCACTCCACCAAAAGTAGGCTCTTGCATAAAAAAATGAAAATGGAGCTAATGACTTAATCAGATAGAGTATATTATAAGCTTCACAAAACTACAAACATTGTGTCAATCCGTCAAAAATTGACCAAGTTATGACCATTTCCGTGATGAAGGTTGTACTTCTGCTAAGGCATAAAGTCCTTAGCAACCATGCAAAATCTGACTCCAAAAGCCCTATACCTATAGGAAAACATGTGTGGGTGGTGTTTCAGCAAGAATGAACAAGAATAGCAGTCCTCAATGAAAATAACCATTGTTTTAGCCAAATTAGCCTAGTTTTCTGGTAGTATTTATTTACTTAAACTTCTTTAGGTGATAGATGATTACTGAATAGGTAGTCTCATGCAGAAATCCTGGTATCGATAAAAAATGCCCTACTTGACATACATGCATAAATTAGCCATTATCTCAGCCTGTGCGACAAGCGCCTACTTTCGGTGGAGCGGCTCACATATTTCCAGGGATACCGTCAACAAACCACCAATATTTCCTAAACTAATTTATCCGTTCCATAAAGCAGTGCAGTGATTACACCAACCTTTTTGCTTCCGCATCCAAATTGGAGATTGCAAATCCCCACGGATGGCATTTTGGGGAGGTATTTTATATGATTGTTGGGTTAGAATGAAATCCATTTTCTGGAAAAAATCTGAACAAACTGCTTTAAAAGAATTCCTTTCAGACTGGTCGCCTTACCTTGCACGACCACATCCTGAGTTTATGGTCTTTGCAGACACAGAATGCAAACAGATCTTGGTTCAAGGGGTGAAGGGTCAGACTCGTAGCCGAATCCATTGATTCTTGACCTCGCCTGAACAAATGATATTCACAAGATATTTTTCGATTACACAACAATTTTTATATTTTTTGTAACTCAAATACATTCTGGAAAAATGAATGCTTACTGGCTCAGACAAATTTACTGTTTATTATACCTCATTGCAGCAGGTACGAGTCCGGTCCAAAGTCGCTGCATCACAGTGGCTTGTTTAAATTCGTGCTGTGTGATAACACCTACAAAGAAAAAATTAATAAAAATAAACAATTAAATAAATAAAAAATAAATTCTACTCAAGTTTCTCCAAAGCAGGGTTGTAACTTGTCTCCCTCTGCTCGAGTCCCAAGTCAAGTCAAGTCAAGTTAAACTGCCTTTGAGTCCAAAATCAAGTCAAGTCATTTGACACAAATACCAAGTCAAGTCAGGCATGTTGGTCAAACAGGTTTCGCGTGTTAGTCCAATAGTGTCAACTAGCCACTGAGACAGGGTTGTAACGAGTCTCCCTCTGCTCGAGTCCCAAGTCAAGTCAAGTCAAGTTAAACTGCCTTTGAGTCCAAAATCAAGTCAAGTCATTTGACACAAATACCAAGTCAAGTCAGGCATGTTGGTCAAACAGGTTTTGCATGTTAGTCCAATAGTGTCAACTAGCCACTGAGACAGGGTTGTAACGAGTCTCCCTCTGCTCGAGTCCCAAGTCAAGTCAAGTCAAACTGCCTTCCAGAGTCGAGTGAAGTCAAGTCAAACTGCCTTCGAGTCTCAAGTCAAGTCAAACTGCCTTCGAGTAGAGTTCTAAAGTAAAAATGTCATCCTTTGTGAGTTTCCAAAGTTTAGAGGTCGTCCAAAATTGTCAACATTTTAAGTCCTACAAAGCATACGAAGGGGGAGGGGAGTGGGTCAAAGGCCACGTACGACTAATAAATGCGCTATAAAATATTGACATTTCATTGTACTATTTCAGGGGAAGGGGGGTCTTGAAAATACTACTCTCGTACGACTGTAAAAATGTTGACAAATGTTGGACGGCCCCCTATTAGGTCTGCACTAAAACCAGTGAACGGTTTCCCTGCGCTTTAGCAATGGACGTTTCAGATTACCAGTGAATGTTTAAACCAGTTACCCTGGTAACTGACACTAACCCTGTATGCCAATAGAGGGCAGTCTAATGACCACCACGCTTCCCGCATTCGTAGCCAGAGCAAACACTGCTTCGCCTTCATTGGTCAGCCACGACGAACTCGTCTGGAATTCATACGACGACGCCCCACCTTGGCCAATGACGTGGAAGTTTGTGGCGTCGCGGAGATTCGCGACCGACACATCGGCAAAGATTGACAGGAGAGGCGCATTCGGAGAATATAAATCCTGAAACAAGAGGGCGTTTTGTTATGAGTCTTTTCACGATTAAGGGGTCATTTTGGCAACACAGACCATATTTTCCAGAACAACTCAAAATAAGTTTGTTGTTCTGAAGAGATAACTTAGGCCAAAAAAGGGTTACAAATAGTGTCAACATGCCTCTCTAAAATTCCTGTGTACAAATGTCCAATATATGCTCATATCTGGGACGACCTAAAATGTAACACAAGTGTCCGTCCCGGTTACGAGCGTATATTCAAAATTTTTACACAGGGTTTTTAGATAGATTTTGGGCCCAAGTTATCTCCTCAGAACAACTTAAACTTATTTCTTTTATTTTGAGACCAGACAAAGGTATTTCCTTGAAAATATGGTGTGTTGCTAAACGGACACCCAGGATTTGCCTTTTTATGATCTATAAACCATGTAAAACATTTTTTACCAAGGAAAAACTTAGAATTTTTCAGAGTTGTCTCATAGGTTTAGTGCGTAGCGTCCCAGTGGGTGTCCTCGTGCATGGTAGTTTTTCCATTTAAAGCCAAAGTGGACGGCTGGTAACCCAAAAATTGCTAAAAGTTGACTTCCATCCGAGAAACTCTTTAAAATCCGTGGATACAAAAATGAGCGTTGCAGGCTCACTTTTTTATAAAAACCACCTTCGGATGTCAATTTCCAGCATGAAAATAGAAATACCATTTTGGACGGAAATAAATTCATGTGGTGTTTGTTACCATTGCTATCAACACTTTAAAGGCAGTATACATCATTGGTAATCTCGAAAATCAGAAATGTTCACAGATTTACGCCTAACTTACACAATATAAACATGATGACCGTAGAAAACTTACCCTGAAATGGTTTTGTCTGAAGTGCTATAGTCTTTGAGAAATGAGTAAAACAATTAGTCTCACGTGACGAAAATTTAATTCCCCCCAAAACTATTTTGCCCAAGTGCCATTTCGTCCCAATACCACCTCGCCCGAGTGCCAATTCGTCCCAAATTACTTCCTCCAAACACTACATCGCCCAAATGCCACTTCGCCCCAAAACCACTTCGTGCACAGGCCGTGGTTCAGGGCGAAGTGGTTTTGGGGCGAATTGACTGCTAACCCTTTTTTGACTGTTTTCTCAAAAGTTAGACGAAGTACGGAGCTGGTTTTTGCTCAGGTTGGTTTTAATCATGCATATCTTTAATCACACAGGGGAAAAACTATTTGTAACAGTTTACCAATCATGTATACTATCTTTAAGTCAGTTTTTTCTTGTCAACTCATGAAATAAAATGTTGGGTGATTGCAAATGATACGATGGGCATTTAAAGCATTTAGCTTACGTTTCTAGGCAGACGGTTTGGATGCGGCAGAACAAGCCGATGGACGCTATTAATGGTCGCGATGAGCACGACGACGTGTGAGTGCGTCTCATGGACGGTGACGTGAGGTAGGATCGGCGCGTCCTGGAGTCGCAGGCTAACCGCATTGCCAGTGAGACTGCAGTCGAGGGACACCTCGTTGAGTTCCAATGTGTCTCTAGTGCTCCGCCTGTAGATAATTCAAAGGAGTTCGGGGTCCAAATATATGTACACAAAACCCGTAAGTATTTTCTGCTTTAAGCATTTTCCATTTTAACTACATGAAATGAGTATACCAACTGTGCCTTATAGCTCAGCTGGTAGAGCAACTGCCCGGTGAGTCAGAGGTCTCGGGTTCGAATCCCGATAAGGCCCTTACGATTTTTCTCTAATCCCAAGTTTGGTTGTTTCATTTCAATGGTGATCAGGCACCATACCAAATGCTGCCTTACCATGCAACACCGAGAGAAAAATTGGGTCCATACTAGGGAAAACCTGAGGGAGTATACCAACTGTGCATTATTTCTCAGCTGGTAGAGCATCTGCCCGGTGAGTCAGAGGTCTCGGGGTTCGAATCCCGATAAGGCGCTTACGATTTTTCTTTCATCCCAAGTTTACATGTAATGAACTCATTTCGTAAAACATTTTCTGTTCAGGTTTTCTATCCCGGTTTGCATCCCTGTTGCTACGTGGTGCACGCCATTGCCTAGCAAACAGTCTCCTACGGTGAACACTGTATTGATTCCACAGTAGACAGAATGATTCTGTCCCTACGGGATTTCCCGTAGGGACAGAAGGAACCCCTTTCATAAAGTGGATTGTTGTCATTTTGCCTCGAAATTAGAATCACACCCAAAAATGTCCTCTTAGTTGTGTCCTGCAGTGGTTTGAGATGTCCATGATTGGAAAATGATTCAAAAAAAAGACTTACAGAACCGTTTTTGAAGCCAAAATTTCCTCTCGCGTGGAATCCGGACGAGCATTTTCTTCGTAACTGTAAATTCTGGATGCTAGAGGGCGCTGTTACGAATTAGTGGCTTTGGCTATGGCTATGCTGTTTCTAAGGACCTTTATTGTCTGCCCATGGCAACAGCATAGCCACAGCCAAAGCCACTAATTCGTAACAGTGCCGTCTAGCGTCCAGAATTTACAGTTACGAAGAAAATGCTCGCCCGGATTCCACGCGAGAGGAAATTTTGGCTTCAAAAACGGTTCTGTAAGTCTTTTTTTTTTGAATCATTTTCCAATCATGGACATCTCAAACCACTGCAGGACACAACTATGAGGAAATTTTTGGGTGTGATTCTAATTTCGAGGCAAAATGACAACAATCTACTTTATGAAAGGAAAGCCGACTTCACACCTTCCGTGTGCACCACATAGCAACCAAAATTTAGTCTGGTCAAGTGAAAACAAGGATGCATGTGAAAGAATACATCAGTACACCAGACGTTAGTCAGTTCAGTGCAGTTTTGAAGACTGGGGGAGGGGTGGAGGGGCGGGGGGGAGGGGGAGGGGGTGAGGAAGCTCTAGTTTACCAGTAAATGAATCTGTTGCGAGTAACCGAAGTTAAGTTGCTGCTCTCTCGATATGCGTAGCCTCCGGAGCAGTCTGGCAAATTTACGTCCTGCAGAACACCCTGTGAGGCTCCTGTTTAGAAACATTACCAACAAAAATTAGTTAAGTACATGTAGGGTCTTGGATTTAAGGACGGAAATGATACAATGGACTTACGTATACCGCGCACATATCCAGGGGAAACCACAATAAAAGCATACACTATACCCCTAAGGCTAATATTATTAGCCTTAGGGGTAGACAGAATAATTCTGTCCCAACGGGATTTCCCGTAGGGACAGAAGGTACCTCTTTCATACAGTGGATTGTTGTCATTTTGCCTCGAAATTAGAATCACACCCAAAAATTTCCTCTAGTGGTTTGAGATGTCCATGATTGGAAAATGATTGGAAAGAAATACTTACAACACCGTTTTTGAAGCAAAAATTTTCTCTTGCGTTGAATTTCGACGAGGATTTTCGGTGTAACTGTAAAATCTGGACACTAGAGGGCGCTGTTACGAATTAGTGGCTTTGGCTGTGGCTATGCTGTTTCTAAGGACTGTTATTGTCTGCCCATGTATGAAAGGAAAGCTCACTGACTACCTTAGGGGTAATCATAGGGTTCCATAAAATCACTCCATATATCCTCCAAGCTCTCCCCCACCCAAATATGATTTTTTTTTTTACAGAAAAGCAACATTTGCGACAAAAGTGCAAGTGGGAAGTAGGCTATATCTTAGGTATTTTTTACGTATGATTGAACAAAGATTTGAATGAAATTACGTCCTGGAATCAACAGATTATCCAATTTTAAGAAATACTTCCCACTTGCATTTCTGTTATATAAAATAAATGATAAAATTACTGCACAAAATTACGGTGTGAGCAGTTCGTGAGTAAGCGCGACAACAGAGGGCGCTGCGTGCGTGAATGGTTATCTTGTGCAATAACTGAATGCAATTTTTGAGGAGAAAATGTGATTTTTCTACAGAAAAGTAACATTTGCGACAAAAGTGCAAGTGGGAAGTAAATCTTATAATTAGATTATATGTTGATTCCAGGAGGTTCCTTCAAATCTTTGTTCAATGTATACGGAAAAAATACCTAAGAAAGAACTAGTGATTACAGACTTTTTAACCCCACCCCGGTCCGGCCACTCCCCCTCCACGCGAAAAAAATACCCGTACCGTCAATTGAGTCAGGTCAACTCGACCGTTTACCAACTCGACTCGTACCAACTCGACCGTGTACCAACTCGACCGTGTACCAACTCGACCGTGTACCAACTCGACCGCGTACCAAACCAACTCGACAGTCACCGCCGCGACGACAGCAACCCGGGCGCCGGCAAAGACATGCCGACAAACCCGCGGCCGGCCGCGTGTCATGTTCAGTGTGCGAGCATACCGACATTCACCGGCCGAAACCAGCGACGCGACACGGCACACGCCACCTCCTGTTTTGCATTTGTATGGTCGAGTTGGTTTGCAGTCGAGTTGGTACGCGGTCGAGTTAGTTGACGATAGATTTGTTTCCCGGTCGAGTTGGTATTCGGTCGACTTGAGTGACTGACATTCCCGTCAATGACCGTAGGCTAAGCCGCAGCGCAGGTTGGACAAACGGATGTCAGACAAGTCGACCGTTGAGACAACTCGACTCGAGACAAGTCGTCCGTTGAGACAAGTCGACCGTTGAGACAACTCAGCGGACACTTAAATTTTGAAATTAAAATAACATTTTATTTTCAAACAATAAAAACAAGTTGACCAGAACGGCCGTGTCACTGAATGGGTAAGCACCATCACCCCACCCCCTTTTACTTGTCTCAACGGTCGACTTGTCTCAACGGTCGACTTGTCTTTCCATTTATCGCACATACGGTCGAGTTGTCTCAACGGTCGAGTTGTCTCAACGGTCGACTTGTCTCGAGTCGAGTTGTCTCAACGGTCGACTTGTCTGACCCCCGGACAAACAATGCAAATGTGCCGCGGCCGGCTGCGCGCGGGCCCAAAAATGTAACGTTTTTGCATCTTCATTATTACAAGACCGGCAATCCTTCACCAAATTAACATTTTCACGAATATAGGCTACTAATGTCTTATACAACTGACCTGTACTGACTGTGAGCTCCTTAAATCGAGGTATTTCACTCCGCAAGAGAGCAACCTCGTGAAAACTACTGGGTTCCGCCATGATGTTTTTGGTCGTACTGTTGCGATGACAGTTTCATGTCGAGTGTCAAAATGATTTTTTTTTTTTAATATATATTTTTTTTAGAGCTATTTTTAATTGCCTTGCTTGGGTACATACCAGTCCTTATATCTTATTTGCCTTCCAACGTTTTTATATTTTATTTTATTATTTTTTAAGCAAACATAGTAGCTTTTGCGTTCACCACATAAAATGGTAATAAAACAGCCGTTGATCGTACTTCCTTCCCGCCAGTAAGCATAAACTTACGACCAGTCGAACCATCAAAACAACCGGCTTTGGCCTGTCAGTATTCTTAGCTAGTATAGGGGGCGCTGTATCTGAACAACGGTACGTTTTTTAGGAACTGCCATCTTTCCTAAAATATTTTTGTACACAGCTTTCCCTTGAGAAAAGAAGTAATTCATATTTTGTTGGCAAAATCATGGTACTGTCGGCAAAAAAAAACGTTAATGAAACTATAATATAACACCGCTGAAAAAAAAAACACTTTTTAAGAGCTTGCTACGCCTTTGCATCATCTTTTGTTCGTTGCCTAGGCAATGGTTGTACGCTAAAAATCACTGAACCGTGTCCCTATGATTTAGCAATGGTACTTTTTCCGACGGCCATGATGTTTAAAGCCAATTACCATGACAACCAACGTGACACTTTGGCTGTCTATTGGAGATAGGATAAGCTTGGTATAGACCGTACCGAATAGCCACCATTTCGTGGGGCGGTTTCTTGAGGACATGCACATAATGCTTCCATTGTTGAACGGTTTAAGTTACAAAAGCCGTCCGACAAAATGGCGGCTATTCGATACGGTCTATAGTGACCAGGGGCCAATTTCATGGCGCCGCTAAGCACAACAAATTGCTTAGCACAGGATTTATTTGCTTTATAAAATGGATTACAAGCCAAAATTATACGCCAACTTGTGTTCTTCGCGAGTAGGGGAATACCTTTCAATACACATCACGATTTTGGCTGGCAATCCATTTTTGCAAGATAAAGCAAACAAATCCTGTGCTAAGCAAATTTCTGACTTAGCAGCGCCATGAAATTGGCCCCTGTTTTTACGGTCCCGAGGGTGGCCACTAAATATAAGTTTCACTAAATACTTGGCGGCTCGATCACTTTCCATAGATTGTGTATAAATTCAAGACTGAGTGCAACAGTCCACTTGCCATCCGGTGTGATTTTTTTTTTTATTGTGAACCCCAACTTGAAATAGGGTCACACGACGGAAGAATGGTGCGCGGAAAAGCAGATGGAGTAACCACGGGAAGGAAGTTCATTGGAAATTAGCCTCATTGCTCGTTTCACGTCCGGTGTACTGACGTATACGTCCTTTCAATGCATAGTTCCGAGATTGCCCAGTTAACCCCGCCCCTTAGATATTGTTGCTATGTGCTCACAAGCCATCGCAAACAAATGGCGTCATTAACGTACAAAGCAACGGGACTCGGCATGGAAAGCACAGATTCATTGGAGAAAACCCAAAGGTATTTATGTTTTGAGGTCGACAGTTACCGTAGCACACACTGAGCGAAGGGCTAGTAATGCAGGGATGACATATATTCATAAAAATGCGCTTTCCTACCTTTGAACAGCGAATCGCCCGACATTGAAACCAAAATTCACCCGGTCACTGGCGCATACAACATACAAACTGTATGGGCAGAACATCGCGGATTGTTTGTGATGATTGCATCACTTTGACCTTTGTGGGCGCCGTCTGCTAGCTCTGTTGTGATTGGTCGCGGGTTCGGCTTGATTGACAGGTCGGAACTCCCTGTTTTTACGGTCCCGAGGGTGGCCACTAAATACAAGTTTCACCAAATACTTGGCGGCTCGATCACTTTCCATAGATTGTGTATAAATTCAAGACTGAGTGCAACAGTCCACTTGCCATCCGGTGTGATTTTTATTCTGAACCCCAACTTGAAATTAGGTCACACTACGGAAGAATGGTGCGCGGAAAAGCAGATGGAGTAACCATGGGAAGGAAGTTCATTGGAAATTAGCCCTATTGCTCGTTCCACGTCCGGTGTACTGACGTATGCGTCCTTTCAAATGCACACTTTACTTGACCAGACTAATTGTTTGTTGCTATGTGATGCACAAGGCAGGTGTCAAGTATACGTGGTCACCGTAGAATTGAATGGCATAAAGCAGCCATACTATTGATTGTTGGGTAATGGCGTGCACCACGTAGCAATAATAACATAGTACGCGACTTTCTACACTGCACCTCTATTTGAAAGTGACGAATTCGGGGAACCAGCACTTTGCAGATGTTACACGCAGAAGACACATTTCCAAGGTCGCCCAGCCTGGCCGAAATCTCAGATGGCCGAAATCTCAGATTGACCGAACTTGAGAAAAACAACCAAATCGTGCCTCCTGCGGCGAAAATGTGTCAAGTTTTTCAATTATTTCACATTTTTTGTTCGCCGAACGGTGATTTGTTTTCTCTCTCAAAGCCAGACTTCCCCGCGAGGAAATGTTTACCTCTTTCTACAATAAATAAAAGAAACTCCACCCCGTGTTGGAAATCGTTTTAATAGCTCTTTAAAGGCCCTATATGTATACCATTTGCAAGATAAAACGCTTTACAGATTCGTGGAATAAGGGTATGACATATCTAAGGAAGAATGTTGGTAAACTAGCCGCAAGAAATTTTAGCTACTTAGATGCATCAATGCTTCAGAAACCCTCGAAAATTTATATATGGATTTTGTGCACAAAAAGAAAAACCACCTTCGGTTGTCAATTTCCAACATGAAATACCATTTTGGATGGAAATAAATTCATGTGGTGTTTGTTACCATTGCTATCAACACTTTGAGTAAGGTTTTTCTTGATCCTGTCAACTCATGAAAAACAACATTGGGTCATTGCAAATGATACAATGGGCCTCCCTTGTTACTCCTTAAATTAAAACGAGAGTTCGAGCTACATTGTATAGGTCTTATTTGTTCACCATATCCCAGTTTTATTGAGCCGTTTTCCTTTTGTTGTGTTTAGAAACAAAATTACAGGATACCAGCCAAAGGCAATAGACTACTAAAGTGAAAACGTCACCCTTTGTGTGTTGCCATGGTTTTTGGGTCTACACTAAAACCAGTGAACTGTTTCCCTGCGCTATACCAATGGACGTTTCAGATTACCAGCGAATGTTTAGACCCAAAAACCATGGCAACCGACGTCACACTTTAGTAGTCTATACAAACGCCATGTAATAAACTACTAAAGTGTGACGTCAGTCGCCATGGTATTTGGGTGCAAACATTCGGTGGTAATATGAAACGCCCATTGGTAAAGCGCAGGGAAACAGTTCACTGGTTTTAGTCTAGACCCAGTTACCTTGGAAATACACAAAGGGTGACGTTTTCACTCAGTAGTCTATTTGCTTTTGCCAAAAATAATTTGTTTATGCTAATCAGTATTTTCTGTCCAACTGAACTAGACCCCTAGAGATTCTGACACCAAAAAAACACGAAAATGAAACACACAAAACAAATCACTTTTCTTTCTTTTTTATTAAAAAAGAACAAATTATAAAGTACTGGTTTACTTTAGTACATGTACATACACTTGCAAAGTTCTGAGGTAAAATATATACAATATGTGCTGCTTGGAATTTCCTGACAAGGGAAATAGGAAGGCACTATAGCATAAACAGGAAATAGGAAGGCACTATAGCATTAACAGGAAATATTAACTTATCACGTGATTTTTTTATGTTGCGCCATAGAAGGAAATCCGCTGCAGACGCTGTGGCGCCACACTGGTCATATCTGACAGTATGGGCGTAATTCGAAACCTCGTTCCCGTGTTGCCAGAACACGAAAACGAAGTTCGATTCACAACCATAGTTAAAGGTACAGCTCGTCAATGCGCGCGTGAGGCAAAATTCGTGACACGAAATACGCAGCTCTATGCCTTTGCTATGGAGCTGCGTATTTCGTGGCACGAATTTGGCCTCACGCGCGCATTGACGAGCCTCTGCCTTTAACTACTGTTGGGGTACAATGGCTTCAATTTTAGACG
Organism: Henricia sp. BOLD:AAB3569; assembly: GCA_037783545.1. Lineage (NCBI taxonomy): Eukaryota > Metazoa > Echinodermata > Asteroidea > Spinulosida > Echinasteridae > Henricia > Henricia sp. BOLD:AAB3569. Next base: position 554,071 of record JBBELK010000158.1, on the reverse strand, counting down.
TCGTTGCTTCATCCAGTGTATATAATATCGATGGGTACTACTAACGATCTTTGACTAGACTGCGTTCGGTTGGAAATAGAGTACAGTACTCTATTTCCAACCGAACGCAGTCTAGTCAAAGATCGTTAGTAGTACCCATCGATATTATATACACTGGATGAAGCAACGACGTCTAAAATTGAAGCCATTGTACCCCACCAGATACAATGCCTTGCCTGGACTGGTCATACTGTCTTCACTATAGTCTACGTCATAGTCTACGTCATGGTCTACATGTGTTAAGCGGGCCTCCCACTGTGCGATATTTGCATCGAATTTCCTACGAATTGGTACGATTATCGGAGACTGCCTATAGACTCTACACACAATCGTACCTAATCGTACCCAATCGTAGCTAATTTGTGGCAAAAATCGCACAGTGGGAGGCCCGCTTTAAGTGGCATGCAAGCGATCGCATGGACCGGGGAGCAGTCTAGGCTAAGCATTGTTCGTGGGGTACAATGGCGGCCGGCGCGTGGCTTCAATTCTCGTATAACCAACTGCTATTGCATACTTCATCCAGTGTATATATATCGACGAGGCACATCAGCGCAGCCAGTAACAGCGCCCAGTTTGGGCGGTGGGAATGAGCGAACTAACAGAGTTGCAATAATAATGGCGTAATTCGAAACCTCGTTCCCGTGTTGCCGGAACACGACAACGAAGTTGCGAATACCGAGAAAGAAGCAAACTCAACCTCGTCCCCATAGTCTAGCTTCCAGACCCGAGAAATCTGACAATATTTTTCAAGAGTACTCGGGGAATCGTAAGGTCAGGTAACCAGACTACATTGTCCACGTTATTGGGAACGATGGCTCTCCACCACCCTGAGGGTGAGGTTGAACTGGCTCCCCGCTCTGAAGAAAAACAAAAGAACAAAATCTGACTTGGGGGGAAAAAAGGTCATACAAAAAAATTGGAAGAATTGAGAAAGTACGAGTCGATAGAGAGGGGTGTTGAGTACAACGCTGTTAGTTACAGGAACAACGGACAGTGCATATCAAACAACAATAATATTGTGACAGTTTCCGCCATTTTGAAGAAAAACCCGTAATATCAACACCTTTAACCTAGTCCACAAGACGTCGTGGTCTGCCTCGTGTGCATGAGGGATGTGAGTTCGAATCCCGTCAACGAACGCTATGAACATTTTTCTTTATTCCGACACGACGTAAGGATCACTGAAACTAATAGAAGAGCTTGGAAAACTACTTTCCCCAGACGCTTCGTCTTCAAGATCGCCGTCTCCTGACGTGTTCTCGTCCGGGTGGGATTCCTCATCTTTCCGATTGGGTTCCGGAGGCTCGCCGGTCTCGCCTCGCATGTAGAAACCATCGTTGGGAAAAGACGAACTGAGCCAGTTCCGGCCATACGTATAATCTGACGAACTATCTGTGTGGTCAGAAGAGGAAAAGCTGATTCCGACGTCTTCCGGCAATTCCGGCTGTTCCGAAGTCGTTTCGGTGGTGGTCGATTCTTCTTCGGCAACTTCGTTACCATTCGGTTTCGCTAGACTCGGACTGCCGGTTTCTTCCGAACTATCCCCGAAGTCGATCACGATGTCGTCGGTTCCGTTCGTGGCTGCTAGGTCAAAGTTCCCGGGCTTGGGAAACACATCGTCGATTTTGATTGGTTGCTGGGAGCCAATGAAAGGCGCCGGCTCGTGTGTTGGTGCGATCAGGGCAGTGTCAGAATCGCTGATTGGATTAACGCGTGCTACCAGGCCGAAAATCCGATCGAAGGTCAACGCGAGAGCGGTGAGGGTACCAGCGAAACAGACTATGGTGATCACGACAATGGCGCATGCGTACACCTTGGTTCGTCTGATTGCCAACTCACCGTCTTGACTTACTTGTACCTGAAAAACCACATACAAAAATGGAATGAATTTAAAAACCACGATTTCAAGGGGGGGGACATTTTGTTTGGAATTATCGACGAATTTAATAAAATGCATAATAGACGAATACCAAATTAACAAGTTTGAGACCGGTCTGTGCACTTCCGGGTTTGATAACGAGACTTTTCGTGTTGAGCAACTGAAGTGAACTAATTTACGCACGTGAATGCACAGTCACTCCTAAATGCCACACTCATTCATTCACTGTACTTGTAGCGCTCACGTACTGCCGATTCTTGACACGAAGAGCAAAATTCGTCTATCGATGTTAATCTAGGAAATTTCTTTCAGTGTCGGCGAAACAATTCCTCAGGGACTCTATGTGTAACTTAATTGAGTTTAGTGGCCTGGGGTAATGGTGTGAGTATCTTGTCTGTTTGAAAACGTTTTATCATGCATAAAACTTCACTTCCAAGTTTCCTGCTTTATACCCACCCAATGAAAAAATATCACTGTCTAACCACACAAAGTAACAGTTAAAGGTACACACCGGCCTATTGTTTACATGATTTAGTGATGTAGCAGCATTGACAATACTTTTTGATGGTCGTTGTGAAAAAAGATCATCAAAATATCCCGTAATTTACTCAAGAAGTGCAAAATTAACAAAAAAGGTCAAAAGACGGGTTATACGCTTTACCAGCCGTTGCAACTACGCGAGCCTCACGACTTTGTCACAAACGATTCGCTCTTCTCCTGCTCAGGATATCTCCAATTTTCTGTTCACGATTTCACTGGACAATTTGTTTTGTAAATCTGTGAACATTTCTGATTTTCGAAGTACCAATCATGTATACTGCCTTTAATAATACAAGGACAATTTAGGCCCCAATTTATTGTTCTTCGTTGTTTTAGTTCCTAAAGACACAATTCCTGTTCTGACAATTAATCTTATTAAAGACGGAGACTCGTCAATGCGCGACAGACGTGCCACGAATTTCACCGCGCTCCATACCTTGCCCTGGCAGCCGCTCTTACGGGTGTAGGGCCATGGTACAGGCTAATACTAGAGCCTCGTCCATTCTGCAAATGGGGTGTGTATCTTTTCAAAATCAAATATTTATCACAGAAAACACACCCTTTGTAAATTAATGACATTTAGTTTCAGCCATATTCACATTCGATTATTCGTCAGCAATGCGCGCTCGCCAAATTCGTGCCACGAAATACGCAGCTCCATAGCAATGGCATGTAGACGAAAATTCAATTCGCCCTAAAACTATTTCGCCCAAGTGCCATTTCGCCCCCAAACTACTTCGCCCGAGTGCCATTTCGCCCCAAATCACTTCGTCCAAACACTACATCGCCCAATTGCTACTTCGCCCCAAAACCACTTCGTGCACAGGCCGTGGTTCAGGGCGAAGTGGTTTTGGGGCGAAGTACGAAGTACGGAGCTGGTTTTTGCTCAGGTTGGTTTTAATCATGCATAACTTCAATCACACATGGGGATAAAACTATTTGTAACAGTTTACCAATCATGTAAACTGTACGTATACAAAAGAAGCGGTGGTTGGTTTTAACACTATTTTGTACGGACCAACAAAAACGTTCAGTTTAAAGGCACGGGCTCGTCTGCAATGCGCGCCCGCCAAATGTGTGCCACGCAATACGCAGCTCCATAGCAAAGGCATGGAGCTGCGTGATTTCGAGCACGAATTTGGCGGGCGCGCATTGCTGACGAGCCTGTGCCTTTAACAAAAACTTTCAGTTGGAGCGTGCTCAGATTTTTCCAGAAAATGGATTTCGTTCATATAAAATGCCTCCCCAAAATACTACCTATGGGAAGAAAACAGGAATTTGCAATCCTTAATTTCGATGTGGAAGCAAAAAGGTTGGTGTAATAACTGCACTGCTTTATGTAACCGGATAAATTAATTTACTAAACTTCGGTGCATTTTGTGATGATATTCCTGGAAATATATGGATTGAGGGCGCGAAATTTCATTACGGTGATGAGAAAAATACGACACATGATACGGTATCAAAATCTCAAAATCCATGGGGAAAATGTGGGGGTCAAAAATGTGATCAATTTGGAAATTGCTTTTGCAGTTAGGTTTACATCGAAATATTCACATAACAGCCTTCTTATGCATGACTGCATATGCAGCTTCTGTGAACTGAATTGAAAATTCCTACTCAATTTTTCCGATTCTAAGTTGCTGGGTACATTATAATATATGCAGTTTAATACTATCTTACCGTGTGTTCTCCATTACTGCCCACATTCAACACTGTGTCTTTCTTCTCCAAAGGAGCAGTTTTCCTCATTTTGTCATTAACTGTCTTGGGAATCATGGCCGACTTTAATTGTATGTGTCTTCCGAAGAACGATTAACAAACGGAGTGATCAAAAAATGCAAACGTTGGAGAAACCACAAACGGAGAAACTGCACTTCTTGACCCGACCACCTCAGCTTCGCAAACTACTTTGGGTTTTGTGACAACTTTGGCAACGGTTTATATACCTCCAACTGTGGTATGTGGCCTTGGGTTGGGCCTACGCACAGTGAAAGTCCGGATTTCCTAAAAATCTCAGCGGTGTTTTGTAATTTGAGACACCAAGAAAAGGCACAGGGTGGTACGGTGCTGCTACGTCACGATGGAACCCAGTGCGAGTTGGGACCAAGGACAAAATAATGGGTGTCCATTTTTCCGAGTTCGTCATAATTTCGATATTTTCTACCTTCAATCCATTCCTTTTTGAATTTGTGGCCCGTCATGACGAACACATGTAATGTCAGTCGCCTGGGTAACTGGGTTTAAACACTCTTCCGACCTCCATGGTTTAAACATTCACTGGTAATATGAAACGTCCAATGACAATGAAACAGTTTTAGTGTAGAACCAGTAATCTTTGCAACAAACAAAGGGTGGCGCTCTGTGTCCCTTTTAAATTTACCCCTGTGTGACACTTCTGGAGTTGATTTTTAATGCCAGGCTTCGGAGAATGATTACCGGTGTCCTCAGTATATAATCATGGAGGAAATTTCCTTCCTCCATGGTATAATAGATGGCCTTGTGCATCGAATATAACTTTTACCTGTTGATACTGCCAAAACATGATGACAAGAACGATTCAATGAAATTATTGTGTGATATTCGAAAAATGTCATTTTGAAACTTTTATTGAAAAGCTCATTATGTAATCGATAAAGTATAGGTTCTATATAGAAGGATAAATCAGCATCTAATATGTATACCTTTTCATGAAATGAACTGATCCAAATTAAATACTGAAAATGTAATCGTATGTAGGCTAAGATCGAGTTGAACTTGAAAATGCACTGATGTCCCACTTACGTCGTTTAAAAGCAATTTCCCTCGAATGTTATTTCAAAATCTATAATAACGAGATACGTCTGATCTAACTAGTTGTAAATAATTTTAAATATGTTGGCTTAAACGACGGGAACCGATAACACACTAAAGGTATACAGAGTTCGGCCGCCGCGGCAGTCCGTTCTCGGCGGCACGAATGGCGGGAACACGGAGCTAGCTCTACACAAATGCATATCCACATCCAGAGGCGGATCCCCTGAAATCCATTGTATTCCTGTATTTTAATGAGGCTGGATCCGCCACCGACTGTGCATCCAACACACACACAACTCGCACAAGTTCGAAGTGAATTCTTAATCATACATGTAAATACTGATCACAAATATATTGAAAGTATTTGTATTTGTCTTTAATACATTTTTTAACTTGACTTTGAAAGAGCAATCTCTGACACACAGCACAAATACAGCCTGGACCACTCGCTGTTTTCTTCTTAAAATCCTCGATTACATTTTGTATGTGTGTTTTCATAACCTTTACTTTCAATTTCATAACTTTATCCTTTCTGTAGTTGTCATCTCACTGTGTAGGCCTATTGTATTTATTTTTATTTATCAATGTTATTGTCTGGATTAACTTCTTTCTGTAATATACATTCTTATGATATTTGGTATTTCTTGCTTGTCGTTGTTTTTGTCTATAATTTTTATTCCCATGATACTTTCCTTTCTGTGCTTGAATTTCCTTTCTTCTGTAATTTACATCTCCATGATACTTTCCTTTTTATGTTTCAATTTCCTTTCTTTTGTAATTTACATCTCCATGATACTTTCCTTTTTGGGTTTCAATTACCTTTCCTCTGTAATTTACATCTCCATGATACTTTCCTTTTTATGTTTCAATTACCTTTCTTTTGTAATTTACATCTCCATGATACTTTCCTTTTTGGGTTTCAATTACCTTTCTTTTGTAATTTACATCTCCACGATACTTTCCTTTTTGGGTTTCAATTACCTTCGTTGGTGACCCATACATCGATGTGACACTGCAGAATTAGCAGGCAACGTCAAGTTGACCATCGCACGCACAAATCGGCCGTAAGTACTCGTTTGACGCCAAACAAATTGTTTGGTGCGTCTGTTCCTCCAGTGTTTTCTTCCATTCTTGTTAGTTTTAGTTGGTGTTTTAAAATTCTAAAAGTTTACTGTTTACGTGTTTGTCAATGTATGTGGAAATTTGTCTTTTAGATGGAAAATCATGACAATTAATTTTAATTAACGATGTATTTCCAACGCTGTACAGTCACTTTGCCCAACTTGAGCCCCTTTGCCCAAAAGCCATTTCGCCCAAGCGGCATACGTGTACGTACGTCCACAAGCTAGGCAGGCAAACGGTCCCCTATTTTAATTACGCAAGTAATTATAGTCTTCCGTTTTTAATTACAAATGTATATATAATGTTTTTTTTTAATGTAACAATAATATAAAGTGCTGGTTTACTTTAGTACTTGTACATACACTTGCAAATTTCTGAGGTAAAATATGTATATAATCTGTGCTGCTTGTGATTTCCTGACAAGGGAAATAGGAAGGGAAATAGGAAGGCATTAACAGGAAATATTAACTTCTCACGTGATTTCTTTATTTTGCGCTATAGGAGGAAATCCGCTGCAGACGCTGTGGTGTCACACTGGACATATCTGACAGTATGGGCGTAATTCGAAACCTCGTTCCCGTGTTGCCAGAACACGAAAACGAAGTTCGATTCACAACCATAGTTAAAGGCACAGGCTCGTCAATGCGCGCGTAAGGCAAAATTCGTGCCACGAAATACGCAGCTCCATGCTTTTGCTATGGAGCTGCGTATTTCGTGGCACGAATTTGGCCTTACGCGCGCATTGACGAGCCTCTGCCTTTAACTACTCTATTTCCAACTGAACGCAGTCTAGTCAAAGATCGTTAGTAGTACCCATCGATATTATATACACTGGATGAAGCAACGACGTCTAAAATTAAAGCCTCCGTCCGCCATTGTACCCCACCTAATACAATGCATTGCCTAGACTGGTCATACTGTCTTCACTAGTCGACGTCATGGTCTACATGTGTTAAGTGGCATGCAAGCGATCGCATGGACCGGGGCGCAGTCTAGGTCAATTTGAATCCCGTCAACGAACGCTATGAACAATTGTCTTTATTCCGACACGACTAAGGATTAATGAAACTACGAATAGAGGAGCTTGAGAAACTACTTTCCCCAGACGCTTCGTCTTCGAGATCGCCGCTTCCGGACGTGTTCTCGTCCGGGTGGGATTCCTCATCTTTCCGATTGGGTTCCGGGGGCTCGCCGGTCTCGCCTCGCATGTAGGAACCATCGTTGGGAAAAGAGGAACTGACCCAGTTCTGGCCATTTCTATCGTAATACGAAGATTCTGTTGAACTATCTGTGTTGTCAGAAGAGGAAAGGTTGATTCCGACGTCTTCCGGCAATTTAGGCTGTTCCGAAGTCGTTTCGGTGGTGATCGACCCGTCTTCGTCAACTTCGTTACCATTCGGTTTCGCTAGACTCGGACTGCCGGTTTCTTCCGAACTATCCTCGAAGTCGATCACGAAGTCGTCGGTTCCGTTCGTAGCTGCTAGGTCAAAGTTCCCGGGCTTGGGAAACACATCGTCCATTTTGATTGGTTGCTGGGAGCTAATGAAAGGCGCCGGCTCGTGTGTTGGTGCGATCATGGCAGTGTCGGAATCGCTGATTGGATGAACGCGTGCTACCAGGCCGAAAATCCGATCGAAGGTCAACGGGAGAGCGGTGAGGGTACCAGCGAAACAGACTATGGCGATCACGACCATGGCGCATGCGTACACCTTGGTTCGTCTGATTGCCGGCTCGCCGTCTTGACTGACTTGTACCTGAAAAACCACATAAAAAAATGGAATGAATTAAAAAACCGCGCACGATTTCAAAAGGGGGCGGGGCGATATTTTGTTTGGAATTACCGACGAATTTAATAAAATGCATAATAGACGAATCCCAAATATTAACAAATTTGAGACCGGTCTGCGCTCTTCCGGGTTTGATAACGAGACTCTTCGTGTTAAGCAACTGAAGTGAACTAATATATGCACGTGAATGCACAATCACTCCTAAATGCCACGCAAAAAAGCACACGTACACAAACACCCATTCAGTCACTGTACTTGTAGCACTCACGTACTGCCGACTTGACACGAAGAGCCTCGGTTTCAATGCGAAATTCGTCTATCGATGTTAATCTGTAAAAACACTTAGTCAAATTTGACTAGAAATCAGTCAAAACATTGCACCCAGCGGACCCTTAAAACCTAGTTACTGATAAATGACTATAGAAATATAGTTATACAACAGTGAATGTGACTCGGCCTGTATGGTAATTACGCATGGAGCTGCGTATTTCGTGGCACGAATTTGGCGAGCCTAGTGGCCTGGGGTAATGGTGTCTGTTTGAAAACGTTTTATCATAAAACTTTACTTCCAAGTTTCCTGCTCTATACCCACCCAATGAAAAAATATCACTGTCTAACCACACAGAGTAACATGTATATACAGTTAACCTCGTTAAAGACGCAGCTCGTCAATACACCACGAACAAATTCGTGCCACGAATTTCACTGCGCTCCATACCTTGCCGGAGTAGCCAGCTAGTCTAACTATCCCATGGCAGAGGGTGGTGGCTCATTATTTACGCGAGCTCGCCGCACAGTGTTTATGCGTTGCTAAAGCCCGCCGCACACCTTTGCGATTTACCGGCTCATCGGACACCGGACCATCGGATCCGGAAAAATCAAACAAGTTTGATTTGCTCCGGTCTATAGCGTACGGTCAAACCGGCCCGAATTGTTTCAGCGCACACCTTTCCGGTAAGTGATTCGATGATCCGATTATCCGGTAAATCGCAAAGGTACGTGTGCGGCGGGCTTTAGCTAATCGAATCGCGCGCGCGCGCGCTTGGTATAGTTGTGTGTTGTATGCGTGGTTGTATGTCGTCTGTTCCCATATACGGTCAATTCAACCATCTATATGACACCTTCTTGAAGCAAATGTGACCATAACTATATGTAATATAAGGTGAATATGGCTGAAACTAAGTGTCATGAATTTACAATAAAGGGTGTGTTTTCTGTGATAACTATTTGATTTCGAAAAGATACACACCCTGTTTGCAGAATGGACGGGGCTATCAGCCTGCACCATGGCCATACACCCGTAAGAAAGAGCGGCTGCCATAGCAATATGGAGCGCGGTGAAATTCGTGGCATGAATTATTTGTCTGTACTGTTGCGCATTGACGAGCCTCCGCTTTCCAGATAATTGTCAGAAGAGGAATTATGTCTTCAGAAACTAAAACTACGAAGAACAATAAATTGGGGCCTAAATTGTCCTTGTATTATTAAACACAGTGCTTCCACGTACAAAAGAAACAGTGGTTGGGTTTTAAACACTATTTTCTACTTTTGTACAGACCAACAAAAGATACGCAAACTTTCATCAAAATTTGAAAATCGCTTTTGCAAAATAATTGGGTTTACATCAAAATATTCACATAACAGCTTTATTATGCATGACTGCATATAAACACTGTAACAAATTGTGTTGTGTTACAGTCGTTTTTCTGTTGAAAAAGCCAAAAACGAACAGTAACTTTTACTGTTTTTGGAATTTGTTATTGCACAAACATTCTTCCGTCTGTGTACATTTTAAAAATGTTTTTCTGTTTAATTATAGACGATATGCCGTTAAATTACAGTTTTGTTCAGGAACAAGACACTTTGAATACTCATTTTGTTCAAATACAGACAGGTTACTGTTCACCAACAGTTAAATCTACTGTTTTCCGCCCATGTTCCCTGGTACGCGGCAGCAACTGTGCGGCGTTCAAACTCATAGCAAGTACCAATGTACGCTGTCGCGCGCGGGACGGAAATGACAACAGCAAAATTCAGTCATTAAAGGCACAGGCTCGTCAGCAATGCGCGCCCGCCAAATTCGTGCTCGAAACACGCAGCTCCATGCCTTTGCTATGGAGCTGCGTATTGCGTGGCACACATTTGGCGGGCGCGCATTGCTGACGAGCCTGTGCCTTTAACTGCACCGTGCATGCAGTTGGACGTGCAATTTAATGTCTGAAAATGCCAGCTTTTGCCAGGAGTTTCATGCCGAAATGTGTACTGGAAATTATTCCTCAGTGCAGCGCTCATTTAAACGTGAAGTGGCTGCTCTACATGTCGTAAAATACAAGTCGGTATTTCTCTTAGTCTTATACATTTTTGGTTTTTATTTGCGTGTTATTTGTAATGTAGTGCAGTGCTATACTGCCTGCAGTGGGGGTATACAGGATGGATCCAGACGGCAATGGATTCAGACGGCAATTGCCCCTGAATTCATGGTATTCCTGTATTTTATACTGAACGTATACTGTATACTGAACTATACTGTATACTGAACGTTGTGTTGACCCTCCACTACATCTCAGCATGCAAATAAAAGCTACGAAATTTAGAGGAAAATGCCGAGTCATTTTCCACGAGGTGGGTGATGGTGCATCTCTAACACAAAAAGTGAAGGGCAAACTTATATCCACACTCAAACGTCTACAACAAGAAACAGTCGTCAATAACCCATATGCTTCGTTCAGTTATATAAAGTTGTTTCTGGACAGAAGGCTATGTTGAGGAACAAACCCATGCACAAAATGAACACTTAATCGTCTGTTGAAAAACAGAAGAATCTTCTGTACAATTCCAAATAACAGTAGAGTCTACCGCATGTATGCAAACAGAGCAAACAAAAAAGTAGAATCTACTGTTCAAAAACAGTAGGCCTACGCTATAATGCCAATTGACATATGAATGTACTGCAAATGAACAGAGATTTTTTAACAGTGCTTCTATGATCTGAAAATTTCCACTCAATTTTTCCGATTATTTTGATATGCAGTTAGGGTCTTACCATGTGTTCTCCATTACTGCCCACATTCAACACTGTGTCTTTCTTCTCCAAAGAAGCAGTTTTCCTCATTTCATCATTAACTGTCTTGGGAATCATGGCCGACTTTAATTGTCTGTGTTTTCCGAAGAACGATTAACAAACGAAGTGATCAAAAACGCAAAAGTTGGAGAAACCACAAACAGAGAAACTGCACTTCTTGCTTGTCGTTGTTTTTGTCTATAATTTTTATTCCATGATACTTTCCTTTCTGTGCTTGAATTACCTTTCTTCTATAATTTACATCTCCAGGATACTTTCCTTTTTGTGTTTCAATTTTCTTTCTTTTGTAATTTACATCTCCACGATACTTTCCTTTTTATGTTTCAATTACCTTTCTTCTGTAATTTACATCCCATTGATACTTTCCTTTTTGTGTTTCAATTACCTTTCTTCTGTAATTTACATCTCCATGATACTTTCCTTTTATGTTTTAATTACCTTCCTTCTGTAATTTACATCCCATTGATACTTTCCTTTTTGGGTTTCAATTACCTTTCTTCTGTAATTTACATCTCCATGATACTTTCCTTTCCATCGCGAAGGCGGGACTCTATAGTAGCATGTATGCAATTATAAGGCGTGACTCTAGAATTTATGCACCTATATAGGAGAATTGAATTTCAACTTTTTAAGGGGTGTTAGTAGACACCTTCAGTGACAAATTGGTGAAGACATTTTTTGGTAAGGATTTAGTTCCCAGATTTGCCAGATGTCAGATAATTTTCCCTGACTATTATAGGCCTATGTTTCCTAATTCTACACCGATTTTTAGACAAGATTTTGGCGGGAAAATCAGTTTGGCGGGAAAATGTTTGCAAAAACAAAATGCCTGTAAAACTTTGGCTGCCTTGCAACATGGTGGATTACGTGGCGCACTTCACACCAACCGAAGACAACAATCTGACAGTGTGGACTGAACCATCAGACACTGTTAGACTTGATCAAACTTGTCTGCCATGCAAAAGCGGATTGAACATGCAGCTAAATTCAGACAAATTCTTGAAGTCTGCACTCAGACAAGACAGTTTGATAACATGTGTCCTTTTTAAGTGGCCACACGATTAAACAAAATCATCGAACATCAGACTTGTCCGACTGTGAAACATTATTGTCTGTCAGACAACAATCGGACAGGCCTATTAAATTTAGGCCTATTATCTAAATATCAGGTTCCGCAATTATGGCCTCGTCCACTGCGCCGTAGAGGAAATGGTCCACACGTTCCAAATCTGGCCGTGTGATGGCGTCCTTCTCCGACGTCTTTTCCGCCCGGGAGGTTACGCACTGAAGTATCCTATTTTAAGATCAGGCACAAAACGAAATAAAGATTTTTTTTTACTAAGATGAAGAAAATTAAAGACTTAAATAAAATGTTACCAGTATTTTAAATTAGGTTCAGTGCAAAGAAATAGGAAATATAGACAGCTCATGTGTTTAAAGTCATTACCACCGCCGCGTGCACCACATAGCAACAAAATGTTAGTCTGGTCAAGTGGAAACTATTAAAGTGTGCATGATGTGAAAGGAAGTATACGTCAGTACACCAGACGCAAAAGGCCAATTGACTTTGGTAGCCATTACCTTGATGTGGCCTTTGGGCCTTGTATAATGGCGACTTGCATAAAAAACTACACATTATGCTGATAGTAGTTGGGATTCATAAATATTGCGGTGATGTTTCCAAAGCACGACTGTTCTGTTCAGAACCGTTCGCAATATGTACTCAACTCATAACTGAGCTATAGGGATAATTGTTTTTCTGATTAGGGCAATGTTGAACCCCCAAAATAGACTATTATCTCTGATAGTAAGTCCACACAAACAAGGTTTGAACACAATAGAACCAATCTGCTATTTTCAAAGGGCCTATATATGATTAGCGATTTTTATCGATGAGATCTATGCTATGAAACTACTCTACTCAGTTACAGTCATACAAAAAAATCATATTTGGAGCTTGTTTGGGGGTTAAAACAAAGATTTTTAGCTTGTATGCTAATGTATATGCATATTCATGACCAAGGTTGTGATGTCACAAGAGGCGAACACAGGAAAATCACATTCAACTGTGCACAAAAGATTCCACCTTTTTTTCTCAAACTTGCTGAAACCTTTGTAATCCATGGATGTTTGAGTTTGTTTTACATGTTGCCTGTTGTAAGCCATGACAAAAATATATACACTCTCAACATAAACTAGTCAAAATAATGTAAATTAGTCATATGAGGCATCATTTTGACTAACCTTTGTCAAAGTTGGTCAAAATGATGCCTCATGTGACTAATTTACGTTATTTTGACTAGTTTATGTTGAGAGTGACATGTAGGGGTGGAAACTGCAGCAATTTGCCATAACTCCAATGTGAAGTCTTATGTTTTTTCTTTACTTTTTCCCTCTGTTTTCCTGAAGTGATGCACTCCAAACAGCACCATAAACTATGGTAAGTATCTTACTAATCTAAGCAATCTATCATATGAAGCAAAGACTAGGCATAAAGTTGTTTAGCATGTCATGGGCCCTTTGAACTTATACACCAATCCGGTAACTAAGATCTCCTCCCTGCATATCCGCCATAGCTGGGGGGCGTCCAGTGCATGGGCTGTGCGTTTTGTGTTGCTGTTAGAACGAAAAGCGCTCATCCATTACATGCACGAACGAGCCTCCTTCGCGTATACGCGACGCGCCCGCCTTTGCGTACACGCGACGCGCCCGCCTTCGCGCGCACACAACCCACGGACGTATATATAATTTATATATACGTCCGTGACACAACCCTACAAAGACGCGCAACTTGTTCGAAGTAAACAAATGCAGCTTCAGCAACAACAAAAACATACAGTTCATTCAGTGGAAGCCCCCCAGCTATGGCGGATGTACAGGGAAGAAGACCTTATTACCGGATTGGTGTATAACACAAGAACAACCGTCCTTCTGTGACCTTTGCCTGTTTTGGAGGGAACCTGTCTTTTGAGGATAGATAACAGTAGTAGGCCTATTGGAAAACTTACAAACGACGTTATTTCCAATCGTGATTTAGGATGTCTATCATAAAAAAAAGAGTTAAAAACGACGTCTATATAAGTCAGCTCAGTACCTCATGGTCTGAGAAAATGAAAAAATGTCACCGTTTTGTGGAATAATCGAGTGTAACATATCTAAGGAAGAATGTTGGTAAACTAGCCTGAAGAAATTTTAGCTACATAGATGCATCAATGCTTCAGAAAACCCTGAAAATCTGCACGGGACTGTTTTTATAAAAAAATACCTTCGGTTGTCAATTTCCAATATGAAATACCATTTTTGACGGAAATAAATTCATGTGGTGTTTGTTACCATTGCTATCAACTTTTTGAGTTAGGTTTTTCTTGTCAACTCATGAAAAACAAAATTGGGTCATTGCAAATGACTAGCGCTGGGAGTTACCGTTTATTTTTCTAAACGTTTAAACGTCAATTTAACGTTCGTGTAAACGTTTAAACGAATAGTAAACATAACAAAAGGTAAAACCTATTACCGCGCTCGCAATAAAAAGTTCTTTGACCTGGTATCATGTGCGTTCGCGCAGCACCACTGACACTTTATTGAATTGGAGCATACATGATGCAGGCCACGAAAGTTCAGCTGCATGGGCTTTGCTGTAATTAATTGGATACTTTCGAGAAGTCACTCAAACCCAAAGTCAGCAACCAATGAGAGAATGGAATCAATAACAGTTCCAACACAACTACGATCGTCGGCTCTGCAGTGTTTACGGCCGCCCTGCTTTGAATTCAACTTGCAAGATGAAACCGAAAACCATCAGTAAAATCGCTTCCGCCCGTGAACGCAACTACAGGTACATCTTCGGCTTGAAACCACAAGGGTTACCGACCGTTGGGCTCATCACAGCGGTATGCTGCCCGATTCTTTCAGAACAAAACTGCCTCTTTAGAAATTTCCGGCGGCGCAAAACGGCCATTAGATCTTTGAAAAAGGGAGGATCGTTTTTTCACAAGTTGGTTTCGGATATCCGTTTAGCATTTTTCTAAACGGATAGTTACATTTCGGTCGTTTAAACGTTTAAACGTTTACACGTCGCAGCTCTACAAATGACCCAATTTTAACTCTTAATAAAATGATTCACTTACACAACAAGAATAACGGGTATTATTGTAAGACCCGCCGAGACGAAGTACGTAAAACCGGGTAGATAAGACACGGTGGCTGCAAAGATTGTGTTGGAAATCATAGGCGCAGTGAACGTTGCCACACTACTTGCCACGCCCACAAATCCAAGTACCACGCCTACACACAGAGAAACAAGCACGAGACATTTGAAATACAATCTCGAAACACTTTTCAATGTAAACGGGAGACTTTTCAAATGTTTGGTGGCAGCAAACAGACTGGTCCTTTCCATTGTCTAGGTCATACTGAGCATGCGCACTTTACATGTAGCTCACTGACCTGGGGCCAATTTCATAAAGCTGTTTAGCAGAAAAATTTGCTTAATCCAAAATTTGTTTGCTCTATAAAAATAATCAAAATTGTATGTCAACTTGTGTTGGAGTCCGAGTCCGAGTTATTCTCCATTGTGACTCGAGTAGAGTCCGAGTCACGAAAAATGTGACTCGAGTCAGACTCGAGTCAGACTCGAGTCCGAGTCCTGCAGCCGATTTCACGAAAGAGTGCGCAGCTTGCGCAACTTTTGCAAAATGGCGCAAGCCCCATAGCTTGCGTGTAATTTTCACAGGAATGTTGCGCAGCCTATACGCAATAAAATGTTGCGCAAGGGGACTTACGCAGTGCGTAAAGATTCGTGAAATCGGCTGCTGGACTCGAGTACTACAACATGGTTCTTAGCAAGAATAGCAGAACAGCAATTATACACAAAATATAAGATTTTGACTGAAAAACCATTTTTATAAAGCAAACAAATGTTGGATTAAGCACATTTTATTCTGTTAAACAGCTTCATGAAATTGGCCCCTTGACTAATGGCCGAGTCGAAATCAGAACATTATTTAAAGACGCATTACATTATTTGAAAACTTAAAAAAAAAAAACCAGAAACGACATCATCACATTAAACTAAAGAATATTGTTGAGAAATTGTTGAGAAATTTCAGCCACATAGATCCAGTAATTCTTCAGAAAACCATAAACAAAATCTTTGCATGGATTTTGTGTTGAATGAATGGTAAAAAAAAAAGTCCTGGAAAGCCCATCTTGAGATATCAGGGAATTTCCACTCTGCGACGCGACGTACGCAGGAGTACGCAGGAGTTAGGAAGTGCGTTAAAGGGGCACTGTTGCAAGAGGATGTGGAAACACTATGAGCAAAAACATGTACATGTTCATTGTAACCCCATTGTTAGTAACAATGGTGTGTGCCCAATTTCCATTGTTAGATGTTCATAGTGAAAGCCAGGCTATTTAACTGATCATGAGGACGAGGTTGATATTAAACACGAATTAGGCCTACATAATGTATTACCAACCTTGTTCCTCTTCTGTGACAGTCTTTGATACAAGCGCATTGATTACGGTAAGCATGAGCTGTCGAAAACATCCGGCTAAGCTTGCTGGAAATAAAATGCACAAAATCCTATTCAATGCTGAGGTTTAAAATTACACACGGGTTAATTATAAACTCGAACGCGGGCGGTCTTTTAAAGATAGTATACATGATTGGTAAACTGTTACAAATGGTTTTATCCCCCTGTGTGATTGAAGATATGCATCATTAAAACCAACCTGAGCAAAAACCAGCTCCGTACTTCGTCTAACTTTTGAGAAAACAGTCAAAAAAGGGTTTGCAGTCATTTCGCCCCAAAACCAGTTCGCCCTGAACCATTTCGCCCTGAACCACGGCCTGTGCACGAAGTGGTTTTGGGGCAAAGTGGCATTTGGGCGATGTAGTGTTTGGACGAAGTGATTTGGGGCGAAATGGCACTCGGGCGAAGTGGTTTGGGGGCGAAACGGCACTGGGCGAAATGGTTTTGGGGCGAATTGATTTTTCGTCTCATGAGACGAAAACTAATTGTTTTACTCATTTCTCAAAGACTATAGCACTTCAGACAAAACCATTTCAGGGGAAGTTTTCTACGGTCATCATGTTTATATGGCGTAAATCTGTGAACATGTCTGATTTTCGAGATTGCTCTTAACAATACTTTCCCCACCTTTCACCGCCAGCGTTACGGGTTCAACTCCGGGGCGTATGAGTATGTGGATTGGGTTTACAGTCCCTACTTGACCGCGTGGGTTTCCCCCTAGGAGATTTCCCTGGGGGTTTTCCTCCCACTTCTAAAACTGCATCTCCTTCTTCGTTATCTCAAGTTGATAATAAAGTAAAGTTATATACTGTATGGTTGATAGCATAAAGGGCCTTAGTTTGTAGCGTTCCTTCTTTCTTTGTAAATTAAATTCTTACTTATCTAAATTTTTAGTTGTCTGTGCTGCTCTTGAACTTTTAGTTCATGTAGGCCTATAATTACTAGGACACTCAAGATCGTTCACCCTAAGTTTGTTCCAACTACCAATGCTTGAGTCATTGGCCTATTTCTTAGTAATGCACACCCACATCACAAGTTATTACCAATGCATGTGTGTTGTACAGACCTTCACTGCAGGGTTATAGTGCCCCCAAAATCAGAAACCACTGGTCATTGGACATTGTTTTCACCCTTCGTATAGAAGGAATGAAACTAAGACATGACTCAAATTTTGCTTTCTTAAGTATTTCTAAGATGCTTCCTGTTACAAAAGTACATAAGCGCTGACTTTGAGTAGTCCAAAAATATATTATCCAAAAGATATTCAAATCATCAAAACGTCTAAGTTATGCAATCTCCTAGGTTCAAGTTTAATGTATATACAAATTGTTGTTGAATAAAGTTGCAGTTATAGCCTACACGTTTCTCAACTAAAGAAGTGTGTATCGTCTATACCAACTAACCCAACAAGTTGTGGAAGATACCATAAAATTAACAACAGAAGTTGGATGAATGGTTATGAAATAATTCAAGTATCGGCGACACTTAGAACAGGTCCGCGAATCGAGTCCAATTAACCATATTTTGAGCATTATCCTCCCCTGAACAAGGGATATTAACCGCTGTTCGAGGGAATCTTGTCGAAGTGAGTAAAGAACTTATGGGTGCACCCAAGTAAATAGGCAGAGATCTGTGCGCCGAGCTCATGAATATTTTGTATGCCCTGAAATTATTCTTTATTAGGGAGAGTTGCGAGCTGAATGAGTGTGGTCATGTGTAGAATATGACCATCGCCGCGATGTGGGGTATTTTTTCTTCCAACTATAAACATTTTAGACACTGTAGCTCCTAAAAGTGGCCCTATTTTGCCTAGTAGCGTAGGCTATGTGTCTTTGTTCCAAAATGGATGCTGGTCTGATTAGCAAGTTTAACTGTTGCAGGGGTAGTTTTGTTTCAAGTGGAAATTAGGGAATAAAAGTGACGGATTACCCCCATAAAATTGAACAGAATTGAAAAGATGAGACTTCAGTGAGTATTCTGGTTGTTGTCCTGAGAAGCTGAGAGACGTGTGAGTATTTTAAAATGATTTTTGAAAATTGCACATTTGGTATTGGTTCCTATGGGAGCCATATTTACTGGTGTGCAACCTTATAGGCACGCAGGAAACAGGTTGCTTATTTTCTTCAGGATATCGCTAATAACATACCAAGGTTGCTGTAAGTAATTTTGACAATTTATCTAGCTCGTAAAAGTGGCCATACACTCTAAAAACACTTCAGTCAAAAATAACTAGACAATTATAAGCATGATATTAGGGTCAGCTTGGTGCAACTGAAAATCAGTCAGTGCGCCTATGATTAGATTTTCCAATCAGGATGACTAGGATATGGAGCTAGCCTGATTTAGTGGCGTGCACCAAGTGGTCAATTGTAGTAAACAAAATTCTTAAAATTTTTGCGGGATTACCAAGGAAAAGTAGAACAGTTGAAGTTGTAAGTCCCGTAATGATGTTGAATGCCAAGCTGCTCGCAAAACACACGTAGAGGATCACATGTTCGTTCAGGCAACGCGGCAGTGTTACGCCCCCAATGAAGGTCCCTGTATGCAAATCCCACAATGGTTAAAGGCGGATTACATGATTGGAAAATGTCTAAAAACGGGAGCAACAGCATTACGTAGCTAAAGAATGATGTTGATAAACTGACATGTAGAAATTTCAGCCACACAGATGCAGTAATACTTCAAAACACCTGAAAAATCCATGCATGGTTTTTGTGTTGAGTTGAATGGTAAAAAAGTCTTTTGCAAAATACCTTTTTAGAAAACCACCTTTAGTTAATTTATCACACAAAATACCAATTTGGACTGAAATAAAATCATGTGGTGTTTGGTACTATTGTTATTAACACTTTTAGCAAGGTTTTTCTTGGCAACTCGTGAAAACAATGGGGTCACTGTTCTACACCTTTGAGTCAGAAACATATTTCTGGTTTAATATCTTCTCGAAAACAGACACCAAGTAATCATCTCATGATCCTTACCTAAACATAAAATAACTACCGATACTGCTGTATAAACTCCAAATGTGGCTGGCGACCAGCAGATAGGGGCGGCCATTAGATATAGAAGTAACACTCCCCCTGTTACCTGTAGAAAACAAATAGGCCACAGAAGGAGGATAAACAACTAAAGGCCTGTCCGCATTGGACTTTTTTTGGGGGAGGGGGGGGGGGGGGGGGTGGGGTGGGGGGAACTTACCGAGATGGGTAGTTTTCCCATTTTAAGTCCAATGCGGACAACCTAGGACATTTTCCGCTCAGTAACTTTTCTCGAGTTTAGCGGTTACTTTTCCTGGCCAGGAAATGCTGCCCAGGAAAATTTACCAGGGAACTTTACCCGAGACGAAAAGTCGAATGCGGACACAGCGAGTCGGTAAAAGCGCTCTGGAAGCGTTCGTCAGGGCCGTGAAGGTCAAACTGCGAAGGAACACTGTGCATGCTCTCCGACGGTCTCGGTAAAATTGTATAATCATCATTTTACCATCATTTTACCATCATTTTACCTTCATTTTACCATCATTTATCATTTTACCTTAATTTTACCTTAATTTTACCTTCATTTTACCAATATTGTACCATTTTTCATTGTTCATTTTACCATTTTCATTTTACGAAATAAAACTATCTATTATGATGGCTTTCAGAAGAATATTCAATTTATCTGGAAAAACCCTGTGTCAGGTCAAAAACATCATTAAGAATGTATTTTTACCATCGTCTCGGTAAAAGCAAGATGGCAGCTTTTCAATAGGGCAAAAAAACCCGAACTTCACGAAATGCCATCCAACTTCTTAAAATAATTTACATATGAAGAAAAAACGCATTGGGATTTCCCTCGGTTTCTAAGAAATGGGATGGTATTTTTAAACTTACCAGAACAATAAGCGTTGTGAAGAAAGAAATTACGTCCAGCAGCACAAGACGCGTACATCTTGCGTTTTCCTTGACTCGATACGCAGACGCAATGCGCGTTAGCATCTGAACAACAGTCTGGCTTTTTACTGTCATCGTACACGATAAAAAATAAATAAACATAAATAATATTTACTAAAATAAAACAGTGAAGTTAAAAACAGGAAGCTATGGTTGGCCCATTCTCTAGAACTATAGGGGGCGGGGGGTGGACATAGGCTTATAGGGCCTATTCCCCATATACGTAAGTGCGACTTAGCAATGGTCGTGCAGCAACTTTAACAGACGGACATTAAAACGTATGGCGCAATTTTCCCAATCCTCGCCAAGCTTTGTCTGATAGTTCTTGAGAACCTTATATACCTTTTAATATACGACAGCCGGAGGACGTGCAAAACAACCAATTGGACTCCAAGAAACCACACCAGAAAAATGCAGCCATACTGCTAAATCACGCTTCTATACCTAAGGGGCGATGTATCCCCATTAAAGGCACAGGATCGTCAATGCGCGCTTGAGGCCAAACTGGCTTGTGCCACGAAATACGCAGCTCCATGCCTTTGCTGTGGAACTGCGTATTGCGTGGCACGACATTGGCCACGCGCGCGCACGGCGCAGGCTCGGGGAGAAGCCTGGTCCTTGTGGGGTTTTAGAATTGACCACTTTTGGACACTAAAAACGATGGTTTTTCGACTTTATTTACCTATTTTGTTTAAACCCTCACGTTTAGCGGTTTCTAGAGACCCCCAATTTTGATTTGTGAACAGAAAATCTTGAATTTTCCTTAAATAATTTAGTGTTTTTGGTGCAAAAACTAAGGACTGTCGAGAACCCCCCAAGGACCCGAACCCCCCAAGGACCAAACCCCACAAGGACCAAATCCTCTAACTTCTTCATAGACTTGTGCACAACCCGTGTATACCCCAAGGACCAAAATATATAATCTGATCTCCCACTCTAGATTGAGTCACACATTGCAACTTACCCGTTGAATCGTCGGAGTGTTTGGTACGGGTCTCCATCAGGCATTTTGGTATGGCGATGTACATTAAGACTATGACTAGTAAGACACACAGGGCCGAATAAATTGGCGTAAAACCGAAGATCTCCACCACGTAACCTGCTGTAATTTGTATGGCTGCTACTCCGAGAGCAACCGTCGCGCCTAGGATTACAAACCGAAAGGTCCGTTTGCTCCTGGTGGTTACGTCGGCGATGTACGCGAACGCCAGCGGTCCCATCAAAATCTTATTCCCTGTCAGACCTTGGACTATTTCCCCGGCGAAAAGAACAGTTCGGGGTAGTTCGAGGAAGGACACGATTAGATACATGACGGTGTTGATCAGGACGCCGGCACAGCAGATAAAAAGTGGGATTTTGCGTCCGGAGGCGTCGCTCCAGGCGCAGACAAAAGGAGTTGTAAACGCTGCCAGACCGAAGGCGCAGATTTGAAGGTACATCACCCACAAGGCCGTCTCGGCTTGGATGTCCTGTTGCATCTGGTAGGCCGGATCGCTGGTATTGGTGGTGCAACTGTGGTTGACGTGAGTCTCGTTGAAGCCACGGGCTTTTGTGATCCTACTTTGGAGGTATTCATTGCTTAGAGTCTCGTTAAGCGTGATAATCGATAATGCGATGACAACCACCGGCTCGATGGTTACCCAGCGGCGGCTGGCCCGCTGCAGATCACCGCGGCCCTCGTCTTTCTTGCTCTGCAGCAAGAGAGGTTTCTTTTCGTAGGAACCTTTCATTTTGATCAGAGCGCAGCTAGGCCTGTCCTTTCGCAGAGCACCAACCGATAGAGTCTAAAACGATCATGTATGATTATGCCTACTAAGCCAACAGTGGTCAATAGCAATTGGTTGGTTTATACATTTTGCTGCTTTATCAAGTATCATTTACTGACCCGATCGGACAATGCGGATTAGACCTTTGGCCTTCCTCATTTATATGACAATGGCCGCGTTCTGATTATGACGAGAACGTAGAACAAATCGAAGGTTATCCCGTGTGCTTATCATTTTAGTTAAAGGTACATATCAGCCTACTGTTTACATAATTTAGTGATGTAGAGTCCTTGACAATAATTTGTTAATGGTCCTTGTGAAAAATGATCATCAAAATGTCCCGTAATTAACTACAAAAGCTTAACAATAATTTTTTGTAAATGGTCAATAGTCGAGTTATACGCTTTACCAGGGCCGTTCACTATTGCGCGAGTCTCACGACTTTGTCGGAAACGATTCGCTCTTCACTTGGCAGCTTTTGCTTTGGATATCTCTCATTTTCTGCTGAAGATTTTACTGGACAGCCCGGACCACCGAATGGGTTTTTCCGTTTTCTGTAGAGGAGCTGACATTGGTTTGTCTTCACGAACGTACACCTGTAGTTCAGCGTGGAGCCAGAGTAGCCATACAAAAACACCTAAGGGGCCGTCCATAAAGTACGTACGCATGAAATGCCAACTTTTTAGACCCACCCCTCGCCCCCTGTACGCATGTCGTACGCAGTTGCTCTAAACGCCCCCTCCACACCCCCCTCTGTACGCATACGCATTCCAAATACCTCAGCATTGGTATAATAAAGCATTGGTAGATGGTTAAGTACTACATGCATAGTGCTACACAATGTAGTACGATTTGCATGTCGCATCCAAAGTCTGAAATAAATGACAAAATGTATAAATTAAAATTACACATCAATTATCAGTAAATACAGATTTAATGAAAAAGAACCTAAATTGAGGAGTAAGAAAAATGTGTGGCCTATTAATATGTTTTGTACAAGGTCTGAAGCCATGGTCAACTTGTCCATCCTTTCCCGATTTACTAAAAGTTCCTTGTACAATATCGTTATAGACTCGATTTAGGGGCGCTCCTACTTCTAGTAGGGACGCTCCTACGTCATCTAGGGGCGCTCCTTGTACAATATCGTTATGAACTCGCTCTATATAGGGCGCTCCTACGTCCTGTAGGGGCGATCCTACTTCCTCTAGAATATAGGGACAGGTATTAGGGCGCTTCATGTTGATCTGTGATTGGTCGTCTTCGCGCGTGCGCATTGTGTTTTATATATTTAAAAATTGGCGAAGCCCTTTGCTAATAGGCAATGTACTTTATTTACATTTGGATATATCCAAATATATGTTCGACACGCACGGCCGGGTTACAAACGTCAATGCAAAATATGTGCACTTACTTTAAACAAATTAAAAATAATAATAACCACGTGACCGGGCATAATTCTGCCCGTCATGGCTGCCCTTTACCGATCCCTATATTTTCGCAATAAGCGATGGGATCGGAAACCAATCTATCCCGACTGATATTCAGTCGTTGTATGTGGAATATGTGGAGCGGGAACCAGTCTTCGCACTTGATGCAAGGGTTATCAACAGCGCCCTCAACGTCATGAGACCGCCACGTTTTTAAAAATGTGGACGAAAGATTTTTATGAAAAAGCGAAAGAAAAAGCAAAATATTGTGATTTTTTTCCGGACCTTGGTCTAGTTCTACTGCTTGACGACTGCATGTTAAATGGCAAAACAAGGTGAGAGTAAAGAATGGTTTTCATTGCAAACCGTTTGTGTCAATTTTAGGTTTGTAGTGTGGCCGACATGGACCCCCGACGAACGACTTGGCCGGCATGGCCGGAGTGTGGGAAGTCGAGTTGTCTCGACTATGCATGCCGCCGGACGAGCTAGCCATAAACCCTATTGTTGATCGGTTGTGCTGATGCATGCTGGGTAAAGAAAGGGAGCATATCGCGCGCGTACGCCACAGTACGGTATGCTGTTGCTCCCTTTGTCTACCCATAATGCTCTGCGCTATTTACGTATCGCGATCGATCAGCAATAGGGTCTATGCTAGCTATCCTAGATTTGCGCGCTTCGAGGAAAGATTTGAAAGTTTAGAGTAACTATAGAATACAGGGCCCACGCGACAGCACCTTTTCAAAGTTGAACGGAGACGATGTGATCGAAGAGACGGGCAGAGGGAGATAAGCGCCCTTTCACTTTGGTGTGCGAAAGTATCACTGACTTTGCCGTGACTTCGTTATAAAAAAATCTCCGAAGTACAAAGTGACCGAGGAGAGAACGTTGAAGACGCGGAGACGGGAGACGGAAGAGGAGCGCCCTCTTGTGGTCGGAAGCACAACTTTGCCGTGAATTATTTTACCGAATGCAAAAGTTAATAGTTCGTCGAGAATTAAAATAAAAGCGCCCTCTGCTGGACACTGAATTAAGTTGAAACGAAGAATGCCACGGTTTCTAGACTTTATTTACCTTTTTTATTCCGGGCAGCCGCTTCCGGGCAAGAGGGTCTCTGGAGAGGGTCTCTGGAGACGTGGCGACACGGAGACGGTTGCGAATGTATTTTGAGGGGGCGGGGTGCTGGACACCGAATTAAGTTGAAACGAAGAACGCCACGGTTTCCAGACTTTATTTACCTTTTTTAAAACATCCCTCTCGTGCTGTGATTATTCCGGGCAAGAGGGTCTCTGGAGACGCGGAGACGGTTGTGAATGTTTTGATTTTAAGGGGGAAGGGATAGTTGTACCGAAAGTTTACCATTCCATTTTCACCTCTAAAATGACTACTTCGAGTAGCGAGGCCGGCACTTTTTACATTTTTTTGGGTATTTTTTTGGTATACATTGAACAAAAATTTGAAGAAAATTACCTCCTGCGGGTCCCTGGACATGCTGGAATCAACAGATTATATAAGATACATGTATAGGCCTACTTCCCACTTGCACTTTTGTCACAAATGTTGCTTTTCTGTAGAAAAATCTAATTTTCTCCTTCAAAAATTGCCTTCAGTTAGTGCACAAGATAACCATTCACGCGCGTGCGCAGCGCCCTCTGTTGTCGCGCTTGCGCACAGACCGCTCGCTGCGTCATTTTGTGCAGTACTTTATGCAGTAATTTTATCATTTATTTATCTCAGAAATGCAACATTTGCAACAGAAATGCAAGTGGGAAGTATATCTTAGAATCTGTTGATTCCAGGAGGTAATTTCATTCAAATCTTAGTTCAATGTATACGAAGAAAATATCGGAATTAGCTCAATAGCTCAAAATATGGTCGGGTTACAAAACATTTAAGTTTTAAAAGTGTGTTTTTCCATCTGTCATTTGTTTGGGTTTAATTTGTGTACATGTTTTTGACAAAAATCTGACATTGGCAATATTTGGAAAGACTAAGCATCATTAAACCTGTAAAAGTAGGTTTCAGCAACAATTTGTCAATTTATGTATCGTTACATCATGTAAGAAAAAATAGGCAAACTAAGCATCAAAATTCTGCTTAAATGGCCTGTGACATGCTAAACAACTTTGTGCCTAAGCTTTGCTTCATAATGACGGATTACTTGTTCAGCAAGACATACTATTGTTCGTTTAGATGTAAAATCAATAAAAGGTGGCCTTTCTCAACTTTGAAGATTTCATTGCAATAAATCACAGACAGAGAGCGCTGTTTTGAGTGCATCACATAAGGAAGACAGAAGGGAAAAGTTAAGAAAAAACATAAGACTTCAAGTTGGACTTGTGGCAAATTGCTGCAGTTTCTACCACAGTTTTGTCATGGCTTACAGCAGGCAACATGTAAAACAAACTCAAACAGCCATGGATTACAAAAGTTTCAGGAAAATTGAGAAAAAAGTGGAATCTTTTGTGCACAGTTGAATGTGATTTTCCTGTGTTTGCCTCTTGTGACATCGTGACCTTGGTCATGAATATGCATATTTTCATTAGCATAAAAACTAAAAACCTTTGTTTTAACCCCCAAAGCAAGCTCCAAATAGGATTTTTATGACTTTAACTGAGTAGAGTGGTTTTAAAGCATAGATTTCGTGGATACAAATCCTAAATAGGGCCCTCTAATGTCGCTGCAAATAAAGCATCTTGTCACACTAAATGTTGAATTACCTTTTAAAAACAATTATCTGAAGGTCTTTATTTGTGTAGTCAAATATTAAGATCAAGTATGCACTTTCTGATTTGTAATAAATAATTTTAGTGACAAATTAATGACTAATTAAACTTGGCCTGAACAGATTGGAATTATCCCAAAACAATATTTATCGTTTTACTAGCCTAACTTGGAACAATGAAATGTCAATGTACCAACATCAGTGTTCGACTTAGACGGGTGCACGCATGCACTGGTGCATGTACTTTTTTACCTGTGCATGTAAGGATTTGTATTTACGTGCACACCGTGCACGTACTTTTTTTAGGCCCAATTACGTACCTGGTATATTTCCCCACGTTGAACCAGCCATAGACCAACTTGTCACAACGCACGCACCGTACCTGTACCGTACACGCAACGCACGATCAGACGATCGATCGATCAACCAGCGCTATCACGGTACATATTGCCAAGACTGTACCGCTGTGTGCGTAGACGTGAGTGTGGCCGTTTTCTAAACACTTCCTTCGTCTATATGTTCAGGGTACATGCAATTCACCATCCAAGCAATACAGCGCGTGAGCACGTAGCATAAAAACGACTGGAAAAACACTAGGGGGTATCGCAATTGAGCAATTGGGTATACCCCTCTTGGCCACCGCTGTATGTTGTGCATGTACACATACAAACACGTGCATGACTAGTGTGTGTAGCGATCGCAGATGATCATTTCCAATGCACTTTATTCAGATCATTCAGACACTTTCGTGCGATATTGTGAATCATCCGATAGCATACCTAGAAAATCGGAACAATCGAAACGGTCGACTTGACCTGACTCCCCCGCGCCGCATGTATTGTGTACATACAAACAGGTGCAGTACATGGATATCTGTGGTGCAGTACTTATAGTTATAGGTCAACTCGAACGTTGCAAGTTTCACTACAGTCCGATTTTGTTTTTTACTCGGCAATGTTGGCAGGTATGCGATAGTGACTTCTAAAACCAGGTAAATGTAAGGGTATCAAACTTTTGAAGTTTTATTATATATCCTTGATGAAATAAACAATAGGGACTGTACAAGTACAACAAATGCATTTTATTGAACAAAACAAAACAACACCATTATTAAACAGCGAATACATAAATAACACTCTTTTTTTTATGAGATGTGTGCACAATTTTTTCGTGCATGTAAAAGTTGCTCTGTGCATGTAACTTTTTTAGTCTACATGCACCAGTGCATGTAATTATTTTTTTCTAAGTCGAACCCTGACCAACATACATTACTGGTATTCCAAAATTTCAAAAACATACTCGGACGTCACTATTTTTTTTACTCAAAATGACATATTAAAGGGGCTATGTCACGGTTTGCGCATGCGCCAAATTCTTTCATATTTTGACATACGTGCGGGCTCAGATGAATGTAGTGCAATTTCGTTACACAACGCCATTGGTGCATGTGCTATAGTTGTGTACATCGTGTACTTAGCACGTGCCGCATGGGCAGTGTGTTCGTTCATGAGTGTTTACAATACGCAGAATTCAGCTACATTGTGCATCGTGTGCGCGCTCTTGTTCGATTTGGCATCGCGCGCGCGACCACGCGCGATAAATGTTTGGAAAAACAAAATCGTACACCGGTGGCGGCCACTGTGTCTTTCCAAGGACAGAAGGTATATGCTGTAAAATTGCTGTCAGGACCAAATAAGCATGTCAGTTTTGATGGAAAACAAGGTTAAATAAATTGCTGTATCCAACCATGTCATTCATATCATTCGATGCCGTTTCTGTCATGTGTTGTTGAGTTTTTTGATGGGATGAAAAAACTCTCTTTTTAACGACGGCCGCACACACGGTGATGTTGATGTTTGGCGGCAATTAAAAATACGGCAAACAGTGCGATTCCAAGTAAAAAGTAATGCATCAGGACATCCTGGACGTCGAAAAGTACACCGCTGCCAAAATTACTAAAGAATTATAAGGGATGGCAAAGATTGAATAGGATATGCGAAACCTGGCGACAAAACTTGAAAAAGTTAGCCACACTTTTTCAAGTTTTGCTGCGCATGCGCAAACCGTGACATAGCCCCTTTAAGCCTCAATAAGCAAGTGCAAATGTAATGGAATTGGGGCCGAGTCGGTCAGGGGCCGAGTTTGTACACAAGGCAATTGGGGCCGAGTTTGTACACAAGGCAATTGGGGCCGAGTCAGCCTGGGGCCGAGTTTGTTCCAAAACTTCAAAAACTGAAACAATAAAGTAAAGTAATTGAAGAAAGAAAACATTAGGCCAATGAAATTAGATTACTAGTTTCTCGTCAATCATTTATCAAATTTTGGTGAGATGTTTTTTTTTCATTATAGACATACTCAGACCTGCTCAGACGTCACTATTTTTTCCTTAAAATGACTTATTAAGCCTCAATATGCAAGTGCAAATGTAATGAAAAAAGAAAATTGAGGGGAAAAAATATGAAGATTTTACCAAGAAAAACAAAAATTCTTCTGAGTTGTCCCATAGGTTTAGTGCAGGAGGGCTTTTGTGACGTCCGACTTGTAAATTCTCTCCCATATCCCCCATAGGTCAAAGCGTTTTTGACCAATAATTTTAAATTAAGTTTTGAATTTTTGTAGTTAAATTTAGAATAATACCATTGAGAGGAAGTAACGATACAGTAAGGACATATGTTTTTGGATATTTCCCCCTTTCTAAAGCCTAGCGTACATCGACCTTGCAACTGGAAGCAACTAGTGGCAACTGGTGTTTCCCGCAACTGGGAGCAACTGGGAGCAACTGGGAGCAACTGATCAGTTGCTCAAAAAGGTCGATGTACATGCACTATGAGCAAAAACATGTACATGTTCATTGTAACCCCATTGTTAGTAACAATGGTGTGTGCCCAATTTCCATTGTTAGATGTTCATAGTGATGTACGCTCACTTGCAACTACCGGCAACTGAAAAAAATCCCAGTTGCCGCGAGTTGCTCATGTTCTACTTTCTGGCAACTAGTTGTACCCAGTTGCGGTCAGTTGCGTCGATGTACGCATACTTGCAACTAGTTGCTGCCAGTTGCAAGGGCAATGCACTCTGCGCTTTACCGAGTTGCTGTGTCGATGTGCGCGCTCTGGATATAGCTGGATGCTCCCAGTTGCCGCTACATAGTTGCGCAACTAATCAGTTTCTGTAGATGTGCATCGACAGCAACTGATCAGTTGAGTTGCTTCCAGTTGCAATGTCGATGTATGCTAGGCGCAACTTTCCACACACGTAAACCATTGAAATTGACAGGCAGACAAAAAGATTACGATGATTTGAGATGATGCACATGACGCGTGTATGTGGAATATGTAGACCAGGAACTAGTCTACACGTTTGAGAAATATATGCATTTAGCGCATGCACCGTTCGAGGAAAAGCGTCTTGCATACATATATCATTACATCGCACATGAAATTTTAGGATATGGCCTGTTGGCCAAGTTTGCCTCAGAAAGTGTATATCTTGAAGGGGCATGAGGCCATTGGCCTCGGTGGCCTTGGTTAATGTCAAAGCCTGGATTGGTTGCATTTCTGTCACAGTTGCTAATTTTTGTTCCTTATGTATTCACAGATTGGAGATGGAGCCCACAGACTGGAGCTTGATATTACACACTACAAAAATGGACGTGTTGCCATGGATACTGAAAACACAGGAGAGGTGAGTTTTTGTCCATCATTCCAATTTTATTACAGTAGAAATTCGCTATAATAAACACCATAAAGAACATTCTGCTACAGTGAAAATTGCTCAAGGCTTCCAACTATTAAATATCTATTTGTTCGCATCAAACGCCACCAAAACAAACCGTCATGGTTCAGATACGATGCCTGTTTATGGTGACTTTCCACTGTCGTAAAACTTGTCTAGCTTCCGCTTATAGGCATGCATGGGTAGGGCTTTGTCAAAGATGATATACACATGTAGCAGCAAAATTGCAAGATAGCCCACCTAGAGAAATCAATTGAATAAAGTGAAGTACCGGTATGTAAAGGCACCATTTTAGTAAGCAAACTAGACGTGTCTTGTGTCTGTTTGACATGCCTCTCGTGGTGTAATCTGCGTTGTGGCGAATAGTTACAGCAGAATCCGCACTTGAGATGAGAAAAAAAATTGTAAAGGCCTTATCGGAATTTGAACCCCAGACCTTTGACTCACCGGGCAGGAGTTCTACCAGCTGAGCTATAAGGCACAGTGGTATACTCCCTCAGGTTTTCCCTATGAACCCAAAGTTTTCTCGCGGTGTTGCATGGTAGCACAGCTGAGCAAAATAACGAACAAAATATCAGGTATGGTGCCTAATCACCATTGAAATAAAACAACCAAACTTGGGATGAGAGAAAAGTCAGCATCCGCGAGAGGCATGTCAAACAGACATGAGGCGTGTCTAGTTTGCTTACTAAAATGGCACCTTGAATTTCTACAAGGCTCAGGGTAGAGTAGTCTATCTTGCCCTATGGCGCTATATCTTAGGGTTTAAAATTCTGGACTAGTTTCATTTTTGGGAGTCACACAATGTCTTTAGTCGCCTGGGGCTGGTGCAAGTTTCTGCCACATTTAGGGTGGATTCACACTGCTTTTTCATGCATAATTTTGATTCGTGTCGCTTTGAGAAACAGCACTTTGGGGGGAGTTTGGAGTAAAATGACGCACAATCACAAAAACATTTTCTGTCTGAGTTCATTTTGTGGTTTTCTCGATCCTAATTCCCTCCACATCGCTTTTTCTCAAATTGATGCACATCGAAAAATTTATGCTTAAAAAGGCTTAGTGTGAATCGACCCTCGGAAATAAATTACTGGCATGCCCCATGCATGACATGTTGGTGTCTTATCTCTGATTAAAATCTTCTGTCAAATTCAATTAATTTTTACAAAAAATGCTCAATGGTACCCGGTATTTGGCATTTCAATTTGATAGTTTGTTAGTTTTAAATTTTTGTATTAAAATTTATGCAAATAATTTACATGTTACTGCATCTTTATTAATACACATCTTGAAGTAGTATTCTTGGCTTAATCAAAATTATGCAAATCTGCTGCTTATTTACATGTCACTGCAGCATGCTAAATGCACTCTTTTGCCCTTGCTCATGTTTATTCATGAATGGTGTTCCCCTGAAGCTGAGTTCCAGTTTGGTTTTTTAGGAGTCACCTAATGGCCATGGTTTCATCATGATGTTACCCAGAATGCCCCAATACACTGATTGCTCCAACACATGTTTTCCCCTCTTGCCCTTGCTCATGTTTATTCATGAATGGTGTGCCCCTGAAGCTGAGTTCCAGTTTCATTTTTTAGAAGTCACTTAATGGCCATGGTTTCATCATGATGCTACCCAGAATGCCCCAATATACTGATTGCTCCAACACACATGTTCCCCCAGCACCCCCTCCCCCTCTTGCCCTTGCTCATGTTTATTCATGAATGGTGTTCCCCTGAAGCTGAGTTCCAGTTTGGTTTTTTAGAAGTCACATAATGCCCATGGTTTCATCATGATGTTACCCAGAATGCCCCAATACACTGATTGCTCCAACACACATTTTCCTGTTCTGTACTTGCTCATGTTTATTCATGAATGGTGTCCCCCTGAAGCTGAGTTCCAGTTTGGTTTTTTAGAAGTCACATAATGGCCATGGTTTCATCGTGATGCTACCCAGAATGCCCCAATACACTGATTGCTCCAACACACATGTTTATTCATGAATGGTGTCCCCCTGAAGCCGAGTTCCAGTTTGGTTTTTTAGAAGTCACATAATGCCCATGGTTTCATCACGATGCTACCCAGAATGCCCCAACACTTGCTCATGTTTATTCATGAATGGTGTTTCCCTGAAGCTGAGTTCCAGTTTGGTTTTTTAGAAGTCACATAATGGCCATGGTTTCATCATGATGTTACCCAGAATGCCCCAACACTTGCTCATGTTTATTCATACATGGTGTCCCCCTGAAGCTGAGTTCCAGTTTGGTTTTTTAGAAGTCACATAATGGCCATGGTTTCATCATGATGTTACCCAGAATGCCCCAACACTTGCTCATGTTTATTCATGCATGGTGTCCCCCTGAAGCTTAGTTCCAGTTTGGTTTTTTAGAAGTCACATAATGGCCATGGTTTCATCATGATTCTACCCAGAATGCCCCAACACATTGAATTAAATGAGTTAATACTGACATCTGGGTGTACTATCCTTACCTAAATCTTAATCAAAAACATTGCTCATTTACATACATCATACATGTATTACTGCAACATGCTAATTTTCCCTCTTTTGCACTTATAAATAAGAAAGACATTTTAAATCCCAATTTTTTCTGATACCTGATAATACAAGGTTTCTGTTATAATAAGGTAAATCTGCATTTTATATGCCTCTGGTATAGAAAGATATCAAGCTACAACATTTTTCAAATGCACTTGAAATATTTTTTTTAAATACCAACTTTCGATTTAAAATTGATTTATTTTTCTTTTATTCTACACTACACACAAAATTATAAAACAAATCAATCAATTTCAAACAATGAAAAAATAAAAAATAAATTTCAGTTGAGAAAAAAAATTGAAATCATCAAGTAGCCATTTTCAAATGTACGTACTATTTTAATACTGGCCAGCCGCAATTTGCAAAGGCATAATTTAATTGTTCTAGATAAAAGTCTTCCACTACGGCAATATGGCATGCCACTCACAGTGGCTTGAGAAATGTTTACTTCCAGCCAGAAAGCTGAAAATTTGTTTGATCGATCATGTCTTTGTTACTGTATTATTAGCATTGTGTGCTATGTCATTGGAAAGCCTGTTCATTTCTCTAACAATATGTCCCATTTGTTCCGAGCATCGTGAGGAAAAATTGTCAATATGTTTTTCTTATTCTCTGTTACTGATAGAAAGTTGGTTGTTCTATTCAACACATGAATTGGCACATTCTGTTAATTTAAACCCACCCACATTCACAACAGAGTTGTTGAGCCTTCAAACAAGCGACTGTTACAAATGTGGTGTCATTGTGAAAGACAATGAATGAGCTTTCCATTGATAAGCAACATGATACGAACAGGTCACAAATAATTGAGATATATGTGATTGAAAACAAATGTCAAAACCTTTAAAAGGAGTAAACTTTACATACTCATGCATTTCATTTGATTTCCTTTTAACAGGACAAGTTTGTGAAGCTCCCTTGTGTTGCTGCCCATGCTTGGCCTCACCTAGACTATTGGACTCCACGTACGTGTCTCTCTCCTGTTGGAATTCATTTGTCATCATGAGCAGCTTTCAGGTATTGTAATGATCAGCTTGTTACTACTTCTCTAAATTAGGAACAGCTTGTTCTTTCCCAAGAACTATGTCAACAATTCGCGCTTGGGTGGGACTCGAACCCACAACCTTCTGCATTCTAGAGCAGTTGCCCTAACTACTCGACCTCTTAGTATGCTGGTGTCAAAGGGCCTGTTTGATTCTTGCAACATTTGGTATCACATGTACAAGTAATCCCTTGACCTTTTCCGACAATTTAAAACAGCGATTAAAAACTTTAAAATGTGCTTGGGTGGGACTCGAACCCATATCCTACATTCTACAACAGTTGACTACTCAGTGCGCTGGTTCAAATCATGGAGTAGTTGGGCCTGGAACCTAGAGCAGTTGTCTCAATCATTCGACCACTCAGTGTGCTGGTCTCAAAGAGCCAGTTGGCAGCACAATTAATCCCTTGCCCTTTTCTGATGCAATTTATCACCACTTTATGCTCAGAGCTTTCCCAAGAACTCTGTTAAACATGTGCTTGGGTTGGACTCGAACCCACAACAATCTGCATTCTAGAGCAGTTGTCTTAACCACTCAGTGCGCTGGTGCCAAAGGGCCAGTTTGAATCATAGAGCAGTTGGTATCACAACTGCCCTTTACTGATGTAATTTATAAGAACTGTTAAAAACATAAAAATGTGCTTGGGTGGGACTTGAACCTAGAGCAGTTGTCTCAAACCATTCAACTACTCAGTGTGCTGGAGCCAAAGGGTCTGTTCGAATCGTGGAACAGTTGGTATCACAACTAATCCCTTGCCCATTTCTGACGATATTTATCAATACTGTGTGCTCAATGATTTCCCAAGAACTATGTTAAAACCTTGTGCTTGGGTGGGACTCGAACCCACAGCCTTCTGTATTCTAGAGCATATGTTTTAAGCTTCTGGAACAGGGGGCATTTTTGTGAAGCACGTTTTTGTAATTTTTTCAATTACTAAAACACTTTTGGGCCAATTCTGCTCAAACTCCACATAATTTTCAGGCCTGTTGTCTGTTTGTTCTTGGATGCCGATTTGGCACCGTCATATTTTGTTAGATGATAGCATTGCTGCGGCTGTACTACGTGTAAAAAAAATGTCCTACTTTTGATTTTAAATAACTTTGTCATTTTCCAACAAATTTCACATCATGCAAACAAGGCTTGACAAATTATATTAAACGAGAGGGTGAGATTTTATAGCCTTACGAAAAAAAGGTCAATTTCAGAATTCACCACTTCGACTTGGCCTCCTCTAATGTCGATACACCGCTGGAGACGGTGGTGGAATGTGTATGCTGGAGCCCAAAAGCAATGAAGGATCACCCCTAATGTTATTGCAAACCAACTTGATCGTTTCGCACAACCTAACAAGAGGTGCAAAAGGACCTCGGACATAGACAATGGAGGATGCAAAGTCGAAAGTGGCAAATTCTGAAATTTAGGTGGTTTTTTTGTGTGGCTTTTAAATCTCACCCTCTTGTCCAAAACTGATGAAACTCACTCAATAAAATTTGTCAGGCCATGTTTACATGATGTGAAAATGTGGTTTAAATCCGTTGGAAAATGAAAAAGTAATTTAAGATCAAAAGTAGGATATGTTTTTTTGACACGTAGTAGCAGTGTGGATGAACTAGCTAAATTAAACCATCTTTTGTTTGGATCAATACTGCTTTCATAAAATTCATTTGAGTGCATTCATAGCTCCACACATTTCCCACTGGAAAATGGAGATTCATTTTTGTTTACTTTTTAGTGTCGGATATTTTGTTTCAAGTCTTAGTACTGTAACGAGTTAACTTATAGATTTTCTTTCCCTTTCTTTCAGTCTGCACCACGCATCATCTTGAGATTCGCTGGGAGAAGAAATCTGGCCAGTGTTGACCTAAAGTATAGGTAAGTCACAGTCCATTGTTCTGTTCATCTTTGCTGCAAATCCATACCGATGAAGGTTCGTCTTCACCAGCCCCATCAACTCTGATTGGGATGTAGCCTGCAGTTTTTACAGTGACTACACTTTGGAGAAGATTCCACGACACATTCAAATATTTGCGGAAATGCTTCTCATCTTGTGTTTTACTTGCTCCACACTTCACGTTAATTTTTCCAAAAGCATCGTTTATAAACTCCATCATGCGTGAGGCAATCCACCATTTTAAACAAAACGAATGTGAATCTTTATTTGTCAGCAACCTAACGTGTCTTCATATTTCCAGCCAAACTGAAAAATAGTCAATTTATTTATGAATTCAGAAACTATCCACATTTTAATTTCCTCTAAACTTGCAGCGTTATATTTTCTTCATTTGCGACAGGTGACTACTAAGATGTGTGTGCCAAGTGATGTCGACCAGGAGCTGAATATTTTCAAGATCTGTTTTGGCAGACCTCACCAAGATTGACCCATGGTAAGTCCTAATACACTATCATATCTCCAATCTTTGAAAAAAAATGACGCAGTTTACATCATGGAAATCATTTACCTCCCTCGGTGTAAGAAAAACTGACCTGGTTTTATTATTTTAAAGTTTGGTTGAACTCTATATCTGACCACTTGTTTCAAAACACATTTTTTACTTGTCAAATCTGGAATTCATTCCACAATGTTACATTTGGGTTGTTTAAAATTTGTTTATTTTTTCCCCTCCACAGACACATGTTGAAAGAGTCAAGTCAACTGAACCTTCTGCTCAACCTACCATAGTCTGAATGTAATGGTCACTTCTCAAAAAATGACTAACAGTTTGTAAACAAACTAAATCCAACAGTCAGTTTCCAAGTAATTAAAACTTAAGCACACAACTCTTCAAAGTCATAAAAATGACTATCAGTTTGTAAACAAACTAGAAGCTGTCCTAAACTTGTTTAAGTATCTCTCTCTAATAAAATGACTAACAGTTTGTAAACAAACTAAATCCAACAGTCAGTTTCCAAGTAATTAAAACTTAAGCACACAACTCTTCAAAGTCATAAAAATGACTATCAGTTTGTAAACAAACTAAAGGCTGTCCTAAACCAGTATCTCTCGCCAATAAAATGACTAACAGTTTGTAAACATTGACTTGTACTTAATATTCTTGTCTTCATTTAGCAACAACCAATTGTATTTATTGCTCTTGTAGTATTGTCAATGTTAAATGTAGTGATTTGTTTGTAAACAATCTTATTTATATAGCATTACATTTCAAAAGTAACTTCCAAAGTCATAATAAGTCAGTGACAACAAAAGTTTCAATTGTAAACAAGTCTCATTTTATTCTGTACTCTCAATACACCAAGTAATATATACAAGCAAAATGTTCATTAAACTAATTTTATGCAAGTGCCAAATTGCTATTGTCTTTACAGATAGGTTATGAGCCCTCAGCAGAAATTAAACACAGAAAATCGAACAAGGGGGTTACCCCCCCTGTCCGATTTTCTCATGTTTTGAAGTGGAGGTTTCCCTCCTGTACAAAGAAATAAAAAATTAAACATCCACTGTAAAACAAGAAAATATATTAAACAATGTTTGTAACTTGGTAAATCAGAAATAAGTCACAGATTGTCAATAAATACATGACAATAAAATGGACTTTCTCAGGTTTTCTGTCTACATACCAAATCGAACAGAGGTTACCCCTTGTCCGATTTTCTCATGTATTGAGGTTTCCTTTCTGTACAAAGAAATACAAGTCAAATAATTTGTCAAACAAGAAAATATAATTACAATATAAACAATAACTGCAATCTCAAGAAAATATATTCATCATCAAAACACAACATTGGTAAATCAGAATTAAGTCACAGAGTGTCATTAAATAAACTCAAAAAAAGTTCGGAAAGTCAAGTTTGACTGACGATTTCTCTCTTGTTACTAAATCATTTCCCTTGAATGTTGTATCATTGGAAAGCCCTGTTTATTCCTCTTTACAGTGATGTGTCATTTGTTATGATTTATCAATTGTGATGTGCAGTATAGCGGAATACAGGGGTGGGTGAAATGTCACAAAATTCACTGCTATTGTCGTGCATTCCCATTTTGTGACGTTTCACTTTGCCCCCGTATACAGCTGTGCTGCACATTTGCTTAATCATAACAAATGACACATCATCGTAAAGAGGAATAACGGGGCTTTCCAATGATACCAAATTCAAGGGAAATGATTTAGTAACAAGAGAGAAATCGTCAGTCAAACTTGACTTTCCGAACTTTTTTTGAGGAGTTTACATGATGATAAGCTGAAAATTGACTTTCAAGTTTTTCGTCTACATACCCAATTGACACAAAACGGCATGGCGATCTATTCTCGGGGCACAAACAAATTTAAAAACTAACGCGTATTCCGTCTGGGAGTGCTTGCGGTCTATGGAGCTGCCGTTTCTGAAAAGGAAAATAACAAAAAATTAATTTCAGCACATTTTACAATGGCTTACGTTTCACACTTGAAATTGATTAATTTCAGTTACATTACTTATTGCATTTGCTAAATACAAAAAAAATTGCGTTTTAGCTGGAAATCATGCATAGGTATTTCCACAGTAAAGCGGGCATTTTGGCAACACGGACCATATTTTCGAGGAAATATCTTTGTCTGGTCTCAAAATAAAAGAAATAAGTTTAATTTGTTCTGAAGAGATAACTTCTGAATTTCTTCTGAAGAGATAAATAGTGTGACAACATGCCTTTCTAAAAACCTTGTGTACAAATTTCCAATAGGCCATCCTGGTTATTAGAAATTTGTACACTGGGGTTTTTATTGGTAACCCTTTTGGGGCCTAAGTTATCTCTTTAGAACAACTGAAACTTATTTCTTTTATTTTGAGACCAGACAAAGGTATTTTCTGGAAAATATGGTCTGTGTTGCCAAAATGCCCACTTTACCGTGGCAAGACTCATTTACAAGTACCTTTCAAAATAATACATTTAAACATGTTTAGTTTTCGTAATCACAACACTGATTCAACTAAATGTCAGGTTTGCAGATATTAAACTAATGTTTTGACGGGAACATTTCCACATGCTTGTTTAGTTTTACTTGGAGTGTAAAACGTTCCAGCCACATTATCTATTAAAGGCCCATTGTATCATTTGCAATGACCCAATTTTGTTTTTCATGAGTTGACAAGAAAAACCTTACTCAAAGTGTTAATAGCTAGCAAACACTACATGAATTTATTTACGTCCAAAATGGTATTTCATGCTGAAAATTGACAAGCG
This sequence comes from Henricia sp. BOLD:AAB3569, assembly GCA_037783545.1. Taxonomy (NCBI): domain Eukaryota; kingdom Metazoa; phylum Echinodermata; class Asteroidea; order Spinulosida; family Echinasteridae; genus Henricia; species Henricia sp. BOLD:AAB3569. The sequence continues at coordinate 514,939 of JBBELK010000158.1, read as the reverse complement.
AAGGTGGTTTTGTAAAAAAGTCCCGTGCACGGGACTTTTTTTACTATTCACTTGTACACAAAATCCATATATATATTTTCAAGGTTTTTGATGCATCTAAGTAGCTAAAATCTCTTCAGGTTAGTTTACTAACATTCTTTCTTAGATATGTTACTCTTATTCCACGAATCTGTAAAACGTTTTATCTTGCAAAGGTATTGGTTATTATCCAGTAAGAATTATTAAGAATTGTTTTCTTATAAAATGACTGAGTACAGATTTAACAAAAAAACATAAATTTAGGAGTGGTCAAAATTTAGGGAAATAATTGAAAAGTTGATCATGGCTTTAGACCTTGTGTACATTCATGAGACAGGCTGAACAAATTAGAAGTGTTTCCTCACAAAATCTTAAATTTTTCTTACTCAAAATTGTGAGTTTTTATCAAATATGCTCTTACCGATGAGACGTTTTTAAAGAAAAAAATTCTGATCAACTCCAACCAATTTTGGAATTTGTTTAAAGCCATTCTCATGTTTTGTACACAAATTATTAAACCAAGGTCAAGTACTCAATTCCTTCCCAGGCCATTTCAGTACGTTCTTTCTTGTTATGCAAGGGCACAAACTGCATGTTACACATTTCATTTTCAACAAAACAAAAAGGTCAATTCATGTGCCAGGGATTGCATTTGAGACTGATTAGTTCTAAACGTAGGTTCAAATTGTACTACATGTGCCCTTGAGCAATACACTTTGCTTCTCTCCACCCAGGAGTAAATTGGTACCTATTCTTGGGTTTCACTTGGCTTGACAACGGTTGCTATCCGCCATTACTGTGTCCATACTATGGCACCCTAAAGCGAATAATAATTCAACACTGATAATTAAATGTTGACGCATATTTTTGCAAATGTTGCTCAAGAAAAAAAAGGTTTTCATGACTTTTAAATGTTGATAGACTGTTTGAAACTGGCATATCGTGCTTTTGTTGGCAAGTTTTAAAAAATGTTGAGACTTGTTTTTCAGGGTTGATGGCAAAATTATCAGTATTTCAGCTTTGGCGTGCCATAGTATGGACACAGTAATGGCGGATATGATAGTAGTTGATGGCACGTACGCCAAAGCAGAAATAATTCAACACTGATAATTTTGCCATCAACCCTGAAAAACAAGTCTCAACATTTTTTAAAACTTGCCAACAAAAGCACAGTATGCCGGTTTCAAACAGTCTATCAACATTTAAAAGTCATGCCAACCTTTTTTTTCTTGCGCAACATTTGCGAAAACATGCGTCAACATTAAATTATCAGTGTTTAATTATTTTTCAAGAAAGTGAAACCCAAGAATTCATGTAGCCTTTTCGCAAATTGATATGCACAGATTTATGATGATGATATTTGGATAAAATACAATGAAATTTGTCCTTTAGCATAGTGCGGGTAATTTGCAGAATGAGTTAAGTTTCATGGCTGAGCAGTTTGGGTCATTCACTCACAAACTTCCGGTGTAAACACCCGAAGGTTGTGGTTTTCAGACAACTTGAGGTACTTGTGCCCTTGAGCAAGGCACTTTACCCCAATTGCTCCATCCTGTGGATGGGATGTAAAGCCCTAGGCCCAGTGTTGTGTAATGCACCTTAAAGATACTGGAAGAGAAGGGGAATTTTCCCAGTGTCTCTGGCTTAGCTGCCACTCGCCGACCTATATCGAGGTGGTTCGTGACACATTGAGATGTCAAGAGACATGAAATGCGCTATTATTAAAGGGTCCATAGGGAGTATACCAACTGTGCCTTATAGCTCAGCTGGTAGAGCGTCTGCCTAGTGAGTCAGAGGTCTCGGGTTTGAATCCCGATAAGGCCCTTGCGATTTATCTCTTTATATCCCAAGTTTAAAGGATACGTACCAGAAATTTGTCAGTAAATTTATTTTTGTACACTGATTTTGCCACTGATTTCTCAAGCAATGAAATTGCAAAAAGGCCAATAATTTAGTTATTTTCCTAAATAATCTATACATTTATCAAAAATATAGGTCTCCCAAAAAAAAGCTGTTTATGTATGGATTTTCATTTTCAAGCCAAGTTTTTAATGTCACTGGCCACATATTCCAATTTCGTTTTAGTTTTACTTTTTGCCACAATATTTAAATCTGGAGGTCAGTTCTTTCCTTTAAAATATACATGCACAGAGCCAATTTTAGTATGAAATTTTGATATCCAAACAGTCAAGTGTCATGTACTCAATACCTTGGTTAATTCTAAAGGTTGTAGATGTGCCTTTGGGCAAGGCATTTTACCATAAATTGCCTCTCCATACAGAAAAATAGGTACCTACTTTGGTAGTGAATGTATAAAACTCCAGTAGGCCTACTTACTATGGTTATCATTTACATCAAACTAAGAATTGCCAAGATAAATAAATGACTCATTTTCATGGTAAAATTGGCTCCAAGCACAAACAATACACATTTAGAGAATGTTCCAATAGAGAATGATACTTACTTCATTTAAACTGGACCCTTGGCTGGTGATCAAAACCTGAGGAGAAAAGACAAAGTATTGCTGTTAATAAAATAAATAAAAGGTTCCCGAAACCTTCTACCATGATCATTAAAAATGGCCTCATTTTGTTGAATTATTGTTTTGTGGTAATTTAATTGTTCCTATGTGGATTAAATGAGAGAATTCTACACATTTATCTACAAATTGAAATAATCCACGTGTTTTGAGGGAAAATGACACTTTTACACTCCAAAATTCATGTTTCAGAAAGAATTATAAACTCGGACGTCACTATTTTGTTCTTAAAATGACTTATTAAGCATCAATAAGTGCAAATTTAATGGGGGAATTTTTTTTTTTACCGTGAATAACTTATAATTTTTCTGAGTTGTCCCATGCAGGAGGGGCTTATGTGAACGTCCGACTTGTAAATTCTTTCCAAATATTTTAACCAATCAAAAATTTACCTGTTCAAAAAAGCCGCCGTTATCCAGGACAGGACTCCAGTCTGAAAGAGAAAACAACAGTTACATTAGAAAGATGGTTACTCGGCCCCCTCCAAGGAATAAAAAAACAAGCTCCGCTTCAAATTCACAAATTTTCAATCAACCCACACACGTCTGAAATCCCGAATCCCCAGAAGTAAGTAAAAGGCACAGAAAAACTTCAATCTTTATAAGTCTCTCATAGCATGAAAACACAGGATAAAACTGTTACAATCGTCGAATTTTACGTACCTAAAAATATCCCACCAGCGTAGCAAGGGCGTCCCGTATCACCAGCATCCTGACCGCCGGCCGTCGGCAGTTCGTCTGTTGCAAAATCTGCCTGCTGATTCCACGGTTCACTGCTTCGCCCGGAATGCTGTGGTTACGTAACCGAAGAATGGACACGCGGGCTTGGGAGTGTCGACTCCAGCATTTTCGGAGTCGACTCCGATTCAAAAAAGGAATCGCGATTCCACTCAGGAATCGATTCCTTAAAACGTCCATGAAAATGCCAGCCTGCACTGTCACACACGTTCCCAACAATGTAAACATTATCAGAAGCCGAGTACTCTTGCAGAAGCCAGGTATTTTGGCTTCGGAATTGGTAATTTCTCGACTCGGCAAGCTATCACTGAGAATCGAATCTAGATAAAAGGAATCGATTCCTTAAAAATGTCTCGACTCGGCAAGCTATCACTGAGAATCGAATCTAGATAACGGGAATCGATTCCTTAAAAATCTGGAATCGCCCAAGCAGACGCCCGTATTATCTGAGATGTCACCTGCGACCCACCATTGTCCCTCCGCCACCCAACCACCTGTTTTAATTGTATTAAAACATCTTAGGAATTTCTTAGCGGACCCGCAGGTCGCAAACAAAGGTTCGAGTCTGCCAGCTCTCATCATTATGTAATGACATAATAGGAATGGAATGACATGCAAAGTAGTAAACACAATGCAGCATTGCCCCATGAATCTTAAAGGAGTGTGACCAGATCACTTTTTTTTACCCATAACTCCCCGGGACTTACCTTATGGGTCATGAGATTTTTATATCATAACATCCGTTCTGATTACGAAACTGAAACTCCCGCGCTTCTAGGCCGCATATTTCCGAGGATATCGTCGAAAATCCACCGATTATTTGTAAACTGAAAGCCGACTAGATAGTTTTGTTCAATTTTTTACTGGAAATTGCGAATGTTTCGGGTTTTTGGGACATGGGAGGTGTGTATGGGAGTTACTTGATAATATTGGTAAGTTACATCGAAAACTATTTTCCAGAAACTCTGGTCACGCTCCTTTAAAGATTACTTTCAGATGGGAGACGGGGGAGGGGTAAAAAATAGGTTCGGGCGGGCTGAATTTTTGTTAATGATAATTATCAGAATCCGAGTCTTAATTATATTTTTTTGACCAAAAGGTTTATCATTCAGATTTTCTTCAAAATTGCAGGAAATGTCGCTGAGAACCCATAGATGATATTCCTTAAATTTGACCTTGATGACATGAGCGCATAAAATATGAAATTTTGAATTTTTCCATTTTTCTTAGAAATTACCTCCGGAAAATGCCAAAATAGGTTCAAAATGGGCTAAAATCTGGTTGCTTTATGGCACGATTCTATTCTACGGTGAACTCGGTATCAGTGATTCTGTACTTCACACCTACCACGTGCACCACTCAGCAACAACAATTTAGTCTGGCCAAGTGTATACTAACTTGTGTTTATGGGAAACACGCTAAAGGCTAATTTGAAAGCCACTTCATCGACATTTCGCAAATACAACATGACACGTGACAGGGTAGTTTTAATTAGGAAACGTGAAAACCTTTTATTGCAATTTTTGTTCGTAACTGGTAAAGTAGAACACGGGAAAACATTTCATTCGAAGAGTCACGGAAAAATCCTCAAAATTACAGTTTTTAGAGCATTATGCTTACTATTTATGCAAATTTTATAGGAAAAGTTAAATATAATTAAGCTGCTTATCATATCAGAGCCGGAAACGTCGCAACTAAAATTGTAGGCCTGTGACCGAATATGAAAATAATTTGACTTCAGTGGACGAGAAAGCATGCCTAAAATTCCACGTAATTATTCTTAGGTATTTGAGATTTATAAGGTAGATTATTTTTACATTTTTTTAGTGATTCATAAATCCCATAGACGGTTTACGAATTCCTATTGGCTGAGAGTACCTCACGTGGGTGGTGTTGTACGATAAAGGCCCGGCTGGTTTTCAGCGGGCATGGAAAGCGAGGACAAAATGGCTAAGTTTAGTGTCGAGGAGTTTTACTGATTTGCACAAAAAAGACATTTATATATAGGATTAATGGTACGGTTTGCCGGTCTCAAACAGTACGTTTAAAACCGGCTTTAGGCTTGGATGCTGATAATGGCCCGCCGCCACATTACATGCATTGCCCGTAGATGTACAAATACTGATAGAGCATGGATATAGAAACATGTTTTTGACGTAACAAAGGATTCAACCAATCTGGTTCGTAAGTGCTGCATCACACACACGCGCAGCGCGTGTATCTCTGACTTCGCCAACGCTCATTGGCTAAATGAAAGTTTGTTATAATCCCAGTTCCATAATGCTCCAATGCGTTTACGCACAGAGTGGGCGTGGCTAATATTGTGCGTGACCTATAAAAGCATTCATTGGTTAAACCGGTCATGACGTCAGATACGGCCACACGAATAGAAGCCCTTGTTTGACATTTCCCCAACTTCGAAAGAATCGCATTCACGAAAACAAATATTCTAAGCATACAACAGAAAGTGGGCCCACGGAAAATCGAATAGAAAAATTATCAAATTTTACACACCACGGCAGAGAATTTGAAAAGACAAAGCCACGGATTAATTACAAAATTTGAAGATCGAGCTACTTTTGAAAACGTCATGGCTACATTAACTAGATAGGGTAGTACATGTAATCACAAAAAGAGGAATTTTTCTAAAGAATTGGTAAATATTTTAAGATCAAGCAATTACTTATATTAATATCTGAACATATTTACAATAAATGCTCTTGGAATTCACGAACCCACTGCATAGGGCAATTAACATTTTGCCAAAATATGTTGACAATTATTTGTTTCGTTAAAGGAGTGTGTCCAAATCACATTTTTGACACCCCCTTTTTCCCATGGGAGTTGAGATTTTGATACCATATATTTTTCTCATTACCATTCTGAAATTTCGCGCTCTAAATCCGTATATTTTGAACGTTACAGTTTTGTCAACTAATTTATCCATTCCATAAAGCAGTGCAGTGATCACACCAACCTTTTTGCTTCCACATCCAAATTGGGGATTGCAAATTTCCTGTTTTCTTCCCATGGATAGTATTTTGAGGAGGTATTTTATGATTGTTTGGTTGGAACAAAATCCATTTTTTTGGTGAAAAATCTAGACACGCTCCTTTAAAATAGGCAGCGAAATTAATGTCGAAAATTCTGTCGTCAGAAAAAAAATATCATCCATCACTCATATTTTCTAAGTCAAGTCACAAAATATAGGACAAATGTCGACACATTTTACTTAGAAAACACTTTCTATATAATGCCCTAAAACAGGTTTGTGCAGAGGTTTTGAATAACTACATGTAGTAGGCAATTCCAAAACCACATTTTAAAAAAATGATAAAACACTGAAATCAGGAATTTGTACATTTTTAAATTTTAAGGGGATAAATATATTTTTAAAAACCAACTCTACGAAAATATGAAACTTAAATATCCGAACAGAAACTTTACAATGTTTAGACATTTTACGGAAGAGGTATCATTGAAATAAGTTAAAGATATCTTATGTACAAATACATTACATCTGAAATAAATAGTTATATAAATAAGCGAAAATAGGCTTCCCTAGTTTTAATACTATACTTGTGCTTAAAATTACTAGACGAACAAGAACTTATAAATACCCTAAAATCTCTTTTGGAACTTAAACTATCTTAAGACACCTGGGGTCGATTTCACAAAGACGTACGACGTGTCGTAAGTACCAAATCCATCGCAACTCGCCGAACTGTGATGGATGTGGTACTTGTGATGGATGTGGTACTTGTGACAGTGGTACTTGCGACAAGTCCTTGTGAAATTGATCCCAGTACTGCTAGTTATTTTTTGGATAATTACTTAGTGTAACTGCCACAGATAGAAGATGTTAACAGACTGACATTTTTAAGGCGAAATTTTAATGTAGTACTAATTTTAGCTTTACTGTATTTAAGTCTGTTGCAAGTTTGTCGCAGTTCGTTGCAAGTCCGTCGCAAGTCTGTCACACATCGTTCTTCGCCCAGTTTTCGAACAAAATGGCGGTGCCCATATTACAAAGCATCGCTGCAATTGCCATTCTAATTGTGAATTTTATGTCCGCTTTTCAGTGGGTCGTACTTCTTGTTCTTTGTGTACCAATAACGTACGATCCGAGTCAGGGTTGTATAGTCAAGTTCACCACAAGTCCTCACAAGCCTTATTCACAAGTCCACCACAAGTCCCTGGGTCTTAATTCAAGTCACAAGCTATTCAAATAAACTCCAAAAAACCGACAAAGGCATTTTTTTGTGCGTGTTCATCCTTTGCTTCTTGTTACTGGACTTGTCAAGGACTTGTAATTTTATCGGCTCTGGACTTGTGAAAGACTTGTTGCGGTTTCTGCGCTTTGCTGCGGGTGCTCATCTCCCGACTCCTTGGCTTTTGAGCCTGCATTTTTTTAAAAGGCTACCCGGCGATAGAGCCGACTACTGCTCGGGTCTGCAGTTTCCTTCCCCAGTGCAAGCACCAGGTACCCATTTTACCCCTGGGTGGAAAGACAAAGTACCTTGCTAAAGGGTACACGCACCATGGATGGGCCGGACCGGGATTCGAACCCACTACCTTTAGAACTAACCCAGGTTTTGAATATACGATCCACTAGACCGCTCCGCCATGTGATGGACTCGACTATACAACCCTGGTACGACTTGCACTTGTTTAACACAATTTCTAGTTTTTTTGGTATACTTCTTTATTAAAAGAAGCTTTGCATGTTAAACTGTATTAAAAACGTCGTGAATTTTTTTGCGGCTTAGAAATGTCAATTTACAAAGTTCAAATAGTGAAGATTTTTAAGATTTGAAGAATGCATAGAAGCTCACACTAAAAAGCAGCGACAAGATTATGTTTCAAATTTGTAATGATGACATATGCATGTGTGCGAATATTACGGACCAAACATACCCTTTAAAAATTGTGAAATTGTTTTTAGGGCCACGCATGCATGGCCAAATGCTGTGGTACTGGAAATACACTATAAAAACTGCCTACAGGGCAGTTACAAAAGCAAAGTGGTAATTCCACACAAAACGTCATTCCACTAACGGAAATTTATTTTGTTAAATATTTTGTGTGTGAATTTTTCTATTAAAACAAAAAAGTAGTACAATCGTAAATTAATATAGTACATTAACGCAGAAATACTGGGAGTCTGTAATCTGATTGGTTGCAAAGTACTGTACAAGTGCATGGAAACCTAAAGAGAAAAAAATTTACTATTGAGAATTTCAAAAAAATAAAAACATAGAAAATAAATTTAAAAAACCCCCCAGTACATTAGTATCTCTGGACGAACATTTTGACAAAAATAACAGTATCAAAAATGGCAATTGGATGTTTTTAAAGCCATTTTCAAACTTGTATATTCAGCTTCAGGCTCAGTTTTTGCGATTTTCCGTTTTCCCCTGGTGTAGTTTCTACTTGCTTAACAGCCTGTTCCCGAGCTCGGGGTCAAACAACGAGTTCGGGATCAGCTCCGGATCACAAACCTAGATGTAAACACTCTCGGGACCAATTAAATTGGCCCGGATCAGACCACGAAATTTTTGTCTCGCTTCAACAGAGGGTCGAACCCTGAACTCAGGATCAGTTTGCGGTTAGATAAGCAATTAATCTTTACCATCTTTACCGCATCCGCTCCACAGCCGTTGCAGGGGGGAAAACCCGCGAAATTCAAGCAGCCTTGTATGCACACTGTACGCACACAAAGAGCATGACCTTTGACTGCAACTTCTGGCACCGTGCTCGAGATCAACTACAGAATGTAAATGCGATACTCTGAATAATTGCGGTTAACACTGACGTATTCTTATTAGGGGGATCAATCTTGATCCTGAGCTCGGGACCATGTAACACGCTTAACAGGGGTGAACATTCAAGTTGGTGTTGAAAAGCAAACGTTTTTTAGCTGTATTAATGGGACGCGCACCAAGCCTGAGCCAGAGATGAAAACAGCCTAAAACAGCCTCGCCATGATACACTACTCACAATAAGTTAGGGATATTGGTGTGGTTCAATTTTGGATTTTTATTTTTTGAAATGACTATTTTCACCTATATTCCTGTGACAAGGTGTGTTTGTCATGCAGATACAATTGTCTAATCATATACAAAATCATTCAAGCGGAATGCATACCCTCAATAAAATATCTGTGTACACCCCACAATATCCCTAACTTTTTCGTTATTGGACAGATAGTTTTAATGACGTAATACTACCTGAATACATGTAGTTTTTCAATCTGGGCGCAACGTTTAAACCACGGTTTGCTTCGGTGGGAAGTGGTCCTGCGCATTGACGCTGGCCGCGTACTGACCGTACAGAGCGTGCCCGATGCGTCGGATGTTGGCTTCAACGTCAGGAAACTGCTCCAGTACCGCTTTCAGATCGCCGACCGACAGGGCGTGGAGATCGACGTGTGTGCGGGCGCGGACCGACGTGCGCCGTGGCACATCGTATAAGAGGTTAATGTCGTCAAAGAATTCGCCAGCTCCTAGGACGCGCTCTACCTGCGACTGGTGATTTTCGTCCATTAACTCCACCTGCGAGTACAAAGGTTTTAATGTTTGTGTTAACGACGGCTCTGGCTATTTCATGGAGACTGTAACTATAAGCACTGTTAAACGTTTGCTAGCTTCAGAGGCAAAATTCGCTAAACACTAGTGACGCAACAATGCCCATTTCCAAGCACACGCATGCTTAAGTACGCCACGACCATGCTTAAGTACGCCACGAGCAGGAATGTTAGCACAATTTTTCTGCTACAGTAAACACACATTTTTAGCTAACGTTGCAACGCCATGAAATTGGCCCCGTGTTAATACTTCACTCGTAAGTGAATACCAGGGGCGGATCCAGGGGGAGCGTGGGGTGTGCACGCCACCCCCTTTTCAAACAAATTTTAAAAATCCACTTTAAATATTGCCCCAGATCGCACCACAGAGCATCTAGAATCTATCTAGAAGCCGCCGGGCTTCGCGCTCGCTATTTCATTGTAATCAGCATTTCATGCTTAAAAATGTCACGCTCCCCCTCTTTTCGAAATCCTGGATCTGCCCCTGAATACGAACGCATATTTGAAGTTTTCGCACTGCAAAATTGCAGAAAGTTGAACTAATTTTAACTTGCGTGAATGCATCAGTGTGAAATGTTTGAAGTCAAATTTACGGGCTGTGTTCCACTTACATAAACATTGCCATCGTTCGTCACTGGTTACAGTGCTTTTGTGCTCACGTCTCTGGAAGGCCGGGTACCTGTTGTTGGCAAACGTTGCAAACGTTTCCAATGTTCGCGTGTTTGGAACGCCACCCAAGCATTGTTCACATTTCACGGTACTGACAAAATAATGTTGAGGAGGGGGTGTGGTCTTGAAAAATACTACGTTCTGTAAAACCGTGAAAATTTTGACAACTTTGGACGGCTCCTAGATTTCATGGTATCCTTACCGTTCCTCGATGGATGAAATACATCTCATCGCCCATGTCTCCCTGACGAATGATGTAATCATTGGGCATGAAGAGTACAGGGCGCAGCATGAGAGACAGCGAACGGAAGAAACTAGGCTCGGCGTCCTCAAACAGGGGCACCTTGGAAGAAGAAATATACACTGTTAAATTGAGTAAGTAAGTTTGTTTTTATTAGTGTTGGGAGAAACGAATTATCTCGAAATCCAAATACTCTGAAGACTCTTGAAAACCGAAAATCCGAATAATTAATTTTGCAAATCTTATCCTTTGTGAGCGAGTGCAAAAACAACAAATGAATGCACCTGTTGCACCGACACATGTAGACTTTGCCAGAAGCTTGGATCGAACCAAGAACGGAACTCGACCCGCAAAAGCAGAGTAAGCTTGCACCGTTTTTATAATCTTTCTCTTGAATGACAGTTGGGTTCGGCAAGCACAGAGAAATCCGGCACCTTTAGATTTTGTTTAATAATAGCGCCAGGGTTGTAATGAGTCTCCCTCTGCTCGAGTCCCAAGTCAAGTCAAGTCAAACTGCCCTCGAGTCCCAAGTCAAGTCAAGTCAAACTGCCTTCGAGTCCCAAGTCAAGTCAAGTTAAACTGCCCTCGAGTCCCAAGTCAAGTCAAGTCAAACTGCCTTCGAGTCCCAAGTCAAGTCAAGTCAAACTGCCTTCGAGTCCCAAGTCAAGTCAAGTCAAGTCAAGTCAAACTGCCTTCGTGTCCCAAGTCAAGTCAAGTCAAACTGCCTTCGAGTCCCAAGTCAAGTCAAACTCACGTTGCTTTGGCCAAGGTTTATTTAGTGCTGAAATACAATTCGGTCCCCAAAATAAAAAAAGGAGAATGCATAAAAGATGTATTTATTTTCGGCAGACTCAAGTCAAAAAGTCTGAGTCAAATCAAGTCATTCGAGGTCGGAGTCTGAGTCAAATCAAGTCATTCGAGGTCGGAGTCTCAAGTCAAGTCATTTGAGGTTCAAGTCAAGTCAAGTCATTTGAGGTTCAAGTCTCAAGTCAAGTCATTTGAGGTTCAAGTCTCAAGTCAAGTCATTTGAGGTTCGAGTCCCAAGTCGGAGTCATTTGAGGTTCAAGTCTCAAGTCAAGTCATTTGAGGTTCGAGTCCCAAGTCGGAGTCATTTGCGGTTTGAGTCTCAAGTCAAGTCATTTGAGGTTTGAGTCTCAAGTCCGAGTCATTACCCCTGTTGTATTCATGGCTTAATTTCATACTTTTTTTCATCAATTTAATTTTGTAATTACGCGGTTCGGTTTCAGATGAGATAGTAAAATCAAAATTAAATATTGAAAATTCGGTTTTATAAGTTCCAACCGGTTTTTCCCCTCTTTTGTTGACATTATTTACATATGTTCGTTTTTTGTCTTTTTTGGGGGGGGAAAGGGGGAGGATTTTCGCACTTGGTACAGTTCTATAGTATGCCACTGTGTGTCAACAAAAACCCAGACAATGTTTCGGGCCAATGTTCGGGAGCATAACTGCCATACAAGGTGTGTTAGGTGAAAAAGTATGCTTAATAGACAAAATATTACTCGGCCGGGGTCAGAGGTGAAGCTTCCTATATAGGCACCTCACAAAATGATCATTATACCTTCATGAGATTATCCCCGTAAACTGCGAGCCCAATCTCAGTCTGTAGGCAAAAGGGGGCATCCTTGAACAATGTGTGTTGATCAATGCCCCTGAAAAGAAAAAAAAGACTCCGTGAACAAATAACAATACTTGTTAATAAGCGGTTTTGGCATTTCAATTTTTTCTGTAAACATCAGTTTGCGCAGATTCTTGTTCGGGAAGAACACGCTATTTATTGTGCACGAAGTAAATAAACTCTTTCACTACGGCGCGCCGCTCACAGCAGCTCGAGAAATGTCTACTTCAGGCCGGTAAGCCGTTTAGACATTTACAAATGGTGGCCTTCAATTAATTACGTCACAGACCTTGAAAAGTTCCGTAGTGAAAGAGTTAAAGGGTACTGTAATCAAACTTCAGAGTTTTTTTTTTCCTGCGTACATTTTTATTTTTTACTACTCTTCAACGGCACTGAATTTGAAACCAATGACATACTCTAACCTCCCAAAAACGTTTTCTTTATATTTATGTTTAAGTTAATATCACTGCTGCCATAACTTTTTGCATGTAATTTGCCGACAAGTACTTCCCACCTAATGTGCGCATATGCAGTGGAAATACCGAACCCGCTTATTGTGTATATTAAAGGCAGTATATACATGATTGGTATCTCGAAAATCAGAAATGTTCACAGATTACGCCTAACTTACACAATATAAACATGATGACCGTAGAAAACTTCCCCTGAAATGGTTTTGTCTAAAGTGCTATAGTCTTTGAGAAATGAGTAAAACAATTAGTTTTCGTCTCATGAGACGAAAATTCAATTCGCCCCAAAACCATTTCGCCCAAGTGCCATTTCGCCCCAAAACCACTTCGTGCACAGGCCGTGGTTCAGGGCGAAATGGTTCGGGACGAAGTGGTTTTTGGGCAAAATGACTGCAAACCCTTTTTTTACTGTTTTCTCAAAAGTTAGACGAAGTACGGAGCTGGTTTTTGCTCAGGTTGGTTTTAATCATGCATATCTTCAATCACACAGGGGGATAAAACTATTTGTAACAATTTACCAATCATGTATACTATCTTTAAATGTCAAAACCTAATTTTAAAATACCAATCATTGATAAAAATTCATTGTATACGAGGTATTTTTCAAATTATAGTCACGGTTCTTTATTCAGATGATAGTGCAAACTACTGCAGCCCTTCAATAATAATCTTGAAAAAGTAGGCCTGCCATTTCCCCTTGGCTTGCAGTTTAGGGACAATAGCAGAACTACTGTCTCAAGATCACCTCGGGACAACATTCAATACTTGTATATTATTTTTACTTACTTATTGCGCATCCACAGATAGTCAAAGTAACTGACAACACGATTCCTTAACTTGCTGTTCAGTCTCATATCTTTCATTTGGACCTGCAGAATGAAAATTTTCGCTGCGAATAAGCTTTTTTTGCAAAACATTGTGTGCAGATCACATTTTCACTTTTAAAAGATACCAACTAGAGCACTCTTTCTTGACGAGCAGCATTTGCCTATAACATTTTTCCTAACTGGCCAACAGGGCCAGTTGGCTGAAGTCTTCACTAGCCCGTCAGCATTTCAAGTGGCCTGGTTCAAATTTCTGGTTGTTCTTTTTACACACAGTCGACTTTTAAAGGCACAGGCTCGTCAGCATGCGCGCCCGCCAAATTCGTGCTCGAAACACGCAGCTCCATGCCTTTGCTATGGAGCTGCGTATTGCGTGGCACACATTTGGCGGGCGCGCATTGCTGACGAGCCTGTGCCTTTAATGTTTGCAATAACCACATTTGAGTGAACAAATTTGGTAGTCATTAAATTTTCCCTAGTACAAGTTTTATTTCAACTGGACAGCCGGACCATTTGGGGAGGCTTTCTAACTGGCCCGAAATTATTTTAACTGTCATTTGGCCAACGGACCCGTGCTAATTCGAACGCTGACGAGTAAAGGCCCATCTACGCGATCCAACAAGGTCCAACATCTGTCTGACAATGTCGGCTGGCCGACCGAAAGTTGGATGGTGTAGACGCCACTCCAGACAACATCCAACATGTTGGGAATGTTGGAACATGTTCCTATCGCCCGACTTTTTTCAAGAAGCTTGTTGGAGGAAACGGGCCAATAGCAGAGAAGAACACCTGTCACGTGAGATCGTTGATCACAGTGCGTCAAAAACAACGCTTGCTAGGCGCACAACGCGCTTGTGCAACCAGCCCGCGCGTTTGTGTCCAACATAGCCCAAACTTTCTCCAACTGCAGTCGAGATTTGTTGGGTCGTGTGGACGAGCGCATCCAACAACGTCCAATAAGTTTCAACTTCATGTTGGACCTTGTTGGCCAACAAATGTTGGATCGTGTAGACGGGCCTTAAGGGGTTTCCCCAGTGTCTCTGGCCGTCAGCTGCCAATGGCACCACCCACCTATGTATCTTGATGTTTAGGCAGAAGACACTTAGCTTCATATGTACTGCGTATGTGAGCATATTCCAACAGAATGCATGCTATAGAAATGCAATAATTATTTATATATTATAAAACTTCATTACCTTGACGGCCGACAGTCTCTGTTCATAGGCAACTCTACCGGATTCCTCGTTGGCAAGCGTTGATGCGATATTACCCAGGATTGAACCAAAAAGCAACTGGCCAATCACCATGACCAGACTCGCGGCAACTATACAAACCACAGAATAATAGCCAATTACTATAAGCAATAGATTACTAACACCGTGTTTACACTCGAATCGGCAAAGGTGGATACAGATCCAGCATTTTTATTGCGACCACAAAACTGAACATTTGCCGCGTTTACACTACACCCCAAATCGCTTCAACTCGCTTCAGAAACCGCAAAAGTCACCACTAAATGTAACTGCAGCGCATGCGTGAGCTGTTAGGTGTTGCTGCACTAGTGCCAGATTGGTCAATTAAATCTACTACACTGCGGGCACTGCCCCAAGGACACTCAAATTGCCGAATCTGTATTCGGGTAGCGTTTTCACTACAAGCGACCGCGGGGTTCAACCCTACCCCAAAGGTGACTTGAAAAAGGCGAATCAGACCCGGGTCTGATCCGCCTTTTTAAATTCACCTTTTGCGTTTACACTTAGTGCCTACCCGGCTTCAACTCCCCTTTTTGGAAATTGCGGAGTTCGATTCGGCAAAGGCGAATCGAGTGTAAACGGGGTGTCAATGGATTTATTCCGCACACTTATCTAGGGTATTCCCGAACAAGACGTCTACACTATCATTACCCCTGATCATAGGGCTCCATTAAATCACTCCATATACCATCTCAGCTACCCGGGGAGTATACAGCCCTTCAATGGCTAATCAAACACATCAACATTCACCACCCTCTCAGGTACACATTTTTACTCCTGGGTGGAGAGAAGCAATGCATGGCAAAGAACATTGCTCAAGGGTACACGCACTATGGATGAGCCGGACCGGGATTCGAACCCACTACCTTTAGAACTGACCCAGGGTTTGAATATGATCCACTAGACCGCTCCGCCACAGCACTCTAAAAATTGTCACGGTGTCATGGATAAAACAGATAATCAACTTAGCACAGGTGAAGGAAATGGTCAATTTACAGGGGAGGATCCAGGGGGGAGGGGGGGGGGGGGGGGGGGGGGGGGGGAGGGGGGGGGGGGGGGGGGGGGGGGGGGGGGGGGGGGGGGGGCGCACCCACCCCCCTTTTCCAAAAAAACAAAAAAAAACACTTTTTCTGCTTAAAGTGGTTAAATATTGCCTCAGATCACACCACAGAGCATCTAGAATCCATCTAGAAGCCGTCATTCATTGTCATCAGCATTTCATGCTTAAAAATTTCACGCTCCCCCCTTTCAAAATCCTGGATCCGCCCCTGATTTATGCACGCATTTCATCCTCGCGTAGTCAACAAATTTGTTCAACTTTTAAACATTTTAAAATAAAAATACAAAGTCAATTAACACATATAAGTCTGTCGGCGTTACGAAAATGCAAACTGGAGCCCGCACATGTATACCGTTCATCAATATAACACGTTTTTTAACTCACTCATTTCGATGACGGTGTAAGCATGGAAATCCCCATAGCCCGTCGACGTCAGCGTGGCAACACACCAATAGAAGCTGTCCCCATATTTGTAGGTCCAGTGGTCTCTGTCACCCAGTTTATATTCTGTGATTAGTATAATATAAAACAAATAAAAAATAATTGAGTGAGTTAAGTCCCGTTCATACAGTCAAATGCGAAGTTTGTGCCGCAAATTTGCAGAAAGTTTAATTAGTTTCAACTTGCACGACTCGTCGCATTTTTCCCACACTGACGAACAGGCACTTTTTGACAAATTTCGGGTTCTTGGGGTGCCCTCTTTCATTTTTGAACATTTCAAACCAAAATATCGTCTGGATTTTGAGTTATGAAACATCTGAAAATGGCGAAAAACCCCATTTCACTTAATTTGTTTTTCCCATACTGACGAACATGATTTTTTGGTTGGTGACCGTTCACTGCTTCTGCGTATTACAACAGAGCGCGCTGGTACCGGGTACCAACCAATATCGCGCAAAGCTGAACGCTGTTTTCACGTAAGAAAAATCAATAAAGAAATATATGGAATTTTACAAAATGTTAGTTTGTGGATATGGTAGTAAATTACCTAAGTGTTCATCAGTATAAAGATAAGTCTCGTCCGCAGCCCCGATGAAGTAATAACCGCTAATTTGGAGGACCGCCGCTCAAACACACACTAAACATATGGACGAACAACTACCAAGATCTGTTTTTAGTTTTTCTCATAGTGACGAACCCGAAAGTGCATAGCGTTACGGGTGGCGAACAGCACGCGCATCGAAATTTGTTTTTTGTCATACCGACGAACACGTTCACAGCTTTATAATTGCTCAGAGATTAATCAAATAAATTGAAAATACGTAATTAATTAAAGTTTAGACATTAGCCATGTTCGTCAGTATAGTAAAAACACGACGGAATGTTTGCAGCGAAATGTTGTACGTCAATTTTACGTCAGATTCACGTTAAAGGTACACATACACCGGCCTACTGTTTACATGATTTAGTGATGTAGCAGCATTGACAATACTTTTTTGATGGTCATTGTGAAACAAAATCATCAAAATATCCCGTAATTTACTAAAGAAGTGCAAAATTAACAAAAACGGTCAAAAGACGGGTTATACGCTTTACCAGCCGTTGCAACTACGCGCGAGCCTCACGACTTTGTCACAAACGATTCGCTCTTCTCCTGCTCAGGATATCTCAAATTTTCTGCTCACGATTTCACTGGACAGCCAGGACGACCGAATAGGAATTTCCGTTTTCTTTTGAGGAGTTGGCATCATGTTTTTTCTTCACGAACGTACACCGAAGCAACACGCCCGGCCGTGTGTGCCGTATTTGCCGTGCTGCGCGGTGCAAATATCCTACACTCCACCGTAGTTTGCCATACTAGCACAGGCTCGCTGAGTCCCATTCTCCGGACTCTCGAAACAAACATTTATGTTCGAATTTTCATACTTATGTTCAACTTTGTTTCATACCTGTATAAATAGTCTCTCTTTTGTCAATTACTTATAAATATTGGGGAAAAATCAGACAGTTAAACTTTATTCTGCTAGCGAGATTACAACAAAAATTTAAACTTGCCTTGTGCCTTAACCCAAGATCCTATATTGTCTTTGCCGAATGGAGAACCCAAGACGTACCAGATGCACGCAAAGAAGTGGATAATGATCAGTAGCTCGCCGAAGAACTTGGTCAATCGCACAAACAGAACACTGCAAACAAAATGCAATGGGTGTATTTAAATGACTCATGTGGCTTTGGACAAAAAATAATGAATCTCTTAATATTTGTAAATTAATCCATGTTTTGAAAATAATAATAAAGCACCCATGTGGGTCATTCCATAAATACAGGACCCAGTGTCCCCCTTTACGTTGTGACACTTCCGGAGTTGATTTTTATACATACCGGGCTTCAGAGAACGGTTACCCTCAGCATATGAACAATAATATGGCCTCGTAAATCGAACATAGGCCTATAAAAGATTGACTTGTCGGCTCAGAAAAGATCGTGAATTTTTACATTTTGATTGCTTATTTTTGATTATATACCCCACTTCATCAATTGGAATGCAAGATATTATTTAGAGATACGCGTTTTGGGCCATCTGAGTTTACAAAAACCTGCGTAAACAAAATAATCCAAGAATTTCGCTCGCGACGTGCGTTAAAGAGATAGGGTCTTGTGCCCGGAAATAACAGTGGTCTCGCGCGGTCTCGTACGTTCGCGAGGTCAACTTACATAGTCTATTGGTAACCCTCTCTAAATTGATAAGTTTCTTTTGACTTTCAGTATATTTTGCCTGTCTCAAAAGGGGAACGTTTTGACTGTAAACAGCAAAGGAGTGTGTCCAGATCACATTTCTGAACCCCCCATTTTCCCCCATGGGTGTTGAGATTTTGATACCATATCATTTGTCATATTTTACTCATTACCATTCTGAAATGTTGCGCTCTCAATCCGTGTTTTCAAGGATATCATCAAAAAACCACCGATGTTTTGTAAACTAATTTATCTGGTTCTATAAAACAGTGCAGTGATTACACCAACCTTTTTAATTCCAGATCCAAATTGGAGATTGCAAATTTCCTGTTTTCTTCCCATGGATAGTATTTTAAATGATTGTAAGGTTAGAACGAAATTTTCTGGAAAAATCTGAACACACTTCTTTAAAGTGCATCCGTAATGTATTTTGGCCCTGTCTTCAGGGGTGCACCCAAGTAAATAGGCAGAGATCAATTTCTTCTTTATTAGGGAGAGTTGCGAGCTGAACGAGTGTGGTCTTGTGTAGAATATGACTATCGTCGCGATGTGGGGTATTTTTTCTTCCAACTATAAACATTTTAGACACTGTAGCTCCTAAAAGTGGCCCTATTTTGCCCAGTACCGTATGTGCCTTTGTTCCAAAATGGACGCTGGTCTGTTTAGCAATTTTCACTGTTGCAGGGATAGTTTTGTTTCAAGTGGAAATTAGGGAATAAAAGTGACGGATTACCCCCATACAATTGAACAGAATTGAAAAGATAAGAAATCAGTGAGTATTCTGGTTGTTGTCCTGAGAAGCTGAGAGAGTTGTGAGTATTTTTAAATGATTTTTGAAAATTGGGCATTTAGCATTGGTTCCTATGGGAGCCCTATTTACTGGTGTGCAACCTTAGAGGGAAACTAGTAGAATTTGAAAATTGTTGCCGTAAAATAAACTTAAGAAAAATTAAAACAAATTAAAACAAAACAGACTGTTCAAAATTCATACTTGATGTTGAGTCCTTTCTCCCAGGCATCAAAGAACTGGCTGACGCGGACAAGTCGCAGAAGATGGATCATCCTGAGAATAGTCAACGCCGGGAAGCGCTTGGAACCATCATCATAGGTGAAGCACAGAGCGAAGATGTCGAGAGGTAGGGTGGCCACCAGGTCCAGGGGGAACCCGCTCAGTTTCTTCAAGTATCTCATGTAAACCTTGTTGAAGTCCTTCTCCAGCTCTCCGTACTCATCGGCACAGCTCACGTGGAACTTGATGTAAATCTGAAATAGGTTAATCGATGTTATAGGGCGTGTTTGTTTCGGACGGATCCAGATTCAGATCCGCGCAGATCCTGACTGAGATCTGTGATCTGTGGAATCCTTCTCGAGAGAAGGTTCAGCGCTAGATCCAAAATGGCGACGTAAACATCGTGGAGATTTTGTGTGAGTAAAACCGTGTCGTTTCAGTTTTCAGAGGTAACACACGATACAAACTAATTTAGAATGCTTGTTTATTTACGACGAATGTCGTTGGAGAAATTTGGTATAGGAATTTGACAAATTTGGTAAATAAATTGCGTGATTTGAGATCCGAGTTGAGAGCGGTTTCGTTTGTTTCTGCGCGGTAAAACAGATCGGGATCTGGATTCGGATCTGTCATGAAACAAACACGAATTACGACATTTTACTGTTGTATTACTATCCCAAATTTATTGTAATCGTAACACAATCGGTCAACGACGAGAATTCCTATCGTTCGATTGTAATCGTATTACAATCCGATTATAATAAGTTTGTCGTGTGACCCCGGTCGTCGTTAGAAATAGTCCTGTGTGACCCAAGTCAAGACCATTTGCATCCATTATATACTGCCTCAACACCTGCGCAATTGCATAAAGTTTCGTGAAATCAGCTGCTGGATGTCCGAGACCAAAGCCAATAACAATGCATAGTTCCGAGATTGCCCAGTTAATCCCGCCCCTTAGATATTGTTGCTATGTGCTCACAAGCCATCGCAAAAATGGCGACACACAACGTACAAAACAACGGGACTCGGCATGGAAAGGACAGATTCATTGGAGAAAACTCAAAGGTATTTATGTTTTAGGGTCGACAGTTACCGTAGCAGGGATGACATATATTCATAAAAATGCGCTTTCCTACCTTTGAACAGCGAATCGCCCGACATTGAAACCAAAATTCACTCGGTCACTGGCGCATACAACATACAAACTGTACGGGCAGAAAATCGCGTGATTGTTGTGATGATTGCATCACTTTGACCTATGTGGGCGCCGTCTGCTAGCTCTATTGTGATTGGTCGGCGGGTTCGGCTTGATTGACAGGTCGGAACTATGCATTAAGACCAAAGCCAATAAAAATTAAGACCAAAGCCAATAACAATTAAGACCAAGGTCAAGATCACACAGTCCAAGACAATAACTAAGACCAGGCAGGCAGTCTGAGAAAGGCAGTCTGGGTTTAATTTGCATTTGTCAATATTGATAAGGGTAAAGCAGAAAGCCACGTAGAAGGTCTATCAACAAGATGGAATCAATATTTCTTTTTTACCTCTGTGATGAAGATTGCTTCACACAAGTAGCTGAAGATGAGAATTGGTAAACTCGGAACTTGGAAAGCAGCCTGCGTGAAATTAAAAAGAAAAGAAAACAAACGTCAACAATTATATGTTGCTGTCTGAGTAATTTTGGTTTGAAACACTCGCAGACAAGTTCCATTCTTAAAGGCAGTAAACATCATTGGTAATCTCGAAAATCAGAAATGTTCACAGATTTATGCCTAACTTACACAATATAAACATGATGACCGTAGAAAACTTCCCCTGAAATGGTTTTGTCTGAAGTGCTATAGTCTTTGAGAAATGAGTAAAACAATTAGTTTTCATCTCATGAGACGAAAATTCAATTCGCCCCAAAACTATTTCGCCCAAGTGCCATTTCGCCCCAAAGCACTTCGCCCGAGTGCCATTTCGCCACAAATTACTTCGTCCAAACACTACATCGCCCAAATGCCACTTCGCCCCAAAACCACTTCGTCCACAGGCCGTGGTTCAGGGCGATGTGGTTTTGGGGCGAAATGACTGCAAACCCTTTTTTGACCGTTTTCTAAATATCATGCATATCTTCAATCACACACACTATGAGCAAGAACATGTACATGTTCATTGTTACCCCATTGTTAGTAACAATGGTGTGTGCCCAATTTCCATTGTTAGATGTTCATAGTGACAGGGGGATAAAACTATTGTTTTATCCCCCTGTCACTATGATTTGATAAATCATGTATACTATCTTTAAGAAAACCTGATTAAGGGAGTATACCACTGTGCCTCATAGCTCAGCTGGTAGAGCATCTGCCTGGTGTGACAGAGGTCTTTGGGAAAACCTGAGGGAGTATACCACTGTGCCTCATAGCTCAGCTGGTAGAGCATCTGCCCGGTGTGTCAGAGGTCTTGAGGAAAACCTGAGGGAGTATACCACTGTGCCTCATAGCTCAGCTGGTGGAGCATCTGCCCGGTGTGTCAGAGGTCTTGAGAAAAATCTGAGGGAGTATACCACTGTGCCTCACAGCTCAGCTGGTAGAGCATCTGCCTGGTGTGTCAGAGGTCTTTGGGAAAACCTGAGGGAGTATATCACTGTGCCTCATAGCTCAGCTGGTAGACCATCTGCCCGGTGTGTCAGAGGTCTTTGGGAAAACCTGAGGGAGTATATCACTGTGCCTCATAGCTCGGCTGGTAGAGCATCTGCCCGGTGTGTCAGAGGTCTTGAGGGAAAACCTGAGGGAGTAAATCACTGTGCCTCATAGCTCAGCTGGTAGAGCATCTGCTCGGTGTGTCAGAGGTCTTGGGGAAAACCTGAGGGAGTATATCACTGTGCCTCATAGCTCAGCTGGTAGAGCATCTGCCCGGTGTGTCAGAGGTCTTGAGGGAAAACCTGAGGGAGTAAATCACTGTGCCTCATAGCTCAGCTGGTAGAGCATCTGCTCGGTGTGTCAGAGGTCTTGGGGGAAAACCTGAGGGAGTATATCACTGTGCCTCATAGCTCAGCTGGTAGAGCATCTGCCCGGTGTGTCAGAGGTCTCGGGGTTTAAATCTCGTTGAAAGCCATCTGCGGCAAGTTACCTGGAACGTGATGGTGAAAGATGTCGCGACGGCGAGGAAGCACGTAAGGCGATTGAGGTTCCGCACAGCTTTACCGTCGGGGTTCAGGACAAACCGATTAGCCTTGAGTAACTCCTCCAGGTAGTTCTTGTTGCGCATGCAGCATGGCGGCTGGCGCGTCTGCACCTCACTGGAGTCGCTACCAAGATCCAAACGGGAGGAGTCCTCTGGCTCCGAAGACGATGCTGCCAAAAAGATAAGATTGGTTAAAAATTAATTGGACCTAGTCGGCAATCCTTGTTTTGGGATATATGGGTCAAAATTTTCTGAGAGCCTTTAACTACCATCCTCTTGCAACAGTGCCCCTTTAACGCACTCCCCAACTCCTGTGTACCGAGGTCCTGTTGAAACCGGCCCCATTTCGCGGGGGAACAAGCGACAGAAATCTTGTCGCCTCTGCTGGACCAATCAGGACGCTTGAACAGAACCCAATACAATTTCTGTAAAGTATAGATATCGTTTCTTTTCGGCATAACATGACCGAATTTATTAAATTACATCAAAATGACTCGGGCGTGTGTTGTCCGAACACAACAGCCGGCTTACTCCAAAGATTTGCGTGGATTTCCTCAGGGTATTGTATCGTTGCTTAGCAGAGTGGAAATTCCCAGAGATCTAAGGATGTTAACTACAGGATTCTCCCAGAAACAGAAAATGTAAAATGTCATTACTGTCGGAATCAGTTTGTTTTACCACTTGGACCTGGTGGAAATCACTCAAGCAGAACAGTCTTGAAAGCGATTCCAAAGTGATTGGTCAATAGTGCCTTGTTATCCACAAGTTCACTGTATTCAACAAACTTGTGTACATTCTGGGGCGGATTGCAATATATGGTCTTTACGCTATTGAAAATTTGTACACAGGGTTTTTAGAAAGGCATGTTGTCACACTATTTGTAACTCTTTTTGGGCCCAAGTTATCTCTTCAGAACAACTTAAACTTATTTCATTTATTTTGAGACCAGACAAAGGTATTTCCATGAAAATGTGACCGGCTCCAGCAAAACCCAACACTTGTGATGAAAATTCAAAATTTAAGTTTTGGTATCAGCTTAGTGTGCATACAAGAAGGTATCTTTTAAAACATGTTTGAGGAAATTCTGATAATTTTTGGCGAAGTTATGACCAATTAAAGTATGACAGATCAGAAAAAGTGAAATGGAGCTATTTGTCTTTAAAGTTTGACAAACTAGTTGATTATTTAATTTTTTGTCAATAATATGAGGAATTTTGAGACAGTTCAAACAAAACAAATCTTGAATGTATCCCGATGTTGATTCTGCCAAATTTTCAAGTTGGTCCCAGAGGCCATTTTTTAAGGTTGTGGGCCCATATCACGTAATGGGAAATGCCGAGAAGCGTCGGGTTTTGCCAGAGTCGGTCACAAATATGGTCTGTGTTGCCAAAATGGCCCCTTTACTGTGGAAAGACCCATATACATACCAGCACCGGGCGCTCGTCCATTCTGCGATTTCTTCTTCTTTTCTTTCTCTCCTCCGGCTTCCTTCTCTTTCTCCTTGTCGTTATTCTTGTTTTCGTTCTTTTTATCCGCGCCCAACGGCGTTTCCTCCACCTGGCTTGGCTTGGCAGCATTTATGGCCGTGTTTGCGGCTGTCGTGGCGTCATTATTTGCCTCGCTGTTCGTTTCGTTATTGTTACTGGAAGTGCTTGTGCTCTCGCTCTGATTATTGCTTGGGTTGTTATTGTTATTACTTGATTTATTGCCAGGCTGTAAGAGAACAAAATAACAGTAAAAAAGTCTTACCTAAGTCTTACCTTTAAAAAAAGTCTTACCTAAATAAAGTCTTACCTAAAGTTTTTTTTACCTAACAGTAAAAAAAAGTCTTACCTAAAACAAAAAGTCTTACCTAAAAAAGTCTTACCTAAAAAAGTCTTACCTAAAAAAGTCTTACCTAAAAAAGTCTTACCTAAAAAAGTCTTACCTAAAAAAGTCTTACCTAAAAAAGTCTTACCTAAAAAAGTCTTACCTAACAATAAAAAAAAGTCTTACCTAACAGTAAAAAAGTAAGTGCTCTGTGACTATGGACAGCACGCACAGCCCGCCAAGCGGACATGATGACGGCAATTCCCAGACTTTTTGGAATCCCGTTTTCATGCACTCGCTAGGTACTGTCACGGACCTTTCTTTCAACTTAAACCTTTCTGTATTAAAGCATGGGATCCCTCTTCAGTTTCTCTGTATCGTTGATGGAGTCTTCGGTGAAGTCTTGGGTGAAGAGTGCTGAACAAATTTGGTATGTTTTGTTGAGCAAAAAAATCTGCTCGGGTGTTGTTGACCGAAACGACAGATAGCACATTCTTTCTTTGGAGTTTAGGAACGGCATCCATAAAACCGCGGATTTTCCACACAGTTGCAAGTGCAACCACCAACAAGGCACGAAGCTGGCATTTTATTGGTATCAAAAAATGATACAAAAAATACACTGAAAACTTTGAAAAATTTTGCTAAAAAAATAACGACTGGTAGTTTATGCTATGCGGAAAGCATGCAACTTGCTTTGCAGCTAATGACTGTCTCCGCGTTTAATACTATGACGTAGCGGGGTCAATGCATATCATTATGACGTCATCACTCCGTTCTTCGTTTTGGCCTGTTGACGAACACGGTCTAGTTTTTCATTTTTCTCTCTAATATAAAGTCAGCAATAAAGATAAGAAAAACCCAACTTTATCAAGTAACATCCGTTTTATAAAATAACTTTCTTCCTCGCCAAATAGCTCTAAGCTTACAGCCCAGCTTTAACAGGAGCAATAGGCACAAAATTAATTTCTGCATAAAGTTAATTTCTTACATAATGTAATAATTTTATTGAAAGATAGGCTGAAAAGCCAGGGAGTCGGGAGTTGAGCGCCCGCAGCAAAGCGTGGATACCGCTGATACCGCGCATGCCCCTTCTTTTTTATCCAGCTGGATAGCTGCTGCCAGCAGTTCGTCTATGCACATAAAGTTGGCCTTCAATTTAATTCCATCGCAGACCTTGAAAAAAAAATGTCCGGAATTAAACGGATTAAATAACCGTGTCTGCATCGGCCCTGGCTTACCTCTCCTACTTTGGCGTTGCTCCGTTTGCGCACTGCATTGATGCGTTCCTCGGCAACGCGGTTTATCTGTTCCTTGATGGAGGGATAGTGCGTCAGTACCTCGTCCAGGTTTTCCTTCGTCAATACGAACATGTCGCAATTGGTCTGAGCCCTGTCGAAAAAAGAAAAAAAATCTCAGCTAATTCAGAAAAATCTTTAAAATCCTACATACAATGGCTATTTCACACACCACACTCTGATACCACTTAGTGTTCATCTCAGAGCAAACACCATGTTAACTATGTTAACATAATGATGCTATCATGTAAACATGATGTTAATGTGATGTTAACATGTTTAGGACATATGTTTGTGTTACATTTCCTTAAAAGCTCCTGTTATAGATCACGTTGGTGTAACAAATCTACATATTAACAAAACCTCAACAAGTTGGATATATTGTGTTAATTTTGATATTTTCATTACCAGAAATTTATAAACTGCCTGTGTCAAATGAGGGCGCTGCACCACGTTACGCGCACGCGCAGTAATTGTTTACATGTAACTAAGGACCAAGCTACATGATGCACGATCAATGCTGTGCTATAGTATATGTAGTTAGAGTAAAGATTTTTACGTTTGTCATGCCAATGTACACTGCAAAAGTTCACGTAAAAAGACATTTTTTTTTCGCTTAAAGGAGTGTGACCAGATCACTTTTTTTAACCCATAACTACCCGGGACTTA
This sequence comes from Henricia sp. BOLD:AAB3569, assembly GCA_037783545.1. Classification (NCBI taxonomy): domain Eukaryota; kingdom Metazoa; phylum Echinodermata; class Asteroidea; order Spinulosida; family Echinasteridae; genus Henricia; species Henricia sp. BOLD:AAB3569. The sequence goes on along the minus strand of JBBELK010000158.1, from coordinate 488,280 downwards.
CCTTATGGGTCATGAGATTTTTATATCATAACATCCGTTATATTTTTCTGATTACGAAACTGAAACTCCCGCGCTTCTAGGCCGCATATTTCCGAGGATATCGTCGAAAATCCACCGATTATTTGTAAACTAATTTTCCAGTATCAACGTTTATCCGCTGAAAGCCGACTCGATAGTTTTGTTCAATTTTTTTACTGAAAATTGCGAATGTTTTCGGGTTTTTTGGACATGGGAGGTGTGTATGGGAGTTACTTGATAATATTGGTAAGTTACATCGAAAACTATTTTCCAGAAACTCTGGTCACGCTCCTTTTAATGTAAATTTTAAAGTAAACCCCTTTATTGACGCTATTTGCAAATTTGCTACTGCTAGCCATTTTCTCGGAAGAAAGCCTTGAAGTCGGGCATATTGTACATCTCATGATCATGTGCCTTTTTGCCTCGCAAATCATTGCACATATGGGGTGATTTTCACATGGCACATGTACACTGGAAAATATTCATTATTTTTGTCCAAAAAACGATTAGATCGTTGGCGTAGGCTATTTGCATTTTCGTTCTGATCGTTGGTATGCACATTGTGACTTCTTATTGTCAAGACGCTGCACAGACTCTACCAGCCTGCGGTCAATTTAAGTTCACGCATGCGCAGAATGGTGTTTACGTATTTCTGGTAATGAGAACTTTCATGATTCTCAACAAATTGAAATTCAGTTTTCAATACAATTTATATAGATGTGTTCAATCCTGGATTCTACCCACAATTCAGACTAATTTTCAGTTCTATGAAGATTTTGCACAGTTCCAATCACTTAGTTAGTGATTAACCACGCATGACACTGAGCACAGTCACAATTCCATGCTAGTGTTGAAAGTCGACATGTACTTCCCCACTACTTTGAGATTTCCTGAAATGCAAAATTAACAGATCTGTTAACAGGATGTTAAGTAGGTTTGTTAACAAGGTGTTAACTTTAACATACAGTTAGGGATACAGATTAATTCCTAATTAATAATAATAATCAATTCTTATAGAGCACCCTCCATAAAAATTATCTCAGGGCGCTTTACAAATACAGTAAAAACACATTAAAAAGTACAAAATAATTTGACAATTTTATATCTTCCTAAAAAAATATGTTTTAAGAGATCCTTTAAAAATTTCATATGAAACGGCACCACGTACTAACATATGTATGAGAATATGTTTGTTGATTTTATGGCACCTTCGGCAACAAAGGCCGTTCATGCCATCAACTATATACGGTTTTAGCTTTAACTATACTTTATTATCAACTTGAGATGACGAAGAAGGAGTTGCAGTTTTAGAAGTGGGAGGAAAACCCCCAGAGAAATCCCCGGGGGGAAAACCCACGCGGTCAAGTAGGGACTGCAAACCCAATCCACATACACGTCCCAGAATCAAACCCGGGACGCCAGAGGTAAAAGGCGAGGAAAGAACCACTACGCTAACAGAGAACATTCCCCCTAAACTTTCTCCAGCCATTTATTACCTTAAGGATGCCGTTCTCGAGCAACTGAAAACCAAACTGACTTCTCCAAAGAATCTGCCACCATTCATTGTGTCAAAGACAGTGCAGCCGTCCTCCGAAACCACCTCCACAGTTCCTCGGTGGATGAAGAACATCTGCAATATAAACATGAGTAATCGAATTACTAAAATAATAATAGTAATAATAATATCACTTAATGCTTCAAAGGGACCACACGCCGGTAAGACTTTGCCAGACGACCACCAAAATTTCGGCTAAAAGACATCGATTGGACACCAAATTTCTGTTACCCGGAGCTTCCAAAAATGGTTCGAGACCTAATAAAAATGCTTCTAGACCTAATAAAAATGGTTCTCAATTTTAAAAAGATGGATTTTGACTTCCAAAATATTGGGGCTACACCAAATTGTCGACCTAATAGAGCGCGTCGCCCTAATAGGGCTCTCTACACAAAAAGTGTCGCCATATTGGATAAAATAGAGAAATAGCATTTATATTTTTGGTAGCTAAGGGGTCGTCCAAAGTTGTCAACATTTTTACAGTTCTACAGAGAGTAATATTTTTTTAAGACCCCTCTCTCCCCTTGAAATACTACTTTTTTGTGACTACCGTGAAATGTCAACATTTTACAGTGCATGTAAAGTCGTACGCGGCCCTCGACACCCCTCCCCTCCCCTTTCCAACTCTTTGTAGAACTGTGAAAATGTTGACAACTTCGGACAGGCCCTTAACCATGCAGTTAATGCCAGGATTATTTTTGGTAAAAAATACAAATCCAAAATTTTAAAGAGGCAAATTTGATTGGCCAAACGCTAAGACCAGGGGTCAATTTCATTAAGATGTTGAGCAGAAATTGTTGCTTAATCAAAAATTTGTTTGCTTTATAAAAATGGGTTAAAAGTCAAAATTGCATGTCAATTTGTGTTTTTCACAAGAATATCTGCTATTCTTGCTAAGAACACAAGTTGACATAAAGTTTTGACTATTAACCAAATTTTTATAAAGCAAACAAATTTTAGATTAAGCAAACATTTCTGCTAAACAGCTTAATGAAATTGGCCCCTGGTCAAGCACCACAAATAGTGACTCTTGAGAGTCATTTCTACATTCATTGTATGAATCTTCTCACCAAAAGATCATACTTTGCAACACTCAGAGGCGGCCACACACGGAGCGAGATTTGTCCCCTGACAGGCCGTCCACAGCCGTCAAGTTCACAACACGGTGTGCACAAATGAATGGTGGACAATGGGCATGTTTACACGTCAACCGTGGAAGACAGCGGCAAAGCTGACATTTTAACTCGTCAACCGCCCTTGTGACTATATATACATTGCCAGAATGTGTTTACACGTCTTCTGGCGTCAAGTGGTTAACATTGAAAATTAAAAAATTAATTAAAAAATTTAAAATTTAACATTTGGAAACATACACATAGAATTGAAAACCGAAAGAGCACTCACTTCTTTTCCAAAGTCAAACTTCCTGACGATGTACTCTTTGCTGAGATAATATACCGGGTTCATGCACATGGCCAGCATTTTCTGGAAACCGACTTCTGTGTTTTGGAACAGTGGTACCTGGGGCAAGAATACATATGTCAGGGGCGGATCCAGGAATTTTTCCAGGAGGGGGTTTTGCCACCAGGGAGGGGTTTTGCCCATCAGATTTTTATGTCAGCTTGTTTCGGACAGGCGGACACACAAAAAATGCATTACATTATATTTGTTGGTGTCGGAGCAGGGGGGGGGGGGTTTGACCCCCAAAACCCCCCCCCCCCCCCCCCCTCTCTGGATCCGCGCCTGTATGTACTAACAATTTATATATGAATAAAATACATGTATATGGAGCATAATGATGATTTTGCTGTGGCCAAAAATTCAAAAACATGTGAATAACTCTGGCGTTGCTATGGACATTAAAAATGTGTCTATCAACGTCGTGTGCAAATTACACGCGTGTTGTTTTTCTTTGGCTCTGCATGACAACTATTTTTTTCAAAGCTGTTTTTCTGGAAAAGTCTTTCATGAAAAACAAAATTGCGTCATTGCAAATGATACAAGGCCTATATTAACCCTAAAGCTACCCCCATCCCTATTTTTGCAAGCTTGGACAACCCGACTGTGGACGTGTGCCAGTCCACACGCCGTCACCTCCTCCTGCAAACTGTGGACATCCTTAGTTTGCTAGTCCACAGTGGGTACGTTATGTATATGGGTCATTCTATAAATTTGGGGTCCAACGTGTGACATTTTTCTGTCCCTGTTACACCTGACATACTGCCATTTGCCATACAAGTATCATTAAAAATACCTTCAAAACATATTTTTATGAATTGTACTTTATGTAATCACTCTTTGAAATAGAAAGCATTTAAAAAATATGTCCTGAATTTACAAAATACAACATTTTACAAGATGTCAGATGTAACGGGGACAGAAAAATTGGACCCCAAATTTATAGAATGACCCATATGTACACCCCCACTGACCTCTCTCTCTCGCACCCCCATCCTCCCCTTCCCCCTAAAAAGAAGAAAACAACACTTTCCAACCTTATTGATCATATCTTGATATAGATCCAGGGAAACCTCGGCCTTCATGGACAGCGGAAGTCCGTCAAACAACGAATTGGGATCCACGCCTTTGGTTCGTAGCCACATGTAGTTGTAGTAGGTCACGACTCGCTGCTCTAACAGACGATTAATCTGCTGATCCTGTTGAATAAAACAAAAAAACAACATGTCACTAATTAGTCAATAAAGCTTTAAAACATGCAAATAACCAGGGGCGGTATTCAATTCAATACTTAAATTAAGTAAAAACTTTACTTAGTATTTGGCTTGTCTAAAGCGGGCCTCCCACTGTACGATTTTGGCCACGAATTTCCTACGAATTGGTACGATTACCAGAGACTGTCACACAACACACAATCGTACCAAATCGTTGCTAATCGTACCTAATTCGTGGCCAAAATCGCACAGTGGGAGGCCCGCTTAAGAAAATGTCCTATCTCGTATTCCAATGCCTAAGAATTTTACTTTAATTTATTGCGACGTTCTAGAAATAAACGCAGAGCACAGAACTCCCTTAACAGCCAATCGAATACAGCGTGAGACGCACCATAAACCGCGCATTCTCATGCGCATTTTTCTCAGACGCGCACCCAAACAAAACCGGTCAAAACCGGTTACTTAAGTGTGCTTCCCTGCCTGCTCAAATTTAAGTAAAATACTTTATCAAAAAGAACCATTTGAATACCGAATGTTCTTAAGTATTTTTTATAAAACTGTTTAAGCACTAGCAAACCAAACCGCATGCTAACCTACCGATTTTTTGCTAACGCAACGCCATTTTTTTTCTTCGCCATTTTCGGCAAAATTTTAGACATATTTTCCAACAGATACTCAACTAACAGGTCTTGTTGAAATTTCCCAGTCAGCGACAGGCAAGGGTCTTCAGTGGTAGTGTTAATCATCAAAAAATGAAGACATAACCGATGACTGTACTTGAAAATGTTGACGACAAACGCGTTCGAACAAAACAGACGACAGCGTTGCGCGCGCACTCTCTTCGCGCGCTTAGAACAACAAGCTTTATGAAAATTTGTGCTATGCTTAATCCAAGATTTCTGATTTTATGAAATTGGCTCCTGGTCACGTTCCTTTAAACAAACATAACGCCCTTACCTTGAGATAGTTCTGTATTGCTGTGAGCTTTTCCTGGTAGCGTGCTCGTTGTGAATCGGCGTTGGCCAAGCTAGCAGCCACGCTGGCAATGACGTAGCCGAAAAACACTATGCCGAATATCATGGACAGTAGAGCTAAGACCATCTGCAAAGACGTAGAAAGACGTTAGTATAGAATGGGTGCTATGTGTTTATAAAGACATTACATGTGGGGTGTTATGGCCGAGCGGTCTAGTACGTCGAACTCAAGTTCCTGTGCCAGTACTAGAATGTGGGTTCGATTCCGGGCCGTGACGGGTTGTGGCACTTGTGCTCTTGAGCAAGGCACTTAATCACACTTGTTTCGTCCTTCGGAAGGGATGTAAAGCCGTTGGTCCAGTGTGTTAGGTAATGCACTTTAAAGATCCCAGAGCATTCTTTCGTGAAGAGCAAGGGGAGGGATTCCCCGTTGTCTCTGGCCGTTTCTAATTCAACTTAAAAGTTGATAGTTATTCGAATATCTATGTTAATTGATCCCATTCCTGTAATTGGCGGTCCTTCCGCTGTTGGATGTGGTGAATAAATAAATAAATAAAAATAAATAAATAAATGAATGGAAATCTTTTAAAAACAGGATCATCATCATTAGTGGCCGTCCAATGTTGTCAACGTTTTCACAGTTCTACAGAGAGTAGTGTTTTTCAAGACCCCCTCCCTCCCCCCGAAAATACTACTTATCAACATTTTTTGTCACGACCGTGAAATGTCAACATTTTACAGTGCATGTAAAGTCGTACGCGGCCCTCGACCCTCCCGCCCCCCCCCTCCCTTCCTACGCTTTGTTGAACCGTGAAAATGTCGACAATTTTGGATGGCCTCTCACATAACTAAAGAATAATGTTGATAAACTGCCTTGTAGAAATTTCAGCCACATAGATGCAGTATATACACTTCAGAAAACCTGAAAAATCCATGCATATTTTTTGTGTTGAATAAATGGTAAAATAAATTCTGCAGACAATTTAAATAAAAAATACTTTCAGTTGGCAATTTCTCCCACAAAGGTACCATTTCACGCCGAAAAAAATATATCATGTGGTGTTTGTTAGCACTGCCTTCAACATGTTTAGTCAGAATATTCTTGTCAACTCGTGAAAGTAAAATTTTGGATAACTGCAAATGATGTATTGGGACTTTTGATTCTTGCAAAATGCTGAAACATTTTTTATTTTATTTTGTTTTACATTATTTACTTCCTAAATAAAATTTAAGCCATTCGATTTGAAAACTTGCTCACCTCGGAAACATTTTTAGCGTGGATGTCGCCGTAGCCGACAGACGCACCAGTGGCCGAGGCCCAATATAAGCTGACTATGTACTGATCTGCCAATGACCGATTAACTGTAGGCAAATGGTCCAAAAAATCAAATAAATAAACGCATCTGTTGAGTTTCATTTTATTACTGGGAAATTAGAGAAATTCAGAGGCCAATTTCATTTAGGTGTTAAGCACAAGTATTTGCTTAAGCACAAACAACTCTTGCTTAGTAGGGAACGTTACCAGTGATATCCTCATGTGATATAAGCAGCGTATGAGCAGTGTTAAAGGACTGTTTCATTACCATGACAATCTCATGAATATTTTGCTGGTAACCTAATTTTATCAAGTTTTTCATGCTTAAAGGCAGTATACATGATTGGTATCTCGAAAATCAGAAATGTTCACAGATTTACGCCTAACTTACACATTATAAACATGATGACCGTATAAAACGGTGCTATAGTCTTTGATAAATGAGTAAAACAATTAGTTTTCGTCTCATGAGACGAAAATTCAATTCGCCCCAAAACCATTTCGCCCCAAATTACTTCGTCCAAACACTACATCGCCCAAATGCCACTTCGCCCCAAAACCACTTCGAGCACAAGCCGTGGTTCAGGGCGAAATGGATTCAGGGCGAAGTGGTTTTGGGGCGAAATGACTGCAAACCCTTTTTTGACTGTTTTCTCAAAAGTTAGACCAAGTACGGAGCTGGTTTTTGCTCAGGTTGGTTTTAATCATGCATATCTTCAATCACACAGGGGGATGAAACTATTTGTAACAGTTTACCAATCATGTATACTATTTTTAAATAAACGCATCTGTTGAGTTTATTTTATTACTGGGAAATTAGAGAAATTCAAATTTGCATTTCAGAGACTTTGAGGGTTTGGAATGCTTCCCATATTCAAGTCGTTTGATTTTATGTTCTTCAAGCATACCTGATAGAAATGTAAATCCTGATAAAATTATTGTAATGCCATTCTCGTGTGATCAGGACGTAACTGACTGAAACCAACCCGTGTGTAAAGTCGGATCAGTACTTCATCTACGTTTCGCGAAAACAATCAAAGTGGGTACCGTGGCCGAGTGGTTTGGGTCCTTGACTCGCACCTTTTGGGTGAAAAACTTGGAGTTGCGGATTCGATACCCGGCCGTGGTACCTGTGCCCTTGAGCTAGGCACTTAAACACACTTGCTCCATCCTTCAGAAGGGATGTAAAGTTGTTGGTACAGTGTGTTGTGTAATGCACACAGCACTCTTTTGTTAAGAGTAAGGGGATTCCCCGGTGTCTCTGGCCGTCGGCTGCCAATGGCGCCACCCACCTATGTATCTCGATGTTTAGGTGGAATACACTTATAAACGTCATGCACCTTTATCACGGTGCGGCCATCTCCCATTTTCCCCAAAGCGAGGCTTGCAGAAAAAAATAGTTTGGCCCCGTGTTGAAAATGTTCATTGTGTGCATGACAATGACATGCGTGCAGCGCGATCAAAAAAACGCGCAGCGCATACAGTGATTCTCTCAAAACAACAACGGAAGATTGCACGCGCTATCTCGCGGTAGCGCAGACGCACTGATCGTGCCCGACACGTACTATGGGGAACAAGACAGAGATGGACGCACCGTGATAAAGGGCTATGGGCTGTGAAATGAAGTTTCATAAATAAATTATGATGTGCAGCGCACGTGAACATATTCGAACAATGTATGCGCTATATAAATGTAATGGGGCAAGCTGGAGAGGGGTTTGGGTTGTATCTCTGGGAGGGGTGGTTATCACATTGAAGGGTTTATCCCTCTGTAGGGCTTGCTAAGCTCACGTGATAGCCAATCCCAATCAGTGAGGAACAACTGCAATACCGTGATTCGAGAACACCAGTTGGCTTCATAGCTCAATCGGTAAGGCGTCTGCACGTTAAGCAGAAGGTCTGCGGTTCGAATCCCGGTGGAGCCAAGTTGTTTTTCACTGCATCCAAATTTTCCAAACTCATGGATAATTTGTCCACATTTGTATCAAATTAATAATCAACGAATTTTTCTTTATATAAATCAAAGATGGCCTCTGCTTACAAAATCCTAATTCTGGATCGCTCGTCCACGAGCGGTTCTGCTTGCAGTAATGGTGGTTAGTCAGTGTCAACCCTTTGCGTTGCTGTTCAGTAGGTGCGGCACTGAAGATGGGCGCGCAATCGTTCATGTACCACAGACACGCCATGATGTGGAAGAACAGGGCCAGGTAGAAGAAAAACTTCAGCATCCTGAAGAAAAAGAAAAAAAATCAATTTAAAAATGCATTTTTTTTTTTTTTAAATGGCATAAGCCCCATAGGCCTGCGTGTAATTATCACAGGAATGTTGCGCAGCTTATGCAATAAAAAGTTGCGCAAGCGGGCTTACGTAGTGCGTAAGGATTTCTGAAATTGGCTGCAGAACACGATAACGGAGATTTGAATGTCAAGAACGAACGCGCAGACCCTATTGGTCATACCATGAGCGCATTTGGAATATCAACATAACGTAGTGCGTCTACGTTATGGGACGCAGCCAGACGCACTGCATTGTGCCACATTCCACGAGCAAGATCATGATAATGAATTTTTCCTCAAGCACACTTGATGCACAACGTGCAGGCTTGAAAAAAAATGCATATTTCTATAACAATTAACCACTTCACGACAGCTAGGCATTTTCCAATTTATTCCCTGGAGCGGGAGACTGCACTTGCAGTTTTGGTTATGTAGTATACATGTATGTCTCTGGGGCTGGAGACTTGATGACTAGTTTTTATTTCAAGTCGTAAATCAATCTTATTTCCGAAGTCCAATCAGAAGTCATTTTCTCCAGAGTCAAGTCACAGGTCAAAAACCAAAAACTGACTTGACCCCAAGCCAACAAGCTCTGCCCTGGTAGTACTGACCCATGGGCTAATTCTGCATAACCGCCCCCAAGACACTCACTCTTAGAACTGCATATATATGTAGTTCCCCGCCGCGAAGTGGTTAAATCTGATTTTAATTTACATTGGGGGACGTATTAAGTCGTGAACCCCAAACACGACGAGTGAAGCTGGCAGCAGACTCTTAACGGTCAGTTATTTTTATTTTTATTCTTTTTTTTTAAACTCGTGAAGTAAAATGTTGGGTAACTGCAAATTATGTATTGGGGCTTTATAACAAAATGACACTTACCTAATATTCCCCGTTTCATTTTCAACACTTGACTCTAGGTAGTTGAAGGCAAGGGGCTGTGGAAAGCACAAACAAAGAGAAAGAAACGTGATCAAAATTCAATAAGAATTGGCATGACAACATTATAAGCAAGAGTTTCCCTCTGCTCGAGTCCCAAGTCAAGTCAAGTCAAACTGCCCTCGAGTCCCAAGTCAAGTCAAACTGCCCTCGAGTCCCAAGTCAAGTCAAACTTCCCTCGAGTCTCAAGTCAAGTCAAACTGCCTTCGAGTCCCAAGTCAAGTCAAGTCAAACTGCCTTCGAGTCCCAAGTCAAATCAATTAAGTCAAACTGCCTTCGAGTCCCAAGTCAAATCAATTCAGTCAAACTGCATTCGAATCCCAAGTCAAGTCAAGTCAAACTGCCTTCGAGTCCCAAGTCAAATCAATTAAGTCAAACTGCATTCGAATCCCAAGTCAAGTCAAGTCAAACTTCCCTCGAGTCCCAAGTCAAGTCAAGTCAAGCTGCCCTCGATCAAGTCCCAAGTCAAGTCAAGCTGCCCTCGATCAAGTCCCAAGTCAAGTCAAGCTGCCCTCGATCAAGTCCCAAGTCAAGTCAAGTCAAACTGCCCTCGAGTCCCAAGTCAAGTCAAGTCAAACTTCCCTCGAGTCCCAAGTCAAGTCAAGTCAAGCTGCCCTCGATCAAGTCCCAAGTCAAGTCAAGCTGCTTCGAGTCCCAAGTCAAGTCAATTAAGTCAAACTGCCTTCGAGTCCCAAGTCAAGTCAAGTCAAAATGCCTACGAGTCCCAAGTCAAGTCAAGTCAAACTGCTTTCGAGTCCCAAGTCAAGTCAAGTCAAACTGCCTTCGAGTCCCAAGTCAAGTCAATTTAAAGTCAAACTGCCCCCGAGTCCCAAGTCACGTCAAGTCAAACTGCCCTCGAGTCCCAAGTCAAGTCAAGTCAAACTGCCTTCGAGTCCCAAGTCAAGTCAAGTCAAGTCGATTTGATGTATCTGCTACTCACCACTCTGTACATTTGCAGCAGGCGATTCAGTCTCAGCACGGCGTACACATGCACTGCATCCGCTGAAATTGATGAATAAACAAGAACTACTAAAATACCAAAGGCTAAATGTTGAGGGGTGCATTTCGTTCCGTTCAATCTATAAAGAATGATCTGTACTGATATTATAAGCTGGTTTCTACAGAGCATGAGTAGTATTTTTGAAATGCTTTGGTTGGGATTACACTTACGAAGAAAACTTCTCAACACGGCGTAGCCGATGAGCTCCGTTGGGAAACATGCTAGCAAGTCGATCAAGAAGTTGGTTCTGGATGGACAGAAAAAAAATTATATTGTGGTGTAAATAATAATAGCCAGTTCTTATATAGCGCATTTCGGATCTCACAATGCGCTTTCTGCATTATTACCCCTGGTCATTGGGCTCAGTAATATCATTCCTTAATCCTTCTCAGCTCCCTGGGGAGTATACAGCCCCGGCTGCCTTAGGCGCTCAATGGCTAATCAAACACATCAACATTCGCTACCCCCTCAGGTACACAATTTGCTCCTGGGTGGAGAGAAGCAATGTTACTTTTTAAATGTGATATCAGAACAAAAATCCACTGACGGCAAAGTTTTGGGCAAAACGGTGCAAATTACGTATGCTACGTACTTGTACCAGCAAAGTTACTTACTTGAAATAATGCTTGGCTGTTGAAAGTGGATGGGTCACCAATACGTTGTTCTCATTGTAGAATGCTGTGTGGAACTTTGAATACCTGGTGCAAAAAAATGAATGCATATGTACAGATGAACCTCGATAATAAGAGCACTGTTAATACAACATTCTGCTTATAACAAGGAACCCGGATAATAAGAGCACTGTTAATACAACATTCTGCTTATAACAAGGAACCCTGATAATAAGAGCACTGTCAATGCAACATTCTGCTTATAACAAGGAACCCTGATAATAAGTGCACTGTTAATACAACATTCTGCTTATAACAAGGAACCCTGATAATAAGAGCACTGTTAATACAACATTCTGCTTATAACAAGGAACCCTGATAATAAGAGCACTGTCAATGCAACATTCTGCTTATAACAAGGAACCCTGATAATAAGAGCAATGTTAATACAACATTCTGCTTATAACAAGGACAATTTCAGGTCGCAAGCCTTTGTTTATCATCATTTTCATTCCTGATAATACAAGGTTCCTGTTATAACAAGGTAATCTGCAAAGTCCCAAGGACCTCTTGTTAATGAAGTTTGATTGTAAACAGTACAGGAAATTAGCACATTCGGCGCACGAATGGTGCACAAACGGCACACGCTTGGACGGCACACGGACGGTACAAGGACGGCACAAACAGCACACGAACAACACAAACAGCACACGAATGACACACAATCGGCACACAGACAGCACACAGACGACACACAAACAGCACACGAACAACACACAATCGGCACACGGACAGCACACAGACGACACACAAACAGCACACGGATAGCACACATATATGACACAGGAATAGCACTTTTTTGACACATGTATACCCCTTCGTTCATGTGTAGATAGAGGCATTTATGACAAAATATACTGAAAGTCAAAAGAAACTTAACAAGATATTGTTCCAATTTTCAGCAGAAAGGTCAAATTGGGCAGTTCACAAATAGACAGGCACTCAAGCATGTCGTGCTAAATTTTGGGTTACCAATAGGTGAAATTGACATTTAGAAGTAACTGTCATCAGTTATAAACTTTTTAACATAGACTCCGTTCTTACTAGAGAAATCGCTTCGTTCGACGCAGATTCGACGAAGAGATTTTCTGATGTGAACGCACGCCTCTTCATTCGATGATTAGAATCTCTTCATTTGACGAAGCAAATTAGCTTCATTCGACGAAGAGGTCGCTTCATTCGCTTAATTCGTTCGACGGAGCGATTTGACACATTATAAGTGACCTCCTTAATATGTATTTTCGGTATACACAAGGCCACGTTGGGTCATGAGGTCACAATTTTAGTAGACTGGCTCCCTGTCCTCATATTATCTTCCCCTTCGTCGTATAGCGCACATGGACAGGGGACCACGTCTACAATTAACAGAGGGCGTCGCACAGCTTCATTCGATCTTCGTTTAGCATTCACTTAATGTGTACGGTACCGCTCTTCATTCGATCTTCGTTCGATCTTCGTTAAGTGAGATGAGAACGCATGCTTCATTAACTAACGATTAACTAATCATCGTCGAACGAAGCGATTTCCTAGTGAGAACGGGGTCAAAAAGAAAAAGAAAAAGAGAAATATCTTGATAAGTTTCTTTTGATGGTCCGTATACCTTGCCCAAGGGTGCACACAGAGCTTGGTCTGAGTTCAAAATCGCAACCTGTACAACTATAAATAGGTATTTATGCTACACCAGACTATGCAGACAGAAACAAAGAAACAAGCGTAACAACTTACATATCAATATAGCAGATGAGATCCAACGTGTAGTTAATGACCCATAGCGCAACGTCCATGTGCGAGAACGACGCTTGTAGGGTCACCGTGAATGCCATAATGATCGCCACAGCAACACGGAACGCCTCCCAACGCTTGAACCACGTTCCACTCGGTAGCAAGGCACAGCTAGGAAACAAGATGCGCACAATGCAAATGTCTCAGAAAAGCTTTTTATATGAACTTGAAATGAAGTATGACGACAAATTTTGCATTAAGGGTAAACATTTTACAAATTTATATCAAAGGCACAGGCTCAGCAGCAATGCGCGTGTGCCAAATTCGTGCCACGAAATACGCAGCTCCATAGCAAAGGCATGAAGCTGCGTATTTCGTGGCACGAATTTGGTGCGCAAGCATTGCTGACGAGCCTGTGCCTTTAAAGGAGCATGACCAGAGTTTCTGGAAAATAGTTTTCGATGTAACTTACCAATATTATCAAGTAACTCCCATACACACCTCCCATGTCCCAAAAACCCGAAAACATTCGCGATTTCCAGTTAAAAATTGAACAAAACTATCGAGTATGCTTTCAGCGGATAAACGTTGATACTGGAAAATTAGTTTACAAATAATCGGTGGATTTTCGACGATATCCTCGGAAATATGCGGCCTAGAAGCGCGGGAGTTTCAGTTTCGTAATCAGAAAAATATAACGGATGTTATGATATAAAAATCTCATGACCCATAAGGTAAGTCCCGGGGAGTTATGGGTAAAAAAAAGTGATCTGGTCACACTCCTTTAAGGCAAGTTTTGCAAATTATAAATGTTTCTATTTACAAATCCAGTAGCTAAGGACTTCTTCCCTGTACGTCTGCCATAATAATAATAATAATAATAATAATACACACTTGTATAGCGCCATCTATCTAGATAAATCTATTCCGAGGCGCTTAAGGAAAGAAAGAGCAAATACAATGTACTGAAATAATGAGTAATTAATAAGATGAAGCTGCGGATGCATTGTTGGTGTAACAGTTCTTAAAAAGAAAGGTCTTCAAATGTGATTTAAAAGTGTCCAGACTGCTAAGTGATCTATGTTCTAGTGGTAGATTGTTCCAGAGTGTCGGTGCGCAGGAAGAGAAAGCTCTATTTCCATACGTCTTGTAGGTTCGGGGAATTTCTAAGAGGTGCTTGTTGGAAGATCGAAGACTGCGTTGAGGGATGTAAGGGGTAATGAGGTCCTGTAGATAGGTGCCATCCAGTGCCATGACCATGACAGTGTGCATAAATGATGCGCGCAACGCGCCCCGTCACTTACACGGGGTTCACAAGCTTACAATAAACACTTAAATTATTTGAAGTAACAACATAATGTAACAGCTTATAGTCAACACAAAACACACGGTTCATGGACGGCCCCTAGTTATAGCAGACGGATTCGTCTATACATTTTAATTGTTAGTATGGCACCACAAAGTGTAATATGTAAGTCATGCTATACCTCATAAGTAGTTTGGAGAAGAGTCTGGTGACTAGACTTAGATGATTGAAGGGCTCCAGGTAGTCCTCAGAATTCCTGTCCAAAGACAAAATCACCCCATTACCATGGATACTTAGCATAGATACTTAAGTTTTGAACTTTTAGCCACGACTGTATAAGACAGTATTGCTGCTTTTTCTGCAAACTTCAGCTATGTGCCAAGCCAAAATGAATGTAACTAGCCCATGAAAACACATGGATCCCTTTTCATGTGACATCAAGACTGCAGCACCTGCCAAAGTCACCGACACTCTCAGTGGAGCCGCCCACTGATCTGTATTATACTAGTGGGGCTACCTTCTTGAAGTCATGTGAACAGATTATGGTTTCCGAGCAAAAATTGACCGCACACAACGAGCTACATGCTGAGCAAACGACCACGAATGACCTTTTGCTCAGCAGATAGTTCTCGTTTGCCGCAGGCTTAAAGGCCCTGTAGATGATCTGTTTTTGAGCGATTCTGCGAATAAAACCATTATAAATCAAAAGAAAGACATCAACAAACTCATCCGAAGAAATTTCAGCTTTGTCAAATGTACCACGCTTAAAAAAACCATGAAAATCCATATGCATTTTCCTGGTCTTGGCGGGGTGTTTCAAATATTCGTTCTCAGTTGATCGGGTACTATGTGGCTTGCGTCATGCACTCTGTGGCGCACATACTGCGTGTGCGCGCGATCCATAAAAATGCATCGCGTTGGAACACGCACACGGAGTACACAGCGCCCATGCATTTTGGACCGCGTAGATGCGAAACAAAAATAAGTAAATCGTTTGCAAACGATCTAAATAATTTCATCTTTACGGATTATTTTCTGGTAAAATTATATCATTTTGAGCGGAAACCTTTCATTGGGTAGTTGCTATTAATTCAATCTTTACTTTCAGAACTTTTCCCCTGTAAACTCGTCGATTACTTTTTGGGGTCATTGCAAATGATCCACTCGGCCTTTAATAGGAACGCATAAACCAGGGGCGTAAGCTGGTTTGGTCCTTGGGGGTGCGATTTTCATGAAAGCGGAACTCCAACTCCTGACAAGCCGAAGTAGTCAAGTTGGGTGGTCGTCCGAAGTCGCCCACCTCAAATTTTTTCTACAATTTGGCACCCCCCTGCACCCTCCACCCTACGCCCCTGTGAACTGTCTGTATTTATGAATAAGCTGCTTGTCACAAAACATGGGAATTAGTCCAGCTATTGCAACTCACTTGTCAAAGACTTTGATGGAGTTGTCCGTTGGTTGGAGGGATGTTGCCTCCACTGAGTCATCTGCCTGCAGGTCGTCTGTGTCTGGAAACAAAATGTGACAATTGGGGTGTGACTTGGGGTGTGAATGTGTGACTTGCAAATATGACGTGGTGTGACATGTGGTGTGACAAGTAGGCTTGGGCGACTCCGGCATTTTTGGAGTCAACTACGATATCATAAAATAATCGCAATTCCATTCTGAAGCAATTTCATTTTTTTTTGCGAGAAAACATATTTTGAGCGTGCTAACTGTAGATGAGTGTGTACATTGCAATTCTACTTATTGTGCCAATGACGTACGACCCAATTTTTTGCACCGAGCAGCACTAACAATCCATGAAATGATGCCCGTCTGTGCCAAACACAGATAATTCTTCATAATGTATAAATCATGAGAGGCCGAATACTCTTGCAGAAGTTGAGTGTTTTGGCTGGTAGAGCGTCTGCCCAATGAGTCTGAGGTCTCATGTTTGAATCCCGATAATTAAGGCACTTACGATTTTTCTCTCATCCCAAGTTTGGTCGTTTTGGCTTCGGAATTGCTACGTATTTTTTGGAATTGGCAAGCTATCACTGGGAATCGAATCTAAATGAAAGGGAATCGATTCCTACAGTACTGCGAATCGATTCCTCCAAAATCTGGAATAGCGACTCCGATTCCCAAAGTGGAATCAATGCATAGTTCCGAGATTGCCTAGTTAACCCCGCCCCTTATATATTGTTGCTATGTGCTCACAAGCCATTGCAAAAAAATGGCGACACAACGTACAAAGCAACGGGACTCGGCATGGAAAGCACAGATTCATTGGAGAAAACTTAAAGGTATTTATGTTTTAGGGTCGACAGTTACCGTAGCACACACTGAGCGAAGGGCTAGTAATGCAGGAATGACATATATTTATAAAAATGCGCTTTCCTACCTTTGAACAGCGAATCGCCCGACATTGAAACAAAAATTCACCCGGTCACTGGCGCATACAACATACAAACTGTATGGGCAGAAAATCGCGTGATTGTGTAATGATTGCATCACTTTGACCTATGTGGGCGCTGTCTGCTAGCTCTGTTGTGATTGGTCGGCGGGTTCGGCTTGATTGACAGGTCGGAACTATGCATTCTACTTGACTCCAGCGTAGAATCGCCCAAGCTAATTAAGTGACAAGTGGTGTGGAGTGACTTGGTAGCATTGTATCGCATCTCGCAAACAAGAACAGTGCACGATTCTTGGTGTGATTTTGATGCAACTTGTCACGGCAGAGTTTAATAACAACTCGCCTTTTTGTTACACTCACCTCTAATGACGTCCAATTCACGCTGGCGCTTTGACGCATTTCGCAACTCCTTCAAATGCTCATCATCTTCTGCTGCCTCTGTAAACTGCCTGTTAATTGTCAACCAACAAAATGATCTTTCGTTTTAACCTTTTTGGAAGTTACTGAATTTTAGCATTTGTGATGATGTTAATGTTTTTTTTCAATTTAGAATTACTGTATTTTTCGACAAAATTCTGTAAAAAAACAACGGTGTCAAATCGAAAGACTCTACTGCAGTTTTTCTGTCTGTTTTTACTGTGATGCATAAAATTTCTGTCTCACACACAAAAAAATCTCAGGCGCAAGCGGCAGGAGCTTCACGAGTTGGTGAATTCGGGAAACTCGGGGAAAACTCATGGGACAACTCGGGATTATTCGTGTAACTTGGGCACAACTCGTAACAACTCATAGCAACTCGTATCAACTAGTAGCAGCGCGCAACTCGTGACGAAAATTTTAAACCTGTTTAAAATTTTGGTCACGAGTTGCCAACTCATGAGCAACTCGGAGCAAACTCGTGCAACTCGGAGCAAACTCATGCAACTTGTATATAACTCGTCGATACTCGTACAGCACTGTATCACATGAGATTGAATAGAGTCTGATACGAGTATTACGAGTTATAAGACTTCAAACACAAGTTACAAGAGTCGGTGAAATTCCAGATGGTTGGCGCCAAATCCCATGCAAAATGCCGAAGTCGGGTAACTCGTACCAAACTTGTGCCACACTCGTAACTGACTCGC
This sequence comes from Henricia sp. BOLD:AAB3569, assembly GCA_037783545.1. NCBI lineage: Eukaryota > Metazoa > Echinodermata > Asteroidea > Spinulosida > Echinasteridae > Henricia > Henricia sp. BOLD:AAB3569. Next base: position 470,307 of record JBBELK010000158.1, on the reverse strand, counting down.
AAACTCGTGACTTACTTGGAAAACTCCTGCCTGATAGACCTTTATCACGGTGCGTCCATCTTTGTCTTGTTCCCCATATAGTACTTGTCGGGCACGATCAGTGTGTCTGCGTGACCGCGTGTAATCTCCCGTCCACGCTGCACACTCTTAACCGCGCGCACAACGCCTGTGCGTTGTGATGCACACAATGAAACATTTCAAAACGGGACCAAATTATTTTTTTCTGCAAGACTCGCTTTCATTTACGTTCATTTTAATAGGAGAAAAAGGAAGATGGCCGCACCGTGATACAGGTCTATTCGGAATAACTCATCAGTTTTGTTAACTTGTAAACTTTGTAGTACACTCACGACAACTCGTACCAGGCTTGTATCAAATTCAAAACCGACTCGTACCTAACTCGTAGGACACTCGTAGTATACTCGTAAACATTGACGCCAAGAACTTTCACCAGGAGTTTCCCGAATTTGCCAACTCTTGAAGCTCGCGCCCGAGATTTTTCCGTGTGTGAGAGGGCCTTAATACGTTTCTGCTCAAAATCTGGTGCTGTGCATGACATGAAAAACTTGCTTCACCATAAAAAGTTTCATGAAACTGGGTACTGGTTATATTAAAAATTGACACGGGAATGGGGCTTGGGGCTTGGGGCTTGGACAATGACTTTAGGTTTGCCAGTATAGACCGTATCGAATAGCTGCCATCTTGTAGGGCAGTTTCTTTGTTCCGTGAGGGCATGCATGGTTGCACATTTTGTGCTTACATTGTCGACCAATTTAAACAACAAAAGTTGCCCTCCAAGATGGCAGCTATTCGATATGGTCTATAAACATGCTGTGTTAGGAATTAGCTGCGGGGAAAACAAGAACTTAAAATGAATATACCACATCAATGAATATACCAAGTCACACCATTAGTGAGATAGAGAGATTTAGATGCATGTATGATAATGCACACACGTGAATGAAAAATTTGCATACATGTTTGATGACGTCATCGATGCCTTACACCATGTTTACATATGATCCCGAGCTCAGGGTCGAACACTGGGTTCAGGATCGGCCCCGGATCACAAACTGAGTGTAAACGCTCTCGGGACCAAATTTGCCCCGGATCAGTTAGACCCCTGTTCGATTTAACAGAAGTGCAAAACGCAGAGTCCATGTACTGCAAAAAGCTGCGTCCCAGCAATGGCGGACGCGTACGGGGAAGGAGTTCTGGGAATGGTCTATAAATAGATGGAAAAATGCAGTTTGCCAAAAAGCAGAAGCACAACCTGCGTCAGGGAGGGAAGTGTGTCAATAGACTCTTTGCACCGGCAGCATATTTGGGGCAGGTTTAGATGCACATAAAATGCAAACGTGAACGCGAAATGGCTTGAGCAACTAGTCATATCTTTATTAGGTAGTCTCAGAACCCAGGTTCGAATTTTGCTCGCAGCAAAAGAGTTACCTTGCCACGAAGGTCACATTTGTGGATTTTTTGTCTTCGTCTGCTAAGATTTCCTCAAAGTAACGGCCAAAGTGCTCAAAGCATTTCGCGTTTGCGTTTTACGTGCATCTAAACCTCCCTAATGTGACAATAGATCCATAAAGTGTCTGCTCATGCAAAGTAGGGTGACAATGTAATTGCCCCTCAAGATGGCCACCATGTATCAGGTCTGTATATTGGTGTTGTTATGGGGACTGGCAAAAACCAACTGAAAATAAAATTCAACCAAAGTGACCTGCAGATAAAAGCGACAATATCACATCACAGGGTTTACGTTAGGGATGACACAATGACGGAATCTCTTCACTTAATGTTTTTAGAAGTTTAATTAGTATCGCAGTGTCCTTGACTGTTCAAATGTGTGTGCCAAATTTGTGACCCTGCACCACAAACAAAGATATACAGTGCCTTAAAAATATTGTTTTTTGAATGGATAATTTTCTAGAAACATAAAAGTTATTCGCTTTCAAATAAGACATCAAAAAAAAACCCCAAATCGCCAAACGTTTAGTTATCTAACAATTACTGTCAATATTTTGAATTATTGGCCGACTAATTCAAGGCATAGACTTGCCCAAGTCTGACCTCCCATAGCGCACAGTGCGCCCTCGGACTAGTGGCCTCTGTCTCAGAAAGTCGTCAGAGACAGAAGAAAACAGATTTGACAGGCCACCAGTCCAGAGAGCGTGCTGCACGCACCGCACCACAGACCAAACACAGGAAGTCAGACCTGGGCAAGTCTATAAAAAGGCGCAAAAACGTTCGTATAAAAACACTGCCGAAAAAGGGTTGCCGATGTCTAAAATACAAAGTATGATGTTTTGTTGTTATGCTTTAAAAATTCGTTTGGAGAAGAACAACAAATTAATTTGCTGAGAACCACTATGGCAACAGCGTCAACGCGCTTTGAATCTTGAATATTGTCGCGCAATCATGTTTCTCAAGTCGGTATACGGATCGAAACCAAAATATATACTGCACATAAAAACAGTCTCGATCGTGAGAGGTAAAATGGTATTACACGGACAAAACACGACCGTATACCGAATTTATTACAAGGGAGTCCCAACTAAAACAAAGAAACAATTGTCATGCAGGGATGAATGTGCACACCATCGATGACAAAATAATACACCACCATTGCGAGCAATCCCTTCACATGTACAACTAAAAGGGTTGAGGTTAAATTGGGGTTTCCCCATGAAATCACAGACCCTTCCAGTTCGTGTTGATGTTTCTCCCTGCGATCTTTTTCTCGGTGTGCGACGGCCGCTTCCAAACCGCTACGACAAAAATAACGGTATGTCAGTATCCCAAGTTTTAGTACAGTCTTGTTCCGGATTTGGAATGCGGATTCAGGAACCCAAATTTGAGAAACTAGATTTAAGAAACTAGATTTAAGAACCTAGATTCGAGAACCTAGATTCGAGAACCCCAATTCGAGAACCCCAATTCGAGAACCCCAATTCGAGAACCCCAATTCGAGAACCTAATTCTTTGAACCTAATTCCCCGAACCTCAATCCTGGAGCCTCAATCCCGGAACCTCAATCTTGGAAACCCGCTCCGGGAACCCTACTCCGGGAACCCTGATTCCCGAACCCCCGATTTAAGAAGCCCAATTTGGGAACCTAATTCAGGAACCTTATTAATTCAGAAACCTTAATTTAAGAACCCCGATCTTGGAATATACTAATTCAAGAAACCAATTTTGAGAACACCAATCCAGGAACCCCAATCCGGGAACCCAAATCTGGGAACCCCAATGTGGGAACCTATGTTTGGGAACCCAGATTAGAGAACCCCAATCTGGAAATCCCAATCTGGAAACCCCATTTCAAGAACACCACATCAAAAACTCAATTCGGAAAGCCAAATTCGGAAACCCCAGTTTGGGTCCTCATAACAATTTGCAACCTTGGTTTATAGAACCCAAATTGACCTCGATTTGGGTGCCCAAGTTCAGTTTTTTAAGCTTTACTCTCGAGAAGGGGTCCCAAACAGCGATCTTAATTACATCAAGAACCAAAGTTGGGTTCTTTAGTTTGATTCAGAAGTGAAGTTCCAGAGTTGGGAATTCCAGTCAGATTTCCTTTATGGATATATGAGTTTGATTTTCAAGCTAATGTTCATATGCCAGGTACATAGTTGGGTCAGTTTCCCAAATTGGGTTCCCTATAGTTGGGTATTTGTTTAAGGTTCTCATTTAAATTGGGTTCTTCTTGGGTATTCGAGTTGGGTTCCCCAGTTGGGTATTTTAATTGATTTGGTTCCGTAGACTTGCTAGTTAACTATAGTTGATATTTTTCGCTTAAGACTACGTAATTTGTTAGTTAGAAATGTTATGACAGCGAAAACTTACTTGGCAATGAGCGGGAAATGCATCAATACTTCATCTAGATCTGTGCGTTTGAGCATGAGCAGTTCGCAGTACGACGCGGCTCGTACGGTGGCTGTGCGGTAGTCGCCGAAGATTAACCCTACCTCGCCGAAATACTGACCGGGCCCGATGGTGCTGGTGACTCGCGTCATGTCCTTGGACAGAACCTAAACAAAAATGGGCAAATTCAATTGACGACTATAGTTAACTATAGTTTGACTATTTACAATTGAATGTATAGTCTATAGTTTAGTCAACGATGGTTAGTCATGTCTGGTCGACCATTTGAAACCAGCCCACAGGGCACCGCAGTTGCGCTGGTCATAATAATAGCCCGCTTGCAATATGGGTCATGAATATGGGTCATGAATATGGACCATGAATATGCATGAAGACACATGAACATGAATAGAATTGAGACATTATGAATATAAATTAAATGTGGACAAAGATGCAGAAACCATGCAAATGAATGGAATTTAGACATGAATATGAAATTTAGACCATGAATATGAAATGTAACCATGAATATGAAATGTAAACCATGAATATGGAATGTAAACCATGAATATGAAATGTAAACCATGAATATGAAATGTAAACCATGAATATGAAATGTAAACCATGAATATGTATGAATGTAAACCATGAATATGTATGAATGTAAACCATGAATATGTATGAATGTAAACCATGAATATGTATGAATGTAAACCATGAATATGTATGAATGTAAACCATGAATATGTATGAATGTAAACCATGAATATGTATGAATGTAAACCATGAATATGTATGAATGTAAACCATGAATATGTATGAAATGTAATTATAAACAACAAGAACATGTATGCAATTTGGACACCATGAACATGAAAGTGTTACAGACAAAACCAACCTCACAGGTTCCCTGTCGGATGAAGTACATCTCACGCCCCATGTCCCCTTCGTATACGATCATATCGCCAGGAGTGAAGAGGTATGCGTGGGTCTTGAGGGCTAACATGCGCAGAAAGGCCGCGTCGCAATCTTTGAAGAGGGGTACCTGGTAAGAAATTCAGTACAATGTCGTTATTGCAAATGCAAGCGATACTAAACTACAGATAGCTATAAAGGATGATAGCTTTCCAATGACGTCGTGTTGTGTGTCAAAAAATGCCGCGTCATTGTGGAAGCAATGTGCGTGCGCGTTGTATGTGTCCATAGCACGCGTAACGCTCGGTACTAAGGTTCCCATTGGTGAACTAAACCACGCTACGCCCACCAGAGACACACACAACGTGCACGCACATCACTTCCACAATGACTCAGCATTGTTTGACTCACAAAATGGCGTATTCGAAAGCTATCAATAGGGTTCAACAAGATGTACACAATATCTGATATGGCACCGTATCAGATATTGCGTTTGTTATATACTTTGCCCAGTTGCGCTCCCATGCAACACGGAGAAAACAAAATATATTGGGTGTGCATTATAGCTCAGCTGGTAGAGCATCTGCCCGTTGAGTCAGAGGTCTCGGGTTTGAATCTTGATAAGGCCGTTACGATTTTTCTCTCATCTTAAGTTTTATTGGTTCAACAAAAGAAATGCGAGTCATACTTTGACCAAAAGATTGAGGCGGCTGATACATGTAGCTTATTTTATCGGCCACTATCTTGTGGCAAGGCTGACTGCACCTGCGGCCGTTAAAGAGCCACTGAGGCAGGGTGTGTCACTCTGCCTGAAGTGCTCCCTGGTAACATGTACTACGAGAGCTTTTTCTTAGATGTACAGGTCCAGAGGTGAGCTCGTCCCACGCAGGGATGTAACAGGTCTCCCTCTTCTCAAGTCAAACTGCCTTCAAGTCCCAAGTCAAGTCAAACTGCCTTCGAGTCCCAAGTCAAGTCAAACTGCCTTCGAGTCCCAAGTCAAGCCAAACGGCCTTCGAGTCCCAAGTCAAGCCAAACTGCCTTCGAGTCCCAAGTCAAGCCAAACTGCCTTCGAGTCCCAAGTCAAGTCAAACTGCCTTCGAGTCCCAAGTCAAGTCAAACTGCCTTCGAGTCCCAAGTCAAGTCAAACTGCCTTCGAGTCCCAAGTCAAGTCAAACTGCCTTCGAGTCCCAAGTCAAGTCAAACTGCCTTCGAGTCCCAAGTCAAGTCAAACTGCCGTCGAGTCCCAAGTCAAGTCAAACTGCCTTCGAGTCCCAAGTCAAGTCAAACTGCCTTCGAGTCCCAAGTCAAGTCAAACTGCCTTCGAGTCCCAAGTCAAGTCAAACTGCCTTCGAGTCCCAAGTCAAGTCAAACTGCCTTCGAGTCCCAAGTCAAGTCAAACTGCCTTCGAGTCCCAAGTCAAGTCAAACTGCCTTCGAGTCCCAAGTCAAGTCAAACTGCCTTCGAGTCCCAAGTCAAGTCAAACTGCCTTCGAGTCCCAAGTCAAGTCAACTGCCTTCGAGTCCCAAGTCAAGTCAAACTGACTTCGAGTCCCAAGTCAAGTCAAACTGTCTTCGAGTCCCAAGTCAAGTCAAACTGCCTTCGAGTCCCAAGTCAAGTCAAACTGCCTTCGAGTCCCAAGTCAAGACAAAATGTCTTCGAGTCCCAAGTCAAGTCAAACTGCCGTCGAGTCCCAAGTCAAGTCAAACTGCCGTCGAGTCCCAAGTCAAGTCAAACTGCCTTCGAGTCCCAAGTCAAGTCAAACTGCCTTCGAGTCCCAAGTCAAGTCAAACTGCCTTCGAGTCCCAAGTCAAGTCAAACTGCCTTCGAGTCCCAAGTCAAGTCAAACTGCCTTCAAGTCCCAAGTCAAGTCAAACTGCCTTTGAGTCCCAAGTCAGGTCAAACTGCCTTCGAATCCCAAGTCAGGTCAAACTGCCTTCGAATCCCAAGTCGAGTCACACTGCCTTTGAATCCCAAGTCAGGTCAAACTGCCTTCGAATCCCAAGTCGAATCAAACTGCCTTTAAGTCCCGAATCAAGTCAAACTGCCTTTGAGTCCCAAGTCGAGACAAACTGCCTTCGAGTCCCAAGTCAAGTCAAACTGCCTTCGAGTCGCAAGTCAAGCCAAACTGCCTTCGAGTCCCAAGTCAAGTCAAACTGTCTTCGAGTCCCAAGTCAAGTCAAACTGCCTTCGAGTCCCAAATCAAGTCAAACTGTCTTTGAGTCCCAAGTCAAGTCAAGTCAGGCATATTGGACAAGTCAAGTCAAGCAGTCACGACAGTAAATTTGTTCAAGCTAATTTCAAAATGAGTCTAAACGCAGAAACTTGCATTCATGTTACTCTGGTCAAGGTTTCTTTAGTGCTGAAATACAATTCGGTCACCAAAATGACACAAAATGCATAAAAGATATATTTTATTTTATTTTTGGCAAACTCAAGTCGAAAAGTCTGAGTCAAGTCAAGTCATTTGAGGTTCGAGTCTCAAGTCAAGTCAAGTCAGTGAAAATTAGGACTCGAGTTGACTTGAGTCGACTCGAGTCCCAAGTCCCGAGTCTCGAGTCATTACAGCCCTGGTGATTGGTCAACCACTGCTTTGTTATCCACAAGTTCACTGTATTCAACAAACTTCTGTTCAGATCAAGAATTGATATTTAAAGAAAAATTGCATTATTATTAATTTTAGTTTTTTTTTAGTGCGATACCTTTCTGAAAACTCCGTGTACAAACAAGCCCTTACCTGTCCCAGTGTTTCCTGTGCGTCTTCATATGCAATCTCCTGTTGCAATTGGATGGGCATGTCATGCATTAAACGCATTCCTCCAGGTATTACCTCGCCCCTATCAGGAGAAGAAGAAAAATCTTGTCGAGAATCTTTTCAACAGGGGTAAATTTCATAAAAACATTGGTCACTGCGTCAAATTGAGACGCAACTTTTCTCGGAACAAAGATAAAGTTCTGAGTTGACCATATACAGGGTGTAAACCGAGATTAATTTGTTAATTTCGTAGAAATGGCTAAATATTTTGGGAATTGGCAACCGCCATCTATTAGCTATTGATGTCCTCTTTCTTATGACACCACGAAATCCAATTTACAGTCACACATGACTGAGCACGGAGCAGTGTAATCAACCATGTCAGAACTGGTCTTGCACCAGATTCACCGCAGCCTTTTAAGGAGTGTGCAATGAAATAACAGGCTGAGGATTGCATAATTTGGAGGCCCAACAAAAGCCCTGCACTGGGCAGACATGGTTCATTATGAAAACATCTTTTTGGTGCAAGACCAGTTCTGACATGGTTGATTACACTGCTTCGTGCTCAGTCATGTGTGACCGTAAATTGGATTTCGTGGTGTCATAAGAAAGAGGACATCATTAGCTAATAGATGGCTGTTGCCAATTTCCAAAATATTTAGCCATCTCCACGAAATTAACAAATTAATCTCGGTTTCCTTTTTTTTTTTAAACACCTTGTATAGTTTTATTTTATTTTTAAAAAAATCATAATGCTCTTACCTGTGCCTTCTAAAGACCAAGCCCAAGTACTTGACGACTCGTCTCTGGAGGTTGAGTTTCAAATTATGATCTTTCATATACTCCTGCACGGCAAACAGCTTCTCCTGAAAATTCACCCTGTGATTCCAACAAACATAAGTTTATTTTTACCTGGCCGACAACAATTTTCATTTAGCTGTTTAGCGAAAAAAAAAATTACTCAGCACAGAAAAGACACTTAGAAAAAATAGGTTACTATCTAAAATCTCACGTCAATTTTGTGCATACAAAATATGCTAATGAAAAAAAGCGGGTAACGAGCGTCACAATTTGTCTTGCTATTTTACTAAATGAAATACATATCTTATTGATTGCTTTGTAGTACATCCGGGAATGTTTGGTGGTCAACGTACATGCGCGCGCCACTAGACGCACATGGGCACACGTATTATACTCACCAGCGTTGCGATACGTTCAAATTATTAAGCATGCACTGCAGCTTGTAAAAATGAAAGTGCTTTTGCTTGATCACAAGTTTTAGCCTGAAGAAATACATTTTTATCTTTATCGATACAACAGCCATGGCACAACAACATAAAGCAAGGTTAAGCAGAGGTAAGTGCAACCAATGCGCTTTTATTGCATTTTTGGCCTGTTATCACTCGAGCCACGTGGGTCATGAAAAATGACAACCAAAATGGTGGATTGAAGCAATCAATAGGAGAGATTTGAATACGAGATTGTTAAATTTCACTTTTACATACCTTGGCGCATCGGCGTTGGCGAGCGTCGCTGCAATGGACGACAGACAATAGCCGTACAGCAGGAGACCGATCAACATGGCCGCCAACGCGATGGCGCGGCCGATGGTTGTATGAGCGCTGATGTCGCCGTAACCGGTGCTGGTCATTGTCGCTGCGGCCCAATACAGCGCCGTCACGTACTCTTCAAATGCCGATGTCGACGGATTTGTCACATCCTGATCTGTATGAGCTCGGGGTTTGTTTTGGCTGTTGTAAGGAGGGGGAAAATGAACGTGAAAGAATGTCAAGACGTGGTTGATTTTAAATTGCAGAGTAACATAAGGGCCTTCCAATGTTGTTTTCCAACAGTTTTACTGTTCTACAAAGCGTAGGAAGAGGGTGGGGGGTGGGTGAGGGCGCAAAAGCAAAGTAGGACTTTACATATACTGTAAAATGTTGACATTACTGAAAAATGTTGATAAGTATTATTTCGGGAGAGGGAGCTGGGGGTCTTGAAAAATACTTCGCTCTGTAGAACTGTGAAAATGTTGTCAACTTTGGATGGCCCCTAAATTTATGCAATTAATGAAAATACGGTTGAAAGGTAAAATTGGTCTATAGAGCCTTTGCACAGCGGCCATGACAGGGGGCAGTCACATTGTCACAGTACGTCATGCACGAGTAGTCACTGTGGATCTATTGTCACATCATTTAAATATAAAAACCTGCCCCCTGTCATGGCCGCCTGTGCAAAGACTCTATTCAGAGGATAATTTTAAAGACTGGTATTGACAAAATTGAACGGGAAAAAACAAATCACAAAAAATTACAAAAAAAGAATCACGGCCATACACAACATCCAAGTACAAAATTCACAATCCACAACACCTAAAAAATCCTTATTTTTAATTTTTCCCAATGTTGTGTATTTCTGCTAAAGCCCCATTGTATCATTTGAAAATGAAATGTTTTCATGAATTTTGGGAATAAAGGTGTTACATATATCCGAAGATGAATGCTAGTTCTCTTTTAAAATTTATATGATTTTGTGTTTAGTAATAAATGCTTAAAAAATGAGACGGCACCCTCACTTTTTAAATCCACTTTTACTTGTTAAATTGCTCCAAAAAATATACCATTTTGAAAGAAAAAATGTGGTGTTTGTTGCCATTGCTATACTATCAACACTTGAATAACATTTTCTTGTCTACTAATATGAAGTAAACTTTTGGGTCATTGCAAATGATAAAATGGGCCTTTAAAGCCTAGCGTACAACTGGAAGCAACTAGTGGCAACTGGTGTTTCCGGCAACTGGAAGCAACTCGCGGCAACTGGGAGCAACTGGTCAGTTGCTTAAAAAGGTCAATGTACGCGCACTTGCAACTGGAAAAATCCCAGTTGCCGCGAGTTCCTCATGTTCTACTTTCTGGCAACTAGTTGTACCCAGTTGCCGTCAGTTGCGTCGATGTACGCGTACTTGCAACTAGATGTAGTTGCCGTCTGTTGCACACGTGCATCTGATCATGTGCACGCACATCGACAGCAACTGCAAGCAACAGTTGGAAGGTCGATGTACTGTAGGCTTTACCAAGTTGCCGTGTCGATGTGCGCGCTCTGGAAATGTAGACATGGCTGGAGGTTCCCAGTTGCCGCTAGTTACGCAACTGATCATTTGCTGTCGATGAGCGCGCTATGCACACATCGACAGCAACTGATCGGGGGCCAATTTCATAAAGCATGTTAGCAGAAAAATTTGTGTGCTTTATAAAAATGGGTTAATAAACAAAATTGTACTTCAACTTGTGTTTTTAGCAAGAATAGCAGATATTCTTGTGAAAAACACAAGTTGACATGCAATTTCGATTATTGACCCATTTTTATAAAGCAAACAAATTTTTGATTAAGCAAATTTTTCTGCTAAACAGCTTTATGAAATTGGCCCCAGTTGAGTTGCTTCCAGTTGCAATGTCGATGTACGCTAGGCTTAATATCAAATTTTGTTACATTCCGTTCTGGGATAACATACCAAGCAACAAAAGAAACATGTAAAAATTCTCCACACACCATATATACTGACCATGTGGCAAGGATTGTTTTGCCCATGGCCGCAAAAGACTATGCCCTACCAAAGTACGGCATTTGAAGAACATTTCACCTTTATTTTGAAAAGAAAGTCTTAAATTTGGATGAAACTTTTTTTCTGAAGAATTTTGCATTTCTTTCGTTGCTTGGTATACAAAGACATGGTGCATGTAGTGGGAATAGTGATTAAATACATTTTTGCAAAATGCATAGCGTGCTTGGAAGGGGTGGGGTTTAATTATGTGGGGGTTACTTGATGAGGGTGGGGCATGAAACATGCAACACCTCAATGTTAGCAGTGCAAAAAATGGTGGGTGATGTCAGGGCAGGTCTATGCCACGTTCACTATAAAACTAAAATTACATGTGCACGTGAAATAACGGTAGATTCGCACCGAGCCTTCTCGCACATAAATTCGACAAGCGTCGCTTTGAGACAAACCAGCGTGGGAAGGAATTTGGATAGAGAAACGACACACTGAAAATCACAGAATCACAAAACAATTTGTGCCCTAGTTGATTCTCTGGTTTGCAGTGCCTTGTTTTACTCCAGATCCCCTCATAATGCTGCTTTTTGTCAAAGCGAAGCACGTCCAATTTACGCGCGGAAAAGGTTCAGTGAGAATCTAAAGGCCCGTCTACACGAGCCAACATTTGTTGGCCAACAAGGACCAACATGAAGTTGGAACTTGTTGGGCAGTACATGGATGCGCTCGACCGTGCGAACCAACGTGTTTCAAAATATCTTGACCGTAGTTGGTTGCTGCCTTCGCGTTCTTATCTGCTATTAACCCCCTTCGAACACGTGCAAATACGCCATTTTGGGAGTCAAATAATGCTGAGTTATTGTGGAAGCGATGTGCGTGCGCGATGTGTGTGTCTCTGGAGGGCGTAACGCGGTTTAATTCACCAATGGGAGGCTTAGCATTGCGCGTTACGCACGCTATGGACACACACAACACGCACGCACATTGCTTCCACAACGACGCGGCATTATTTGACTCCCAAAATGACGTCATTGGCACGAGCTCAATTGGCCCGTTTCTCCAACAAGCTTTAACAAAGTCGGGCGAGAGAAACATGTTTCAACATGGACCAACTTGTTGGATGATGTTGGACCCTGTCTGGAGTGACATCCACACCATCCAACGTTTGGTCGGCTGACATCGTCAGACACGTGTTGCACCTTGTTGGCCATAAATGTTGGTTCGTTAAGTCAAACTGCACCCCCAAAATTGTTGGAGCTTGTTGGAGAAACAGGCCAATAGCAGATTAGAATGCCTGTTGCCTGAAGGCAGCTACATGTACCAACTGCGGTCACGATATGCTGAAACATGTTGGTTCGCGTGGTCGAGCACATCCATGTACCGCCCAACAAGTTCCAACTTCATGTTCGTCCTTGTTGGCCAACAAATATTGGCTCGTGTAGATGGTCCTTTCAGGTGCAATTGCATAGTTTAGACATTGTTTTTGTGAAAACAAGCATGGGCTGTTGTGAAATTATGGGCAATGTATATTTATAAAATTACAAAAAGACAAAATGTGCTGAAATGTCTGATCTGATCACCGATGAATGATGATAATAAAATGATAAAGGGATGAATTTGTGAATTGGTAGAAATGGTGACAAAACATGCAAAATATGACATTGAAAAAGTGAAGAAATTCTGAGATAAATGCAATTTCTTTAGCCCGTTTGCCAGTCTATTTATTCAAAGTCAAGATGGTTTTTTTTTTAATTTACTAATTTTTTGCAAACTTTACAGACGAGTTTTCATCATTGTCTCAGGGTAGTATACTGCACTTTGGAAAAGGGGCACGCAAAATTCATGCCAGTTAAAATGGTTTTGAGACAATTATTTTTGTCTTTAATGTTATTACAAATTTCTCGTCCTATACTATTTAAAAGCACAGGCCACCACTGCATAAAAATGCCACAACACATTTCTGTGCCCTTGGTATTATAAAAAAGACACCGTGTACCATGTTTTGTTTGGGTTAGCAGACAACAGCCAACTTGTTATTTTTCACAAGAATGCAGACCATACTGTTTCTTAAAGCCCACCTCAAAAGAGTTAGTTAACCTCTTCAAGAGAGAATTAAAGGCAGAGGCTTGTCAATGCACGCGTGAGGCCTAAATCGTGCCACGAAATACGCAGCTCCATGCCTTTGCTATGGAGCTGCCACCGAGGCCAATAGCCTCATGCCCTGCTAAGTTGGCCCTGATGCCCCTTCAAGATATACACTTTCTAAGGCCAACTTGGCCAGCATGCCCTGTCCCAGGCCTTGGCATTATAATCAAGGCCACTGAGGCCAATAGCCTCACGCCCTGCTAAGTTGGCCCTGATGCCCCTTCAAGATATACACTTTCTAAGGCCAACTTGGCCAGCATGCCCTATCCTCTTAAATTTCTTGTATACACTAATAACCAGTAAACATTTGGAACAAAGTTGGCCGTGGTGCGCCTCCAGTTGGCCTCAGTGTCCTTTGAATTTCAGATAAAATTAAGGCATGAGCAACTTGCCCCTTATATGCAATGTCGAGTGCGTTGCAAAGTTCAGAATGGTAGATATTTTTTCTTATCATTTGCATTATTAGAAGTTAGTGCTTTAGTGCTTAACATCTATGTAAAAGAGTGCAAAAAACGGCCAGAAAAAGACAGGGTTGTGCTCTTTGAGTTTAGATGACACCAAAAATCGTCACACAGTGAGCCACAAGTGTGCGTATACACCAAGATGCGTATAAAGATCTGACCTGGCGCCCTTAACGTTAAACACAAAATCGGCATTTTTCCCCGTCATGTCCTTCTGGCAGCTGCTCAGAATAAGGGGGAGGGGGAAAAAGAAATCATCGGGAAGGAAATGAAATCGGTTAGAAAGGAGAAAAAAATATAATGGAAAATGTCGCGGAATAACCAACAAATGAGTTAATAATATGGACTGTAGGTTTCTGATTTTGGTTGGGGTTCGTCAAATAATATGAAGTTTAGAAACACATAAACTCCTCAAAAAAAGTTCAGAAAGTCAAGTTTGACTGACGATTTCCTCTTGTTGCAAAATAATTTTCCTTTCATTTTATATCATTGGAAAGCCCTGATATTCCTCTTTACGATGATGTGTCATATGTTAATATGATTAAGCAATTAGGGGATGTGCAGCACAGCTGGATACGGGGGCGGGTGTAAAGTGAAATGTCACAAAATGCATTGCTATTGTCAAAAAGTGCATTGACACATTCCCATCCTCCAAGCAAAAGGGGAATGCACTGCATGACAATAGCAGTGAATTTTGTGACGTTTCACTTTCCACCCACCCCTGTATTCCGCTATACTGCACATCCCCCAATTGATTAATCATAACAAATGACACATCACTGTAAAGAGGAATAACGGGGATTTCCAATGATACCAAATTCAAGGAAAATTATTTAGTAACAAGAGAGAAATCGTCAGTCAAACTTGACTTTCCGAACTTTTTTTGAGGAGTTTATTTAATAGCGAATGTGAACGTAAATGCATCCCCATATTTCGTGTGTAAAATACACAGGCATTCAATTAATCAGACGTTTAGACACACGTCATATTCTTTTTATAGTTCGCTTGCAGCGTGTGTCCTTTTCGTACTGAGCATGATAACCATTTCCGAAATGGTTCAAAAGTGGTTCAGTACAAACAGCTTTAAAACAGTTGCAAATTAAAAACCTGCACGGAAAAGGGTTTTGCTGGTGCGTGCAATGGTATTTTGCAAGTAGAAACACCTGATATATGCTTTTTAATGGTGCACACTGTGCTAACCGCCATGCGCACTTGCCAAATAACCAGTATTTTGTCTCTAGAAGAAACAAAACAAGACAACAGTTAAAGGCATTGTGCACTACATCGACAAAAACGTTTTAATGCCGGTGCCCCCAAGAGAAACACGCTCTAAATCTCTTTTCCCAACATAGAAATCGTTTCATTTGATGAAGATTCAACGATGATTTGATTGAAAGATTTCCTAGTATGAACGCACGCCTCTTCATTCGATACAAAATTAGAATTCCTCGGTTCTATTTATTCGAAGATGAGATCACAACATCCGTGTGTGCATAAATGTGCCAAAAGCTAAATAAACAAGCATTGGGGACATCATGTACGCATTCACGTATGTGTTTAACATGTTTCTAAGCCTCTCTGCTATTAAATCAACAAAGAAATTCCTCAAGAAGTAACTACAAAACCAAGGCATATTGGTCAAGGACATTGGTCTGTCCTTCTTACATACGTATGTTAATGACAAATTTGAGCATAAAAACTGCCCTCGGATCGACCTGCAAATCTCTTGCGCCGCGACAGATCACTCGGGTCACAAACTAGAACAAATCGTGTGAGTATCGCTGAACAAGCAGCAACTCGACACAAAATATTCAACGCAACTATGCTTGTGTCACGCACGATGGCGTGAGCTTTCCACACGCTAATTGGCTGAAGAAAAACTGGATGCGCGTGCCATGTGCGCGTCACGCGCACATCTTGTTTTCTTCCATAGAACTTGGCCGTGACAATCGGCATCGCGTCGCAAAAGTTGAACATGTTCTACTCTTGCGATTGTTGATTTGTTTTTAGCGCAGCCGATGCAGATTGTTGCAATGTCGTTGGAGCTACACTCAGGGCCCAATTTCATAGAGCTGCTTAAGCGCTAGCTGAAAACGTGTGCTTACTGTAGCAGAAAGGTTGTGCTAACTTTAAGGCTATTTTCACGGCCGCGGCGTGCTTAAGCATGCGCGCGCTTGAAAACCGCCGTTGTTGCATCACTATCTTAAGCAAAATTTGGCTCTGCGGTTAAGGCAGGTTTTTAGTTGCTTAACGACGTCTATGAAATAGCCTGACGCTCGGTTAATGGAAAATGGGCTGTTGAACAGTTCTATGAAATTGGGCCCAGGTCTCTAAACAATCACCGACGGGCGTAGCTCAGGCGCAGCTTGGTCCTAACAAGCCAGTCGCCGACTGTTCTGTTACTTTGCACGGTCGACGCATGACAGTTTCTGCACGTGCCATGTCCGCGTCACGCGCGCATCTTGGCTGTGACAATCGGCATCACGTCGCAAAAGTTGAACATGTTACGTTGCACGGTCGACCTGAGGGCGTCTTAAGGTTTTCAGAAAAAAGGTTTTCTTATTATCTCCCGAGAACAGCATCAAGACATTTCTAAATTTTGAGATGAAATTTCGAGATGGAACATCTCAATAGAACTATCGACTTATACTTACTTTCCCGAGTCGCAAGTTACGAGGTACCAGAGACATGAGCTCCAGTGCGACAACAACCCAATGTAGATGAAGAACTTAAAGAATCGAATCGTGGCAATGTTTACGTCCAGATCCTTCTCCAAGTTTTTGAAGTAGTTGGGCATCTACAGAAGAAAAAAATCATGGGGAAAAAGTTTAATTTTCCTTGCTCATAGTGAGGTTTAGTGGGAATGAAGCTGGACTTGCAATCAGGTGGTAATGGGTTCAAGTCTCTCTGGGCAATTTCGTAAAGCTGTTTAGAGGAAAAAATTGCTTAATACAAAAGGTACAGTTGTAGTCAGAAGTTTACATACAACTGTGTTAAAACTGGTGTGCTTTAATAAACTTGTGCTGCCACCATTTTTGTAACAGTCTTTACTAAAGTCGTGATTTTGTGGAATTCCTCACGTGCATGCAGTACTTAAAACATAGCTTGCACACCTTGCAATGGTTTGGGTAGTCCTGTTTACCATTTTGGGTGATGATGGTAGTGGTGTACATGTATGTAAACTTCTGACTTCAACTGTATGTGCTTTTTAAAAATTGGTGAGCTGTCAAAGTTGTACGTGATGCGTACTCTTGCTACGAACAAAACTTGACATGTAACAGCCTGTTTACACATGATCCCGAGCTCGGGATCAAACACCGAGCTTGGGATCGGCTCCGGATCACAAACTGAGTGTAAACGCTCTCGGATCCAAATTGGTCCCGGATCAGACCCCGGTATTTCGGTCTCGCGTTGGTGGAGGGTCGAACCCCGAGCTCGGGATCAGTTTGCGGTTAGATAAGCAATAATTAATCTTTACCGCATTTGCTCCACAGCCGTTGCGTGGGAAAAGCCCAAAGCGGCATTGCACACTGTACATGCACACATAGTTCTGTGCATGCATACATAGAGCATGACCTTTGACTGCAACTTCTGGCGCCGCGCTCGAGATCAACTACAGAATGTAAACACTGCACTCCGAATCACTGCAGTTATACTGACGCATCCTTATAAGGGGATAAATCTTGATATCGAGCTCGGGACCACGGTCCAAATTTTCACTGCCAACCTATTTTTGCCAAGCAAATAAATTTTGTATTAAGCAAATGTTTCTGCTAAACAGCTTTATGAAACTGGCTCCGATTCTAAGAAAGAATCTCGATTTCATTCAGAATGAATTCCATTTTTGTACAGGAAAACATTAACTACATATTGTGGGGTACCGTGGCCAAGCGGTTTGGGTCATTGACTCGCAATCATAGGTGAAAACGTGGGGTTGCGGGTTAAAATGTGGCGTAACTTGCGCAATGTTTTTTGGTGGCGTAAGTTGGAAAAATGTGTCGTAAGACAGTGAAAAATGGTGAAAATGCAGCTAGCTACACGTGCTTATTTACCGCATTGTCAACGAACTGAACCCCGGCCTTCCGTTATCCCCGCCTTTTATCATCAGTGAAATCTGCGACGCGACGCATGATGAGCGAGCGACATGAGCGATGGCAGCCATGATGACAGTACAAAATTTGTGAAAAACAACGACGTATGTTTTATGTATGACTATTTTATCAAGCGCAAACATCAAATAGTCATTGATAAAACTAGAAACTATCCTCGTCCTAAAAGTTACAAGTGCTAAAGTAAAAAAATGAACGTTGCGCAGCTAAGGATAGTTTCGTGAAATCGATCTTGAGTTTATTGCACAGCTACGCCATAAAGTTATGGCGTAAGTCTTACGCCATGGCACAATGTTTCGTGAAATCGTCTGCTGGTCACAAATGACTGTCCTTACCCTCCACGCTTTGATGAGTCTATTTAAGGAGAGAAAGAACAGAGCGTTGTTCCGCTGGGTTCCCTGGGGAACGAACAGGGCGAAGATATCTAGGGGAAGGATGGCCATGACATCAAGGAAGAACCCCCAGCTCTTGACGTAGTGCTCACGGATACTCTTGAAGTCCTTGCACGTTCCTGAAAAAAATGGAGGAAAAATATACGGTAAAAAAAGAGAAATGCAAATTGTACTCATACCGAAAGATAGAGAAGGCTACTAGATGTAACATTTTATCGGTCAGTAATAACGTGCATGAACACCTCCTGTGGCAAGGCTGACTGCACCAGCTTTCGTAGGAGCCACTGAGGCAGGGTACGCCACTCTGGTACGCCAGACTGGTGCGCACACTTATCCGCACATCCGAGTCGTCTTCAGTCATTGTGGTATGTCATGATTGTTTAAAATTACAGACGATTAGTGCACCGTGGGAAAAAAATCATCACGATAAACGATGGTATCGATGGTATCGTCTATCGGCACAAGCTTACTAACTTTGTCAACTTTCCACGTTATAATTCTCACCATTTGGTGTAGACACAGCAGTCCTGAACCTGACTATGATGTCAAACAGCAGTACAAAGTCCATGATGTACATTATTGTCATTATCGGTAGGTTGCTTGCATAGCCTTCCTCTGCAAAAAAAACAAAACAAAAAAACAGATTAAAATCAATAAAAAATAAATAGACCGTATCGATTGGCTGCCATCTTGTAGGGCAACTTTTGACATTTAAATTAATTGGTCAACAAAATGGGCAACCATGCCTGTCCTCACGGAACAAAGAAACTGCCCTACAAGATGGCAGCTACAGACTAAATGGGAAGAGAGAGAGAAAAAAATATGATCGATTTCGAACCTGCATACGTATAAAAAGAGGTTACATATTATAATAATAATATTATTATTTCTTCTTAATGCTGCAAAGGGGCGACCCACCAGTAAAACTTTCCCAAACGACCAACGAAATTTCAGATAGAAGACATCGATTGGACACCAAATTTATGTACCCGAAGCTTCCAAAAATGGTTCCATACCTAAGAGAGATGGTTCTAGACCTAACAAAAATGGTTCTCAATTTTAAAAAGATGGTTTTTGACCTTAAAAAAATGGTTTTTGACCTCCAAAATATTGGGGTTACGCCAAATTGTCGCCCTAACCGACCGCGTCGCCCTATTGGATAAAATAGAGAAATAATAACGAACATTTATACTGCGCCGGTATCCATCATAAATGACGCTCATGGCGCATAACAATGAAACAGAATACTTGGACTAAGAAAAGTTGATAGACACACAAAATATTAAACTATTGTAGCATTGAAATAATAAAAAAATATCTTACCAACAAAATCCACATTGGTGTATGTGCTGTTTCTACTGTTGGCTGTGGGGGAAAGAAAAAAAATCTTACAAAATCAGAAAGTGTCTATTTTTTTTTGACAGTTGCATTCACACAATGTCGTCCATAAAGTACACTGGTCACAAAAAAAACCCCAAGATTCAAAAAAATATTTCCCCAATATTTCCAAATGTCTACAGTAATTTATAAATTTCAAGTCTTTCTGACCACCAGGGTCCTTATTCACAAAGCACCCGTGACCTCCCACGGGTCGAAATAAACCTGAATAACCCTCAGCCTGTGTCTTATGGAATGACCTAAATCTGATATGATTTTAAAAGCCACGGACATACATACTAATGAAACTTGCGCAGTACGGATACAGAAATGAGATTAGTAGAGTGACGACCAGTACACCTCGTTCCCAGATCTTGGCAAACCTTGACCCCGGCATCACCACGGTCTCCGTGATCAACTCCCAGAAATCATCCCACCACTGGCCCAACTGCCGATGCACTCGCTGAAAATCAACAAGAGAAAAAAAGGCTGAACGAAAAAGTTCAAAGAAATTATTATTATTTATTATTATTATTATTTCTTTCTGGTATTCATACCAAGGATTCCTCAATAGTGCTCATTGCACTGTCACTCGCAAGCGTGAGGAAACCCATGAAGAATTAGAATTAGAAATGGCCAGAGACACCGGGGATGATCCCCCTTGCTCTTCACGAAAGAATGCTCTGGGATCTTTAGAGTGCGTTTCCATTACCTAACACACTGGACCAACAGCTTTACATCCCTTCCGAAGGATGGAGCAAGTGTGGTTGAGTGCCTTGCCCAAGGGCACAGGTACCGTAGCCGTGGGGAGGTTCGAACCTGCAACCCCAAGTTTTCACCTATGATTGCGAGTCAATGACCTAAACCGCTCGGCCACGGTACCCCACAAACAGTATTGACAAATGTTTATATATGTAAATGAATGTAATTTGCACACGAGTCTTTCCACAGTAAAGGGGGTATTTTGGCAACACATATCATATTTTCCAGAAAATACCTGTGTCTGGTCTCAATATAAAAGAAATAAGTTGTTTTGAAGAGATAACTCGGGCCCAAAAATGGTTACAAAAAGTGTGACAACATGCCTTTCTAAAAACCCTGTGTACAAATTTCCAACATGTTTGTAACCGGGACGGACACTTGTGTTACATTTTAGACCGGCCCGGTTACGAGCGTATATTGGAAATTTGTCTGTGTTGCCACAATGACCCCTTTACTGTGGAAAGATTCACATTTAAACCAAATTTTCACATCATGTAAACAAGGCTTGATACATTTTATTGAGCGAGTTTCGTCACTTTTGTCCAAGAGGGCGAGATTTAAAAGCCACAAGAAAAAAACCCGTAAATTTCAGAATTTGCCACTTTCGACTTTGCATCCTCCATTGTCTATGTTTGAGGTCCCTTTGCACCTCTTGTTGAGTTGCGCAAAACGATCAAGATGGTTTGCGATAACATTAGGGGTGATCCTGCATTTCGTCAGAAGCTTTTGCCTCCAGCATGCACATTCCACCAGTCTCCAGCGGTGTATTGACATTACAGGAGGCTAAGTCGAAAGTGGCGAAATCTGAACTTGACCCTTTTTTTCGTTTGGCTATAAAATCTCACCCTCTTGTCCAAAACTGATGAAACTCACTCAATAAAATTTGTCAAGCCTTGTTTGCATGATGTGAAATTTTGGTTAAAATCCGTTGGAAAATTACGAAGTTATTTAATATTTAATATCAAAGTAGGACACGTAGTATATATGCACGAAAATAAAATAAATTAGCACAAATATTAATATTCATGAATCACAGTAAACATGCATATGGTGGGAAATACATTTAACGTGCTAAACAAATTACAAAATAAAATGAATGCAAACGGCACACATTCTGCACAGAAACACAAAGCACTGGCTAGGCATTCATGCACGACAATCACAACAACATAGCTGATATTTGCATAACTACTATAATGTAACCTTTATTACTTACCGGTGTGTCAATCCTTAATGGGACTTGCTATTATGTTACGACAGAAACACAAATATTAGTTTAGTAAGCCCCACGGCAGATGTTAGTTTTTGCAGTTAGAAATTGAGGGACAGGCGCTAAAATAATATTAATATCCTGCTCTCCCGCTCCGCCGCGCACGTTCCGCTGCGCCATCCGCTCACACTCTGCTGCGCACCCCTCTCTCACTCTGCTGCGCACCCCTCTCCCGCCCACCCCTCTCCCGCTCCGCCGCCCACCCCTCTCCCGCTACGCTGCGAAGGCTGTGCCTAACGAATCGAATATTCGAATATTCGATGGTCGTCCAAACCAAACATGTCTTTCAGCTTGGAAGAAGTAAAACCCTTTTTCCTTTGTCATATTTCCGTCCAACCACGAGTCCAGTGTACAAGGGCCGACGATAATTTCTGCAAAAAACCTCTTCGGGCGAGAGACTGCGATGCAAGTTACAACATGAAGTCTATAGTTCGAGCACAGATTATTTTTTGAGGTGGCAAATTCGGCAATAAAAAGGCTGCTGTATTCCTGTGAGCTGTGAGTTTGGATGTGCCAAAATCAATTAATTTCACGGCAAACTCTTTTGTCAAAATTCACGCATTGAATATCGAATATTGGATCAAAAATGCACAGGCTTATCCGCCGTGCACCCCTCTCCCGCTTCGCCGCCCACCCCTCTCCCGCTCCGCCGTCCACCCCTCCTCCCACCCCTCTCCCACTCCGCCGCCCACCCCTCTCCTGCTCTGCCGCCCACCCCTCTCCCACACACCACACTCCTTCTCCAATTTTGAGCCCACTTTACAACTTTCTTTCCATCTTACCGTGGCACAGGAGCCATGATGTACAGTCACAAGCTCTTCAATGTCAAAAGCTTCCATGGATGTTCTCCCGTACCGGTCGTGTCGCATGTTGGCTGTCGTCATAGAATGCCCTTAAGATATTACAAAATAAAACCAGCATCAGACTAAAAATCCTATGTAGACAATTTTAAATTATTGATCGCTACATCAGAAGGTTTTTGTCGAGTCAAACCACTGACATAGACTGTAGTTTGAACAGCGGACAATTTTGGTGTAATAAATTATTTGTATTTTGAACAAAAATCTTTTAGTTTAACCAAGTGGTGTCGAGATTAATCTTCGCAAACATTTTTTTTTATAAAAAGGCCACTGTGATTGGCCAAAAGTTAAGATAAAGTCAAAATTTGTGTGGTAAAATTATTTGTATTTTAAACAAATTCTAGTTTAAAGGCCCAGTGGATCATTTGCAATGACCCCAAAAAGTAATCGACGAGTTT
Organism: Henricia sp. BOLD:AAB3569; assembly: GCA_037783545.1. Taxonomy (NCBI): domain Eukaryota; kingdom Metazoa; phylum Echinodermata; class Asteroidea; order Spinulosida; family Echinasteridae; genus Henricia; species Henricia sp. BOLD:AAB3569. Next base: position 447,446 of record JBBELK010000158.1, on the reverse strand, counting down.
ACAGGGGAAAAGTTCTGAAAGTAAAGATTGAATTAATAGCAACTATCCAATGAAAGGTTTCCGCTCAAAATGATATAATTTTACCAGAAAATAATCCGTAAAGATGAAATTATTTAGATCGTTTGCAAACGATTTACTTATTTTTGGTTCGCATCTACGCGGTCCAAATTTGCATGGGCGCCGTGTACTCCGCGTGCGTGTTCCAACGCGATGCATTTTTATGGATCGCGCGCACACGCAGTATATGATGTGCGCCACAGAGTGCATGACGCAAGCCACATAGTACCCGATCAACTGAGAACGAATATTTGAAACACCCCGCCAAGACCAGGAAAATGCATATGGATTTTCATGCTTTTTTTAAACGTGGTACATTTGACAAAGCTGAAATTTCTTCGGATGAGTTTGTTGATGTCTTTCTTTTGATTTATAATGGTTTTATTCGCAGAATCGCTCAAAAACAGATCATCTACAGGGCCTTTAACTAGTTGATGCCAAGATGATTTTTGGCCAAAATAATAAAATTTTAAAAGGCAAATGTGATACGCCAAAAGTTAAGACCAGGGCCCAATTTCATAGAGCTGTTTAACAGCCCATTTTCCGTTAACCGAGCGTCAGGCTATTTCATAGACATTGTTAACGGTAAGCAACTGAAAACCTGCCTTAACCACAGAGCCAAATTTTGCTTAAGATAATGCCGCAACAATGGCGGTTTCCAAGCACGCGCATGCTTAAGCACGCCGCGGCTGTGAAATAGCCTTAACGTTAGAACAACGTTTCTGCTACAGTAAGCACACGTTTTCAGCTAGCGCTTAAGCAGCTCTATGAAATTGGGCCCAGGTCAAGCACCACAAATACTCATTTCTACATTCATTGTATAAATGTTCTCACCAAAAGATCATACTTTGCAACACTCGGAGGCAGCCGCCACGGTGCAATATTTGCCACATTGACAGGCCATCCACATCCATCAAGTTCAGGTTCAAAACACAGTATATACAAATGAATGATGGACAATGGGCATGTTTACACATCAACCGTGGAAGACAGCGTCAAAGCTGACGTTTTAACTCGTCAACGACCCCTGTGACTATACATTGCCAGAATGTGTTTTCATGTCCTCCGGTGTCAAGAGGTTAATGTGCAGCCTTGTAATATCATGGCAAAACTTTTATTAGAACTTACGTGGAGAGTGAGTGCTCGTGTGGGAGAATCTTCGAAGGCTCTTGGAAGCAGGGATAATACCCTCACCAGCCCGAACTCGCTCCTCCAACCGACCAGCCGCGTCGCAACGCTCCTCTGCGATGCGTTGTAACTTCCGCGCAACTGGGAAAAGATAAATGCAATATTTTAAAACAATTTGCAAACTACATTGGGCAAACAATTTTTAATTAAAAATTCACATACAGATACAATAAAGGTTGAAAGGATGAAACATGCTGTCATTTTATGAGGCAAAACATGTCGAACGTCACAGTTTAGGCTGAGGTTTTTGCGACCTGGGCCCAATTTCATGGAGCTGTTTAGAAGCCAATTTTGTGCTAACGGAGGCTCCGGCTATTTCATGGAGACCGTAACCTTAAGCACTGCTAAACGTTTGCTAGCTTCAGGGACAAAAGTTGCTGAACACTCGGGACGCAACAATGCCCATTTCCAAGCATGAGCGTGCTTAAGCACGCCACGGCCGTGAAATAGCCTTAAAGTTAGCACAACTTTTCTGCTACAGTGAGCACACGTTTTCGGCTAGCGCTTAAAGGCAGTATACATGATTGGTATCTCGAAAATCAGAAACGTTCACAGATTTACGCCCAACTTACACAATATAAACATGATGACCGTAGAAAACTTCCCCTGAAATGGTTTTGTCTGAAGTGCTATAGTCTTTGAGAAATGAGTAAAACAATTATTTTTCGTCTCATGAGACGAAAATTCAATTCGCCCTAAAACCATTTTGCCCAAGTGCCATTTTGCCCCCAAACCATTTCGCCCAAGTGTCATTTTGCCCCCAAACCACTTCGCCCGAGAGCCATTTCGCCCCAAATCACTTCGTCCAAACACTACATCGCCCAAATGCCACTTTGCCCCAAAACCACTTTGTGCACAGGCCGTGGTTCAGGGTGAAATGGTTCAGGGCGAAGTGGTTTTGGGGCGAAATGACTGCAGACCCTTTTTGACCGTTTTCTCAAAAGTTAGACGAAGTACGGAGCTGGTTTTTGCTCAGGTTGGTTTTAATCATGCATATCTTCAATCACACAGGGGGATAAAACTATTTGTAACAGTTTACTAATCATGTATACTATCTTTAAGCAGCGCATGAAATTGGCCCCAGTTCTGGAAATCAGTAGTTGATCCAGGATCATTAAAATGTTAAAGTACAATGGGAATTCTCGGCGGTACCCGAACATTCCAGGTTGTACCCAGGTACTGCCAGAATGTCCACTATATTTACGCAGTTTAATGGGCCTAGATCTAGTGCCGATTTCTGGTTATGGGTTACACAGATTATTCTTCCTGGTATTGAAACCAATGAAGACGATGAAGAAATGGGTAATTTCCAAAATTAGGGGTCCAAAAATGTGACATGCTTTTTAAGATTTCCAAGTGTTTAATGATTGAAAGAGGTTTCCCAGTAGAAAATAATTATTTTTATTTGAACAAATGCCACTCAAATTTAATGTTTGTGTGTAGATATGGCACCAAGGTTAATGCAAACTCATTCTACAGCCAATTTTCATTGGCGTAGGTAACCCGGGACACCAAACTCTTATCCAATACCATGGAACAAATTATAAGCCATTATGGTCTTTTGTTTTGAATATTTTTCAGGAATCAGAAAACAAAATATTAAATAAAATTATGCTGCCCCTATAATCACAGGCCACAGTCCATTACTGAGAATTTGTGGTCATAAGTGGTGATTTTTTAAGCAGAGAGTGTCGTACGTAACTGGGACACCAAACATTTTGGACCCCTAATTTCGGGAATTACCCAAATGCTCAGTTTTAGAGGTGGGAGGAAAACCCCTATACAATTCTGTACAGGCGGAAAACCCACGGAATCAAGCAGGGACTGAGAACCCAATCCACATGCTGACCCGGACGGGATTCGAACCAGGGCCACAGAAGGTGGAAGGTGAGGATAGTACCACTACGCTAACCTCATTTCTCCAGAGCGAGTCTGAAATAGGATCCGACTCAAAACATGACTCAGCCAAAATTTACTAGATTATTTTGAAATTACTTGGGGAGAGGTTTTAACAAATTGAACCAACCTTCTGGGTAATGATGCAAGACATTCTGGAGGTCTGACTTATTGAGGACCATGAGATCGCAGTGGGCAGCAGCGCGGATGGAATTGGTCCGTGGCATGCTAAACACCAGGCTAACCTAAAACAACAAAACGGAAAGAAATTTTGATGATTAAGGTTACCGTTTTGAGGAAATTAGGAAGTAGGAAATTGGAAGAGCCACAATACAGGCGCCACCATACAGAAGCATGTTGCTGCCAACTTTAAAATATATTTTTTATCCCATTTAAACAACTTAACCTGGTCAACTGGTTTAAACGACTTAGCTCAGTTGTTTAAACATGATAGCTATGAGCAAGTTCGATTCACGACCATAGTTGACCATAGTTCGACTATTTGCAACCGAATGCAGTCTAGTCAACGATGGTAGTTGTGTCTGGTCGACCATTTGGAACCAGCCCACAGGGCACAGTTGCTCTGGTCACTGGTACCCATCATGTATAGAGTTGATGCAGTGCTTTGCGTGGAACCAACTGGCTAACCAAAAGCGTTCGGACTTGCACGTTAGTGCACATGTGTGTTGCCAGGATGACGTTCGACCAGTAGTTAACTCTAGTCATGAATCGAACTTGCGACTTAAACGTGATAGTTCAGTTCAGTCGTTTAAACGAGATAACCATGTTGTTTAAACAAAATAGCTATGTTGTTGAACAAGATAAAATTATTTTGAAGTTGGCAAGGGAGCACGTGTGGTCTAGTGGGTATGAAGCGGAACTCCCAGTCAGAGGTTGTGGGTTCAAGCCCCACTTCGACCAACGTGTCTGTGTCCCTGGGCAAGGCACTTAATCCCAGTTGCCTCGTCAACCCAAGCGATATTTGGGAAGCTGTTAAGGGGAATGCCACAATCTAACTGCTGATAGGGTTGTGCGCCTGACCAGCAGCCACCTAGTTGAAGCGAAATGGTTCTGGTGATTCCCCGACGGCAGCGGTAATAATGGCAACAGCGCCAGGAGCACCCCGCAGGGTGGACATGTGCGCTATATAAGAATCCAGCATTATCATTATTATTATTATTAACACGCTTCCGTACCACCAAGGCTTCTTTTTCTGTGTATTATATGCTTTAAAAAACTTTTAAAATGCAAATTATACTCTCACTGAAAAAAAAAAGAAGCCTGAGAATTGTAACATTATGACCATGCACCTCTAGTGGCAAGACTGACTGCACTAGCCTCCATAAGAGCCGCTGAGACAGGGTGCACCACTCTGCATGAAGTGTCTCCCTGAGGTCCTGCACTTCTAGGGATGCTTGGGAGACATGTAAATATAGCAGTCAGCTTATCCCACACAGGTTAGATCAGGTTGAAAACCCAACAAAATTTGTTTTCTGTATGCCCTTAACTGCAGGATTCTCCCAGAAACAGAAAATGTCACTTTCATTCAAAAGTGGGAATTACTTTGTTCAAACAGGTTCTCTTGGACCCGGAGGAAATCACTGAAGCGAAACAGTCTTGAAAGCGATTCCAAAGTGATTTATCGATCAGGTTAATAGGTAATGATAAAGATAATGTTCAATAAGCAAGTTATACCTCTCCGAATAGTTTGCCATGTCGCAGGGAAATTATTGGTGTTTCATCATCCTCCGAAGACAAGACCTGAAAAATAAAGATGGTGAATTTCATTCAAGGCATTTCATATACACTACACCAATGGTACCAACTTATTTTCAAGACTTCTTAACAACAAGTTAGCGCTGGTCCAACTATAGACCGATCCAGTAAGCTCCGCCCATTTAGAAATTGCCTAGCAACATGCCACACATGTGAAGCACGTGTGCAGTAGAGTCGCGTGGCCGCGCCGTGCGTCAGCATCCGCGCCCTGTTCAACGCGTATTGAAACACGCACACAGAATGTGCACTTAATTATCCGGTAGTGTGCGTGCACGTACAACACGCCTGCATTACGCGTAACGCGAGCGATCGAACAAAAACATCTAGAATGCAGTGAATGCACAACATAGCAAAACGACAAGCTAATTTTGGTGAGTATTTCCCGTTTACACAAAAACACATTTATGAAGGGATTAAAGGTAGGTTAGGATAGTCTTATACAATCCGTTTTAAACTGGCTAGAGTCCTCTACGCTGATAAAAATGATGTTTATGGTGTTTTTGCGTCACTCATGCTGCATTTGCCATAGCTTTGTGCACAACATTTTGAGGACTCGGGTAACCAAACATTTTGGTTACCTGAACCCGAGGCTGTGATTGGTCAATTCCAAAATGGGCGGAGCTTACTGGATCGGTCTATTGCCAGAGCAGACCTAACTTATTGTTGGGGTGTAAATTTATTTAAATTTATATATTTATTTATTTAATAAACTTCAATTCATGGCCCGTAGGCTGAATTGCATGAAGCTTACAAGTGTGTTCATTGTTCAACCTAAACATAACTGGGTGGTACCATTGGCAGCGACGGCCAGAGACACCGGGGAATCCCCTTAACTCTTCATGAAAGAGTGCTCTGGGATATTTTAAGTGCGTTACACAACACACTGGACCAACGGCTTTATACACCCCTATCGAAGGATGGAGCAATTGTGGTCGAGTGCCTTGCTCAAGGGCACAGGTACCACGGCTGGGTGTCTAACTCGCAACACCAAGTTGCGAGTTCGTTATGAGACAACGACCTAAACCACTCGACCATGGTACCCAATGGTACCCCACGTGTACACTCATAATGGGTTTAACATTATACAAGTTTAATTCTGGTGATCAACACTTTTAAAAAGTTCTTTTCGTCTGAACAGTATCAAAAAATAGCGTTTTTAGCATCTTAGGCCCGCTTCAAACGTCGCGCTTATGCCATGTTCAATTAAATTTGACTTGATTTTTTAAATTTGACATGGCACGACGTTTAAATCCATTTGGCTCGGCAAATTGATTTTGGCACTGCAGAAAAATTTAGCTCGACAGGGTCTGCCGTGCTAACTCAATTTAGTGCGGCACAAGCACGGCTCGACTTCAAACGTCGTGCTTCTGCCGTGTCAAATTTAATTCCAGTTCGAAGTTGGTTCGCAATTTTGTTCACAACTAAGAATGCACATGCTCGCAGCGCGTATGTGAGTAAAGAAATAACCAACAAACAAATGCATTAAAATAATAAAATGGCGACGTACAATGGACAGAATAGAAAACGCACGTGCACAACGTCCATGACGTGCACAGACTCACCCGCCATGTTGGATGTATTTAAGTTCGACTAGGAGTTTGCAATTAAGTTCGACGTTTGAAGCCACTGCCGTGCTTACTCCGTGCTAACGTTGTGCCAAGTTGAATTTAATTCGACACGGCATAAGCGCAACGTTTGAAGCGGGCCTTAGTATGATAACAGAAATGATCAAATTAGTAAAATTCAAAAATCACTGCTCGCTTAAAGGCACAGGCTAGTCAGCAATGCACGCGCGCCAAATTCATACCACGAAATACGCAGCTCCGTGCCTTTGCTATGGAGCTGCGTATTTCGTGGCACGAATTTGGCGCGCGCGCATTGCTGACGAGCCTGTGCCTTTAAAACTGAAAGGCAATGCATATCTTCTCCGACTGATAAATTTTGGCCGATCTGGGCCTGTGTGTTTCCAAAAACACAAACAAGAATCCAGCCTTACCTCTATTTCCCCCCTCTGGATGAAGTACATGTTGTGGCAGATCTCGTTGCGAATGGCGATAATTTGGCCAGGGAGGTAGAGGGATGGTCTAATCTCCAGAGATAACATGCGCATAAATCCCTCGCTCATACCTTTGAACATCGGAGCCTGAACAACGACAAATTTATAGACATACTCGTTATGTTCCTCACAACGCGACTAATATGTACACCTGGTGAATTTGAGTACAAGTCTGTCACACACCATGTCATGAGGACGCGAAACAAACAATATGTACACAATTTGATTTTTTTGTCTGCTTCGTGTGGTGAAAAAAAAATTAAGGTATTTTTTCCTTATACATTGAACAAAGATTTGAAGGAAATTACCTCCTGGAATCAACAGATCATCCAATTTTAAGATATACTTTTGTCGCAAATGTTGCATTTCTGAGATAAATAAATGATCAAATTACTGCATAAAGTAATGCACAAAAGTACGGCGCGAGCGGTCCGTGCGTAAGCGCGACAACAGGGGGCGCTGCGCGCGCGGGAATGGTTATCTTGTGCACTAACTGAGTGCAATTTTTGAAGGAGAAAATGTGATTTTTCTACAGAAAAGCAACATTTGCGACAAAAGTGTAAGTGGGAAGTATATCTTAAAATTAGATTATCTGTTCATTCCAGGAGGTAATTTCCTTCAAATCTTTGTTCAATGTATACGAAAAAAATACCAAAATAAAAATAAAAAGCCTAAATCTTCGTACAAATCACATGACACTCGTCAGGAATAAGAGCACACTCCCCATTTGTTGGGGAGTAGCGAGAGCATACTCTCATTGACCTGAGTGTCGTTATTCTTGCCGTTCGCACGTGCAGGAGAATACTCGTGTTAACACAAGTACACGCCCGAACACAGCCCAAAACTCTGTCAGGCAGATTTACCTTATCCAAGATGTACTTGTTTCCACTAAGCGAAACCTCAGCGTGGAAGGTAAGCGGCATAGCGTTTATGAGACTGTCGTCGGTCACTCCCTTCTTTCGGAACCACAGGTATTCATAGTAGCCAGTCACTTGCCTTCGTAGGTCTTCCGTTACCATCTCGTCTCTCTGATTGGACAAAGAATCAGCCAATGAGTTTTCTTAATTAATGAAAGTGTTTGGTACTGCAAAATCGGAAAATAGAATTAAGTAACGACAAAGACACGCTAAAGCTTTTCGACTTGTACTCATCAGAGCAAAATGCAAGAATGGCGTGGGTACGCTTATCGATATAATATAAGGCTGAAAGCGGGAATGACGTGTTCAGAATGCTGCGCGCTAATTGGTCAGCGGACAACAGCAGGGAGCACGCTACTGCGCATGCGCAGTTAGATTACATGTAGCGTGTGTACAAATTCTTTCTGACAACATAACACAGGTTTAGTGAAGTGAATGTATGTAGCTTCGAGCATGTGCAGATGCATGATACTGCAGGCTCTGGCCAGTACAGTGAACTGCTGTTCGCTGTATTGTTTCGAGCACTCGGGGTGATCAAGCAAGTGTTGTCCTATAGCAGATGTGCATTCGGACTGTGTAGCAGCTGTGCGAGCGTTCTTGCAGACACGCGACGGCTGTTTGCGGGAAGCAGGCAAGTTGCTGCGGATGGAGGATGGAACATGCTGTTTAATGCGATCCGCTAGTCTTTGAGACGTACGCCCTACGTACCTAGCTTCACATCGGCACCGAAACTCATAAATAACATTAAACCTTATATATTATTATCGATAGAGTCACCCACGCCATTCTTGCATTTTGCTCTGATGAGTGCAAGCCGAGAAGCTTTAGGCATGTCTTTGTCGTTAATTAATTATATTTTCTGATTTCTTAATTAAAAGCAGGAAACATCTTAACAGTGAGGTTTCGGTCAGCCAATATGATTTATAGTTTCCTTTACATAATCGTCTTTGTGTACTACTGCATTTATTGTTTTGTTGGCACTTGCCAACACTGTGTGAAAGTGAAGACCATTTTTCACAAGACTTCTTTCACCATCCAATTTGTTTTTAATTATTGATTGTTGTCATTTTTTCCCATTTATTTATTTATATATTTATTTAATGCACAAAAGGCTGGTGATAAAGTAGGGACATCAAGGGACGAGAAAGGAGAAAAATGAGCAAGATGCGAATGAAAAATTAAAACGAAAAAAAGAAATGGAAAAGAGCAGTGTAAAACAAAAACGAGGGGAGGGTCCCAAACCAACCAGGCTTTGTTTGATAACGTTGAACCGGTGAGTGTAGCGCGCCCTCTGTGCGTCGAAGTTGGTCAACATTGAGGCCATGCCGCCCAGAATCATGCCGAAGAAGACGCCCTCGCCGATCAGCATCGCGATGATCGAGAACCATTTCTCGCTGTCGTTCACGGCGCTGATGTCACCGTATCTAGAAAACGCATAAAGTCAAGAACACTTCTTAAAATTTCACTTTATAATAATAATAATAATAATAATGGTGGATACTTATATAGTGCACATGTCCGCCCTGCGGGGTGCTCCTGGCGCTGTTGTCATTATTACCGCTGCCATCAGGAAATCACCAGAAGCATTTTGCTTCAACTAGGTGGCTGCCTGGCCAAGGCACACAACCCTATCAGCAGTTAGATTGTGGCATTTCCCATAACAGCTCCCCATATCGCTTGGGTTGACGAGGCAATTGAGATTAAGTGTCTTGCCCACGGACACAAACACGTTGGCACAAGTGGGGCTCGAACCCATAAACCTTCGATCACGAGCACGGCTGTATACCCACAATGACACCAAAATGGAACATTATTTTAATAATGGCCGGTGCCCCGAATTCTTCACTTTTAAATGAAGGTACAGTTTAGAAGGTCACATACTGTGCTGTTGGTGCAACGTGGTGCACGCCATTGCCTATTATAGCAACAAACAGTCTGGTTGGTTTGTTGCCATTCTCTTCTACAGTGAACACGGTATTGATTCTGTACTTCACACCTGCCGCGTCCACCACATAGTAACAAAAAATTAGTGTGCATGTAAAAGGAAGTACGTCAGTACACCAGACGGTCATCATGTTTATATTGTGTAAGTTAGGCGTAAATCTGTGAACATTTCTGATTTTCGAGATACCAATATGTACATTGTATACTGCCTTTAAGGCACAGGCTCGTCAGCAATGCACGCGCCAAATTCGTGCCACAAAATACGCAGCTCCGTGTAGCAAAGGCATGGAGCTGCGTATTTCGTGGTACAAATTTGGCGCGCGCGCATTGCTGACGAGCCTGTGCCTTTAAATATAGCACTAACTGATACTTTATAAGTGACTTTAAAGAAATATGATTGATATTTCCTTCCTCCATTTCCGCTTTGGTGTGCCATAGTATGGACACAGTAATGGTGGATATGATGGTTGTTGACGTCACGCATATGGCACGCCAAAGCGGAAATAATTCAACACTGATAATTTTGCCATCAACCCTGAAAAACAAGTCTCAACATTTTTTAAAACTTGCCAACAAAAGCACGGTATGCCAGTTTCAAACAGTCTATCAACATTTAAAAGTCATGCCAACCTTTTTTTTCTTGCGCAAAATTTGCGAAAATATGCATGCATTAAATTATCAGTGTTGAATTATTTTTCGCTTTGGCGTGCCATACTATGGACACAGTAATGGCGGATAGCAACCGGTTGTCAAGCCAAGTGAAACCCAAGAATTATTAAAGTCTAAGTAAAACATACTACATGTAATACAGTTGTTCTTACCCCGTTGAGGTCGCTGTTGCCACGGACCAGTAGAGGGCGATCACGTACGATTCCCCGGCGCTGATCGTTCGAATATCCGCGCCTTGAGAAGAAGAATAATGGGAATCCGGCGGTTATTTTTAGAACAGTGCCCGGTGAAATTCTTTGCATTTTCACTGGATAAGTGCACCGGCACCGCGTCTGAATGCTAATGAAGTCTAGCCTGCAGCTCAACTCGGGGTTTGACCCGATTCCACTCATGGGGAAATAATCCTATTATCGGATTGTGACGTCAATTTTAGACCAACTCGCATCGGCGATCTCGCAAACTTGAAAGCCCAAAATCATGACACACTCGGCTTGCAAAGACTCTATCCAGTTTACAAGACAAAGCAACATTTTGTGGATTTAAAAAGTAAAATGTGATAGTTATAGTTTCGTAGTTTTAGTGTGAGTATATTAAATGTTTTTGTTTTTTAGCGTAGGAGTAGAAAAACAAACGTCCCGCGTAACGCACAGAGGTGTTTTCTTTCTCCGTAGCGAACTACTGTTGTTATTTAGAGCGCCGCCATTGGACAACGACTGCACAGGTGTTTTGACCTAGAGCGCCCTCCAGAGGCCGAAACCACCCTCAAATTGCCCTCACAAAGAAAATACTACTAGCAGCATTCGTTTTGCTTTCTCTTTCTTCAAATACAACGAATATTTTCCCAAACTTTTCCAGGGTGAACGATGCATCTCGAGCCACAGTCATAGTCTCCGAGATACTCAATCTTCACCATAACCCTCACTGCAGTCCACATTACATTGCATACGTTGTACACATATAGATGCACGTAAAACGCGAACATGAACGCGAATGAGCACTTGGTCGTACGTAACTTTGAAGAAATCTTAGAACAGACGAAAACAAAATTCCACAAATGTGACTTTCGTAACAAGATGATTTTTTTTGCCGTGACCAAAATTCGAACCTGGATTCCGAGACCTCCAAAAGTTATGACCACCGTCAGGCGCGGATCCAGGAATTTTGTAGACGGGGGGCACAACAAAAAGGGACAAATGCGAGCGCGTAGCGCGAAGCCCTTACGGCGTGGGGTCCGGGGCCCGCTTAAGGGCCCCGGGAAATTTTGGATTCTAGATGCTCTGTGGTGCAATCTAAGGCGATTCCTGGCCACTTTTAACTGACTTTTTTGAGTCACAACAAAAAGGGGCACAACAAAAAGGGACAAATGGGGGGAGCGTAGCGCGAAGCCCTTACGGCGTGGGGTCCGGGGCCCGCTTAAGGGCCCCGGGAAATTTTTGATTCTAGATGCTCTGTGGTGCAATATAAGGCGATTCCTGGCCACTTTTAACAGACTTTTTTGAGTCACAACAAAAAGGGGCACAACAAAAAGGGACAAATGGGGGGCGTAGCGCGAAGCCCTTACGGCGTGGGGTCCGGGGCCCGCTTAAGGGCCCCGGGAAATTTTGGATTCTAGATGCTCTGTGGTGCAATATAAGGCGATTCCTGGCCACTTTTAACTGACTTTTTTAAGCAAAAGTTTTGAAGATTGTTGTGTGTTTTGAGAATTGTGTGTATGAAGAATTATTTTCGCCATTATTTTTAGCCATTATTTTCGCCCGGTTAAGTTGACAAAAATCTATAAAGTTTCTCCCTCCCCAATTTGGCATTTAATATGCAGTTTTTACCCATCATCATTTCTTATTTTTCCGGATTTTTTCGGACAAAATAGACCATTAGTAGGCAGGCCTATGTGTAATGGCGTCAAGTTGTCCTCGGCAAAAATTTCCACAAGGTATACCTTGAACCTTTTTCAGACGAAACAGAAAAATTTATATACTTTGAGGAATCAGGTCAGCAAACCAGACTTCACAGACTACCGCAAACAAACGAAAAATGGTCAAACTCAATTAGGGTAGTACCTAATGTATGTATATTTGAAGACAAAAAAGTCACTTCAATCGTCATTGGAAAAATTTTACACGAAAAATTAACTTTTCTTAATAATGACAGTAAAACAAATCGTATGCGCTGTGTACCTTGGATAGTGGCTTTATTTTTTCCTCTGCGTCTTTAATATCTTATCCTTTTTTATCAAACTCACATCCTTGATTTTTTTTTATAACTGAAGCTCTTATGGACATCAAATATACACGAAATACTGGACTTGACTAGTTTCCACATGCCAAGCATCATGATAAGTTCTGATGGTGAAGCTCCTCCTGAGCGTAAACTATTCAGGCATTAGAATGTGGTGTACGGGAGTGTATTATAAGTGCTGATCGTAAGCCTGAAAGTCAAAGGCTTGGCTTTCGTATACACTTTAATACCACTAGCCTACATGTTCACGCATCATCATACAATACGCATGTGCATAGAATCATCAATGGTGCACTACTTGCCCTCCCCCCTTTTTTCTTTTACCTCCTTTCCTTTCCGCCCATTTTTTTTTTTTTTTTGGACTCAATTTGCCCGGGGGGCACGTGCCCCCCCGGCCCCCCCCTGGATCCGCGCCTGACCGTTCAAGCCATTTCGCGTTCACGTTTGCGTTTTAAGTGCATCTAAAGTAAAACCTCCCTAATATTTGGTTAGTTTGCATTTGAAGTATTTTCGCGCCTTTAAATCTCATGTAGTTACCTAGCAACGAAATCCCGTATTACTCAATTTCTCTCTCCTTTCAAAATTGCGTGCTCAAGTGACATCACTCGGCGCGCAGTATAGTTTTAGTGTTCAACTCGCCACTTTCAATTTGGGTATCGCGTTTCACTAGTGGCGCACGCAGCCCGAAGCGAAAGCACTAAAAGCAAAACATGTGGAACTGTCCCTTCGAAACAACTACCCACCCCCGACCAACCGGCCCCGGAATATAGACAAAAAATGCCTCAAGCGATCGTGTGTTCGAGGCAGACCCGAGCGCGTCGTTGAAATTGGAACCTGTTTGGCTGCACGTAATTTGTCGCTAATTTCATTCGTATGGTGTAATTGCTATGTGTGTATACATACGCTGCTTGCAAGACTGCATGTCTGAATTGCATTGTAGCTCGCGCCGAAAACTAATACTTTTGGTACGACCTACATTTTAAAAATAGCCAAATGCATGTATTTCTTTTAAATCAAATGGAAACATATTTAATATTAGCTTTTGATGTGATGATACCTTGACGAGTACTCAAACGTATTTGGTTTTTGCCTTGCATCCTCGCAAGGTAATTTATCTGAAGCGATGCTCGTATAGAATTTGGAATCAAAAGACTTACTAAAAACTAAAGAATCAACTTGCTAAATTGGTAATTTCGCTCCAAATTAATACACACCGCTTTTTTTTCTGAAAGCGACGGCGTCGCATACGCGCGAAAAGCCTCGGTGTGAATTCACACCGCGCAAGAAAAAGCGCCGGGTTCGGCGGGAATTTGCAAAGAAATGCCTCAGAATCGACCTCGACGGAAAGTGGAATTCGTGTGGTTTTCAGTCCGTCGTTTCACTCCGAATTCCCGCCACAACGCTTTTTATCAAAGCGACGCGCTTCGCGCGCAAAATGACCGCGGACAAATACCAACAGGGTGGAGTCATGTATACTTACCCAGTTCAAAAGTTAGTGCCCACGAATCATTGCGACACGTAATCGGTAAGTCGTCATGCCATCCACTGCACGCCAATGCGTACCATAAACATGCTGTAGAATGGATAATTAGGCCTGCTACGGCCATGTACTTAAACGTTCGCAACAGTGAAGTGTTCGATCCGAGTTTAGATTCCCGGGTTTCTGAAAAGATAAACAGAGAGAGAGAGAGAGAAATATGAATACAATGTACATCTTGCCATTCATAGACAAAATATAATTTTGGTTATACCAGCGTAAAATTTGGTAGGACATTTCACAAGATACGGATTGAGAACGCGAAATTCCAGAATGGGAATGACACAAATATGACAAATGATATGGTATCAAAATCTCGACATCCATTGGAAAAATATTGGGGTCAAAAATGTGATCTGGTCACGCTCCTTTAAAGGGCCAAGAAACGTTTACCCTGAAATATAATCATATATATCAGTCTATAATTCATACTAGGGGCGCGCGTTCAATAATATAAATAATAATACTGAATATTTGTAATGCGCCGGTACATCAGAAAGATGCTCAGGGCGCAATACGTACGCCGGTACTGACCATACCGGCATACCGAAAACGTTGAACGCAACCGAACGCACGGTATTCCCAATAATTATATATTGCACCCCAAGCAATCCCAACTCGAACGTGGTACGCTTTCCATACCAAGATGGCGGATGGATAAATTGTAGCTACGACATCGAAGTTTCAAGTTAATATTTTGCTTTAACATTCGGGGTGCAGAGCAGAATTTCGAAGTGTTTATATTCTTCGACTGTGGAAGACCACTGCCAGCTGAGTTTAATAGCAGCTTTGGTTTGCAATGTAGGCCTAATTGTCAGAATTTATCTTCGCGTTTTAATAGCGTGCAGCTGTCATGGCCGCAGTGCTTTGCAAACCGCGTTGTCTACAGTAGCCATGTTTGATAGTACGTTTTGGGATGCAGTCGTTCAACAAGCCGTTTCGGTTGCAGCATACCGACGCTGCCATACTCATTTCGGTATTGCGCTGTTGAACACGCCCCAGGTGTACTGTTACAGGCATCAAAGCCAACTTTAAAACCGGTTTTGAAAGTGCAAAATTTTTAGCCTTTAGACAAGACTAAATTTTTGCTGCTAATATATGGTACACGCGGTAGGCGCGAAGTACATAATCAATACCTTGTTCACCGAAAGAGAGAATGGCATAAAGCAACCAGACTGTTAATTGCTAGGCAATGGCGTGCACCACGTAGTAGCAACAGCAACAAAGTGTACGTGCGACTTTCTAAACTGCACCTCCATTTGAATGTGAAGAAGCCAGGGAGCCAGCAATGTGACAATAGATACACAAAGTGCCTACTCGTGCATGACGCACGGTGACACTAGGGACCATTAAAAATGGTACGCGTACGGGAAACATATGCGGCTCGGAAAAATTGGGTGGTTGTATCACAATTTTGGGTGGGTATTAATCTGAAACAACGTAAGTAATGAGAATTTCACATCAATATGCTCATGTACACATGCGCTAATTTCTTGAATAAACATGCCAAATTGTGATACAACCACCCGATTTTCCGAGCCGCATACGTTTCCCGTACGCGTATCATTTCTAATGGTCCCTAATGTGACTGCCCCCTGTCATGGCCACCCGTGCAAAGGGTCTATTTCAGCTATTTTAAATTTATTTTGAAAATCGAGTACCCATAATACACCTTTAAACGAATAACAAAATGTCGCCAGACAACAGTATTGATATTATGCGCACGTCCACGTTCATCATGCGTTATATATTATTCCAGGCAAAATCTTTTCTAAGTATTTTCGCGGTGCAATTTATAACCGGATCAGATTACGCCGTGCACAGCGAGCTGTATAATTTATCAACGCCCTTTCCAAATCCGTCGCCGGTTCTTTGTTACGGAATGGAGCCCCACATGCAAAATTAAAACTCTGATCAATCGCCCCCGTGTATATTTACAATTACGATGGGATTTTTCTTCATTAAAGATAAATGTACAAAGCTTGACTGATTTTTATACCAACGTATAAACACTGTCGTGGATGATTGTGGACTAATCTGTATTCACTGTCAAATAATACCTCGTGACTGTTTCGTGTTTGACGTATGTCAATGCAATGTGTGCCAATCTTTAGACCGATAGTAGACTGAAAAGAAACTATAGCCATCTTTTCTGCTTGCAAATCGAGAGACAAAAGTCAATATGACGGCATTGAATCGAAGGGATATCGCTTTCTTCTGGTCGCACTACAGGTGAATCAATGGCCGGCCTCAACAATCACCCGACGACTGTTCCATGTCTGACAATGTCTGTAAATGGGTCATTTCATGAGGCTGAGACACGTTTGACCATGTATCTGTGCACCTATAAATTCCACGATTCAACAGCACTCAGAAATTCCGCCTGTTGAAAAACCTTTATTATTTGAAAGAAAATGTCACAGGAGCAACAGTCAACTAAACGGAATTTTGCGCAAACGCATTGAGTTTTGTTGTTTTTTCACAAGATTTTCTTGAACCACGCAAAATTTCGACCTAGAATCCTCCAAATTCAGATTACAAAGAGTTGCTTAGGTCGAGAACTATCTGCTAATTTCAAATTCAACGAAAGAAACGGCAAGATTTAAAATGAAATACGCTAAAACGATGCGGTGTCCCAGTTACATCGGCAACACCAATTGCCAACTCATAGGCTACTACATCAGGACGGAAACTACAAAAAAATATCCCAAGGCAGTGCAAGGAACCACATAATGCAACATTATATCCATTGTGCAAACCCACTTGTTGAAAGTTAGCATGTGATAATAAAGTTAGCATGTGACGATGGTGCGCTGTTTATTACGACATGATCAGTTCGCTGCATGACGCCATGTTGTTTCCAAAGCAGTATGATATCAGACAGATATGAAACAAATATATTTTCCGATAAAATGGCAACCTTGATGTCTTCTGTGGTTCTTTTTGTTAAATATTTGCGTTCTCATGCCTTGCTGTACATTGCTAAGGAAACAAAATGGCATCCCGCGACCACAAGTTTATCATAAGGTTCCGCATAAAGGGACTCTTAACAGGCGATACACAGATAAAAGTCTAACTGCATTCTACTCGAACAAGAAACAAATTATGTGCAAAAAGCATTCTCATTTCTGTACGGATGCGCGTGCGCGCAGTCAGTGCGCGTCTGCGTCTAGGCACGCGCAACGCCTTGAAAATGACACTTCTTTACGGCGTGTGCGGTCGTCTGCTACGAAGTGCGAATTCTAACGAACAGTCGTATGCGGAGCGAAGCTTCAATGGCGGATCAATGGCGGTGTAGGATTACACTGTGAACCTCGCTAGAAAAGCACGCGAAATTGACACCACATTGAAACTGACGTACGCAGGGGACTTGTACCTTCTTTCGCTGAACCTCGCAACAAAATTAAGACAAGGGGACACTGCAGATACACGGAAATGGTATTTGCAGATTACCAGCGAATGTTTAGACCCATTTACCATGGTAACTGACGTCACATTTTACGGTCCCGAGGGTGGCCACTATATACAAGTTTTACTGTACCTCTTTCGAAATGTGAACATCAACGCTAGGCCTACCGTGCACTATGGCACACAAACAACTTTGCCAACATAAGGTGGCGTAGCGTCATGCGTACAGGAGTTGAGTCAACATTTCATAAATGAAAAAAAAAGTTCACTTAAAGACGGCTCTTTTGGAAAACAAGGAAACAATGTATTTTCATAGGCAACCTTTCCCATTCTCGTAACACTGGATGCTACTGGCGAACCAGCGCTTGACAACGTAAGCTGAGACTGCGCAAACGCACTGAGCAATCATCGTCCCCTGTTGATTTAGCAACCAGAGATTTGTCTTGCTCACAGTCTGTATTTTGCTTCATTCGCGCCATTTGTAGCCCAGCGTGTCCACGGTGCACTTGGGTTTGCCTTAAAGGGGCCGAGAAATGACAAATCGATTAAAGTTCAATCTTTGCTTAAGGGTTACTGTAGCTATACTAAAACCTTATTACAGCTATTCATTTCGATTGAAAATTTGAAGGTTTGTGTAATGACTGCACTGCTAGTGTAACCGGATGCGCGCTGTTAAAGGGGCTATGTCACGGTTTGCGCATGCGCAGCAAAACTTGAAAAAGTGTGGCTAACTTTTTCAAGTTTTGTCGCCGGGTTTTGCATATCCTATTAAATCTTTGCCATCCCTTATAATTCTTTAGTAATGTTGGCAGCGGTGTAGCCTACTTGTCAACGTCTAGGGTGTCCTGATGCATTACTTTTTACTTGGAATCGCACTGTTTGCCGTATTTTTAAGCCGCCAAACATCGACATCACTGTGTGTGCGGCCGTCGTTAAAAAGAGTTTTTTCATCCCATGAAAAAAATCGACAAAACATGACAGAAACGGCATCGAATGATATGAATGACATGATTGGATACAGCAATTTGTTTAACCTTGTTTTCCATCAAAACTGACATGCTTATTTAGTCCTGACAGCAATTTTACAGCATACCTTCTATCCTTGGAAAGACACAGTGGCCGCCACCGCTGTACGATGTTGTTTTCTCCAGACATTGATCGTGCAATCGCGCGCGCGCGATGCCAAAAGGAACAAATCAGCGCGCACCCGATATACAATGTAGTTGAATTCTGCGTATTGTAAACGCTCATGAACGAACACACTGCCCATGCGGCACGTGCTAAGAACACGATGTACACAACTATAGCACACGCACCAATGGCGTTGTGTAACGAAATTGCACTATACATTCATCTGAGCCCGTATGTCAAAATATGAAAGGATTTAGCGCATGCGCAAACAGTGACATAGCCCCTTTAATTTCTTAAAGAAAGTACCATCCTGGACAGAAATAAATTCATGTCGTGTTTGTTACCATTGCTATCAAAACACTTTGAATTTAGTTTTAGGCTAGTCAACTCATGAAGTAAAATGTTGGGTCACTGCAGATGATATAATAGGCCTTTATATCGAGATGTACAGTTGAAGTCAGAAGTATATATGCAACTGTATGCAACCGGTGTTCAAATCAGTGTGCTTACACCATTTCTATACTAAAGTCTTGATTTTGTGGAATTCCTCACGTGCATGCAGTACTTAAAAATATAGCTTGTACACCTTGCAATGGTTCGGGTAGTCCTGTTTACCATTTGGGTGATGATGGTAGTCCTACATGTATTTATACTTCTGACTTCAACTGTATGCATCAGTTCCCCTCAGCCTTGAAAAGCCTTAAAACCATTTTTGCCGCCCGTGACAGGCTAATACACATTTAATGCATTCTTTCATTAATGGTGTCGACAATTATCAGCCGCACGTGCGTCATTTTCCTCGAAGTGTGAAGAATTCCATTAAACCCCACTTGATAATTCACAATGTATAACACGAACGCGTCAAATGCACTATAGGCCTATAGAACAGCAATGCGAATTTCATGCTCGGTTCTTGCATGTATGCAGTCTGTAGGTTTACATTAAAGGTATATTAAAATGACTTTGGCGTGTCGAAGTTATTTGCTTTCAAATTTGCCTTTTGCGTGTTTTACATGAATGTCTGGTGTACTGACTTCCTTCTTTTGAAGTGCATTTAGTATCCACTTGACCAGACTAAATTTGTGTTGCTATGTGGTGTACGTGGCAGGTACAGAATCAATACCGTGTTCACCGTAGGAGAGAATGGCATAAAGCATCCAAAATGTTGCTGGCAATGCCGTGCACCACGTAGCAACAGCAGCGTATCACGTGACTTTGTAAACTACACCTCCATTTGAATGTGAACAATTCGGGGCGCAAAAGATTAATTCTGATGTATTTAATAATTGTGCTGGTATTTCGGCTCATTGGCCCGATGCAATTACATGGATCAAACTCGAGACCCTGGTTAAAGGCACAGGCTCGTCAGCAATGCGCGCCCGCCAAATGTGTGCCACGCAATACGCAGTTCCATAGCAAAGGCATGGAGCTGCGTGTTTCGAGCACGAATTTGGCAGGCGCACATTGCTGACGAGCCTGTGCCTTTAATTCTGCAGATCGTGGGTTTAAATCCAGGGGCCAATTTCATAAAGCTGTTTAGCAGAAACAAAATTGGATATTAATAGCCAAAATCTTGTGTGAATTACACAATTGACTGGCATTCTGCTATTCTTGCTGAGAACATAACATTTTGACTATTAACCAATTTTTCAAAGCAAACAAATTTTGGATTAAGCAATTTGTTTCTGCTAAACAGCTTTATGAAATTGGCCACTGGTCTTGCCCATGATGCATGTGTCCTAGGGCAAGGCAGTTTGCCATAATTTGCCTTTCTCCACCCAGGAGTAAATGGGTACCTGTGATTAGGGATATCCTTCTCGAGAGATGGTCAATATTGCAATATCAAAATGGCGACGTAAACATTGCAAAGATGTGCATCACGTTAGTAAATAGTGCCGTTTCACTTCAAAACAACAAATCGAGGCTGCTAATTGTTTTACGATTAATTCCATGGGTGGACTTTGTTTCAGAATTTTGAATATTTTGTATAAATAAAGTGCACCTTTACTTGAAGGAAACTAGACGCCTTAACTATAGTACCGTGGTATTATGGTTTCAATTCCGTGCACCATTACCAAGGAACCAGCCTAAACGGTCAGAGTGGCATCGCACAATTTTTTGAAAGCATGGACACAGTTTTTGACTATTTTCTTGCATAGATGAGGGGCTGAGCTGACTTACATATGTTTGTTTTTATCATACACATCCTCAATCACATATGGAGATAACGAACCCAATCTGGTATGGTGCATATAGTCACCATGGAAATGAAACAACCAAACTTGGGATGAGAGAAAACAATCATAAGACGCTCTACTAGCAGAGGAACTATAAGGCATGCACAGTGGTATACTCCCTTCAGGTTTTCCCTACGAACCCAATTTGTTCTGGAAATAACATGGGGATAATTATGAAGATAACGCCGTTTGTAACAGTTTCCCAATCATGTAATCTATCTTTAAAGATAGTATACAATGATTGGTAAACTGTTACAAATAGTTTTATCCCCCTGTGTGATTGAAGATATGCATGATTAAAACCAACCTGAGCAAAAACCAGCTCCGTACTTCGTCTAACATTTGAGAAAACAGTCACAAAAGAGTTTGCAGTCATTTCGACCCAAAACCATTTCGCCCTGAACCACGGCCTGTGCACGGAGTGGTTTTGGGGCGAAGTGACATTTGGGTGATGTAGTATTTTGACGAAGTAATTTGGGGCGAAATGGCACTCGGGCGAAGTGGTTTGGGGCGAAATGGCACTTGGGCGAAGTGGTTTTGGGGTTAATTGAATTTTCGTCTCATGAGACGAAAACTAATTGTTTGACTCATTTCTCAAAGACCAAAGCACTTCAGACAAAACCATTTCAGGGGATGTTTTCTACGGTCATCATGTTTATATTGTGTAAGTTAGGCGTAAATCTGTGAACATTTCTAATTTTCGAGATTTCCAATGATGTATACTGCCTTTAAGGTGGTGCCATGTGTACACAAAGTCACACCCGAACACGTCTGGTCGCATCTTTCATGTATTGCTCGATCGCACTTTCTCATTTTCCACTACGTTTTTCTCCCCACACAGCTCTCCCACAGTCCCCAATCACATAACCCTGAGCCTCACGCCCGTATCTTTTGACCACAAGACATACTCCTCCAGACCGATATATCTAATGTTTCCTTCTCAATTCTCGCGACCCGTTAATGCCTTCCACTCAGACCATCTGACTGAAGACGGATTAGGATATACTGAGTAATGCGCAGTCCGATCAAAGGTTAAAATGCATTCGCTTCGTTCGGCTGTAATGATAGCTGCATACCAAAGTGTAGGCTGCTGTGGTGGTGTCACCACGTAGCAGCCTACATACGGAGGCATTTTGGGTCGAGGTTCGTACATATACATATCAAGTCATATAATACTGCTCTCCATTTCTCAGCATGCGAAAACATGCTCCTTAGTTGGTAACTGATTAACTGAACCCAATTCGCAAATTTTGCTTTCTTTTATTTGCAAGACCCTAATAATTTCAAACGATATTCGCAATTCAACACAAACATGCCAGCTTCATTTGAAGCCTATAGACCGTATCGAATAGCCGCCATTTCGTGGGGCACCTTTTGTTACTTAAACCGTTCAACAATGGAAGCACAATAATGTGCAACCATGCATGTCCTCAAGGAACAAAGAAACTGCCCCACGAAGTGGCGGCTATTCGATACGGTCTATAGACCGTATCGAATAGCTGCCATCTTGTAGGACAGTGTCTTTGTTTCGTGAGGACATGAATGGTTGCACATTTTGTGCTTACAGGCTAGGCTTACATTGTTGACCAATTTAAATGTCAAAAGTTGCCCTACAAGATGGCAGCAATTCGATACGGTCTATACGCAAACCATACAAGCTCATAGTTTCTCGGCACGTGAAATCCTCCTGCCCCCTTTTAGTTGGTAGCTAATTAACTGAACCCATTTCGCAATTCCTATTTTTAATTGTAAGACTAATTTCCATCGATATTCAATATACAGACATGCCAGCTTTATTAAAGCCTCATAGACCGTATCAAATAGCTGCCATCTTGTAGGGCAGTTTTTTGTTCCGTGAGGACATACATGCTGATTGCACCATTTGTGCTATCATTGTTGACTATTTTAAACCACAAAAGTTGCCCTAAAAGAAGGCAGTTTTCGATACGGTATATTGCATCATTTACAATGACCCAGTCTAGTTTTACTTTCTTAGTCTGATACCTTCCCAAATCAGCAGTTTTCACTGCACGGAAGTGGTTCGGGGGAGACGACTCAAAATGGCTTCCGCGTGAATAGGAGCTATCCCATGATTCTTAACTCTTCCATGACACATACAAAAACACAAATACCTTTGAAAATTAATATTGCCCGTTAGGGCTATAGTTTTACGGATTAATATTGCCCGTTAGGGCTATAGTTTTAAGGATTAATATTGCCCGTTATAGGGCTATAGTTTTAAGGATAAATATTTCCCGTTAATGATATAGTTTTAAGGATTAATATTGCCCATTAGGGCTATAGTTTTAAGGATTGCCTGTTAGGGCTTTAAGGATTGCCCGTTGGGGCTATAGTTTAAGGATTAATATTGCCCGTTTGGGTTATAGTTTTAAGGATTAATATTGCCCGTTAGGGCTATAGTTTTAAGGATAAATATTTCCCGTTAATGATATAGTTTTAAGGATTAATATTGCCCATTAGGGCTATAGTTTTAAGGATTGCCCGTTAGGGCTTTAAGGATTGCCCGTTGGGGCTATAGTTTAAGGATTAATATTGCCCGTTTGGGCTATAGTTTTAAGGATTAATATTGCCCGTTAGGGCTATAGTTTTAAGGATACAAATTTCCCGTTAATGATATAGTTTTAAAGATCAATATTGCCCGTTAGGGCTATATAGTTTGAAGGATTGCCTGTTAGGGCTATAGTTTTAAGGATTGCCCGTTAGGGCTATAGTTTTAAGGATTGCCCGTTGGGGCTATAGTTTTAAGGATTAATATTGCCCGTTTGGGCTATAGTTTTAAGGATTAATATTGCCCGTTAGTGTTAATTGAACAGGTGCGAGGGCACATGTGTGCACGCTGCAGAAAAGCAATGACGCAGTTTCATAAAGTATTTTCGCGATATACCCGTACATTTCTCGATGCATGAATCCCCAGGGCTCGCGGACGCGTTTAATTTCAAAGGGCTGTGAAAATGAAACTAAACTTTAGCGCTTCTTTTGGCGGGTCTATATTGCCGGCTGCTGACGGGGTTATTGGAGTGTGGGGGTTGTGATGACGTCATCAAGGAGCCGGGCCCGCATGACACACGGAGACTTCGTCGTCTTATGAAAACAAAACGTTGTTTATACAAACGGCTTACAGTCGCTGTGCGGCTGGGCCAGCATTTCAAAGCTTCTAGCTACACTTTGTGTCCGCGCAGGTTTTTTTTTAACGGACAGTAGGTCTACACCTGGCACGCGTGTAGAGCGTGTTAATTTGATTTTTATGCAGTGCAGCGCTAGAATTGGCGTTTTCTATGCTGATGACAGACGGCGCACCCCAGGCCAGATTATCGTGAGAAAAATAAAGCCAAAATGGTTTAGTTTATTAAATTATACTTTATTTTTCTCGCCTGAAATATACATCGGATTACAACGGTGCTATGCGAACTGGAAAATGGCGGCGAATGCCGGTTATTGCCATTTCCCAACTTCGCATGCTCTCGAATTGATTTTAATTCACTGATCTTACCGCGTCGAGAATTAAAATCACAAATGATTTCTTTGGTATAAAATAAAGTTCCGGATTAAAATTATAAGTCTGTGTAATTAAGTTGGCAATTTTCATACAAATTTATGGTCTTTGGGAACATGACCTAATTTATCAATTTTATTGTCATTTCTTGGGATGAGAGAAAAATCGTAAGGGCCTTATCGGGATTCGAACCCGAGACCTCCAACTCGCCAGGCAGATTTTTTTTACAAATTGTTATTTATATTTTTACGGCGCCATTTTATAAAGTAGAAGGGCCGTTGCAATTGGTTGATCTACACCACGATAAAGCCAATAAAAATGCACTCTTTTGTAGAGTTTATGAACTGGTGCCCTGCGTTATACTGAATTCAATAATCATGTTGGGTGAGCACAATAATTTACCTTTGAACAATGGGAGACTTTTGAGACGCGTGTGGCAGCAAACAAACCGGTCCTTTTCTATTGTCTACGACACGTTTGAGCTAAAGTGCGCATGCTCAAATGACGTAAACAATGGAAGGGACGAATCTGTTTGCTGCCACCAAGTGTCTCAAAAGTCTCCCGTTGGTTTCCTGTGGCAAATGCCACTGGAATGAATGTCAGTTGTTTTGTATACAAAAATTTCAGAGCCTGCCGGACAATCTGAGTTTGCCCTGGAAATATGGGTCAAGCTTTCACCGTGGTTTAAAGGTGACTCACTATTTTTGTCTCTGTCTAAAGGGGGAACTTTGATATGTGGAGTTTGATATGTTTGGCCGAAAAAATATGAATAAATAATAAAAATAGTATTTAAAAATATTTAAAAATTAATTTTTTTTTAATTATAAATAAAAAGGGGGAGCTGTTCAAAACAGTTCGTGAGTACAGCACTGGGTTAAGCATTAATCTTATTTTTATCTGTCGCCTAACCGGGCGAGAACGAGCGCGAATCCGAAGTGATCATCAACACGATCTAATCGCAACGGCGGGAAAATCAGAAAAAAAAAGAAAAAAGAAAAACACCGTTCCGTCTTCTTTCCTTCCCGCTATTAATTTCAACTCCCTAAAGTGTGAGCCATGCTTCATCGTGATCTAAAAAGTCTCCGTCTTCAAGTCTCTGTCTCGCGCGTTCTGAAGAAATCCGGCCCCAGGCTCCGAGTGAAAGCTTCCTGAAATGCTAAAGTGAGACTGATTTGACACAGCCGTGCAGACGATTTTCTCTGTTATTTTTTCGCGCCTTTTTAAATGCTGAAAATTACTTAAAGAGGTTTTGCCTTACACCTTATGATAATGCATTCGATTTTTGATGATGTATATAAAACGGCAGAACTCGGCGAAAAACAAATAACAAAACATGCCTTTATGAAATCTTAAACTTGCGCGCATTTGCAAGATGTTAACGCACGTTGAATCTGGTAAAATATTAAGATCCTACATGGAGAACAATATACTTGTTTGCAATTTTCGACCAATTTGATAAAAATGTTACTTAGTTTAGTGGAATCTGAGCACTCCGTTTCATCGTCAGAAACAGCTATAATGTTGATGACAATTTTTCAACAAAATTAAATCCGGCTTTTTAATTGACCTGCGTCACATAGGCCTATGCATTTAAACTAAATTTATAATGACGTCGGACATGCAACAGTTGATGGTTGACGTCATACTTGACGCCTGGTTTCCGACTCCAACACACCGTGAAGTACATACATATTCTGTTGTGACCCGACTCACGCCCTCTCGAGTCCGAGCACCAAACTGCAAAAAATGGCGACTTATATGTTTAGACGCAAAGTGATTTTTCAAATGACTTTTTCAATCAGTCATTTAGGATTATTTGCAGGCTTTTAATCGGCGGCGTTTTGTTTCCAGCATAACCTATTTGCCGCGGTTAGGCAAGACACTTGGCGTGGGCACGGTATGCCCAACGGCTATTTGCTGAATATTTTCAAGATTTTGAAGGACCCTTGACCGCCGACTACCGGGCCGGAGGAGTCCCGTGAGGTCGGAATCGTACAGCTCACTCGGGCCACCGGCTTTATGTTATAGATTTTCAGAAATACATGTAGATGGATTTGGGCTTACAGCTAATGTTTTATACGCAAAACGCTGACATGTTCAAAGGTTAAATGTTTAAGTACCTTCGAAAATAAAAAGCAATTAAAAGTGATGCTACTTTTAAACTACTTTTTTCTTAACTTCTTAAAGGTGTTGACAGGATCACTTTTTTGACTCTCTACTTATCTCACGGGTGATGTAATAACATTTTGATACCATATCATGTGCCATATTTTCTCATTACCATTCTGAAGTTTCGCGCTCTCAGTCCGTATATTTTTGAGGATATCGTCAAAAAAACCACCGACGTTTTGTAAACTAATTTATCCGGTTCCATAAAGCAGTGCAGTGATTACACCAACCTTTTTGCTTCCGCATCCAAACTGGAGCAGGTTGCAAATTTCTTGCTTTTTTCCCATGAACGGTATTTTTGTGGAGGTATTTTACATGATTGTTAGGTTAGAACAAAATCCAGTTTCTGGCAAAATCTGAACAAACTCATCCTTTAAATTAGAACAGCGCCGTAGAAAATTTGTAAAAGTGAAAAAGGTACACGCTAACAAAACATATTTGAGAAATTGTATTGCACACTAAAAAATGGCGTTACGGTGTTATTCCCGAGGGAATTTCCGCGGAAAGCTATGCGCACGGGATGGAAATATCAAATTATGGGACATCAGCTGCGGACGTTTTATATTCGATAATTGGCGGGAAAACGACAGATTCTGCGCTTTGTAGCAGAATCCTTCATTCATAATATGGCTCAACCGTTAGGCCTAATTGGCAGTTTGTCTAACTGGCCCGCCATATTTAGCCTTGGCTGGCGACAGTATAAGCGACGGATTTTAAACGGATTTAGGCTCAACCAAGACAGGTCCGCGTGCTTCGGGTGAAAATACAGTTAATCTGGCAGACGAACGTCGTCTACGAGATTATGATAATCTCATTTTGCCATGACAACGATGTATTTTTGGACAAGATTCAAACCCTCAGAGGCAACTGAACGTTGATGAGGTTTCTGTCTATCAAAAAATAACAGCCTTGTCAGTATTTGCAACAAAATCCTCGGCGAAATGTCCATCAGCCTTTAGGGATTATGCACCGTTTGCATATTCGGAACCAAAACCACTATGCAATCAGTAACACAAAGTATGTAGTGGCAAGCGTCATGCTAAAATACACACCAGATTGTGGTTGATAGAGAGACAACCTCGTCCCCAATGTGTATAGGAACGAATGCGCTCGCCCTGGGGACGATTTTGGCAGGGAAGCCATCTTGTACGTGCATTGTGGAAAATGTCGACATATGCGAAATCAACGAGAGAGAAATTGTGCAATTTTTGTCTTCGCAAATGTTAGTCAATCTTGTTTTTGGCAAATTGTTCATGAGTTGTAAATTTACTTGAATCAAAAGGCTGTATAGGCATATAGGCCCTACTAGTCAAAATCGATTCTGAACGACATTGAAGAGATGCACCAACGATCTAGTGTATACAATCATTAATTGGATACGCGGTTGCTTGAGTGAAACAGTCCGCCATCTTGTTCTAGGGACAACAATGTCTTGCCTAGGCTGGCTGTATACTATATAGCCTATGTTCTCGAAGTCAGCTGCTGTATACACAGCCAATCCAGAAAAGAGATCAGCGAATGTAAAGGCACCTATGTCGACCACACGCGGGCGGAAAAAAAATACCTGTTCGAGCTCAAACTGTTTTTAAAGTGTGAAATGCCCACTGCCAACATTTGGGAAAGTAAAATAGCAAGTTTAACTACAGTTCGACCGATTTTGTCAAACGACGGATATTACCCGTCGTTTGAGGGATTAATATGTTATAAACACCTCACAAATTTGCTCCTCGTTTGTCATCCAATCCCATCATCCATTGCGAGTGCTGAACGCGTGTATTGGCGCGCGCAACTGACGAAAAATACGCACGTGTCATGATCTTGACATATTAAGAAATCGTGATCCGGAGAAGACATGGGAAGCCGGGACTGGCAGGCCGTCCGGATTAGAAGCTAATTGTACGGCGTAGCCCGATACAAATTGCAATTACTGTTTACCCCGATCGGTTTTAATGGACGGTTGTCAACGCCGGGTAGTCAGTCGGCACACGACGGCTGTTGCGCGACACACTATTTCTTCTTTCATAATATTGCTTTTGTATAAGTGCACTTCAGTGGGCAGCTAAAGACACATTTTAAACCTAACTAGGATCTACACTATACTTAGGGATATTGGTATGTTGTGGTTTTTAAAAAAAATTCTTCAACTGATTGTTTTGACATATTCCTGTGACAAGGTGATGTGTCTGTCATGCAGATACAATTGTCTAATCATATACAAAATCATTCAAGCGAAATGCATATGCTAAAAATAAAATTATCTGCTTACACCCCACATTATCCCTAACTTATTGTGAGTAACTGTGAGCCATGATGTTTAAAAATGGCCCACTGTTTCAAGATGACAAAAAAGTAACTTAATGCTTTCCAATTTTGGAAAAGAGTAATTGCATCCAGTCGTGGTTTTTCCGTTTATAACTACCGATACATGACATTATGCGCATGTGCAGGTAGTACGCATGCGTCGAATACCTCCTCGACCAATGGAGTGCTGTAACTTCCAGCACGCGTGCGTTTCGAGTTCTGAGAACGCGCGCGTGAGAACAATGTTGTGTACCAGTAAATGGCGGCTGCTCACTGCGGCTATGAAATTCAACACGGGCAAGTTTTCTTATTTAAATACTGTCCATCTGATCGCAAGACTAATCTGCGTTCATGTAGGCCTATACTTCATTTATTTACATGTCTGTTGCCAATTACCAAGCTAAAATGTCCAACAAAATACACAGACAGCGGCTCAATATATATCGCTTACGCCGTATCGACCGAGCAAAGCCTTGACTCCTGGCCCCAGACATCTCGGCAGAACCAGAATTCGATCTGCCCCAAAAGAGAACCGTTTAGCCAATCAATATAGCAAATAATTACCACGCGGATGCATGACATAATTGCAGCAGCGCTAGGGCTGAGAGAAAAAAAAGCGCGCGAGCCATTGCAACAAGATGGCGGCGACTCAACGGAGCGGCAAAAACTGTCCCTAGCAACGGCGATGACGTCACGGCTTCTCGTTTCATAATGTCTGGCTTTTGTGCGAGGCTTGGCTGCAGCGCGCATGAACGCCGAGCGTTTATAACTATTTTTGACACTGCCATGGCAGAAAAAAAATGTAATTTGAAGAAAAAATGCAACAGGAAATTGGCTTAAATTTCGCAACTAGCGAGCGATTTGATACTCGCTTATTAGAGGTGTTGAGAAATGACTTATTTAAGGCCTGCGTGATTAAATAATTTGATGCTGTGCGGGGTTTAGTGAACGAAGAAATAACCTCGAATAAAGGTCTCCTGATCGCCTGAAAGCATAATCTTTTGCGTGGGTTCCTGAATGTTATTACAAACAGCGTTGAGTTTTTCTCCCCTACATTTTTTATGCATATTTTATTAATCCATACTTTTTCCTATGCAGTCTTCACTGTTGCCGTTGCAGACAAAGAATTCAAAGAAATTCCATTTAATTATTATCTGTGTACGATATCAAGGTTGTATTAGATTTTTTTTTAAAATTATTACCCTTTTCTGTTGTCTTGTGCTTGAGAGGCCCATTGTATCATTTCCATGAACAACGGCATTGCATATAGGGTCTATCTAAAGAATGTTGGTAAACTCGCATGCAAAAAACCTTTAAAATCATGCATGGGTTACGTGTTAAGTGAATGTTAACAAAATGACCAGGCACGCTCATTTTTGTTTTAACTACTACCTTCAAAAATTTCCTTCATAAGATACCATTTTAGCAGGGTTGTAACGAGTCTCCCTCTGCTCGAGTCCCAAGTCAAGTCAAGTCAAATTGCCTTCTTGTCCCAAGTCAAGTCAAACTGCCATCGAGTTTCACGTCAAGTCAAGTCAAACTGCCTTCGAGTCCCAAGTCAGGTCAAGTCAAACTGCCTTCGAGTCCAAAGTCAAGTCAAGTCAAACTGCCTTTAAGTCCCAAGTCAAGTCAAACTGCCTTCGAGTCCCAAGTCAAGTCATGTCAAACTGCCTTCGAGTCCCAAGTCAAGTCAAATCAAACTGCATGCATGCCTTCGAGTCCCAAGTTAAGTCAATCAGGCACGTTGGTCAAGTCGGTTCAAGTCAAGTAGTCACAACAACAAATTTGTTCAAGCTAATTTCAAAATGAGTCTCGCTGAAACTTAGGGTATTTTTGTTGTTCTGGCCAAGAATGCTCTATGTTTATGTTATAAAAGATAGCTTTATATAGTGCTGAAATACAATTCGGTCCGCAACATGACAAAAAAGGCATGAAAATTAAATTCAAGTCAAGTCATTCGAGGTCACACGAATCTCAAGTCAAGTCAAGTCATTTAAGGTTCGAGTCTCAATTAGTCAAGTCAAGTAATTTGAGGTTCGAGTCTCAAGTCAAGTTAATCAGTGAAAATCGGGAGTCGAATCGACTCGAGTCCCAAGTCTCGAGTCCGAGTCATACCCTGCATTTTAGACACTCAGAAATCCATGCCGTACATTTATATATCAACACAGAGTATACGTTGTTTTTTTCTTGTCAACTCTTGAAGTAAATTTTGGGTCACTGCAAATGATGTATTGAGCCTTTAATATTTGCATATTTGAACATCTTCAACTATATTCAGATTTATTGTATTTAAAATATACTCTTTTAAAAAAGAAAGTCGACATATGTTTTATGGGAATTATTGACCGAGAGATATAAATATTACACAGTATGGCTGAAATACAGGATCACTTTACAAATGTCATAAGACAGAATCACAGATAAACTGACAACATATACACAACAGGGTTGTATATATACAATATATATAGTCGAGTCAATCACAGGTCCATCACAAGCCTTCACAAGTCCACCACAAGTCCCTGGATCACAATTCAAGTCACAAAGCTATTCAAATGAACTCCAACAAAGGCATTATTTTGTGCGTGTTCATCCGTTGCTTCTTGTTACTGGACTTGTGCAGGACTTGTAATTTTATCGGCTCTGGACTTGTGATGGACTCGACTACAACCCTGATACACAAGCCTATAACAAAGACAAAAGAATAGTCCAAAATGTCGGTATCTTTTTCATCCTATACGATATGGTCGAACTTAGGCTGTGGGAAACATGCAAAGCAAAGTCCAAAAATACAAGTTTCTGAATTAACGATTATTTGATAATCCCACAAATGTCACGTTCATCATTTGAATATTTTTCCACCATGCAGATTACATATCTCAACTAAGCGACACAATAATACAACAATGCAATGGTAAAATATTAACAAACACATGCATTCCAAAAATATTTTAGTTTTTACATATTCTGTAGCTAGGCTTAAAGGCCTATGTATCACTTGCAAGATAAAACTTTTTACAGATTCGTGGAATAAGAGTGTAACATATTTAAGAAAGCACCTTCAGTAAGCAATTTCTCCCATAAAGGTACCATTTTACACGGGACAAATCATGTGGTGTCTGTTACCATTGCTATCAACACTTTGTCGGGCTTTTCTTGTCAACTCATGCATGAAAAACAAAATTGGGTCATTGCAAATGATACAATGGGCCTTAAAGCCCAGTACATCATTTGCTGTGACCCAACATTTTACTTCATAAGTTGACAAGAAAAACCCGACTAAAAGTGTTGATAGCAAGGTAACAACCCCCACAAAATTTTTCCCGTGTAAAATTGTACCTTTATTGGAGAAATTGCTAACTGAAGGTGTTTTTTTTTATTAACAAAAATCGTTTAAAAACGAATTGTTTGCCATTCATTCAACACAAAAAACATGCATGGATTTGTAAGGTTTCTTATTAAAGTATATAGCCTACATTACTGCATCTATGTGGCTGAAATTTCTAGAAGGCAGTTTTTTGCGATGCTATTGTTTCTAAATTTCTCGAAAAAGGTTTCATCTGTAGATGATATAACGACCTTTAAACTGAGAGTGTGTTAAAAACAGATTACATGACTGGAAAGCCTTTATAAAACAGGAACAACAGCATTACATAACTAAACAAATAATGCTGATAAACTGCCTTGTAGAAATTTCAGCCACATAGGCCTATGCAGTAATACCCGAAAAATAATAATAATAACCCGAAAAATCCATGTATGTTTTTGTGTTGAATGAATTTAAAGAGCACCTTCAGTTGGCAATTTCACCACAAAGGTACCACAAGATGTGGTATTCGTTACCATTTCTATCAACACTTTTAGTCGGGTTTTTCTTGTCAACTTGTAAAGTAAAATTTTGGGTAACTGCAAATGAGGTTTGCGCTTTAAAGGAGCGTGACCAGAGTTTCTGGAAAATAGTTTTCGATGTAACTTACCAATATTATCAAGTAACTCCCATACACACCTCCCATGTCCCAAAAACCCGAACACATTTGCAATTTCCAGTAAAAAATTGAACAAAACTATCGAGTCGGCTTTCAGCGGATAAACGTTGATACTGGAAAATTAGTTTACAAATAATCGGTGGATTTTCGACGATATCCTCGGAAATATGCGGCCTACACTCTAAAAACAGATTGGTTGAATTAACCAATATATTGGTCAAATTCAACCAATGTGGTTGGTAGATATGTGTCCAACCAATCTATTGGTTAAAATAACCAATCTGATATGGTTTACTTTTTCAACCAATCCATATTGGTTAGAATACTAACCAACATCTCTTGGTTGTTTATTTAACCAATCCATATCGGTTAGAATACTAACCAACATGTCTTGGTTGTTTAGTTGACCAATCCATATTGGTTACGATATTAACCAACATCCCTTGGTTGTATATTTAACCAATCCATATTGGTTAGAATACTAACCAACAAGTCTTGGTTGTTTAGTTGACCAATCCATATTGGTTGGAATATTAACCAACATGTCTTGGTTGTTTATTTAACCAATCCATATTGGTTAGAATACTAACCAACATGTCTTGGTTGTTTAGTTGACCAATCCATATTGGTTGGAATATTAACCAACATGTTTTGGTTGTTTATTTAACCAATCCATATTGGTTGGAATATTAACCAACATGTCTTGGTTGTTTAGTTGACCAATCCATATTGGTTGGAATATTAACCAACATATCTTGGTTGTTTATTTAACCAATCTAGATCGGTTAACGTTTTAACCAATCCATAACCAATCTTGATTGGTTAAATTCCCAGCCAATACATATTGGTTAGAATACTGACCATTTCATATTGGTCAAGACAACCAATATATTTGTTAAAGATAACCAAATATACTGCTTCAAAATACCAAAAAATTGTCAACATTAACCAATTATAATGGCTGGAATGACCAATATTATTGGTTAAAGTTGCCAGGCAAGTGGTTTGGTTTAATTTGTTTACAGAACAACATGATTTAATATAGACCAACATAATTGCTGGGGTTCATCCTGTACATGTTTTATTTTAAAGAATATCGCTGCATATACATTTAAAATGGACACCGAGCATGGATTCACATACTATACAGTACAGCTGCAGAGTTGAAAAGATGATTATTATTTATCTCTGTACTGCATGCATGGAGTGGACATTTAATTACAATTTTTAAAAAGACGCAAGCGTCTGGAGCGTCACTGCTGTTACATGCATATTTGATTGGCGCTAGCTGTGTTTGTAAACAAACGTTATTGCGTCACTTTGTTTTTTTAATATTAATTTGTTGTATCCTGATAACGTTATTGTTCCTTAAGAAATAGTAATAGGCAAACATGATGATGGCTTTTCTTGCCTTCACAAGATAATTCACTTTATAGATAACCTGACTGTTTAATACAAACAAATAATTCCTTGGCATCCAGCATTGTGTTTCCTAAGAATGAGGACCTGTAGCTGCCTAGTCACTTCCCGATTTCTGCATTCCTCGTCCCTCACCTGGATATAGCAAGCATTGTCGGCTCCACGCTGAAAAGCAAGGTTCATATATGTTAGCAAATTTGAAACTCGGAATTGTTAAACTGTTGACATAGGTGTAGGTTTTCAGTCAGCAGGCTCACACAATGTAAAATATCATAAACTTGCAAAGCATTAACTGCTATAATTGGGTCCTCTTTTCCTTACATCTGGACTATCAGATACAGTATCCTACCGCAAGTTTTCCATGCAGATTGATGTGTGTGACTGCCAACCCTGTCTATGCTAACTGGCGGCATTTAACATGTCGCATACATTTTGTTTCCAAAACCTCAAAAACCAAAGTATCTTCAATGGTACCAATTACCTTCAGTGCAATGAAGGCTCTCCGTTTTTCCACTATTCTTGGCTAGCTTCCACCTTTTTTCCTTCGAGGTAGACTCTGTTCTTGGTGTTACACATGTAGTATAATGTCCTCTGCAAAGAAGCAATCAAGGAATAATAAATACGAGTGCATTAATAACATATCACTAGATATTGGTCACACCAAAATAAATGGCGAATTTCCTTAAAGCAATGTCTGGCAATTAAGTGCACTGCTGTAGTACCTCTCGAGAGACCCCTCTCCTGAGAAGTTCCAGTCTAATATAAAACATACAACCTGGGCTTCTAAATCAGTCTTTTCTGTGTAATGTCAACTCTGACCAATTCTTATGAATCCACTGGCGCTAGGATGGTCACCTACCGAAGGTGCACGGTGAATGTCAACATTATTTTTAAAATCGAACCACCTCTGTCATATTTTTAAAAATACTGTGCAAAAAAAGTAAGCTTAATAAAGAGAGCAAAACTAACCTGGGAATAGGGAGTAGTCGGCATCCATATCCTCTTCTGCATCATCATTCTGTTCCATGTTGTTTATTCAAATCTGCTACAAGACGCACAGCTGTGTCATTACAGCAGTCTAGCTCATGGAAGTCCCTTATCTGCTACATGTACCTCGATTGTCAGCCTGTTCCCCGAAAAGAGATCGAAGTCCACGTCAATCTGAGATACGCAATAATTATGAAATGAACAACAACAACAAAAACACGCTAAAATATGCAGGGTAGAAAGTGTAAACTGTCTCATAACATTACTGTGGAAGTTGATACACAAATACTGCAGTTTGCACTGCTATAAAATTCAAGGCTAACCAGGACCCCATGCCAAGAACTGGTCATTAGCCTCCACACAGCATGCACACGGTGGCCGTCCTTGGAGGGGGATTGGACTGACCACTGTACATATACCATGCTATTAACCATGGAGGAATATACAAAGTGCGTACTGTATGAACGTCCCATATTATAATGTACTTACATGTACTTTGTACATGCCATGCAACTTTGAAAATGTCAGAACTGTCCTCAAAGTAAAAACTCACTAAATTACAACTTAACATCGCTTATCTTTCTCAAATATTCATTTATGTGGGATGAATAATGAATATACCAAAAGCTTCTCCCATTATTCTATCGGTTTCGTGCTCTCATTTCAAAACCTCTACAAAACGGTGAATTTTAGACCACACTATTCGGAAGATACACAGATAATTTATACAATAACTATACTTTTGTCCAAGTTGATACAAAATAAAATGTAAACATATATCCTACCTGAAAAGCGGTTGAAAAGCAGAGGAAACTGACAACGGATGCAAGAAAGCAGCGGATTGTAGAGGATCGACGGTAACAGTTTGACTAGTGTTTGACCGTTTGAAACTACTGCATGCAGTAAAAATGCTGACCACAGCATGAAGCGCTCCTCGTGGCTCATGGTAATTCCACTTTCATACAGGGTCATTCCAAATGCATTAATAAATTAGTAAATAAAGGCTATAATGCTTAAAATCTTTGACAAAATAATAGGACTGAAATTTCAATAATTTCAATTCCTTGATATTGCATGACAAAGTTTGAATATACAATTATGTTCTACTTCTCTTTGGAATGGATCGTCTTGCACCAGTGACCTCCCCCAAAATAGTGGAATAGGTCCTACTTGCAACCAACAACGATTGGTTGATAGTTGAACCAATGTGATTGGTTACCGGACACTCAGCCTAACAGAGCTCTGCACCAATTAGGTATTGGTTGAAACCAATTGAAGATTGGCTCATGTGTGAACCAATTACCAATATAACGATGGTTAATATCTGAACCAATATGATTCTGCCACAATTCTAATGTCAACCATTGGAGATTGGTTAATTGCTGAAAGGCTGCTCCATCCTTCGGAAGGGATGTAAAGCCGTTGGTCCAGTGTGTTAGGTAATGCAAAACGCACTCTAAAGATCCCAGAGCATTCTTTCGTGAAGAGCAAGGGGGATCATCCCCGGTGTCTCTGGCCATTTCTAATTATAATTCTAATTCTTCATGGGTTTCCTCACGCTTGCGAGTGACAGTGCAATGAGCACTATTGAGGAATCCTTGGTATGAATACCAGAAAGAAATAATAATAATATTAATAATATCTGATAATGAATATAGCCTAGTTGGTCACAAATTGTGAATAATGTGACTGGTCGTTTGACAACCAATCACAAAAGTTTAAATCAATGGTTAATGACTAAAACAATGATTGACTGCCGGATAACCAACATTAATTAGTCACCGTCATTTCGCCTATGTATTAAACAAATTGCTCATCATTGCTCAACAACCAATATATTGGTCACTAATATATTGGTTAAAGGATTGATTTATCGCTCAACCAATTTGATTGGTTGCTGGACAGCCAACACATTGGTCGCGTATTGACCCATGTATTGGTTAAAGGATTGGTTTATTGCCCAACCAATGTGATTGGTTGCTGGACAACCAACATATTGGTCACTATTGACCAATGTATTGGTTAAAGAATTGGTTTATTACTCAACCAATGCCATTGGTTGCTGGACAACCAACATATTGGTCAGAATTGACCAATGTATTGGTTAAAGGATTGGTTTATTACTCAACCAATGTGACTGGTTGCTTGACAACCAACATATTGGTCGTTATTGACCAATGTATTGGTTAAAGGATTGGTTTATTACTCAACCAATGTGATTGGTTGTTGGACAACCAACATATTGGTCACAATTGACCAATGTATTGGTTAAAGGATTGGTTTATTGCTCAACCAATGTGATTGGTTGCTGGACAACCAACATATTGGTCACAATTGACCAATGTATTGGTTAAAGAATTGGTTTATTACTCAACCAATGCCATTGGTTGCTGGACAACCAACATATTGGTCAGAATTGACCAATGTATTGGTTAAAGGATTGGTTTATTACTCAACCAATGCCATTGGTTGCTTGACAACCAACATATTGGTCAGAATTGACCAATGTATTGGTTAAAGGATTGGTTTATTACTCAACCAATGCCATTGGTTGCTGGACAACCAACATATTGGTCAGAATTGACCAATGTATTGGTTAAAGGATTGGTTTATTACTCAACCAATGCCATTGGTTTCTGGACAACCAACATATTGGTCAGAATTGACCAATGTATTGGTTGAAGGATTGGTTTATTACTCAACCAATGCCATTGGTTGCTGGACAACCAACATATTGGTCAGAATTGACCAATGTATTGGTTAAATGATTGGTTTATTACTCAACCAATGCCATTGGTTGCTGGACAACCAACATATTGGTCAGAATTGACCAATGTATTGGTTAAAGGATTGGTTTATTACTCAACCAATGTCGTTGGTTGCTGAACAACCAACGTATTGGTCACTAGTTAACCAATATATTGGTTGGAAACAACCAATATGGGGTCAACCAATTAGATTGGTAGTTTTTTTAACCAATCTGTTTTTAGAGTGTAGAAGCGCGGGAGTTTCAGTTTCGTAATCAGAAAAATATAACGGATGTTATGATATAAAAATCTCATGACCCATAAGGTAAGTCCCGGGGAGTTATGGGTAAAAAAAAGTGATCTGGTCACACTCCTTTAAAGCATATTGTAAATGTCACACATTAAAAATGCAAAATGAATATATTTGTGTGACAAATTACCGG
Organism: Henricia sp. BOLD:AAB3569; assembly: GCA_037783545.1. Taxonomy (NCBI): domain Eukaryota; kingdom Metazoa; phylum Echinodermata; class Asteroidea; order Spinulosida; family Echinasteridae; genus Henricia; species Henricia sp. BOLD:AAB3569. The sequence goes on along the minus strand of JBBELK010000158.1, from coordinate 408,829 downwards.
CTTGGTTTGATTCGCCGTTTATTTTTCAACAACTTTATGAAATTATATAATTTGTTTATAGACATTTCGTATGGTGGACACAATGGTGCGTGTATGTACACGCTTGCCTGATATTATAAAAAACCTGTGTTAATCTGCTCGGGGGCGGATTTCGACATTTCGTTGTTGGATATGACTGTGTTGTATTTCATTATATGGCCCGAGTTGACCTCGTTGGTATTTCGCGCGATTGTCGCCTTCACACGTTTTGGCGCTTGCATCTCTTTTGGGGCCAAGCCGAGCATGCCGACTGCTACGTGACTGTGAATTTATCCTCCTTCATTCGGTGTTATCCTCCAAGCAGTTTTTTTTCTGTTTCGACTGGAGAAAAACTCGCTTAAGAGCTAAGGTCGTGTCTGTGAAATCATTCTTTTTTTCTGTAATGCCCTTTTTATCGAGTGTTCCGGTACATTAAAGGAAAACGGACATATTTTGTACCTCCATGAACAAAAATGTCCCATGCTCGCATAATCGGCTTTTAAAGATTTAAAATCAATTTTTTGTAAGAAGTAAAGCAAGTTTGCACAATTTTGATGAGATTTTGAAAGTGCCACAAATAGCAATTATTTAAAAAGTAAATAATAAACACCAGCTCGTTTTATTGTTAAAAAAAAACCAAAAAAACCCAAACAATTAATTAAATATTCCGGGTTTAAATGTTCAATTTTAGACATTCAATTTTTTTCAAGTTTACAAATTTTTGGTCGTCCTTACAAAATGGAGCCTAATGTTTACAAACAAGGTTTACAGGAAAACACATGTAAGACACCTTGACGCCATTGCATATTAAATATGTTTTGCACTTGACTATAATCCAAGCGGCCGCCATTACTTGTCCGACATTGCTCACACGCGCGCGTATTGGCTGTACAGCACTCTAATGGTCGAGAAGGTATTTGACGCGTGCGTATACTACCTGCACGCACGCGCAATGATGTATGGCTTATGATAATAGACCTTTATCACGGTGCGGCCATCTTCCCTTTTCTCCTATTAAAATGAACGTAACCAAAGCGAGGCTTGCAGAAAAAAATAGTTTGGTCCCGTTTTGAAATTGTTCATTGTGTGCACCACAATGGTACAGGCCAAGAGAGCGCGCAGCGTGGACATGAGTGATTCTCAACGGGAGATACACGCGCTATCACGCGGACGCGCTGATCGTACCCGACACGTACTATGGGGAACAAGACAAAGATGGACGCACCGTGATAAAGGTCTATTCCCGGCGACCAGTACATGTAGTTGATGGATAGTCTATATAGACAAGCATTAGGACGATGACTCACTTTTGAATAGGGTGGAATTCGGAGATTGACAAATAGCGACATGATTGTAAGAAAAGACTAATTTATAGCTCGAAGCCTAGTGTAAATATATCTCTTGTGAAAACCGAGGAAGCAGGGCCATTGGCGGTGTGGCTGTGCCGGGCCTTCGCGCCTCGCGTACCGCGTAAGGCGCAGGTGTGATTGCCACCTGCTTGTGGCCAACAGTCCGGATATTCTCTCGTGACATTCACAGGGCTCTCAACTAAAAATATTACTTTGATGGACTTAGATGTTCCACAGGGGACAGATTTTGTAAATTACACATGATTAGTAGGTGTGATGCTTATACCCATGTCTCTGCTAACCTGTATGAACAAACTACGAATTCGAAGAAATTCCTCCATGAAATTTTCTATGTGAAAACTAAAAACTAAATTTGTATCTGTTATCGAAGGGCATGCTTTTACACGTACCATGTACCGGCCTCAGATCGAAGCACTGATCCACGAATGCCATCACACCAAACTTAAATATTACCCACGGAAAAGCGGATACGAGCTTCACAAAGAATGACAAATGCAGCGATGCGTATGGGTGCCGCCATTTTGTCCGAAAACTGGGCGAAGAATGGCGTTTTTGCGTGCAACCTTTTTCATGCATTCCTATTGCCAAATTGGCAATACACGAAAAATGTACGAGTTGCACTTATTTATCACAATGGCTTTTGGTTCAATGGTTTTGTGAAATAAAAGAACAAAAACAACAACACATTAAAAAAAAAAACTCAAATTTGTTGTTATTTCACAAAGACATGTCTTTTTTAACGATTAAAACTTTCGGCAAGTGAGGGCGCTGTTCATCGTTAATCACAGCAGTCCACTGGTCCTTTTGACTAACAATTTTGCCGGGATTGTTATAAAGCACTGTAATGTATGTATACAATCATGTCTGTAATTGAAACGCCTCCCAAATTTTTGACGTCATTATGACGTCATTATGACGTCATCACACATGTAAGTATACACTCCCCTAATATACCTCTTGCATATGTATTCAAATATTAATATAATACACACGAGCTTTTTGTTTTGGGTCATGCTCTCTCATAAAGCAACCAACATCTTTATTAACCTACATGTACTTTCCCAAAAATTCAGTCGGCGTCTCTGAAATAAAATCGTCCAGTTTGTACATCACACGTGTCATGCCAACATCCCTACCGCTCGATGTGCGTCTATCTTTGGTGGTCGTTATATTTTCTCCCCGTATATCATTATGCGCTGCAAATTAATGACTGAATGAGGCCTCATTTATTTCGCAGACTGACATGTTGACAATCTTCAAACCACTGCATACACATATAGGTTTGCGGACGTGGGGGCGAGCTTTCTCTCTCCGTACGAATACAAACACGCGCGATCAATGGCGAAGTTAAAATGTAACACCTTAAACATTAGTACATTGTATCTGGCGCGTTGGCGCGCGTGCCAGATGCTATATAAAAAGGCGACGTATGGCGGAAAGTTGCATGACTCTGTTGATGGGAAAAGTGAACAAAATTGGACTTGCGAGCTACCGTGGCCGAGCGGTTTAGGTCATTGACTCGCAATCATAGGTGAAAACTTGGGGTTGCAGGTTCGAACCTCCCCACGGCTACGGTACCTGTGCCCTTGGGCAAGGCACTCAACCACACTTGCTCCATCCTTCGGAAGGGATGTAAAGCCGTTGGTCCAGTGTGTTAGGTAATGGAAACGCACTCTAAAGATCCCAGAGCATTCTTTCGTGAAGAGCAAGGGGGATCATCCCCGGTGTCTCTGGCCATTTCTAATTCTAATTCTTCATGGGTTTCCTCACGCTTGCGAGTGACAGTGCAATGAGCACTATTGAGGAATCCTTGGTATGAATACCAGAAAGAAATAATAATAATAATAATAAGGAGACAAAAATGCTCAAAATAGAGGCTTTTTGACTCTTTACTTTAAGCTTGAAGGCAGATTACTTGATTGGAAACATTTAAAATTAGAAACAGCCACAGCATTAGATAACTAAAGAATAATGTTGATAATTTGCCTTGTAGAAATTTCAGCCACGAAGATGCAGTAAAACTTCACAAAACCTTAAAAACCATGCACGGTTTTGTGTTGAATGAATGGTAAAAAAAACTCATTTGCAAATGTTTTTTTAAAGCACCTTCAGTTGGCAATGTCTTGCACAAATGTATCATTTTACACGGGAAAAAAATCATGTGGTGTTTGTCACCACATGACCGGTTTTTTTTCTTGTCAACTCATGAAGTAAAATTTTGGGTCACTTGGAAATGATGTAATGGGGCTTTCACAATATGGGTCAAAATTTTATTTCTGATGTCTTTTCGAATTGATTCAAAAACGTGGCCTTTGAACAACTGAGGAATTAAATGAGTGTGACAAATTTTTTTCTCCAGAAAATTGATTTCTTTCTAACCTAACAATCATGTAAAATACCTCCCCATATTATATCCATGGGAAGAAAACAGGAAAATTGTAATCTTTAATTTGGATATGGAAGCAAAAAGGTTGGTGTAATCACTGCACTGCTTTATGTAACCGGATAAATTAGTTTAAAAAAACAATGGTTGTTTTTTGATGATATCCTTGAATATATACGGATTGAGAGCGCGAAATTTCAAAATGGTAATTAGAAAAATATGACAATTAATATGGTATCAAAATCTCAACTCCCATGGGAAAAATGGGGGCTCAAAAATGTGATCTGGACACGGTCCTTTAAGCCAAATAATGCGGCATGAAAATTATTTCTGACATGGAACAGTCGTCGGAGACGAGTCTTGACCGATGCTGGCTATCAACTGTTAGCAGTGATATCATACTCGTATTTCAAGTGCATAGCGCTTGGGTATTATTTATGTTATTATGGCAAAATACCGTCCACGTTGTGTGTCAATCAAGCCTACCGCTCGTGTATAAATGAGTGTTTTCGAGAGGGCATGTAAACTGTACACCCACGAAAACATGATAAACATCTATAGGGGCAAAACCCACTCGTAATACTGAGCGTGTAGGCTATATTATGCAGCCACTATTACGGGGGCGGTCGTTTAAAACACCACCATCGCCATTTTGTCTATTTTTCAATACATGTAATTTTATAATGAGTGTGTCGTCGTGCATCGAAAATAAACAAAACACCGAAGATAAAGTAAACAATCGGGAAATTAAATTTGAGCGATCTTAAAATAGACAAATACTTAGCAATCAAACACGTACGCAGTCAAAGTCTCATTTGTAGGCTTTCGTTACAAAATATCGACCTGGATGGGGCCAATTTGATTAAGCGGCTTAGCAGAACAATTTGCTTATTAATACAAAATGTATTTGCTTTGAAAAAAAATTGATTAGCAGTCAAAATCATATATGAACGTGTATTACAATTGACTGGTGTTCTGCGTCTCTTGCTAAGAACACAAGTTGACATGCAATTTTTACTGCAAAAATGCAAACCACGGAGATAAACCCCACATATCATGCATTCTAGAATTGTCACAATACTGATCGTCATTGGCTGAAACAATTGTACAAGCTACGCCTAAATCGTAAATGTCTGTATCTCTCTTATTTTATTTTATTTAGATCAAACATAATCACAGAAATACTTACACGCAGACCCTTTAAAAAACATTCCTGGTTTACCCAACACAAAACACATAACCAGCCGTCGTTGAACTCTAACCATTTCAACGCAGACCACTTGATACATTACGCATTAATAATAAATGACGGATTATATTATTACCGCGAAGAAAATACCAGGGTTTGGGATCGCCTTGCGAATAATTTAAATCATAATGCGCGTGAGCACGAGTTGCATCTAAATTAACATCTCATGTCTATGATATTCTCGTCGAACGCAGTATGCTATGGATGGTTCTATTGAATCTTTCGTTTTGTTCATTCGACTTCAGGTTACGTGTGGAATTAAGATGTTAAATCTGTGTACAATTTGGTGAAGACGAAAGGACGGCGAGGATTGCAACTCCGGATAGGGTTAGGAAATTTCGAATAATTTACAATTCGAACCAATGATTGACCGAATATTCGAATAAATGGTCACAGGTTTTGTGTATTAATTTTTAAACAAAATTAAACAGAGATACATGTATACTACAAATTGCGGTTCAGTAAATAAACTGTCATTCTAGCAAGAATAGGGTTAGGAAATTTCGAATAATTTACTATATAAATTTGGAATATTCTAAACCAGTACTGGACTGAATATTCGAATAACCTGGGCCCAATTTCATAAAGCTGTTTAGCAGGAACAAAATTGCTTAATCCAGAATTTGTTTGCTTAATAAAAATGGGTTAATAGTCAATTAAATTGTACGTCAACTTGTGTTCTTAACAAGAATAACAGAACAGTCAATTGTAATACACATCACATACGATTTTGACTGAAAACCCATTTATATTTAAACAAATTTTAGATTTAGCACATTTTTCTGCCAAACAGCTTTAATTATTAAATTGGCCCCAGGTCACAGGTTTTGGGCATAATTTCAAAATTAAACTAGATATACAACAAACTCCACGCGGTGCAGTAAAACTGCAATTCTAGCACATAACTGCACTATACATTGTTTATTCTTTGCTGGATGCTGTCCCTTTAAAACATCTGACATACATGATGTACAAAAAAAAGACTCCGTTATAATTTGCAAAAAATACCAATTTTCTCGGTGCATTTGCTCACCAAATAGGCCTATACGTTTACGAATAGTTGTATTCTTAAATCCATGTTCAAATATCTCATTATCGATCGAATTATTGAGTCCCCGAATGTTTAGCACATCGCTCTGAGAATATTACATGCATTAAACGTTGTACATGCATGTAAAAGACATGTACATGTACTATAGTACATGCATTTGTTGGGGTGTTATATGTACTATTGAAGTGCATTATCTGTTCGTGCACTACACGCGAGAGGCAATTTCCCATCACCATCAGGCTTATGGCGCACACAGCGAGTATACGTACAATGTACAATCCCCGGTAAATCATGTAAGCCACACGGGTTATTTCAACCATCCACTTATGACAAGTGTCTCGCGCTAATACAACACCCGATCGCCCTGATGGTCCCTCATCATGCCCGCGGAGATCCATAAATTTTCTCGTTTTTCTTATCTCGTGTCGTAGCACTTCGCGCGATCGTGGTTCATTTTCGGAGTCATTAATATAAAACCAGAAATAATGTGTGATTTGGGATTATGTACGTATGATACAAACCAAACTGTGCATTTCAGCTCGGTAACTCATCCACAATCTGAGAAAACAATTGAAAACTGTGCCAATGGTTTCAAGAAATTGTGCAAAGCCACCGTCCTATTTTGGCTGGCTCCATAGATATATTGCACGAAAAGCGGAGCGGTAGTCAGGGAGCTGGTGTTTGCACAGGTTGGTTCTAATCATGCATATCTTCAATCACACAGGGGGATAAAACTATTTTGTAACAGTTTGCCAATCATGTATACTATCTTTAAAAACGAAGCTAGAAAACAGAAACATTTAGATGTTTTATTGACGTAGTTGGAGAGAAAGCTAACCTTTTAAACGAGCACAGAGATTTCGTGTTTCAAATGGTAGACTTTTGAGACGCGTGGTGGCAGCAGACATCCCAGTCCTTTCTTTGTTTTATTGATTGCGTCATATTGAACATGCGCACTTGAGCTCAAACGTGGCGTGCGAATGGTTGACATTGGTTGACATAACCTGCTTTGCTCCAAAACGTAACTGAAATATTTGTGATTCCCAGTTTCGGTCTATTTTGCCCAACGCTGTATAGGATTCTGCCTTGTAGGTCATCCATGAGGGTGCATGTGTAACCTCGTGCTACACCTCGTAACTGCGAAAATTAAAAACGATTTTCAAGACCGCTCCGTGTCAGTACCAAAGCCGCGCTGCGCACACACGGGGCAAATCGCGACACAAGGTCAGCCGATGCCCTGTAATTACCACATGGTGGGGTCGAGGGGGTAAACTTTGTCGATCGAACCAATCTCTGTTTTTATAACGAGGTTGAGGAGCCTGATTTTCACGGCTAGAGGTTTTGGAATATAATTAACAGCCGACTAGCTATAGGTATATTCAATAGATTACAGGCGATAGACTTTTCACACAAATTTGTATTTAACTCAGTCAAAGGATCATAAATATAGGTGTGTATATGGGCGCCGCCATGTTGGTTTAACGCTATGCGTCCGTGCAGAGAGGGAAATACATCGTGCCATTCTGTCATGTTTGCACTCTTACGTAATTCGCAGCAGCAGCGCGGACATCCAGGAGCACCTGATACAACCTTGATCGTGTTCCCATCTTCATTTGCGTGAAAGTGAACAGCTCATTGGGCGTAAAGCCCGACTTAGTGGGCCATGCGTTTGCACGCGTGAGTTTTGGGCCTACAATACTGTCTTGGACCATAAGCCCAATTTTCTCATTTTTCTTTAACACATTTAAAACTCTGAACAAAGACTACCTTTTTTCTGGCTCTTTCAAGCTTCTAACTACTTTATCTTTTAAAACAAAGTAACGAGTATTGCACAAAATTGGTCACAAACGGGAATCGAACCAGGACATTTATAACAGAAGTCTATCACTCTAACCACTACACCAAACGACGAACTCGCTGCAAGCTCATCACTTTTTAATCAATTTAAACCTAACCCCTGACACCTAACCCTTTACCCCTACCCTAGTCTCTTCTCAATACGTTCTCATATGGTCTGTAATAACAACGAATAATGCTCCATGACCTTTATTGTAGGCCAGAATCTCATACATGCCATGCGTTTTCACACACATGTGTTACTAGATGGAAAATAAAACATGTCTTCACCGGCTGACGTCGTCCCGCCCTTGCCTGTTGCTAATTAGTTCCGGTTGGGTTAAATTCCATATCCCGTCACATTGTCCTGTTACAAGATACACCATGCATGTACAAATGCTAGTTTGATGATAACAAGTGACACAAAATTAGTAAGGCAAGATGTCAAGATTATACTATGGGAACGACTTGGAAGTTGTAAAACTTGTCCCGTATAGGTTTTGTGTTTATGAGGTTCCAGGCAGTGGCCGGGTATGGTATTCTTTTTTCTGATGTTCATCCATTTTTTATAAAATTATTTTTGGTTAAAACTTGGCTTCTGTTTCAACCCGGCTTGTGTTTCATTTACGGGAATATTTTTCGCGTTCGAGTTAGTTGGCTCTACAGCAGAAAAAAAACACACCATAAAATAAAATTACAGTCTCCGAATCGATCGGTGCATGAAAGGAGCATCTTGCGAGCAGGCCGCCTGATAAACCCCGCGGTGTCTTTTGTTCTTGATCCGTCTGGCAAAATTTGCCTGGGGACAAGAAAGAAATCTGGCTTTATTTCTCGCGCTGTGTGTACATATCGGGTGTTCTTGGCAAGCATCTACACAAATTCGGACAGGCATTATCGATTGCTAGTGAAATATATGTATCTAGGCCCAAGTCTAGTCTCAAAACTGTTCCCAGGAAAGAAAAATAAATCAAAGTACCTGTTTGTTTTTGTAGTGTACTTGGCTGTGGGACAGTCATACGCTACTACTTCGCACTTCGCAATACAGTGTAGTTATAGAGCCTTGCCGTATAAGCACGTACGTAAAATGGCGACTTTGTTTTAAATAAAAGTAAATCATATTGGATAAAGACTTGTCGCACAAAATACCGCGAAATTTGTAACACAACTAATACACATTACAGCAATTTCCGAAAACTGTCGTTAACGATATACATGATTGGTAAACTGTTACAAATATCCCCCTGTGTGATTGAAGATATGCATGATTAAAACCAACCTGAGCAAAAACCAGCTCCGTACTTCGTCTAACTTTTGAGAAAACAGTCAAAAAAGGGTTTGCAGTCATTTCGCCCTAAAACCACTTCGCCCTGAACGGCCTGTGCACGAAGTGGTTTTGGGGCGAAGTGGCATTTGGGCGATGTAGTGTTTGGACGAAGTAATTTGGGGCGAAATGGCACTCGGGCGAAGTGGTTTGGGGCGAAATGGCACTTGGGCGAAATGGTTTTGGGGCGAATTGAATTTTCGTCACATGAGACGAAAACTAATTGTTTTACTCATTTCTCAAAGACTATAGCACTTCAGACAAAACCATTTTAGGGGAAGTTTTCTACGGTCATCATGTTTATATTGTGTAAGTAGGCGTAAATCTGTGAACATTTCTGATTTTCGAGATTACCAATGATGTATACTGCCTTTAAATCAAAAGGACTAGCTCATTCTTGAAAATTATAAGTGTTTGACTGAATTGTCAACGTGGAGATCTCGACGTTTCGAGTGCTATCTGCATGCGAAACTTCATCGGACGAATTGTTCATGAAAAAAAGGTTACATATAAACTGGCGCAATATGGAGGACAACAGTGAAAACGTCACCCTTTGTGTGGTGCCATGGTTGTCTACACTAAAAACCAGTGAACCTTTTCCCTGCGCTTTAGCAATAGACGTTTCAGATTACCAGCGAATAGACATCCAATATTAAACCTTGACAACTGGCGTTACGATTTCTATACATCATGTAAACTATACTATCTTGATCTACTTTAACACGATTTTGAACTACAAACATTTAAACAACAAAACGTTTATTTTGCATGGGGATTTAGAATGTTATACCAAACAGCCGTCTGGTGACTGAATCAAGCAGATGGCAATTGCGTTCTGACGCTTCGGGAATTTTATATGAAACGCTTGGGCGAATATCGCCCGTGCCCTTTACGAAATTAACTTACTGTTCCGCGGGTGACGAATATGAAAGGGTTATGCGGGGGATTATTGTGCTTATGGGAAGAAAAAGAAGAAAAAAGAAATACGAAAGAAACTAGAGCTGTGCTCTGTGTGTGCTGCAGGCGTAAATGTTATATGACAGACACTGCGTGTTTTTGTGACTAGACCACTGATATTCTTTGTGGATATCGAGGCTTGTTTGTGAGTTTATATTATTTGCATGATGTACGACAACTAGAAATTTTGAAGACGCCATTTTGGCTTGCATGCAGAAAAAGATGACCACTAGCATGAATTTAGAAAACATCGAAGAAAAGAACAGGAAAGGAAAAAACAGCACACTTCTTGATATAGGGAAAGCAATATATGGCACATAAAAAAAAATGTATTTTATTGTTTTTGTTTAATTTTTCTGTTGCTCAAAAGCAATTTCATCAAGCTAATTTAGCAGAAATATTTGCTTAAAGCAAAGTTTATTAGCTTTAATTGAAAAGGGGTTAATAGCAGTCAAAATTGTATGTTTATTCACTGTACCTAAAAGGTGACAAACAATTTTGACTGCTAACCAATTTAAAGAAAAAATAATGCATTGAGCAATTTTTTTCTGCTAAACAGCTTTATGAAATTGACCACATGCAGGGCAGAGTTGCTGAGTGGATTGTGGGCGTACCAAAACATCCGTTTTCTTCGTTTGAGGTGACTTCTGCGAGGAGTCAAAAATTCATTCTACCGGCAAAAAAATCCTTTGAAAAACTCCAGACGTTTATTTACATTTAATATACCACACCCGTACCGCCGAGGCGTTCTTTTGTCAAATGTTGATTATTGCTTATCGTCTCGGCAATACTGCAAATTGTGTGACTTATTGGAGCAAACAAAATTGCCGTATGATATGAAAATGGCACAAAGAAGTTAAAATCGTCCAATAGACTGTCGCCATTTTTATCGGACCATTTCATCTGCTTTGCGATTGGTGGACGGGGATTATTATTTTGCAGGCGCTCGTACGCCATTGGACGACAAGGACCCCTGTACCGGGGCTAGGACAGGCAGCCAATGGAGCGAACGTACCGTTCAGAGGAACGCAGAAGACGAAACAGACGGTTGTTGAAAACCTGCAACAGTTTTTGGCGGACAGAACACGATCAACAACTGACCAAGATGGCTGCGAAGTCTGTTGGCCTGGGTTTTCTCGTCTTGACGTCAGTAGGTGTATTTTACACCCTGCAAAGCACCTGTCCACCCGACTGGTTGGCATGGAGTGGCTCTTGTTACACCCTGCTACATGAGAAAATGAATTGGGAGGATGGTCGTAAAGCCTGTGAACGTCTCGGGGGCACAATGGTGATTCCCAACTCACAGGAAGAACATGACTTTATCTGGCGGGAAATGAAGGAACGCATGGGAGGACTTGGAGCCGACTTTCAACTTTGGATAGGATGTCCAGCGATAAACGAGAAACTGACTTGCCTGGGCGATAACAGTCATCGTGGTTATACTAACTGGGCAAATGGCCAACCAAATAATCCGGACTCAAATTGCGTTCGGATGGCTGAAATGTTTGATGGCAAGTGGGGCGACAAAAGTTGCAGTAACAAGTATTATGCAACTTGCGAGATGCGCGCCCCTCCACGTCGTTCGTACTGCTTGCAGGCCGACTCCAGCGGACGTTTTACATCTAAGTGTCTGCTCAACCACGTGATAAAGAACCTGACCACTACCGGGATCATTGGGTGTGGTCAGGCCTGCTGGACGGAGCCAAGATGCCACTCCTTCAACATCGTGGGCCAGGATGCTAAAATGAGTGTCGGTCAGCTGAACGACGCGACCCGATACGGGGTGAATGTCACCGATTTGGGTCATGTCGATAACTGCATCCATTTCGACTTGTAAACTCTAAAGAGGACTGCTGACATCGCTTGTAATCAAGAAAACTTGTGAAAATATACACGCTTTTGTGAACATTTGTGGTAGTTGTGACGCGATCATATAGAATAATTTTGATCGTATAACGCTTGCTTTATCAATTGTTTCCGCTTATGTTTGGACGGATAATCTATATGTTCGCCATCTCGAACTGTCAGTTTACCATCAACAAAAACACGTAAACTGAGTGATCGAGAACTTGATGACTTTATACTCTTTCTATCTGAAAACACAATTTTGTTCTTAGTAAGGAGACATGTCTTAAAACAACTGGAAGTTTCCAACGCTTTTGACACTGAATAGAAAACGACCAAATAATAGCAAATGTACATTTTTAATCGCAAATTTTGGATGTGACGTAAATGTGTGAAATTTGTTAAATGTTCAACATGCTCGATCTAATTAGCTGTTTTAATGTCGTGTAACAGACACTTTCAAAGTGAGAAATGCGCTTGGAAAATTTTGAGTCAGACTCTCAAAAGTTCGTTATCTCTAATTGAATTTTGAACAACATGAACAACTTGAAAACATTACGAGCAATATTGTGCTGTATATAGTTACACAATTACCAGTGTCAATCAAAATTATTTTATGGTAAATTAAAATGAAATATTTTTTACAAGGCCTACTGCCATGCATTTTCCCCAAAATGTAGACTTTTTTTCAATGTTCTATCGTAAGAGATAGGCCCTATCCATTTTTCCCGCCATGCACTATGAACAATATCGTATAGTTATTGGAAGCTATACCACTTTGAAATATAGCAACAACGAAAATGAACTCGAACAGCAAAATTAGCATAATAGCACGCAGTTCTAACAGTTGTACAAATTAAGGGCAGTTGTATGAGTGGCACGTTCCGTCCGTCGTTGAGTCAAGTCAGGTTCCCGCGAACGACCATCGTGCAAATATTTAGTCGTCAGTTTATACAACTAAACGCCGCCATATTTTAATGTCAAATTGCGCCCGCAGCGCAGCCCACAAACGCCCACGGTTTGTGTGCGGACAACAACAACGCAAAAATTGCATTTATTTCGCGCCAAAAATGGCATCGTTATCGATTCTCGCAGTAGAATGCATTAATGTTGGCTTAGAATTTGAGACAAAGTGTGTACGAGTGTCGTGCCATACACGGTATCGATTTTTCATTTTAGTATACATTTAACCAGAGTGTGCAGATGTATACGTACGTACGGGCTCTTGCATGTCCCAAGCGAAACTGATTTTATGATTAAATTTAAACAAATGGATACTAATCGTGACATACAATGACCTTCGCGAGATTACAGCGATCAATACAAAGTCACGCTACTGCACGGTCACGTTTGAGAAAGTGTTCGCGTTTGAAGGCCGTATCATTTGCAATGACCAACCATTTTTATTTTATGTATTGACAAGAAAAATACTCAAAGCGTTGGTAAAAACCGTCACGTGAATTTAGTTCTGTCCAAGATGGTATATTATATAATTCTGTCATAAATTAACCGAAGGTGGTGCTCGCACTCATTTTTGACCGTTTACTTTAAAAACACGAAAATAATGCATAGATGTGAGCCGCTCCACCGAAAGTAGGCGCTTGTCGCACAGGCCAGAACTGAGATAATGGCTAATTCATGCATGTATGTCAAGTAGGGCATTTTTTATCGATACCAGGATTTCTGCATGAGACCACCTATTAAGTATCCATCTATCACCTAAAGATAATAATACCAGAAAACAGTTTGTTTTTCTAAAGCATAGCCTACCTTCATGAAACTAGGCTAATTTGGCTAAAACAATGGGAAAATCACCGATATTCCAAGCTTTTTTTCATTGCCTTCGGCAGGGGTTGGCACTATAGTATCCCACACACCAGAAGAACACGTTTTCCTGTATAGGTATAGGGCTTTTGGAGTCAGAATTTGCATGGTTGCTATAAGGACTTTATGCCTTAACAGAAGTATATGCATGTACAACCTTCTACGCCATTTTTCTCTAAAGCGCTTCTTTAAAAATTGTGCTCTTGGTCATCACGGAAATGGTCATAACTTGGTAAATGTTTGACGGATTGACACAATGTTTGTAGTTTTGTGAAGCTTATAATATACTCTATCGGATTAAGTCATTAGCTCCATTTTCATTTTTTTATGCAAGAGCCTACTTTTGGTGGAGTGGCTCACATATTTTAAATGTTTTTCTAAAGTATTGCTGCATCTATGTAGCTAACATTTCTGCAGGCTAGTTTACCAACATTCTTTAAAGATACGTTACGCCCTTATTTCAGGAATCCGTAAAACGTTTCATCCTGCAAATGATACAGCGACTTGTACTTTGACGGACGCGAGTTAAGCTGAATAAATTTATTATTAATTTCATAAATTTACAATATTTCAATTTGCGATATTTTTCACAACTAGGGCCTATTGTATGTAGGCCTACGTGTAAAACATTATACTGGTACTAATTACTGCTATTTTTAGAACATAGTAGATCACGCGTCAAAAACACTAATATGACCAATAAATTGTCCCATCTGGTCCTGGCGATGGAATTGGCTTATATATTTCTGATGTGTCCGCCATTGATTGTGCGCACGGAAAATGTGAATTGATTAAAGATCAATGACAGCGTCTATGTGCATCAATCACTGTGTGCAACAATGTAAAATCAAATACAATCTTCATTCGTCATGAAATCAATTCAAAACGTATGATTTCTGAAATATTTTTGACAATATCTGACTTGAAACACTCATTTTCTCAGGGGTCCGCCAGTAAAACCCCAACCCGCGCGGTGTATTTCCGGCCCTGTATTCTCATAAATGGGTCATTCCATGAAGTTGAAGAACGGTAATTTCCGTGTTACATCCACAACCATTTTTACCTTTATTTTTGCCCTTGATAACCCCATGAATCAATACTATTCAGAAATTCAAGCTGTTGGATGAGAGAAATTAAAAACATTCATTACTTGTAACAAAATCCATGAGCAGATGTCAACTAAATAGAATATTGTGCAAAAGTATAGGTGTGACATTTGGTGCTTTTTAGCAGATTTTCTTGAATCACACAGAAATTTAAGCTATATAGTATATCCTTCAAATTCAAATTAAAAAGGATTGTTTAGTTTAAATTAAAAATTGTGTGTTAATTTCACATTCAACATGAAAACATTTGCAGTTGGAGTGAAAGCAGTTGAACTGTATTGGTTTCCAAGTTACATCCACAACCACCACTTTGTTAAATAATTCAAAATGGCGGCACTTTGTCAACACTGAAGATTAAAAAATTACCCCCAAAGAGTGTAAGCCACCACATCGTGCAACATCATTATATATAAATGGTGATTCATTGCTCCCTTATTGACAATTTTTTTGTGGAAATTAAGAAATATCACACTTTGTTCATCAACTTCATGGAATGAATATATTATAGGCACAGACTTGTCAGCAATGCACGCGCTCCAAATTTGTGCCACGAAATACGCAGCTGTAGCAAAGGCATATGGAGCTGCGTATTTCGTGGCACGAATTTGACGCGCGCGCATTGCTGACGAGCCTGTGCCTTTAAATAATATCTAGACGATAACTCACAGTTTTCTATACTTTCCATTATTAGGCCTATGGGTCTTTCTATAAATTAGGGGTCCAATTTTGGTGTCCCCCGTTACATTTTAAATCTTGTTTTTGTAAATTCAGGACACATTCTTTAAATACTCTCCATCTCGAAGAGCGAGTACATAAAGTACAATTTATACAAAATGGTTTACAGGTCATTTTTTTATGATTTTTGTACGAAAAATAACACATATCAGGTGTAACGGGGGACACCAAATGTCACACTTTTGGTCCCCTAATTTATAGAAAGACCCATATGTGTTGCTATGGATATCTGCCATAAATTGACATCAGAATGTATTTATAAAATTTCAATTAAAAGCTATTATAATACAAAGTATAAAAAAGGGATCCGGAATTACCCTATTCTTTCCTATATCTGATTTTTTTTTTAAAGTTACCCCAATAAATCCTCCAACTGTATACGATTTTCCATAGAACTAAGGGGTTAGGGATAATCCGTTTATTTTTTTACATTTTAGAGTTTTCATGTTAACATTTTAACGTCTCTTATTTTAACGTTAATGACCAACCTTTAACAATAACAAATACGGACTTCGGTCAAAAACAATGAAGATTCAAATAAAAAGATGCCAAATTACAACAAAAATCAAAAATACACCGACAAAATAAAGCTCGTGGGTATTCTTAAACAGTCATCACTGGGCTGTCGTACGTATACAAGCAAGAGTTCCACGGCATATTAATATTATAGTTTCCAGTTATATAATGCAGCCGGCACCGAATTTATTCACCAACCAAAACCAATTAATTATATACATTTATAATTTAGTCCATCAAGGTCAACTATATGCAAACTGCATGTAGCTTTTTGGCCTGTCGCACATCCGATGCGCGAGAATACATGCACCGCACATGTACTCAAAGAGCCAATGTAATTCAGTTATGGAGAGAAGTCAAACGAGTCTACATATGTTGCCCTTTTCGGGACATATGTTTGTCTGGAGCATTTGCGGCAAAATGTCATTAGCGACCGGGGACTTGTGTTTGGTGGTGCGGTTGAGTGTAAAACACAGGGTACCGCGTGCGCACGGCGTGTAAGTCTCAAGGGTACTTGAAAATTCTCCCGTCGACTTAATACTGCCGCACAGCGGAACCGTTGCAAAACAATATTACGCGGGAACCGTGCTTTTTTATAAGTATTGCGGCGATCGTTTGACAAAAAGGGACCGACTGGGGCCAGGCTGAAATGCTTCTTCGGTACAGAACAGTCCGCGGTATAGCCAGAGATTGGAGAGCCCGAAATCATGTAACAGCCGTAGGCTCAAGTACTATTTTAGTGTCAAATATTATAGCCAAGAATATTTATAATACATGATTATTGTGCCGCTTACAAGCTGGCGATTACAACAGTTACGAACACGTAACGACGAACGTAAATAATACGCACGTTTCCTAATGGGAGACCTTTTGACGCTTGGTGGCAGCAATCATATTGGTGTTTTGAGCGTGCGCACTTTAACCGATAGCGGACTGGTCACGTGGGACCGTCATGTTTGCTGCCACCAATCGTCTCAAAGTCTCCAAATCAATTCTTATTTTAACAGTACGTAAGCTGGGGATGATTTGAAAAATAACGAAGCAGTTCAATACGTAACAATGTACGTAAATAATTTACGCACGTTTCGCAATTCAATTCTTATTTCATAAGATGGCGATGATTTCAAAATACAGCAGTTCAATGCGTAACGGCGTACGTAAATATTTTACTTATTTCAATAATAACACATGTACAATTTCTCTCTGTAAGATAGCGATGATTTGAAAATCAGTTCAAGACGTAACGGACTAACGGCGTACGTACAGTTGTAGTCAGAAGTTCACATACAACTGTGTTAAAACTGGTGTGCTTAAACTTGCGTTGTCACCATTTTTGTAACAGTCTTTACTAAAGTCGTGATTTTGTGGAATGCATCACGTGCTTGCAGTACTTAAAAACATAGCTTGCACACCTTGCAATGGTTCGGGTAGTCCTGTTTACCATTTTGGGTGATGATGGTAGTGGTGTACATGTATGTAATCTTCTGACTGCAACTGTAGCTTGCACACCTTGCAACGGTTCGGGTAGTCCTGTTTACCATTTTGGGTGATGATGGTAGTGGGGTACATGTATGTAAACTTCTGACTTCAACTGTAGCTTGCACACCTTGCAATGGTTCGGGTAGTCCTGTTTACCATTTTGGGTGATGATGGTAGTGGTGTACATGTATGTAAACTTCTGACTTCAACTGTAGCTTGTACACCTTGCAACGGTTCGGGTAGTCCTGTTTACCATTTTGGGTGATGATGGTAGTGGTGTACATGTATGTAAACCTCTGACTTCAACTGTAGCTTGCACACCTTGCAATGGTTCGGGTAGTCATGTTTACCATTTTGGGTGATGATGGTAGTGGTGTACATGTATGTAAACTTCTGACTTCAACTGTAGCTTGCACACCTTGCAATGGTTCGGGTAGTCGTGTTTACCATTTTGGGTGATGATGGTAGTGGTGTACATGTATGTAAACTTCTGACTTCAACTGTAGCTTGCACACCTTGCAATGGTTCAGGTAGTCCTGTTTACCATTTTGGGTGCTGATGGTAGTGGTGTACATGTATGTAAACTTCTGACTTCAACTGTAGCTTGCACACCTTGCAATGGTTCGGGTAGTCCTGTTTACCATTTTGGGTGCTGATGGTAGTGGTGTACATGTATGTAAACTTCTGACTGCAACTGTAGCTTGCACACCTTGCAATGGTTCGGGTAGTCCTGTTTACCATTGTGGGTGATGATGGTAGTGGTGTACATGTATGTAAACTTCTGACTGCAACTGTAGCTTGTACACCTTGCAATGGGTCGGGTAGTCCTGTTTACCATTTTGGGTGATGATGGTAGTGGTGTACATGTATGTAAACTTCTGACTTCAACTGTAGCTTGTACACCTTGCAATGGTTCGGGTAGTCCTGTTTACTATTTTTGGTGATGATTGTAGTGGTGTACATGTATGTAAACTTCTGACTTCAACTGTAGCTTGTACACCTTGCAATGGGTCGGGTAGTCCTGTTTACCATTTTGGGTGATGATGGTAGTGGTGTACATGTATGTAAACTTCTGACTTCAACTGTACGTAAAATATTTTACGCACGTTTCGTAATTAAATAATATTTTATTTAAGTAATTTTTCCAAAGCTAAGAGGGAAATCGATAAAAATGCCGATAAAACAAGAACGTGCACAATGTACTTTGACCTTACAAAACAAATCCACGTTTCTTAAAATGCATGCAGGCGTTGCAATTAAAAGCCTTCATATTTGTATACTCGATATCTGTCCCTCTAATTATTTATGCACGGCAATCATTTTGCAGTGTGTTGACCAAAGCAGCGATAATAACGCAACAATCAAGGCCGGGTGGGCAACATACCAGCATTTTGTCGTCTGCTTACAATGGAATGCTCCGCCGTTAATAGTTCGTTTTACGCTCGCATGCAAGTAATATCCACCATCTAATGTAACAGTTGCAATAATACGCACACATTATAGCCAGCATTTTCTCGCTCTATTTTGGTCAAAAGCAAGATGTGAATAGGCCTAATTGTCGTTTTTCCATCAAATATTTTATAAATTTTTGCATTTCGTTTGTTGTACGTTGTAACGGGAATATGTTGGCCTGTCATGTAACACACCCGTAGCCCGTTTTCGCGACCATACGTACAAACATGTTTCTGGCGTATATTACTCGCTCAACCAATGAACGCCTTATGTTACCAACGACAATAACTAGCCATTGGTCGAACCCACAGTTACCACATGGAAATATGGTTCTGATTGCGGTCGCGAAAACAGGCCTGTACTGACCGGGCGTTTTGCAAGATAATGCGCTTCGTGACTAACGATGACCTAAATTAATATACCTTTTTAGTCGTGGACATTTTCGCTTTGCCATTACGCAGAAATCTTTCCATCAAATTCTTTGATGGCCTGGATTAATAAATCGAGATTACTCACAAAGGTATTTAATTTATTTATAAATGCAAAATAAAATTGAGTAACTGATCGTATGGCGACACATGTTTTTAAAATTTGATAATTAAAACAATTATTATGTCTTTCGCAGAAAAGAAAAGATTTTTATTTAATCAACAAAATAGTGATTTTAGTTCTTGGACGACCATTTAGTCATAAACAAAAACATCAAAAACATCTAGTACCCGCGGGACTGTAGTTCCATTTAAGCACAGTTTACGTACATAATGTCCCTAATTTTAAACAAATTATTTTTCTAGTGGCAGTACGAAAACAAACAAGCGAGAAAAAATGTAATTAATTTTACACGATGTCTGCTACCTATATTAAATTACATTGTGTGCGCTCAGGCGATATTTTAGAATTATAGAAAAGGTACAACTTGAAAAGACAGTATTTTTTTCTACACATAACTGGCTCTTAAAGCCGGGCTGAAAGCTTGAAGCTACTTGGCGAGGAAGAAAGTTATTTTATAAAACGGATGTTACTTGATAAAGTTGCGTTTTTCTTATCTTTATTGCTGACTTTATATTAGAGAGAAAAATGAAAAACTAGACCGTGTTCGTCAACCGGCAACAGGCCAAAATGAAAAACGGGATAATGACGTCATAATGATATGCATTGACCCCGCTACGTCACAGCGAGGAGACAGTCACTATTTTGCTAAGCAAGTTGCAAGCTTTCCGCATATATATAGCATAAACCACCGGTCGTTATTTTTCTGTAAAAGTTTTCAACGTTTTCGGTGTATTTTTTCAGTTGTTACACTGCATTCATTTTTGATATCGATAAAATGCCAGCTTCGTGCCTTATTGGTGGGAACACTTGCAACTCTGTGGAAAATCCGCGGTTCCGTGCGTGCATACAACATGTACGTGTTTGCTGCGAGGAGCTAGGTACACGACCACAGTCAGTGAAGCAGCTCTGTGTGTCTCCTCGCAATGACGTCACACACATAGCTGATGGAGTTGATTGACGTGACATGTCGTTTTCCGAGTCTCGGAAAAAGACTGAAATTCTTTGACTTTTCCAGGATGAAATTCTGATTAAAATGTTCTTAGTACATAAAGGACTATATAAAGAAAGGAATACTGTTGAAAACCATGAAAGTGAAGGGAGATTTCCACCCAGCTTTAAAGGAGCTCGTCCAGATTTTTCCAGAAAATGGATTTCATTTTAACCCGACAATCACATAAAATACCTCCCCAAAATACCATCCATGGAAAGAAACTATAGGGAATTGCAATCTCCAATTTTGATATGGAACCAACTGAAAAAGGTTGGTGCAATCACTGCACTGCTTTATGGAACCGGATAGGCACTAAATATAGTTTTCAAAACATCGGTGGTTTTTTGACGATATCCTTGGAAATATACGGAATGAGAGTGCGAAACTTCAAAATGGTAATGAGAAAGAAATGAGAAATAAATGACGCACGTTGTCAAAATCTAGTCACCATTGAGGTAACTTGGGGATGGGGGGGGGGGCGGTGTAAAAGGTGATCTGGGGCCAATTTCATAAAGCTGCTAAGCAAAAACAATTGCTTAATCAAATTTGTGTTTGCTTTATAAAAATGGGTTAATAGTCAAAATTGCATGTCAACTTCTGTTTTTAGCAAGAACGTGAAAAACACAAGTTGACATGCAATTTCGACCATTAACCCATTTTTATAAAGGAATGTTTTTTTTTATTTTTGAAATTGGCCCCTGGTCAAGAACCTTTAAAGGCAGAATGCGCGCGTGAGACGAAATACGCAGCTCCATAACAAAGGCATGGAGCTAGCTGCGTATTTCGTGGCACGAATTTGACCTCACGCGCGCAATGATGAGTCTCTGCCTTTAACTTTCAAATGATGTATTTCGAATAAATCTATAGACTCAGGCCTGTAATTTCTATTCAATATAACAATACTATAATGTTTGACAGTGTCTTATGCTATACGGTCGTTTACTATTACTAGTATAGAAATGTATCTGCTGAAGTAATATGTTTTGACTGTTTGCATGTATCCACAACCTCTTAACCTTCCGACCCACAAACGAGGACAACTCTTCATGAAACAGTCGTCTAAACTAATCAAGACAGCTACAGCAGCTGCTTACAGCGTCAATAGAAGGGAATCTGGCAGTCAAACTGACTATAGCCCTGACGTACGACCCGGTGAAATATGGCCAACGTGCGCTCGTTAGTTTGCCGTGTCGGTGTGGATACCAATTCGGTATACATTGCCCTTGATATATCACTGTATGTATAATTTAATCCAGCGAAAACTCTATAGGATTTGTGCATATCAGCATAGTGGAATGTGAAAAGTATCCAGGACGATATGTGACAAAGGGACTCCCCTATACCGCCCTATAGACCGTATCGAATAGCAGCAATTTCGAAGGGCAGTTTCTTTGTTCATTGAGGACATGCATGGTTGCACATATTGTTCTTCCATTGTTTGTTTGTTTGTTTTTTTTTTATGCAAGTCGCCATTACAAGGCCAACAGGCCACTCGAGGTAAGGGTTATACCGAAGTCGATTACGGAGAAACCAGCCCTTCACACCGAACCAAGACCCGAATTATCAGTCTCTTTGCGATACGAGTGGGGCTGGGAGGGGTAACTAGTCCGAATCGAGACAACCAAGTTGTCTCTACGCCTATTATGAGCTTAGTCACTGGTTTAGCCCATTGCAATAAACCAGTCTAACTAAAGTACGGCTGCGCCAGCCGAAAAACACGCACATCTTAACAGAAAGTGATGCAGCCGACTATACTTGCGTGATTTCAAGCCAAACAAACGTCCTCACGAAGCCACTTGATGACGCTTGTGTGGTGCAGTTTTTGCAGAGAAACTGACCGCGAAAGTTATCAAATAACACTAAAAATGCTCTAATGGGCTCAATGTGCGTTTTGTTCGTCTTTTTTCATGCAAAATTACGAGATGTAGCGCGGTGTCAAAAAATTATAGCCTGCTCGCCGCGGGCTTAAATTGTAAGACTGGTCTAACTTCAAGACAACGATATGCAAGCGGGCTATAATTATAGACCAGTCTTAGTGGACGCCGCGTTAACCGGCTAAGCCTATAGACCGGTCTTACACTATGAGCAAAAACATGTACATGTTCATTGTGACCCCATTGTTAGTAACAATGGTGTGTGCCCAATTTCCATTGTTAGATGTTCATAGTGTTAGACCGCATATTGCAATCCACCCCTGGAGTTGATGGTTTTAAAATAATTACCGGACTTCACAGAACGATTTCCCTCAACATATCAAGATTATATAGCCTCATGAATCAAACACCACCTTTATCTGTTGATACTACCCAAAACATAATGAGAACGATTCATTAAACCAGTGCGATCTTCTAAATGCAAGTGTGACATTTTAAAACTCTCGCTCATAATGTAATTTGAATCGATAAAATCTACGTTCTACAGCTGGGTAAAATCAGCAACTACCTTTTCCAGAAAGAAACTTGTCAAAAAGACTTGAAATGTAATCGAAGGGGTTGAAAAATGCCTTGCAGTCCCCCTTACGTCGTGAAACAATTTTCTTGAATATTTTCAACATTATGATACCAAGACATGTCTAACCGTTTGTAAATTATTTTAAATATCCTATACATTATTTAGAAATTGCACAGAAATTTCTTTAAACAATTTTGTTAACTTAAAAAGACCATTTTTACAAATGCATCAAAATGTCACACTTTGGCTCCTGTTTTTTTTAAATTTATGGAAATACCCATTTATCCTAATTAGTGGAAGTTTCTTGTGACATTCCCTAGTGATGAGCTATCTCGTTTACGGTACCTTTACTTTAAAGACCCGTTACATCAATTTGCAGATGAACGTTTTGACGAATTCCAGGAACAGCAGCATTACATATAACTAAAGAATGATGTTGATAAACTGCCTTAGGCTATATAAATTAATATCAGCCACCAGATGCAGCATCGACTTCCAGAAAACCTTTAAAATCCTGCATGTTTTTTTGTGTTGAATGAATGGTTAAAAAAATAGTTTGAAATAGATTTTTATTAAAGAACATTCAGTTGGCAATTTCTCCCACAAAGGTACCATTTCACATGGAAAAAATCATGTGGTGTTTACCATTGCTATCAACACTTTTTAGTCGGGTTTTTCTTGTCAACTCCCGAAGTAAAATTCTGGTTCACCGCAAAATGTATTGGACTTTAAACATAATCGCCTTAATGATGATTAATTATTCCTTTAATTTAATAAAATGTCAAAATATCATCGGTGATCCAAAGCAAAATTTCAAGTGGTAAATTCGTATTCAACCGAACAATTTTGTCGATAACGTTGGAGGCGTTCGTGTAAACGAGTGTTGGATTACAATCGATAATTCTTGAATACATTTTGATGCATTTCGAAACACTGTAAATATATCCGTGTCCGACGCGAAGTATAGAGGAATTTTAAATTGTCATCGAAAATAAGAGGATTGGGGACTTTATCTTGTGATAAAATTTTCAAATGAAACGAGGCTACCAGTATTAATTTGAAATTTTGTAAATAGCTCGGTTGTCCACGGACGGCATGCATGGGAACAAATATTACAATAAAAGGCCTACGTTGAAAAGTATTCTATAAAGCTTCTGCACGTGGCCATGACAGGGGGCAGGTTTTCTTATTTAGATGTAACAATAGAACCACAAAGCACCCACTCATGCATGGCACACGATGACAATGTGACTGCCCCCTGTCATGGCCGCCGTGCAAAGGCTCTATATGCCGTCCGCCTACGTCACTCATGTCGAAACGGTGTACTTTTCGACCGCCTTATAAACTACCTTTTTCAGCCTTTGTACGTATCAGTAGAGTCTATTTATAGACGTATAGCCAATATCAGCACACAAAGTAGGCGAAACGATATTAATTTGTTCCCGCTGTCTGCGAAAGATCGCAATCGTCTCTTATGAAATGGATCCGTGGCTTTTTCGCCTGATCAAAATATCCATTTCCTTCCATTGGGAGCGCGCAGTGATTTCGGACATCAATCATTTTAAGAAATAGAGGTGGAGTTATATTTACAAATGACGAATTACTAGTGTAGGCCTAAGCGTTTTGTACGCTGATTATGTATCTAATCAAAGCGTTAGGACAATATTTCAATGATAATTGTTAACTCTGGTAATTATAATATTTGTACTATTTAGCACGAAATTTATTTTGTCCTTGATAGTCGAACCTTGGTAGCCGCAAGTGCACCGTTAAAAAGAGCTTGTCCAGATTTTTCTAGAAAATGGATTTCGTTGTAGGTCTAACCTAACAATCGAATAAAATACCTCGCCACAATGCCATCCATGGGAAGAAAACAGGAAATTTGCAATCTCCAATTTGGACGTGGAAGCAAAAAGATTGGTGTAACCACTGCGCCTTTATGTAACCGGATAAATTAGTTTACAAAACATCGGTGGTTTTTTGACGATATCCTTGAAAATATACGGATTGAGACCGCGGAATTTCAGAATGGTAATGAGATAATATGTCATATAATATTGAAGTCTCATCACCCATGAGGCAAGTTGGGGGGCGGGGTGTAATCTGGTCAAGCTCGTTTACTACAGAAACGAAAACATAATATCCATACATGTGCATTAATTCTGCACACAATGCAGTTTTGAGATATAGTTTATTTATCTGTCGTTCTCCACGTGCCCAGCTGAAACTACAAAGTGACACGTTGAGTTTGTATTTACATGCACCACAAATCCTAGGCCATAAACAAACGCGAGTTGCTACGCAACAATGCCCGCAGAGGCAATGTCCACGTAGCAAAATAATACAGACCTTTAAAAAAGGTGCCATGGCCTCGGTCAGATCTGAGGGCTGTCCGCGATGATTGTTTTAAGGTACGATCATTATTTTGGGATTCAAAAGCGTTCCTCAGAGTGGTTTTGCCGAGGTCATGAACACTTTTCTTTTTCGATTTCAGGAAGTCTAGTTTTGTGTAACTCTTCAATACATAATGTATCTGAAAAGGGAGATCTATTTAATAGAGATGGGGGCTACACAACTCTCATGAATGAAGAAAACGCACAGATGTCATAATGGCCTACAGTCCTCCCCCACACACCCCCACCCCCTTGCAACCTCTGAAAGACCAACAAGTTGCATGATTGTTAACATTAAGGTGTTTTTCTGTCTGGCCTTCATGGTCTTCCCAAGTTCAGTCTGCTAATTTTCGAGCAAACTCGCTGCATCGCGCCAGATTTTTCTTCTTACATGTAGGTGGTCACATATAGTGTTAGCATTGTTAGAGTTTTTCTAAAATAGGCTAGATCTACCTTTCAGATTGTTAGAATTCTATAAAACACCGCATACGCGCACTTAAAAATAGTATACATGATTGGTAAACTGTTACAAATAGTTTATCCCCCTGTGTGATTGAAGATATGCATGATTAAAACCAACCTGAGCAAAAACCAGCTCCGTACTTCGTCTAACTTTTGAGAAAACAGTCAAAAAAGGGTTTGCAGTCATTTCGCCCAAACCACTTCGCCCTGAACCATTTCGCCCTGGACCACGGCCTGTGCACGAAGTGGTTTTGGGGCCGGGGCGAAGTGGCATTTGAGCGAAATGGTTTGGGGGCGAAATGGCACTTGGGCGAAATGGTTTTCGGGCGAATTTAATTTTCGTCTCATGAGACGAAAAATAATTGTTTTACTCATTGCTCAAAGACTATAGCACTTCAGACAAATCCATTTCAGGGGAAGTTTTCTACGGTCATCATGTTTATATCGTATAAGTTAAGCGTAAATATGTGAACATTTCTGATTTTCGAGATACCAATCATGTATACTGCCTTTAACAGTTAGGCCTACAGTTTCTGCGCACGTTTATACCCAGCATGATGTGACAAAGGGACGCCCCTAGTCAACACACTTTTCCATTTTGTTAATGCACCAATCCCCTCCCCTAAAACCTGCAAGGAAAAATAATATCTTTAAAATTTCTTGGACGTTTGACACATGGTATGCGTGGAGTACCCTCTGTCACATGCCTATCGAGTTGGATGCAAATGTTGCGTTTGTCAGAGATTGTTCGTCTAAGTGATCATATTTCGGAAATTCTAGTTTTTATCCAATCTGAAAACATACCAAACAAAAAGGACAACTTACCGAAAAATGCAACCAGACGGAAGCATCTGACGAAGCGATTTATGCAGCGATACTTGGCCAACTGCTTCATAATTCCCGCCGACACGCCGAGTCCAGGGTTTATAAAAACTATAAAATCCAGGGGTAGAACTGAGTAGAAATCTAAAACAAAGGTAGTCCATAGGTAGTGTTTCCGGATGCGCTGTCGGTCCGTTATGAGAATCCCCTCGTGCATGTAACCGCGGAAGAACCGTAGAAAAATATCAATGATGAAAAAGGCGTCGCCAACGTAGGCTAAGACCCAGAAAGCGACGAGTTTGGATTCAAAGGAAAACATGAAGAGGTCGAGGCAGAATGAAAACATGGCACTGACAATGACCAAGGTGTCCCATGCTTGCATCCTCGTGGTATGGGGAGAGAGGAACCATTTTTGGGGCTGGTCGTCCAGGGACGGGGAGGCCCGAAGCCCCGTCCGTTCGGTCGCCATGGCCTCCTCCACGTCCAGCGTGACAGACTCTGACGGAGTTCCTGACATGTTGCTTGGCGGATCGGAACGACAACAAAAAGTCACGACGTCAAAAAGATGGTGGGGGTTCGTGATGATGCCGCGGCCAAATATCAAGCCTGCATGTGACTGTCTTCATCTCAGACGAAATGCCTTCCACTCCTATAAATAGCCGGCTGTTGGAAATCTATCAATACACACATTCCATCGCTTGATTCCAACGTACGTGGTGAATGCACTGTGCTGACTGTTCATGGAGATACACAAGACCCGAGCTCGCCGTGCGGCGGAATCGGTAAATTACAACCGTCGACTATTTGACGAGTAAATTGAAGCCATCTCTCGATCTCGACGACTCGGATATTCGTGCGTACCGTATGAAGCTTTGCTGTTTGTTTGCTGGCTTTAAATTTCAAACGTTGCGCGTGCCGCGTTTGGTTTTCGGTGGAAGCGTCGCGCGTGCGTTCCACAAACGCTGGGCGCGTGCACGCACGCGTCTCTTGCCAAGAAACCAAATCTTTGCGCGCGCTCGCTTGCCAAACGATAACTTGTTTCCCGCTCTCCACAAACCCGCGGTGCTTTCGGAGACGATTTGATAAAGGCTGTGCAGCCGCGCCGAATGTCTGTCTCCCCGCTTGTGGCACAAAAATAGGTGTACCGCTGTTTAATATATCAGATCTATCACTCGGGCGATATTTTGCCGCGGTAGTCCGTCGAATTATGCTTCAGTTGAGTCGTGCTTCGATCGTCGAGCTCCGGGGAAAAAAAATCTCCCGTGACCAGCGCTGTATGACGGACTATAACATCGCTGATCCGTTGTGCAGCGCGCGCCACAGCAAATTGCTCGCATGCCGCACAGCGCACGGCCGACCGGGGAAGAAATAAAAATCCTGAAATTCCAGGCTGTGTAGATGGTACATCCCCGTAGGGGTGTTCGGAGTCCGCGTTCCCTGAGGGGATCAAAATGAATGGAATTTATAATGGTATTGACAAAACTTTTCGCTCCACGGATTTAATGCGATCGGGAAATTAAACTTGGCGCTGAAAATATGAGCGCGGCTGCACGTTCCCATGACTCGGTGTGGCAAAGCAATTCTTCATTTTTAATAATCCATGCGTTCATTCTTCGCGCGTAATGTAAATTTAGATTTAAAGTGACAAGCAGCTTATTAAAATATATTCTGTGTAAACTGGAACTGAAAAGGGGGAATTAACTGCACTGCCAAATGTCAGTCAAATATTAATTTTGGCAAATGCCAATTTTGACGGTCTAAATGAGGAATGTGCCGGGTAACGCGGAGTTATTTCATTGTACATATGCAGCACGAATTGTGCGACAGAGGATACGCCTTCTCATTGTTCCCCATTGTGTCTCAAATAACCAAGGAATTTTAAAGGAATTCCTTCGGAGGTTTTAGGGGGAGTTGGTGCGTTAACAAAAGGCAAGAGCATGTTGAGGTATAGACCGTATCGAATAGCCGCCATCTTGTGGGGCAGTTTCTTTGTTCCTTGAGGAAATGCATGGTTGCACATATTGTGCTTCCATTGTTGAACGGTTTTAAGTAACAAAAGGTTCCCCACGAAATGGCGGTTATTCGATACGGTCTATAGGGGCAGTAGGCCTAGGGGGAGTCCATTTGTCACATATCATTCTGGGTACATGACATGTGACAGAGAGTGCACCCCTCCCCTTCTATTGTTCCCCCATTGTGTCTTAAACATCCAAGGAATTTTAAAGGATTCCTTTTGGGTTTCAGGGGGAGTTGGTGCGTTAACAAAAGGGATGAGTGTGTTGAGGTATAAACTGCAAAAACTGTGGTGTTAAATTATATAGATATCAAGTCTGGTGTTAAAATTTAACACCATGGGTGTTAGTTTTTATTCCTCAATTAGAATAAATTAATTATTTTTAACATTATTGTTAAAACTAATACTTGTGGTGTTAAAACTTAACACCAGGCTTGGTATCTATATAAGACAACACCACTGGTGTTAATTTGACACCACAGTTTTTGCAGTGTATTGGGCAGTATATCAGGGGCAGTCCCTTTGTCACATATCGTGCTGGGTATATTTCATTGTACATGTATACACTCTTTGCACCAGCGGGCATGACAGGGGCAGTCACATTAGGGACCATTATGGTGCGCGTACGGGAAACCTATGCGGCTCGGAAAAACTGGGTGGTTATATTGCCATTTTGCGTGGTTATTTTATTTCATACAACATAAGCAATACGAATGTCACATCAATATGTCCATGCCCACATACACACATTTCTTGAATAACCAAGCACATTTGTGATATGACCACCCGGTTTTTCCGAGCCGCATACGTTTCCCGTTAGCGTACCATTTCTAATGGTCCCTATTGTTACCGTGCGTCATGCACGAAGCACTTTGTGGATTATCTATTGTCAGATCATTTGCAGTTACCCAACATTTTACTTCATGAGTTGACAAGAAAAACTTGACTAAAAGTGTTGACAGCAATCGTGACAAATATCACGTGATTTTGTTTTTGTCGTGCAAAATGGTACCCGTGTGGGAAAAAATTTCAGACTTTGTAGGGAAAAAAACCCATTTACACATTCAACACTGTGACAAAACCCATGCATGTATTTTCATGTTTTCTGAAGCATTACGGCATCTATATGGCTGACATTTCTTAAAGGAGCGTGACCAGAGTTTCTGGAAAATAGTTTTCGATGTAACTTACCAATATTATCAAGTAACTCCCATACACACCTCCCATGTCCCAAAAACCCGAAAACATTGGCAATTTCCAGTAAAAAATTGAACAAAACTATCGAGTATGCTTTCAGCGGATAAACGTTGATACTGGAAAATTAGTTTACAAATAATCGGTGGATTTTCGACGATATCCTCGGAAATATGCGGCCTAGAAGCGCGGGAGTTTCAGTTTCGTAATCAGAAAAATATAACGGATGTTATGATATAAAAATCTCATGACCCATAAGGTAAGTCCCGGGGAGTTATGGGTAAAAAAAAAAGTGATCTGGTCGCACTCCTTTAAAGGCAGTTTATCAACAATATTCTTTAGTTATGTAATGCCGTTGTTCATGTTTTTAAAAGTTTTCCAATCATGTAATACGTCTTTAACATTTAGGTTTTTTGTTTGTTTAATAAAAGATGATTATTCTGGCGTCTGAGTCATGGTTTACACACAATTTTAATTAACAAAAGTCATAATGCTTCTCTCACGTCCACAATAGTGTATATTAAGGCAAATTACGTTCGGCTGCAGAGTGCATCCCGAGCTTGAGACCAGCGTAAACACGGTGACGCACGTGTGTATTATAACCTTGAAACGAGGTCATCAATTTATGCCCAGGTTTGATGACTGTACACGTGTGACAAAAATTGCCGTCATAAACTCGTTTATACTAGACATTTACCAGTATATTTGTACAAGGACCTCGCTATGTTTGGATGGCACGTGCCTGACGCACCGAGGGCCGTGTTTGTGACGCACGGTTTACTGCACGCTTTGCCGACTTCTCGTTATGATAATATGCAAGGTGTTGCGGGTGAACGACTTTGTGAATATTTTGTTAAAGGGTAATTTTATGAAAACTGTTCCTGCATGTCAATAAACATCTTGCGAACACTGTTTTTTTTTGACGAGTACTCATGATTGGTAAACTGTTATAGTATAGACCGTATCGAATAGCCGCCATTTCGTGTGGTAGTTTCTTTGTGCCTTGAGGACATGCATGGTTGCACATATTGTTGAACAGTTTAAGTGACAAAAGGTGCGCCACGAAATGGCGGCTATTCGATACGGTATATTTCCACTCGTGATTCAATACCCATGTTGGTAGCACTGCCGCGTAGAAATTTCAGCTACATAGAGGCAGTAATACTTCAGATAACTTGGAAAATCCATTCATGGCTTTTGTGTGAGTGGAATGGTAAAAAGTATTTTGCAAAAGACTTTTGTTTTTTAGAAAACCACCTTCAGTAGTTGATTTCTCACACAAAATACCATTTTGGACAGAAATAAATTCATGTGATGTTTGGTACCAGTATCATTAACACTGGGGTACCGTGGCCGAGTTGGTTGGGTCACTGACTCGCAACACTCGGGTGAAAACTTGGGGTTGCGGGTTCGATACCCGGTCGTGGTACCTGTGCCCTTGAGCAAGGCACTTAAACACATTTGCTCCATCCTTTGGAAGGGATGTAAAGCCTTTGGTCCAGTGTGTTGTGCAACTCACTTAAAATCCCAAAGCACTATGAAGAGTATTATGAGGGGATTCTCCGGTGTCTCTGGCCGTCGGCCACCAATGACGCCACCCACCTACGTATCTCGATGTTTAGGTTGAACATACTTGTAAGATTCATGCATTGCATAGTTCCGACCTGTCAGTCAATCAACCGAACCCGCCGACCAATCACAACAGAGCTAGCAGACATCACCCACATAGGTCAAAGTGCACTGTCTACAACAACATCACGCGATATGTTCTGCCCTATACAATTTGTACAGTGTGTATGCGATGATCCGGGTGAATGTTTTGTTTCAAGGCAGGTCGTTTCGTTGTTCAAAGGTACGAAAGAATGTATGTCATGATATGTATGTCATGATATGTATGTCATGATATGACATCCCTGTATTACTGGCCCTTCACTCAAACATGAATACCTTTGAGTTTTCTCCAATGAATCTGTGCTTTCCGTTGAAAGTCCCATTCCTTTGTGCGTTGTGTGTCGCCATTTTGACGATAGCGTGTGAGCCATAGCAACAATATCCAAGGGGGCGGGGCTAACTAGGCACTATGCATTCAGCCTACGGGCTGCTGAATAAAGTTCATTAAACCCATTAAATAAAAAAAAATTGTTTTAGTAAGGTTTATCTTGTTACTCATTAAACAAAATTGGGGTCACTGCAAATGATGTACTCTACCATAGCAAAGGCATGGAGCTGCGTAATTCGTGGCACGAATTTGGCCTTACGCGCGCATTGACGAGCCTCTGCCTTTAAAGCCCAGTACATTTTGCACTTGCCAAAATTTTACCAAAATGCGTCATCTGCAAATAATGTCATGCCCCTTTAAGTCTATTAATGCCATTGGTCATTAGTAACATCCGGGTCATTCCAGTCTGGCCTTGCCAATACAAAGCCATACATAATACGGCTAACATAGCAAACAATATTGTTAATGACACACACAATAAGAAATGTAATCGGCTTCAATGTTTAACCATAATACAATGTGCTGCAACAGCCGGTGTTTAAATTTCTAAATGGACACTGCGACAGACGTGATAAAAATAAACTGAGGGGCTTTCAACCTTGCAGGCTAGGCCGTTAAAAAATCTTCTAATTGAGGTACACAATGCGGAACGTGACTGCGTAAGGTCCGTGTACATTGTACTACAAATATAAAGCAACATGGAAGATAGAGCTTGCGCCAACGAGATTTATTTCTAGTTTTTTCTTAATTTTTCATTAAAAAAAATATTATTTTGGGCAAACAATCGTTTTGTAATAATTAAGCTGCAGTGTTTCCAAAACATTAGGCATTATGAACCACGTTATTATAAAACTCAGAGCGAAATTATCGTGATATGCCATTTTGTCCAGGAACAAATATATGGGTCTGTCCACAGTAATTGGGTACATTTGAAAAATAAGTCAATAATTCGTTTCAGATGTCTTTAGTTTTGTTCTCTTCTCAGGAGATAACTTTTGCCCAAAAAGGTAAGAAATTGCTGCCACAACATACATTTTTGAAAAGCTTGTGTACAAATTAGTACGTATGTAACGTGAACAGACAATTTTGTGACATTTCTTCCGTCTTTGTTACATGCGTAATAGGAACATTTGTGCACGGGGTTTTCACAAATGTATGTTGTAGGATTGTTTTTCGTACTCCTTGGTGAAAAAGTTATTTCCTCAGTTTAGCTTGATAATTTAAAGATAAAATTAAGACATTTAAAGTGAACTGGACCTTAAATCTTGAATGTTACAGAAATGTACCCCATTAATGCAGTGGAAAGACCCATATAGAAAACTAGAGTGCGCACTCCCAATGCACGATGTGCCGATATGGACGCCGCCATTTTGGCTTAACGCTATGGGTGCTCGGTGGGCAAAAGGGTTTTGCCCACTTTGCACTAATAGCGTTAAGCAAACATGGCGCCGCCCACAATTGGCACAGTCCACAAACGTGACTTGAATAGCCAGTGCACACTCTAGTTTTCTATATATAACTCTATGTCCAAGAATTAGTTTCATGCGTGCAATATTTGCATAATAGCTGGCACCCCAGATTCTTCACTTTCAAATGGAGGTGCAGTTTAGAAAGTCACATACTACGCTGTTGTTGCTACGTGGTGCATGCCATTGCCTAGCAACCAACAGTCTGGCTGCTTTATGCCATTATTTCGTAAGGTGAACACGGTATTGATTCTGTACCTACTTCACGCCTGCCGCGTGCACCACATAGCGATAAAACGTTAGTCTGGTCAAGTGGATACTAAATGTGAATGTATGCACGTCAGTGCACTAGACGCTATTCATATACGAAACATGTAAACGGCTAATTTAATATTGAACGCGTACTGTACTATTGGCATATTGATCTCTTTCGAACAGGTGCGAATACACCATTTTGGAGTCAAATAATGCCGAGTCATTGTGGAAGCGATGTGCGTGCCGTTGTGTCTCTCTCTGGTGGGCGTAAAGGGGAGTTCACACTATCGCGGAAAAATCACACTGCCGCGCTGCGCTCACTGCGTTGCATGCGGTCCCGATCCCTAGCGTCGATTTCTCCAAAATAGAAAATTCAACTCCGTTAACTTGGGGCTTCTCTTATACTAGATTGGTTCCCGATCCCTATAGATCGGTTCGCTTATTGCGAAAATATAGGGATCGGTAAAGGGCAGCTATGACGGGCAGAATTCTGCCCGTCACGTGGTTATTATTATTTATTTATTTTTAGTAAGTGCGCAGATTTTGCATTGACATTTGTAACTTGGCCGTGCGTGTCGAACATATCCAATTATGTAAATAAAGTACATTGCCTAAAGCAAAGGGCTTGGCCAATTTTTAAATATAAAAAAAAAAATGCGCACGCGCAAAGACGACTAATTACAGATCAAGATAATAATAATAATACAAGCATTTGTAAAGCGCCATCTATCTATGTAGACATATTCCGAGGCGGCTGTTGCCATTATTACCGCTGCCATCAGGAAATCACCAGAACCATTTCGCTTCAACTAGGTGGCAACCCGGACAAGGCGCACAACCCTATCAGCAGTTAGATTGTGGCATTCCCCATAACAGCTTCCCATATATCGCTTGGGTTGACGAGGCAACTGGGATTAAGTGCCTTGCCCAGGGACACAGACACGTTGGTCGAAGTGGGGCTCGAACCCCCAACCTCTGATTGGGAGTCCCGCTTCATACCCACGTCTCCCACGAGCGCCTTTTACCTGTCCTTATATTCTCCTGTGTGGAATATGTGGACGGGAACCAGTCTACTCTTATACCTCATTGGCTGTGCGTTGGAGGGAGAGGCTATAAGCCAGGCACTCCATGCATGACCCGAATGCGGATCGCACAGTTCACAGCTGCAAGGGCCCGAATGTGGATGTGTATGCACCTGCACGTACACGATGTACATCAATTGGGTACATTCCTTTCATAACCATGACGGGTTCGTACACGGGCTGTGATGGGAAAGCACGGAGTGCCTGGCTGAGAGGTCTGCGCACCGCGGTCAAAGTTCAACAGATTGAACTTTGACCCAGCTCAAAACGCTAGGCCGCGCGCAACAAGCGGAAAACCAGGGCTGCGTTCCACATACGCGAACGTTTGCAAACGTTGGCAACGTTGGCCAACAATTTCGAGTGGAACGCATTGTGCGCCACCAACGGCCGCCATTGCAACGTTGGCCGACATACGTTTGGATTGTTCGCGAGTCATTTCAAAATGGCGCACGCGACATGAAAGATGACAGACGATGGTTTGCAATTTGGAAAATAACAAATAAATTGCACATTGCGTGGTTATCTCCCTTATCGCTGGCGATACACAATCAATAGCAACGTGTCACATTTCCTCAAAAATTTGGTAAGCAGCAGAGAGCCAAATTACAACGTCCGTACGAATGCTGTGACCATGGAGGCCGCCATCTTGACAATGTATTTTGGCAGACAATCCTTATCCATTCCACATTGAGCAAACGTTGGCGCCAACGTTAACAAACCGTTCGCGTGTTTGGAATGCAGCCCAGATCAAGATGAAGCGCCCTTTACCGGTCCCTATATTCTTCTATGTGGAATATGTGGACGGGAACCAGTCTATACCGAGCAAATCGAACGCAAAAAAAACATTCTCCTCTTTGATTGAAAAAAAACCCAGTTAATCTGAGAGTGGAAATTTTCAGCACTCGGAACTTTATGCAGTCATTTGCGTTTTGCTCAGGCTGAGCAAATAATGTCAACATAAATAATTATTGTGAGACATAAAAAATAATTTATGGTATCAATTTCATTATGGTAATGTTTCTACGGAAGAATAATATTCATTCGGTTATAATCTCTATTTTCTCCAGTCAAAATTTATCAAAAGAATCTGCTTTCGTTTACACAGGGGATAAACGTACTCGGTGTAATACCACCCCTTCACCGTTATCTAGCGTATATCTCTCATCTTGATATGCCCGCGCAGTTCGAGTTTGGCCTCTCGAGTCAATCCACAAGATCTTCATACTTAACAAGTCAACCTTTGGCCATTGATCAGAGCAGAATTCATTAACGACAGTCAGGGGGCTTGCTTTGCTCTCCAGTCCCCACGTCAGGCTTGTTTGCTCAGGTCTTATTGTCGAGCCCTTGTGGTGGGAATCTTCCCCGGGCAAGTCTTCAGTTCTGTGACTGGTTGAGATTTCGTCATTATATCGAAGACGGGAGTTTTGTGTTATTTGTTGCTGGATAGACTAGATACTGGGCAGGGAAGTACACGCGTGTCAGGTGCTTTGCTGGTGGAAAATGAGCGTGCATGTTGTGCGTGTTGCGCGCTGCTGTACGCGACTGCGTGCTACTAGTGCGCGCGCTCTGCGTTCATGAGTTCAAAATAGTGCGCGTTATGCGTGCTTTGCACGACGCGTGTGTGCGTGTGCGTTGTGCGTGCTGTCGCGGTGCGCATACCTGCCCCGGCAAGTCGGCATGTCTTCCTTTGATTTCTAAACTGCTAGGGACGTTTTTGACATAGGCCTACTAGTTAACTCGTTCTTGCGTTCAAATTGCGAGAACTATGCATGATTGTCGGAACCGAATCATATACCAAAACCGAGGTTTACACGAGCACTCGGGAAAATGCGTGTGATGCAAACTGCAATTCCCACAACATTTGAACAAGATTCCCGATGCAAAGTAAGGTCTCGATCATCTCTACTTAACACGGATGTTTAATACAAGCAACCCGTCAGAAATGAACATGCTACATAGTTTGGTTGCCCAACGGCGTGTAGGATTTGGTGTCGCACTTCACACCAACCGTTTGGGCGGCAAATCCGTCAACGGACTTTCTTTGCCGTTTTGCTTTGGCGAATAGAGGGCGCTGTTTAACACGCACAACGTTTTCTGCCAACAGGGTTTTGTTTTCGCGCCTTTAATCAGAAACACGTTTCTGACGTAAATCGACCAACGAATCGGTGATTATTCAGAAACATGTTTCTGGTAAATGTCGCACAAATACGCCCTAGGATAGACTTTGGAAAAGACTCGCCCAAAATTTCCGTTTCGATGTATTGTTTATTTTGCCGGGTTTCAAACCACATACAAAAATCCCACAAAAGGCATAAAATGCAGACATAACGCCACACACACTAAATAAAAAAACAAGCGTGCTATTATTATTATTATATAATACAATTTATACATAGAGAAGCATAAAACTTTTAAAATTCATTCTTGCTATTCTTGGGTTTCACTTGGCTTGACAACGGTTGCTATCCGCCATCACTGTGTCCATAACTATGGCACGCCAAAGCGAAAAATAATTAAACACTGATAATTTAATGTTGACGCATATTTTCGCAAATGTTGCGCAAGAAAAAAAAGGTTGGCATGACTTTTAAATGTTGATAGACTCATGTTTGAAACTTTTTTTTTCTTGCGCAACATTTGCGAAAATATGCGTCAACATTAAATTATCAGTGTTTAATTATTTTTCGCTTCGGCGTGCCATAGTATGGACACAGTAATGGTGGATAGCAACCGTTTTCAAGCCAAGTGAAACCCAAGAATACTGTTTTCTATTCACGCTGTGCAAACTCAATCCCACACACAGTGTTGGAACATACCATTTTTTTTCTGGAAAAAAAAAGTTTTGATGAATAAGTTCACGACTGTTTAAAGTCTTTTAAATAATCTCTTGTGTAATAAATAAAATTCAATATTTTATATGGAAACTGGCAATGCAGTTTGTAACACCAAATGAAGACAAAATGTTACAAATGTCCTCGCCCCCCTCCCCTCCCCCAACCCCTTCTTTTTAAAGGTACAGTCCGTGCGTTTTGGGTGTGGCACCTCGAAAAATAAAAGTTTTTTTGAATTGATATTTTTCTCGAAACATAAAAGTTATTCGCTTTCAAACGAGACATCAACGAAAAAAATCGACCAACGTTTATCGAACAATTACCGTTAATATTTCGAATTATTTCGGACCGCCAATAATTCAAGGCATACATTTGCCCAAGTCTGTCCCGTGTCTGGTCTACAGCGGGCCGCGCACAGCACGTACCAGTGGCCTGTCCAATCTTGTTTCTTCTGTCTCAGAAAGTCTTCCAAGACAGACGAAAAGGGATTTGACAGACCACTGCTAGTCGCTGCAAGCCGCGGGTCACAGACCAAATACCAAGTGAGACTTGGGCAAGTCTATAGACAAGGCGCAAACACGCCCGTACAAAACGGCGTTTTTCACAGGGTTGCCGATGTCTGAAGTTCAGAGTTTGATGTTTTCTTGTTAAAATTAAGTAAATGCTTCTATTTGGTTTGAACCACAGACTGTATATCTTTAAAGATTAGACTTTCCAAACTTTACACAGCAAAAACAGAAACGTACATTTTTGCAACTGACAATATTTTGCAAAAATTTGCAGCAAATAATGTCCACTTAACTACCAATATTTTGCAAATTAGCCACCATGGAGCAGCGAAATTTCACACTATTTATGTGAAGCATTGTAAATTTAATCTGCACCTATTGTCTTGGTTTGTGACCTTGTCATCTTGGGAGACTTCAACCTGCGATAAACACCTTTTTTGGGGGGAGGTCTTACATGACACCATGTAAAAATGCCCACTTATAAGAAAAATACCACAGCAAATTCACGGTACAGCCAAAAATATCGGAAAACATTTGCTTAAAAAAACCAAAAACTACATTTCATTTCAGTGTGGAAGTGTTGTGCTCTAGTACTGAACCTTTGAGTAAACATGGGCCGAGAGAAAAATGTGTTCTTCATCGAGATTCGAACCCGAGACCTCCGACATGCTGGGCAGATGCTCTACCAGCTGAGCGATGAGGCACAGTGATATACTCCCTCAGGTTTCCCCCAAGACCTCTGACACACCCGGCAGATGCTCTACCAGCTGAGCTATAAGGCACAGTGGTATACTCTCTCACGTTTTCCCCAAGACCTCCGACACACTGGGAAGATGCTCAACCAGCTGAGCTATGAGACACAGTGGTATACTACCTCAGGTTTTCCCAAGACCTCTGACACACCAGGCAGATGCTCTACCAGCTGAGCTATGGGGCACAGTGGTATTCTCCCTCGGGTTCCTCCCAAGACCTCTGACACACATGGCAGATGCTCTACCAGTTGAGCTATAAGGCACAGTGGTATACTCCCTCAGGTTTTCCCGAGACCTCCGACACACTAGGCAGATGCTCTACCAGCTGAGCTGTGAGGCACAGTGGTATAATCCTTCAGGTTTTACCCAAGACCTCCGACTCACTGGGCAGATGCTCTACCAGCTGATTGATTGATTGAATTAGGCACAGTGGTATTATGGCACAGTGGTATAGTCCCCAAAGTTTTATCAAAGACCTCTAACACACGCTCTACCAGCTGAGCTGTGAGGCACAGTGGTATACTCCCTCAGGTTTCCCCAGAACCTCTGACACACTAGGCAGATGCTCTACCAGCTGAGTTATGAGGCCCAATGGTACACGGAACTCAAAGGGGAGACACCGGAAGCACTGTACCCTGGGTCTATTTCTCTGTCAGGCCATTGGTTGCAAATGGCTGTTGTTTACTTTGTGTCACCGGGCCAGAAGTAGGATGATTGATAGCTTCTATTATGCAGGGTACACAAATGAATGGAGCTTGGCTAGAAGCCCAGATTTCCCAGGGTCGGTGAGTGAACTCAACATTGAAAATTACTATACAGGCTCCAACAGGGGTCAGAATTGGTCCAATGGTGTTTTAGTAATTTAAGAATTACAAAAAATTTCCTTTCCAAAACATATAATTTTGTCGGAAGATTGAAGAAAAACATACATATTTTTGTTAAGAATTTTCAAAGAAATAGCAAGGAAGCATACCACAGCACCACGGTGATTAGCTCCATGGATTGGTAGATGAATTTGTGGCAGGATTTCCTCTCTCGATGGAATCTGTAGAAACAAAACCTTTTTTTTCATAGTTTGTTTTTTATTTTATTTTGTTTTATTTTAATTATTTATTTTTTGGTGATATTGTTGCAATGCGATTAGGAATCGCTAAATTTACAAATTTGTTACGCCGTAACTAGGAATCATAATTTAGTTGTGGTATTTGTAAATTTGTTGACGTGTTCACAGGCGTGATTGTTCGTGCTTTCAAGACATTATTTTCAGTTTATCTTCCACATTAGTTGTTTTTACGTATGAATCTCTAAATTAATAGAATCTCGACTACATTCTAGGTATTTGAAGGTCCAGTAAACCCGACGAGGATTTACTCGTATTTTTGTCTGACCGCCATGATTTACTAGACTTGTTGCCAGTCTACTCAAAGTTACACGGTACACCACAGTCTTATGAAATAGTTGTTGCTATGAAAGCCTATTCTTATGAATTAGTTTGTTAATAACACGGCTGTTTTATTCACAAGAATACAGAGGTTATATTTAGCACACCAAAAAACAAAGGAACATTTTTTGTCCAAATGACACACGGTTACCCTTTCACTGTATCATTTGTAAAACACGAGTCAAACTTTATAAAAAACTAACAAGACTTTAGTGCATTGTGAGTAAAAGTATAACAAATTCTAATTTGGTTGCAACGGAACTGAAAACTTGCATGTGTACCCGCCAGCTGAGCGGAGCTAGTCAAGGGTAAAGCAGCACAGAACACAAGCGTCCATGACATATTTATAAATTGGGTACCGGAATTAAGAATCAAGCGATAGAGGGCGTTATTACATAGTTTAGGTGGATTCCTAATCACGTTGCAACAATATAACTATGATTCTTTGTACTGACTTCAATACAACTTGCAACATTTCATAGCTGTAGGCATTAACCAAGACCATCGAGGCCGATGGCCTCATGCTAGGAGTTGCCCTATCCTCATAAATTTCGTAAGGTTTGTACAGTTGAAGTCAGAAGTATAAATACATGTACACCACTACCATCATCACCCAAAATGGTAAACAGGACTACCCGAACCATTGCAAGGTGTACAAGCTACAGTTGAAGTCAGAAGTATAAATACATGTACACCACTACCGTCATCACCCAAAATGGTAAACAGGACTACCCGAACTATGCAAGGTGTGCAAGCTACAGTTGAAGTCAGAAGTATAAATACATGTACACCACTACCGTCATCACCCAAAATGGTAAACAGGACTACCCGAACCATTGCAAGGTGTGCAAGCTACAGTTGAAGTCGGACGTTTACATACATGTACACCACTACCATCATCACCCAAAATAGTAAACAGGACTACCCGAACCATTGCAAGGTGTACAAGCTACAGTTGAAGTCAGAAGTATACATACATGTACACCACCATCATCACCCAAAATGGTAAACAGGACTACCCGAACCATTGCAAGGTGTGCATGCTACAGTTGAAGTCAGAAGTATAAATACATGTACACCACTACCATCATCACCCAAAATGGTAAACAGGACTACCCGAACCATTGCAAGGTGTGCAAGCTACAGTTGAAGTCAGAAGTTTACATACATGTACAGGGCTTGCCCTTAACTTTTTCTGAGAGTAGCCCACTGGGCTAGTAAATTGTGTTTTTTACTAGCCCGCAGACATTTTTACTAGCCCATGAAATGTTTGAAAAATAAAAAAAAAACAAAGCATTAAAATATTGACTAGCACTGTCTACTGAGAAAGTAGATTTTTGTTCATTCCCCCCATGGCTAGAAATCACTGTCGCTGGTAGTGGAGTCGGGATGTTCTTCCTCCTCTTCTTCAGTCCTTCATTTTTAAAATGAGAGCTAATAGCTCTGCTAATAAAAAAAGTTCCTTAAAATCTTTGAAAACACACTGTATATGGACTTTTGGGGAAAAATCAAATGTTTAGCCTGTTTGGGGCCGAGTCGGTCTGGGGCCGAGTTTGTACACAAGGAAATGGGGGCCGAGTTGGTCTGGGGCCGAGTTTGGGGCCGAGCCAGTCTGGGGCCGCAGTCGGATACCAGATGCATGTATGTCTATGCACGTATATTGCACACAAGCTGTGTTGGACACAATGCAGACCCGGACCCAAGCTAGCTGTGGCCGTGTGTTGCACGTGGAAAAATGCAATGCGCAATCGTCGTTTGCATGCCGCAAAAGGTAAAGCTTTGAA
This sequence comes from Henricia sp. BOLD:AAB3569, assembly GCA_037783545.1. Classification (NCBI taxonomy): domain Eukaryota; kingdom Metazoa; phylum Echinodermata; class Asteroidea; order Spinulosida; family Echinasteridae; genus Henricia; species Henricia sp. BOLD:AAB3569. The sequence continues at coordinate 366,689 of JBBELK010000158.1, read as the reverse complement.
GAGTTCGTTTTATTTTCAATAATCACATCTGGAAAACAAGGAACGTGCACATGTTTTAAGTAGCCCGCCGGGCAAGTTGAAAAGTGGATTTTACTTGCCCGCAGCAGTTTTTACTAGACAATGTACGCCGGGCTAGCGTTAAGGTCGAGCCCTGATGTACACCACTACCATCATCACCCAAAATGGTAAACAGGACTACCTGAACCATTGCAAGGTGTGCAAGCTACAGTTGAAGTCAGAAGTTTACATACATGTACACCACTACCATCATCACCCAAAATGGTAAACAGGACTACCCGAACCATTGCAAGGTGTGCAAGCTACAGTTGAAGTCAGAAGTTTACATACATGTACACCACTACCATCATCACCCAAAATGGTAAACAGGACTACCTGAACCATTGCAAGGTGTGCAAGCTACAGTTGAAGTCAGAAGTTTACATACATGTACACCACTACCATCATCACCCAAAATGGTAAACAGGACTACCCGAACCATTGCAAGGTGTACAAGCTACAGTTGAATTTAGAAGTTTACATACATGTACACCACTACCCTCATCACCCAAAATGGTATACAGGACTACCCGAACCATTGCAAGGTGTACAAGCTACAGTTGAATTTAGAAGTTTACATACATGTACACCACTACCCTCATCACCCAAAATGGTATACAGGACTACCCGAACCATTGCAAGGTGTGCAAGCTACAGTTGAAGTCAGAAGTTTACATACATGTACACCACTACCATCATCACCCAAAATGGTAAACAGGACTACCTGAACCATTGCAAGGTGTACAAGCTACAGTTGAAGTCAGAAGTTTACATACATGTACACCACTACCATCATCACCCAAAATGGTAAACAGGACTACCCGAACCATTGCAAGGTGTACAAGCTACAGTTGAAGTCGGAAGTTTACATACATGTACACCACTACCATCATCACCCAAAATGGTAAACAGGACTACCTGAACCATTGCAAGGTGTACAAGCTACAGTTGAAGTCAGAAGTTTACATACATGTACACCACTACCATCATCACCCAAAATGGTAAACAGGACTACCCGAACCATTGTAAGGTGTGCAAGCTACAGTTGAAGTCAGAAGTATAAATACATGTACACCACTACCGTCATCACCCAAAATGGTAAACAGGACTACCCGAACCATTGCAAGGTATACAAGCTATGTTTTAAGTACTGCAAGCACGTGAGGAATTCAACAAAATCACGACTTTAGTAAAAACTGTTACAAAAATGGTGTAAGCACACCAGTTTTAACACTTGGTTGCATACAATTGCATTTATACTTCTGACTTCAACTGTATGTACATTAATAACCAGTGTACATTTGGAACATAGTTGGCCGTGGTACGTACCCTCTTGGTTCGAGTGCCATTTGAATTTCAGACAAAATAAAAAAAAATCTATCAACTTACCGGCAGTTATAGAAATTTGGCTAGCACTAGATCTACGGACGGATAGCTCTGCTGCACTGAATGAATAATACAAAGAACACATTGTCAGGCATGTTCATACTGTACTAAATGCAGTAGATCTACGGACGGATAGCTCTGCAGCACTGAATGAGTAATACAAAGAACACATTGTCAGGCATATTCATTACTGTACTACATGCAGTGTAACTTTGGCTCAACCAAAAATGATCTACATGTATCTCGGTTTTGTATGAACAGTCTACACACTATAGCACCAAATAGTATGGCATATGCTTTCCATCTCTGTGGCCCTGGTTCGAATCCCATCCGGGTCAGTATGTGGATTGGGTTCTCAGTCCCTGCTTGATTCCGTGGGTTTTCCACCTATACAGAATTGTGTAGGGGTTTTCCTCCCACCTCTAAAACTGAGCATTTCTTCATCGTCGTCTCTTTACAGGTTTCTTCAGGCTTATGAGCTAGTGTCTCAGGCACTTTTGAGGAATCGTTGGTTTCAATACCAGAAAGAATTAATAATTAATAATAATAAAGTTTGTAAGAACTCTGGATGCCGCAATAGGGCGACATTTCGGAAAGCCTTTCCCCGGGGACCACCAAAATTTCGGCAAGAATCACTCAAATTGACACCTTATTTTTTTACCCAAAGCTTCCAAAAATGGTTCCAGACCTAAGAGAATTGGTTCTAGTCCTAATAAAAATGGTTTTTGACCAAAATAAATGGTTTTTAATCTCAAAAATATTGGGGCGACACCAAAATGTCGCCCCAATAGAGCGTGTCGCCCTAATATAGCTTTTTTACACACAAATTGTCGCCCTATCCTAGCATCCAGAGTTTTTGTGGTTTAACTGAAGTGAAACCCTATAGCGCAAACGGTGTTTGGGCAGTTTCACATCGAGCCTAAGTTGCTGTTTTGTCCTGTTTGTGTCGAGACCCTTGGATATAACAGGTGTTCGATAGGCAAATAATAACTTGGGGGGTATTTTATATGATTGTCAGGTTAGAGCGAAATACATTTTCTGGAAAAATCTGAACCAGCTCATTTAAAAGCTGTAGTAAGACACAATAACCAGGGACTTAGCCACTGGTCTAAGACCGGTCTTTTATAGCCGGCTATCCAACTTAGCCAGTCTCGGCTTAGTCGCTGGTTTAGCCCATTGCAATAAACCAGTCTAACTGAAGTACGGCTGCGCCAGCCAAAAGTGACGCATCCTTACCAAACAAACGTCCTTGATGACGCGTGTGTGGTGCAATTTTTGCAGAGAAACTGACCACGAAAGTTATCAAACAGCACTAAAAAGGCACAATGTGCGCTTTTGTATGCAAAATTACAAGATAGCGCGGTGTCCAAAAATTATAGCCCGTTTGCTGCAGGCTTAACTTTTAAGACTGGTCTAACTTTAAGACAACGATATTGCAAGCAAGCATAGTTATAGACCGGTCTTAGTGGGTGCTGCGTTGGCCGGCTAAGCCTATAGACCTGTCTTAATAGACAGCATATTGCAATCCGTCCCAAGTTGCACATACACAGACTGCCTTAGTATGTCCACAATGTAATGCAATTGACTACAGGGAATGCCAATTTGAGATTGGTTAAATTTGTGGTTTGACAGGGTAACCAGACTATTTTCATACCTGAGTTCCCTGACTTCTCTATTTTCATACCCGAGTTCCCTGACTATTTTCATACCCGAGTTCCCCGACTTCTCTATTTTCATACCCGAGTTCCCTGACTTCTCTATTTTCATACCCGAGTTCCCTGACTATTTTCATACCCGAGTTCCCTGACTATTTTCATACCTGAGTTCCCTGACTTCTCTATTTTCATACCCGAGTTCCCCGACTATTTTCATACCCGAGTTCCCCGACTATTTTCATACCCGAGTTCCCTGACTTCTCTATTTTCATACCCGAGTTCCCTGACTATTTTCATACCCGAGTTCCCTGACTTCTCTATTTTCATACCCGAGTTCCCTGACTTCTCTATTTTCATACCCGAGTTCCCTGACTATTTTCATACTCGAGTTCCCTGACTTCTCTATTTTCATACCCGAGTTCCCTGACTATTTTCATACCCGAGTTCCCTGACTTCTCTATTTTCATACCCGAGTTCCCTGACTATTTTCATACCCGAGTTCCCTGACTTCTCTATTTTCATACCCGAGTTCCCTGACTTCTCTATTTTCATACCCGAGTTCCCTGACTATTTTCATACCCGAGTTCCCTGACTTCTCTATTTTCATACCCGAGTTCCCTGACTATTTTCATACCCGAGTTCCCTGACTATTTTCATACTCGAGTTCCCTGACTTCTCTATTTTCATACCCGAGTTCCCTGACTTCTCTATTTTCATACCCGAGTTCCCTGACTTCTCTATTTTCATACCTGAGTTCCCTGACTTCTCGTTTGGACTTTCTCACTATTTTCATACCCGAGTTCCCTGACTATTTTCATACCCGAGTTCCCTGACTATTTTCATACTCGAGTTCCCTGACTTCTCTATTTTCATACCTGAGTTCCCTGACTTCTCGTTTGGACTTTCTCACAGGTGTCACCGCTGGCCTAGTCTCCTGACTCCTATCACTCTCATCAGCACCTATAAACATGCAAGTCAAAAGAGACCCGGCTCAAATCATTCAGTCATGAGAATGGCATTACAATACTTTTTTGAGGAATACATCGATCAAGAAGCGTTTAACCCTTTGATGCACAGATTGTTTTGGAACTCTGTTGTTTTAGAGATGAATTTAGAAACACAAGAAAATTGCAATGCCCCGACTGGGATTCGAACCCAGATCCTTGGCATACATGGCCAACTGCTTTACCGACTGAGCTATCTGGGCATCCCGTCGGAGCATGTTGCCACTCTTTTTCCAACAATGCAGTGGGGCAAATCCATGCCAACCAATTTAGCTACACTGATGGCCTATCGTGAAGAGCTAGAGAGGTCTTACCTCCATAGGGGAGAGGGGGGAAATCCATGCCAACCCATTTACTATAGAGGTCATTAATATACATATAATGGGGTGTATGATAGGATTGACAATTAGAGAGGAATATTATGGAGGTAAGACCTCTGTGGAGGGAAAGACCTCCCTTCACGATAGGCCATCAGTGTAGATAAATTGTTCGGCATGGATTTGCCCAACTGCATTGTTGGAAAAAGAGTGGCAAGCACAAGATTGTTGTGATTCTCTGATGGACTGCCCAGAGGCCAATTTCATGGAGCTGCTCAAGCGCTAGCTATAAACGTGTGCTTACTGTAGCAGAAAAGTTGTGCTAACGTTAAGGCTATTTCACGGCATGCTTAAGCATGGAAACGGGCATTGTTGCGTCACTAGTGTTTAGCAAATTTGACTCTGAAGCTAGCAAACGTTTAGCAGTGCTTAAGGTTACGGTCTCCATGAAATAGCCGAAGCCTCCGTTAGCACAAAATCGGCTGTTAAACAGCTCCATGAAATTGGCCCCTGCTGACAGGGCACTCTACCTCGCCCAAATGCCATTTTGCCCCCAAACCACTTCGTGCACAGGCCGTGGTTCAGGGCGAAGATGTTTTAGGGCGAAATGACTGCAAACCCTTTTTTGACTGTTTTCTCAAAGGTTACACAAAGTACGGAGCTGGCTTTTGCTCAGGTTGGTTTTAATCATGCATATCTTCAATCACACAGGGATATAAAACTATTTGTAACAGTTTACCAATCATGTATACTATCTTTAAGGCACGATTTAGTTGCTTTAATACCGTTAACGATGTCTATGAAATAGCCTGACGCTCGGTTAAGAGAAAATAGGCCGTTAAACAGTTCTATAAAATTGGGCCCCGATGACATACCATTTGGTCCAGCAGTAGGAGCGATATCTGCCAGCACTTGTCGCACCTTTCTCTTCAATTCTCTGCTCGTTTTCTTGTAGTAATACAAATCTTTCTCTAAATCTGCTACTTGCTTCTCATATGCACTGTAAAAGACAAAGAATGTTTAAATTTAATATATTCTATGACCCCGTTCTCACTAGAGAAATTGCTTCGTTCGACGAAGATTAGTTAATCATCGTTAGTTAATGAAACGTGCATTCACATATCACTGAACGAAGATCGAACGAAGAGCGACCTCTAACGAAGATCGATTGAAGCTGTGGGAGGTCGTACATGTGCGTTGCACATCAAGCGCTGAGCTTCAAGCGTCTAGACGCGCTGTGTGGTTTTCCAGCGGCGCATCAAAAACAACTCTTGCTAGGGGGTCGATGCACTACGCGCTTGTGCAACAGACCCGCCAAAATGTTTCGTCGAACGAAGGGAGCCGTTCACATTACAAATTTGCTTCGTCGAATGAAGCGATGTCCCCAAGGTTGTTAATTGACAATCCAGAAGGGTTTTTAATCCATGTCAAAATTAGTAATTTTCCACAGAATCTGTTGCAAAATCCGGGAGGGTTGGCAGTCCTGCCAAAGCTGCCTTAGCTAGCATACACACTATGCAGCCTTAGACTGAAGTCACTCATTCCCAGTTTTGCGTCCTGGTGGCGCTACGATCGGACTTTGTAGTTAATCCTAGTCAATCCTAGTTAGACCGTACTCAAACCTAGTGAACCATAGTCAATCCTCACTAATCGTCTTTAATAGGCAACGTGTCCTGGCGGAGTTTTGCGAGCAATACTTTGCTGGGACAAAATTGAAATTGTAGCAGGATACTAAAGCCCTAGTGGATCCCTAGGACCACTGGCATTATAAAGGAATTACAAATTGTCATCGAAAACAAGGATCGCAGTGCTTTCTATTGTGAAGAAAAACAATGGCTTTAATAGCATCTGAAACGAGGATGCCATTTGAAATTTATTAACAGCCGTAGTGCACTGTCCTATTGAAGCCGGGATTGATGCCGTTACTTCTTGGGGGCATTGGACTTGCCCTTAGACTTCCCGGCATTCTTTGGTAGAATCTGAGATCAGAGATTCATCCCAGTTTGGAGCCAAAACCGTGGTCAACCGTAGCAAAGGGACACCGGGATGCACCCAGGGGCGGATCAAGGATTTTGAAAAGGGGGGGCGTGAAATTTTTAAGCATGAAATGCTGATGACAATGAAATAGCGAGCCCGTAACGCTAGGCCCTAACGGCTTCTAGATGGATTCTAGATGCTTTGGGGCAATATTTAACCACTTTAAGCAGAAAAAGTGTGCACAAAAAGTTAATTCTTTTTTTGAAAAGGGGGGGTGTGCACTCCCCACGACCCCCATGGATCCGCGGCCAACTGGGGCGCGAAACTAGGAATTAATGACACGGGCCTTACATCTCTTTCAGTGTGCCTTACCCAACAGTGCTTCCGTCACCGTCCCCTTGCTGTCTGATCAGCATCTGTACTCGTTGTTCGTGCTGTTTCTGCTGTGCCATCAGTCGCCGCTCCATCTCGAGTGTTGACCGCTCCAATGCATTCTCCAGATCACGCAGTAAGCGGGACTGCTCGTCAAGTTTCATCTAATGTTTGAAACACACAAAGAAAAATAGCCAGCTTGAACAATTTGTTATTAAAGAAATACATGTACCCTTGCAAGCAAGATTCGTTTAAAAGCCCAATGTATCATTTGGTGATATTTATGATATCATTTAGGACAATAAAATCAACTTTGTATTGTTTTTTCCCCCAGGGTATATCCAGTTAACATGGGAACAGCCTCCATCTTTGATTTTTTGAGAAAAAAAGGGGACATCTAAATAGGCCAGTTGCCTGATAGATTTGCATAATTCCTAAAGTCCCGCCCTCGTGCTATGGCGCTTGCGTACGAGTGAGTCAAGCACCAGACTATCTGGCAAATGGGGCCGTTTCCAGGTGATGCAAGCTGGTACATAATAACCAGCGTGAAAGTCTGTGCGGTACCTGGAATACCTCGCGCATTTAACTCTATGCATTTTTCAGCTGGACCATCCGAAATTAGATGGTAAAAACATGCAATTCAGCTTTTTATTACTTGCATAATATTAAATCAATTAGAAAGTATCTTACACGTGCCAGTACTGAAACACTTGTTCATGCTTTTATAACCTCCAAGTTGGATTATTGTAATAGTTTACTCTATGGGATACCGTCTGTGCATATTGATCGCCTTCAGCGAGTCCAAAATGCATGTGCTAGACTTGTGTGTAATAGGTACAAGTACTGTCATGTTACACCTCTTTTCCTAAATCTTCATTGGCTTCCAGTGAAGTTTAGAATTGTTTTTAAAGTATTGCTACTAGTTTTTAAAATTTTGCATGGTGATTGTCCGGAATATTTGGCTGAGCTTATTACTATTCGCCCAGTGTCTCATTATAGCCTCCGTAGTTCTAACCCAAATAATGGCGTTCTTCTTCAGCACCTTGCCAAACGTAGTAGATTGTCTTTGGTCGATCAGGCTTATCAATATGCCGCTCCATCGCTTTGGAACAAATTGCCTGTCCAAGTGAGGAATGCCACTAGTATAGTCTCTTTCAAAACCTTCCTTAAAACCTATCTTTTTCAGAGTGCTTTTAATGTGTAAAATTGAATTGTACCTTAATAATTGACTTAATTGATTTTAACTTTTGTAATTTTTATGTTTTGCTGTAAGGCGCACTTGAATATTTGTTTAAGTAGAATTTGCGCCAAATAAATGCATTATATTATTATTATTATTATTATCATCATCACAACTACATTGATATTCTAAGAAAATATGCTCCCAATTTCTTGGGAAATAATTTTGTTACCCATTAAAAACACATCAAAGTTGAAATCACACAAATCGTGACCCACTTCCTATTAACAATAAGGCTGGGTTCACACTGGTCCTTTTCATGCGTTAACGGATGTAAATTTGACATGGCTCACTGTGAATCCCCCTTAAACCCAAATTTTGGCCTTTTCCAACTTCCTTCCAATTTTAAAAAATTTCCTACTAAGTAAATTAAGGTAAGCTACTACCACTCAATATAGATTATTGTAACCAGTACTCGGTACAACTTTGCTTAGCAAACTTACGTCCATCTCGGTGATTGTAAGATTCTTCTTCTTGTCCGTCTCCCGAAGGTCAACAACCTTCTCAAAGTACTTGACCAGTAAGCTTGTTGCATCTGCGGTAGAGAGAGACTTCAATCTGCCAGCTAGGACCTCATCACTCTACGAAAAAAACAAATGGCACAATCAATGGTCCTCATCTGGATTCGAACCCAAGACCTCTGGCACACTAGGTAAATGCTCTACCTGGGGCCAATTTCATTACGCTGCTTAAGCGCTAGCTGAAAACGTGTGCTAACTAACTGTAGCAGAAAAGTTGTGCTAACTTTAAAGCTATTTCACGGCCACGGCATGCTTAAGCATGCGCGTGCTTGGAAACGGGCATTGTTGCGTCACTAGTGTTTAGCAATTTTGCCTCTGAAGCTAGCAAACGTTTAGCAGTGCTTAAGGTTACGGTCTCCATGAAATAGCCGGAGCCTCCGTTAGCACAAAATCGGCTGCTAAACAGCTCCATGAAATTGGCCCCAGGTGAGCTTTGAGGTGCAGTTCAATGATTCGCTCGTTTTTGTTTTTATTTATTTATTCACCACATCCAACAGCAGAAGGACCGCCAATTACAGGAATGGGATCAATTGACATAGATATTCGAATAACTATCAACTTCTAAGTTGAATTATAAACGGCCAGAGACACTGGGGAATCCCTCCCCTTGCTCTTCACGAAGAATGCTCTGGGATCTTTAAAGTGCGTTGCCAAAACCTAACAACTGGACCAACTTTACAACCCCTTCCGAAGGACGGAACAAGTGTGATTATTAAGTGCCACATGCTTACTGTTGCCAGTCCAACTTTGCGTAGTTCCTGTTGTCTACTTGCGATGACTTCGTTCTTGAATTCAATTGCTGCATCCAGTGCTTCGACTCCCTCGTCCAGCTCGATTAGCCTTAATCCACAAAACAAAAACAAAAAAGCATGACTATCTACTGATTTCATGTTTTAGACATCAATTGCACAGAAAAACTTGGGACTGATTGTAATACGATGACAATAAAAGGAGGTCACACATGTTTTTTTTATGAGACTTCTCGTCTTTGACCGATTATGCTACGATTACAATAAATTGGGGTTACACACAAATATTATAATTGTACTATATGATGGACTGACATCCCATCCAGGAGGATCAGTACATGTAGCATTGGTCCTAGTCACTCCATGCCACGGAAACCGGGGATGAGTACCGGCCGTAATGAGCCAATTGGCTCGTAAAACGACTTACCTACCCTACCTACTATAGTAATACTACAATAAATTGGGATGTCGTCGTTCATGTGACCCCGGCCTAAAATATGTGTGTACCTTCTTTCCTCTGTATGGGACAGAATGGCACCCTCTCCAAGCTTGGAATCAAGAATGCCTCGCTGCTTCACTAAACGATCTCTGTATATATTCAAAATAAGGAACAATAAGGCGGCATCAAATCAAGAGTGGCAATTTTTTTTTTTAAATGACGATTAAAAAAAAAACAGGGTTTTCATCACCAACGGGTATAAATTCCACTTTTCTTGATAAACCCTCTTTTAATCCGAGACTACAAATACTGCTACACAAATACTGCTACATAAAAATCTGATGGGCAAAACCCCTTCCTGGTGGCAAAACCCCCTTCTGGATCCGTCCATGCATGTAATAGTGTCAGGGGGAACCCCATCTGGAGCCCGAGGTCTGCTCATTGTTTGAGGCGACCATATGAAAGAAGTACCTGTCTTGTTGAAGGGTCTTAATATGACCAGTAATGTCTCCACGGAGGGCTTCAACGCTGGTCCTTAGCGCATCTTCTTTTTGCTCAAGTTGCTTGTCGACACCCTCAATTCTTGTGGACAAACCCTTCAGATCCTAGACAAAATTGCGGGAAAATAGAACAGATTTTTGTTTGCAACTTCACTGTACATTGAAATTACAAGAAAATAATTTCAAATTTTTAAACAACGCTGAATGCCGCAATAGGGCGACACTTCGGGAAGACTCTCGCCGGGGACCACCGAAATTTCGGCAAGAGTCACTCAAAATGACACCTTATTTTTTTTTCCCAAAGCTTCCAGAGATGCTTCCAGACCGAAGAGAAACGACTCCAGTCCCAATAAAAATGGTTCTCGACCTAAAAAAAATGGTTTTTGACCTAAAAAAATGAATTTTAAACTCAAAAATATTAGGGCGACACCAAAATGTCGCCCTATTGAGCAGGTTGCCTAATATAGCTTTTTTACACACGATTTGTCGCCCTATTCTAGCATTGATAGTAATTTAATTTAGTAATGTTTAAATCTCGCACAACTGTGAAAACTCTGCATGTTTTCCTGGAAGAACTTTAGTAGACTACTAAAACTGCACAAATTTCAGCTTAAAGACACAGCAATGCCTTTATAATGTTAGTGTTCAAGAGCTAGTATCCCCCTAGACTTGAGGTCAAGTCTCTAGACAGTCATATTCGGTACGTCTGACGCCTATAATCCCCACATGCAACAGCCGTTGTTATGAATAGTACCCGTTTAGAGACTTGAGAAACCTGTATTCGCGCCAATATTAATGCATTCACTGCGCGTAATATATAATCACGCAGTTGCCATAGAACAAGTCGGAGGAGTAACATGAATATTAATGTCGTCCTGCGTTTCGACCAATCAGCTCTCTACATCCAATTCTGGTAGCAAACTCCATAGACCGTGTACAAAACGGAAACAGGTTTCTCAAGTCTGTAACTGGAGGTCGATTAGACTTGTTCCCAGTCCATTCGCGACTACAGTTTACGAACCAATCGGTCTATATAGTTACAGACTTGACATAAAGTCTAGTATCCCCCTTGACGAAAAATCCAGCATTTGCACCTTTTCGATAGTCCACATATCCCTCCAGCCAACTTATACCGCTGTTTATTTCAAATTGTCCGTTTTAAGTGGATAAATCGCAAGCAAAAGTGCGGTTTTCGAAAATGAAATTATCGCGATTTCTAAAACGCTCATTATGTATTAATGATATGCGCATGACCCCCGTGATGCAATCCTGAGAAACACGAGTAAACACGGTAGGCAGTTCCATACTTTACACGCAAAAAACTCCAAAAACCGTCTCTGTTCAATGGTGTTTTTTGAAGAATTGTTCTCGTGCAAAAAGCCAGAGATGTGCACAGTAGTTGTGTGGTTGTATGCTTTACCAGACACCATGAAAAAAATAAGAGCAGAAAGATTTTCTCTGTTATTACCAAGAGAGAGAAAAATGAGTCATTCTAACTTGTACCGGCCGATATGCATACCGATGTGCATACAGTACACGTGGGAACTACGGCTCGTATGCGCGCAGGGACCGTTCCCACTGCTGTACACAGACTGCTGTACACAGACGGCTGTGAATGCCGTTCGTTCCGTGACAAAACCACAGGATGACGTCAAAACCCTGTTTATCAACAAACCAAGTGGCCTCGACCGTTTCAGAATTTTGGGTGAAGAGGGCCGGAACTGCTTTGCGTTTTAAACAAAAGGCTGTCGATTTTTGGTGGAAAACAAGTTGTGATGGTGTTGTAGACACATACACCTCCATGATAAACATGAAAACTTAAAAAATGTGGACGGGGGTATACTAGCTGTTTAAGTGAATGCTAAAAAAGGAACACATTCGGTTTTTACAAAAGGTACCATTTTGGTTGAAAACATTACGTGGCTTTTGTTACGATTGCTATCAACACTTTGAGTAAAGGTTTTCTTGTGAACTATTGAAGTAAAAATTTAGATCATTGCAAATGACATAATAAGCATTTAAACATTGATTTTATTCTGGATTTCTTCAGACTTTCCACACACTTTCCTCAAAACTCTCAGCACACTTTTCGGGCACTTTTTGCATATTATAAAGAACATGCTTTGTTGACTTACTTTAGTCAGGATTTGGCTGGACCGCAGTTTCCTCATCTCAAGTTGTCCCTTTTCTCCAAGAAGTTGCTCTTTCTTAGAAATAATTTCTTCTCTCTTCAGCAGCTCCTAACAGAAGAAGAAAAAGAATGAACAGATAATAAAGGCTATTAATTTTAAAAATCTGACTGCATGGTGATTAATTACATATTCATTAATTCTTTATTGCATATTCATTAGATTATTCAATGCATATTCATTAGCTTGTGAGATTATTCATTGCACATTCATTAGCTTGTGAGATTACAATGCATATTCATTAGCTTGCGAGATTACAATGCATATTCATTAGCTTGTGAGATTATTCAATGCATATTCATTAGCTTGTGAGATTATTCAATGCATATTCATTACCTGTTCCAGCTCCTCCACTTTGCGTTTTCGCTCCAGTACTTTCTCCACTTCGTGGTCCATCCACCGTTTCTGCTCATCAAGCTTGGCGTGTTCATCAACGAGGGCGCTGCCCTGGCGCAGTTTACGTTGAGCTACGACGACCTGACATGGCCAGACCAAAAGAGTGAAATATATAGTTAAAAAACAAACAAAAACGCAAATCATACTGATCAAAAGATCAATAAAGGCGACATATTTAGCTCATTTTATATCGATCGGTAACATGTATTAACACCTCTTATGGCCAAGCTGCCTGTACCAGCTTCCACAAGTATACCCAGCACGAAATGTGGCGAAGGGACTCCCCCCTAATGCCCCTATACCTCAGCACACTCTTCCCTTTTGTTAACGCACCAATTCCCCTAAAAACTAAAAAGGAATTCCTTGGAAATTCCTTGGATGTTTGAGACACAATGGGGAAACAATGGTAGTATACCCTCTGCCACATATCGTGCTGCATATGTCCACAAGAGCCACTGAGGCAGGGTGTGCCACTCTGTCTGAGGTGCTTTCCGAGAAGCTGCATTTCTGGGACTGTTGAGAAATGTGGCTACAGAGGTTCATTCATCTCACATAAGTTTAATCAGGTTCAAATCCAACATTATAAACTACATATGTCCACAAGAGCCACTGAGGCAGGGTGTGCCACTCTGTCTGAGGTGCTTTCCGAGAAGCTGCATTTCTGGGATGGTTGAGAAACGTGGCTACAGAGGTTCATTTATCTCACATAGGTTTAATCAGGTTCAAATCCAACATTATAAACTACATATGATTCTCTCAGAACAGGGGAATCACTGTGGGAATCACTTTGTTCAAACAAGTCTACTTGGACCTGGACAAAATCACTGAAGTGGAACAGTCTTGAAAGCGATTCCTTACTTCATGTAAATTAGTCGCCCGCTGTAAGACCACAGGGAGCGCGTGTGGTCTAGTGGGTATGAAGCGGAACTCCCAGTCGGAGGTTGTGGGTTCAAGCCCCACTTCGACCAACGTGTCTGTGTCCCTGGGCAAGGCACTTAATCGCAGTTGCCTCGTCAATCCAAGCGATATTTGGGAAGTTGTTAAGGGGAATGCCACAATCTAACTGCTGATAGGGTTGAGCGCCTGGCCAGCAGCCACCTAGTTGAAGCGAAATGGTTCTGGTGATTCCCTGATGGCAGAGATAATAATAATGGCAACAGCGCCAGGAGCACCCCGCAGGGTGGACATGTGCGCTATATAAGAATACACCATTATTATTATTATCATTATTATTATCATTATCATTAAGACCATCGAACCCTCCATTCGCCATGGGCATGCTCGGTGGTCGAGTGGTTAAAACATCTGCCTAGTATGCAGGAGGTCGTGGGTTCGAGTCCCGCCCGAGCACACTGTGATTTTTTAGTTTATAGTGCAAACCGTGTCGTAAATGGGCAAAATTACTTAAAGAGCTGATAAAACGATTTCTGAAAATCCGTTTTCTGCTAAAAATTGAGAGTAATGGTTATGTATCTTTACGAGTTGTGGTTCTAATTTTCAAATTATCACTAAAAAATCACAGTAGTTTCGTTCGTTTTGGCCGTCATGGAATTAGAGTCATTGGCAAGTTTATCCAAGATCGGTGCATGCCATCGAGTGCGTGACGCACTTTAGGAGAGCTGCCCGTTCAGAAAACACGGCGTAGGCTTTATATAATGCATGCATGGTACACTGCGTGTACACGCAGTATTTATTCGTAGCCAGCCAACAAGGCTACACTTTCACACACTGTCAGTTCTCCCAAATGACGTCACACTCACGGGTGGTTCCCACTTGCAGCGTTGCCTATGCATTGCACAAGACAGACAACCAATACCCCATGCCCTCAGCGGCAAAATGTATCAGTTTTTAAAAGCTAGTTCACTTTTTGTATTCAACAATCGTGACATTTTTTGCCCAAAAGGTCAGAGTGCCCGACAATGAAAATGACGACAAGCTTTAACAAGAAAAATTAACTTCTTTCTGCAATGAATAAAGCAAATTTCACTGTGTTCCAGAAATCGTTTTACTAGCTCTTTCAGATTCCAAAGTCATTGGCCAATCGCTGCTACAAGATAATTACAAACTTCTGTTCTGATCAAGAATTGATAGTTTTAGAAAATAAATCTCTTTTTTCAAGAGAGTATTTTTTCTTTATTTTTAGGCCTTTTTCCAAATCTCGACTTGGGCTCAGGCTCAGGCTCCGGCTCCATGTAAACCACATGGAGACAAAGACGGAGCCGAAGCCGAGATTTGGAAAAAGGCCCTAGAATCCAGAAACTCAACCAACAAACCCACCTCTTCTGTTTTTCTCTTGAGAACCTTCTGCTGCTGTTCCATGCGGATTTCTAGCTCTCGGATTCTTTGCTGGTCCTTCTGCATTTGATTCTGCGTGTAATGACCGACACAATAATTAATAACAATGCATAGTTCCGAGATTGCCCAGTTAACCCCGCCCCTTAGATATTGTTGCTATGTGCTCACAAGCCATCGCAAAAAAATGGCGACACGTACGTACAAAGCAACGGGACTCGGCATGGAAAGCACGGATTCATTGGAGAAAACTCAAAGGTATTTATGTTTTAGGGTCGACAGTTACCGAAGCACACACTGAGCGAAGGGCTAGTAATGCAGGGATGACATATATTTCATAAAAATGCGCTTTCCTACCTTTGAACAGCGAATCGCTCGACATTAAAACCAAAATTCACCCGGTCACTAGCGCATACAACATACAAACTGTATGGGCAGAAAATCGCGTGATGATTGCATCACTTTGATCTGTGGGCGCCGTCTGCTAGCTCCGTTATGATTGGTCGCGGGTTCGGCTTGATTGACAGGTCGGAACTATGCATTGAATTGGCAGTTGCAAAAATAATATGGCAGTTGCAAAAATGTGCATTTCTTTTTTTGTTGAGTATATGTGACCGGCTCCAGCAAAACCCAACACTTGTGACGAAAATTCAAAATTTAAGTTTTGGTATCAGCTTAGTGTGCATACAAAAAGGTATATTTTAAAACATGTTTGAGGAAATTCTGATAATTTTTGGCGAAGTTATGACCAATTAAAGTATGACAGATCAGAAAAAGTGAAATTGAGCTATTAGTCTACACCCTTATGGCGTAAAAATATCATTTGTGTGCAACTTCGGGTACAATCTTTGATTTTTTCATGGATTACTCCTTGGTTAGTGGGAAACTCAAATCCGCTTGTTGCCTAATTTTGCTGACCCCGAAAAGGTGCTTTTTCGAGGTTTTTTGGAAATAAAAATGCAGACGACGCGACATGGAATTTAGCGCACGGAGAAATATTACCCAATCACGAAGATGCCCAACTAGGAACCCTTCTGTATTAAGAACTGTACACACTGCGTTCGAATTTGGGTTCAATTCGCAAAGTGATCAGGTGATGGTATCGCACACTACAGACAAGGCTAGCTTCTACTAACAGTTTATGCAGTCACAAGATACGTGTTAATTTTGGCCGTGCCGTATCGCCATATGTGAAATCACGTCTGTGAAGTTGTCAGTGTCACTATACCAGGTTTGTTTATGCTTGTATAATCATGGAGGTAGGAATGAACACTCAACACTGTACTCAGACGTTATTAATTTTCCTTCAAACGATCTTTTAAACATGAATAAGTGTAAATCTAACAAATTGGAGGGGCAAATACGAAGATTTTACAAGGAACTAAATTAGAATTCTCCCGAGTTGCCTCATCTATGTTTCGTGCAGGAGGGCTATATATGACGACGTCCGACTTATCATTCCCTAATTGCGTGGAATTTGTTTCGTGTGGGGATCGGCATTGTATTGAAAAAGCGATTTCGTCTTTTGTCATTCATTTTAATAGCACTTTGGTTTTTACGTTCGTTTCTGGTTCATAAAGTTTTTTTTTTCAATCGTTAAATAGTTTCAAAATTTGTCCAGGACAGTTTTATCAATGGGCTTCTAGTAGAAATAGGCCTAACCCCCTTTTAACAGTTTACCAATCATCTGTTATGCCTTTAAAACCTAGTGTTGTTTAGTTTTCTAATCCGGTCAAAATTTCGTATGTCATCGCACATTTAAAAGGACCATATTTTCAGATTATTAAAGTTCACATATAGTTTGAGTAACGTCGACTGCACTTATCACCTTTTTTTTCTAAATATTTGGACTAGTAGATGATATTATGGCAAAAATAAAAGCCTAATGGCCCGAACAAAATACCGTTCTGAATTTTGTTCTGGTAAACAAATCATGCACAAGTGACTCCAGTCTCTATTATAGGGAGCATGCTGTTTTAGCATGATTATAAGTGATTACTTTTAGGGATTATTACCCAGGGACCGCCGGGGTGAATGAATTCGATACAAATGTGGACAAATCCATATGAGTTTGGGAATTCTGGATGCAGTGAAAAGCAACTTGGCTCCACCGCGGGATTCGAACCGCATTCCTTCTGCTTAACGTGCAGACGCCCTACCAATTGAGCTATGAAGCCAACTGGTGGTCTCGAATCACGGTAGTACAGTTGTTCCTCACTGAGTGGGATTGGCTATTACGTGAGCTCAGCAAGGCATAACCACCCCTCCCAGAGATTAAGTTTTGTTAGTTTTGTTTTCATAAAAATCGTCTATAAAACACTAATTTATTACAGAAAAACAACTCTAACAAGCCTGAAATTATTCATACCCTTACCATATTTTGAATCGTTTAAATTTTGAGGAATGGGAGTCTTTTGGCTTAAGTTACAAGAGTGTGACAGGCAGCTGAAGGAATGACTGCAAAGAGACATTTCACGAAATACATGTACATCATTTCGGGGGTATTTTATTGACAGATTTGCAGAAAATATGTCTATAGCCTCCTTAGATCAGTTCAAAGTCCTTTTTACAATCAATGGAAAATGCCTTCTGGTACTGGCTCACAACGTATCTGCGTGGAATTTGGCCCACTCCGCTAAAGTCTCCAGGTCTTTGAGGTTGAAAGGGTCTCCCCCATCTCGATTGAGTTGAGGTCCGGACTTTGGCCTGGCCACTCTACGCCTGCAGCATTATCCCGGAACCATTTCGTGACTGACTTGGCAGTGTGTTTTGGATCGTTGTCCTGCTGATATGTCAAAATGCTCCCTGGGTTTCTCTGCGGACTGCTTGATGTTTTTCTCCATGATCTTGATGTACTCGGTCACACACTTTGGCGGGCTTTAATGTTAAATATCTTCATTACGAGTTAATTGAAAAGCTAATTACAAGTTCTGCTAGACAGTTGTCCGCTAGTTGTTGGGCCGCGACAGGTTGTGGCACTTGTGCTCTTGAGAAAGGTACTTAATCACACTTTCTCCATCCTTCGGAAGGGATGTAAAGCCGTTGGTCCGGTGTGTTAGGTAAGGTAACGCACTTTAAAGATCCCAGAGCGTTTCTTCGTGAAGAGAAGGGGAGGGATTCCCCGGTGTCTCTGGCCATATCTAATTCATCATGGGTTTCCTCACGCTTGCCGCGCGAGCGACAGTGCAATGGGCACTATTGAGGAATCCTTGGTTTCAGTACCAGAAATAAATAATAATAATAATAATAATAATAATAATAATAATATGCATTAGCCGTCATAGTTATGAAGAATAGTTTTCGAAGTTCCACGTATATTATTAATCTTGATCACATGAATCCAAAATTTATTAATCTTAAGACTTTCAAAAATAAATCAACTTGGCATCCTCAAAACCTTGAAAAAACCTCTCCCCTCCCATCAAACATTTTGCTAATGGAGCCCAGTACGATCTAAGATAACCTTGACCTTATTCACACGACCCTGACTTGTCTTTAGATATTCACTTGGCATTCTCAAAATCCGAGAAAGAAATCACCAAAATTACCCAAATTGTGCCAGTGAGGCCCAAAAATGCGATACACAATTTCCATCGACCTCAGCCAGGTAAGTCCGATGTCTAAATTGACCTTGACCACTGACCTTAGTCACATGACCCTGACATATAAACATCCTGGAATCTTCATAAATAAACTCTACATTACCATACACCTTGCAAAAAAAACGTTCTTAACTGAAATTATACAATTTCCATCACTCCATGGGGAGCCATGGGTCCTATTAAAGTGGCCTTGACCCTGGCCCTAGTTAAATGAACGTAGCATCCTGTAAATCGTAGTACAGACAACATGATTGTTGAAATTGACCAAACAGGGACCGACAAATTACATTTTTTTTATGATTAGTGACCCACCCCCTGTAACCTTTAAATTAACCTTTGACCTTGAAGATGTCCTTAAACATCTTGGAGACTTAATTAATAAATAAACTCAGTATCCTGTAAATCCTACAACGGACACCACGATTCTTACAATTGACCAACGAGGGGCCGCCAAAGTGCAATTTTAAGATTTTTTACCCTAGTTGTGACCTTTAAATTGACCTTTAAATTGACTTTTGACCTTGAAGATGACCATACAAATATTAAAGACTTTAATAAATGAACTCGGCATCCTGTAAATCCTAGAATGGACACCACGATTGTTGAAATTGACCAGGGAAAGGGCCGTCAGAGTGCAATTTTGTGATTGCTGACCCTGTGTGACCTTTAAATTGACTTTTGACCTTGAAGATACCTTAAAATCTTGGAGACTATAATAATTTAACTCGGCATCCTGTAAATCCTAGAATGGGCGCCACGATTGTTGAAATTTACCAACGAGGGGCCGCCAAAGTGCAATTTTAAGATTTTTTACCCTAGTTGTGACCTTTAAATTGACCTTTAAATTGACTTTTGACCTTGAAGATGACCATACAAATATTAAAGACTTTAATAAATGAACTCGGCATCCTGTAAATCCTAGAATGGACACCACGATTGTTGAAATTGACCAGGGAAAGGGCCGTCAGAGTGCAATTTTGTGATTGCTGACCCTGTGTGACCTTTAAATTGACTTTTGACCTTGAAGATACCTTAAAATCTTGGAGACTATAATAATTTAACTCGGCATCCTGTAAATCCTAGAATGGGCGCCACGATTGTTGAAATTTACCAACGAGGGGCCGCCAAAGTGCAATTTCAAGATTTTTGACCCTAGTTATGGCCTTTAAATTGGCCTTTAAATTGACTTTTGACCTTGACGATGACCATACAATTTTTAAAGACTTTAATAAATGAACTCAGCGTCCTGTAAATCATAGAATGGACACCACGATTGTTAAAATTGACCGGGGAAAGGGCCGTCAGAGTGCAATTTTGTGATTTTTGACCCTCTGTGACCTTTAAATTGACTTTTGACCTTGAAGATGACCTTAACAATCTTGGAGACTAAAAAAAATGAACTAAGCATCCTGTAAATCCTAGAATGGGTGCCACGATTGTTGAAATTGACCAACGATGGGCCGCCAAAGTGCAATTTTATGGTTTTGACCCTTTATGACCTTTAAATTGACCTTTGACCTTGAAGATGACCTCTTAAAAATTGGCAACAACCGGATTTGAATTCCTTGATATGAAATTAACATATCCTCAAATTTGCCAAGATTGTACCCGAAAATGCATATGGGGCCCCTTAGTGCTGTAGACTATATTGGTCTTTAAAGTTTGACAAACTAGTTGATTATTTAATTTTTTGTCAATAATATGAGGAATTTTGAGACAGTTTAAACAACAAAACAAATCTTGAATGTATCCCGATGTTCAAGTTAATTCTGCCAAATTTTCAAGTTGATCCCAGAGGCCATTTTTTAAGGTTGTGGGCCCATATCACGTAATGGGAAATGCCGAGAAGCGTCGGGTTTTGCCAGAGTCGGTCACATATAACCCCAATCAAAGCACCCTTAATCATAGGGCTCCATTAAATCATTCCATACACCATCTCGGCTCCCTGGGGAGTATACAGCCCCGACTGCCTTAGGCGCTCAATGGCTAATCAAACACCTTTCGCTACCCTCTCAGGTACCCATTTTGCTCCTGGGTGGAGAGAAGCAATGCATGGCAAAGTACCTTGCTCAAGGGTACACGCACCATGGATGGGCCAGCCCGGGATTCGAACCCACTACCTTTGGAACTAACCCAAGTTAAACGTTACCCACCCACCTCAAGTTTGAGCTTGCGGTCTGATTCATCCTTCAATCGTTGCTGTAGTAGCTCCTGATGTTGCTTCATCCGACCCACTGCCAGCCCCAAGTCGACCACTTTCTTCTCACTCTGCGTCTGAACTTTCAACAGTTTTTCTGTCTCCTGAAAATCAACGATACCAAAGTGTGATGCATTACAAAGCGAAAGAGATGAACATTTGGTGGGCGACACTTGTATTTGGAGATGCTTACAGCTTGTATACTATCTTTAAACGGTTAAAAGAAATTTACATTTTGTTTGCGTTGCAGTTCTTTCATCCTGTTCTTGGCCTTGTCCATTCTCCGTCGATATTCCTCGCTCAGTTTGTCTTTATCGTGCATTTCTTGGTGTTCTTTGGCTCCGATGTGGTGCAATGCATTCTGGGCTTCGTGGAGCTCCTCCTTAGCACTGTGCGCCTCCTACGACCAGGAAAAAAACCCAAAAACTAAGGTGGCATGGGGATAAAAAATACACAAATGAAAGATAACGGTCCCATGTGACCAGTCTACTATTGTTTGCGTTACTCTTGAGGTAAAGTGCACATGCTCAAAATTACACAAACGTTAGGGGCGTTCGAGATGCTTACACCGTGTAACACCAACTTACACCGGAGTGTTCTTTTAGCCATCACGTGATACACGAGTCTGCCCCGGCGGCAGCCACCACTGCCCGAGCTCGCGGGCGGGTCTGTGGAGTAAAGCTCGGGGTAATGACGTCACCTAGTAACAGTGAGCAGTGAAACATGGCAAACAGTTTGGAATCGTGACGCGAGTACGAAGAAAAACGCAGATTTATGACACAAAAATAGGAGGGAATAGGGCTGTAAGTACATTTTGCTTAATCAGTAGATGTCTGTGGGCATTGACAAAGTGTATTGCGGTACTTTAGGGCAACTATTTTTGCGTGGGTCCGGCTTTATTTTTCATCGTGAGTCAAACGATAACAGCGTTTATAAAGCTCCACCCGGCAACAACATTTGACCTGTGATCCCAGAATTCAAAGCGAAACCCTGTGTAGTTCGTTTTGCATCTTCCGGGGGTTTCCCCCGGTGTAAACCCCCTGTTACACGGTGTAAGCATCTCGAACGCCCCTAGTAGACTAATCATGTGGGACCATATCTTTTTACAAGAAAACTAACTGTAGATAAATTTGGGCCATCCTCATGTTAATGAAACTTCATTAATATGGTAATATGACTTCATTTACAGTGAAGTGCAGCCAACGAACTATCCTAAATAGGACAGTGGCTTTGTACAATTTCTTGAAAGCTTGGACAAAGTTTTTCATTGTTTTCTTTAAACGTAGATGAAGTACTGAGCTGACTTATACACAGGATGGTTTTTATCTTACTATATATAACAGTTTTAATCTATATTCATAAATACCTTAGACAGTTTACGCATCCTCATTGGCTGAGGGCACATCACGTGGCCAGTTTTAAACGAGCGATAATCACCAGTGATAATGACCAGCTGGCACGCGTTTCTGCCCGTGCCCCAGTAACATATAACATGGAACACACAAAGCACGCTCCCGAAAGCAAAATGTGCACTGTGACATCTACCTGGTCGTCTGCGTGCGCGTACACAACACATCTGCATTATACGCGTAATGCGCGCGATCGAACAAACAACCCACCGATGCACAGCTAGCAGTTTGAACGTACAAACAACAAGATTAAGCGAAAAAGTGAATGCAACGGCAAGCTAATTTTGGTGAGTTTTACCGATTTACACAAAAAAGGTATTTATGAATGGGATTAAAAGTAGGTTTGGCCAGTTTTAAACAATCCGTTTAAAACCAGCTAGGGTCCTGGGCACTGATAATGGCCCGCGCCTTTATCAGTGTCCAAGACCCTATCCGGTTTTAAGCGTATGTTTAAAACTGGCAAAAAACTACTTTTAAAACCTGTCCCTTAACATGGCTATCGATGCAAAAGGTCTATTAGCGTGTGAAAGCAGATTAATATAGCTGACTGAACAAGACTGCCTAAAAATACCGTTTCCAGCTGCTGAATTCTATCTGTATATTTCTTGTTTGCCATCTCTGCTTCGCGACCCGTCTTGACTAACTCACGAATTAGCTCCTCCTTTAACCTGAAAAATACCGCACAACAAGCAGTCAAGCTTTAGTGATCACATACACAGAAAGAAAAATTGCCCACATTAAGTCATTTCACCAGCCAACTTGCCTCTACAGACTAATCCCCAGTTTCCATGGCACGGAGTTTCTAGGAGCATTGCTACTCCCCCTGGATGGGATGCCAGTCCATCAAAGGTTTACCACCAGCAGTTAGTTGGGTTCCCCCAACAGGTTGTTAGTTTCCATGGCATGGAGTGACTAGGAGCATTGCTACTCCCCCTGGATGGGATGCCAGTCCATCGCAGGTTTACCCCTAGCAGTTAGTTAGGTTTCCCCAACAGGTTGTTAGTTTCCATGGCATGGAGTGACTAGGACAGGGGTGTGAGTGGGGTTTAAAAAAAATAGCTGAAAATAGCTGAACCTGTAAATAACCGAACCTGCGAGCGCGAAGCGCGAAGCCCTCACGGCGTGGGGTCCAGGGCCCGCCCAAGGGCCCCAGAAAATTTTTGAATGTAGATGCTCTGTGGTGCATTTTAAAGCCTCCTGGGCCAACTATCGGTCGAAAATATTTTGCAATTTTTTTTTTTTTTGTCAATGTCCGTATCAAACTCCGAACCTCTTTGGATAATAACACATTTGTGTTGCACTGACATCTTGCGGAATTATTGTCAAAATACGTTCGAAACATTCCTTCGAAACGACACTCTAACGTACGTACGTATCAGCATGCAGCGGAATACATGCAGGATGCATGCAATGAAATGCACACATGAACTTTGCACCGCATGAGGCCCTCTACCGGCGGCACGGCGACAATTTACTAGTCTTATTTCAAGGCTTTATATTTGCAACAAGCCGATGTTTACAGCGAGTTATTACATGCATAGACACAGGAACGGCCGCAAAGAGTCCCAACGCGCTTCATGGCACATGTGTGAATATTCATTTTTATCTGCAGCCAATCACAGCGCAATCACTGTTGGTTCCCAGCCGGATGCTGTTTACACGCGGCTTCGAGCTGACGTACATTGTACACACGTACGTACGTATGTACATGTACAGAATACTCGCTTGCACCATGGAGGTAGGAAACACCTCCATGCTTGCACGCACCACAGAGCTATGTTGTCGAGAGCGGATCGATCGCGTGCGTTCGGCGGCGGCGGCGGAAAATAAAATAAACGGAAATAAAATCAATGCTTACGCGCGGGGGAAAAAGCGGGGGAAAATCTGGACCATCGGAAGAAAAAAAGCGGAAAACAAAATGTGGCACGCTGAACAAAAAAGCGGAAATCCGCTAAATAGCGGAGATTTCACACCCCTGCTAGGAGCATTGCTACTCCCCCCCCCCCCCCCCCCCCCCCCCCCCCCCCCCCCCTGGATGGGATGCCAGTCCATCAAAGGTTTACCACCAGCAGTTAGTTTTCCCCAACAGGTTGTTAGTTTCCATGGCATTGAGTGACTAGAGCATTGCTACTCCCCCTGAATGGGATGCCAGTCCATCACAGGTTTACCCCCAGCAGTTAGTTGGGTTTCCCCAACAGGTCATTAGTTTCCATGGCATGGAGTGACTATAGGAGCATTGCTACTTCCCCCTGGATGGGATGCCAGTCCATCACAGGTTTTACCCCCAGCAGTTAGTTGGTTTCCCCAACAGGTTGTTAGTTTCCATGGCATGGAGTGACTAGGAGCATTGCTACTCCCCCTGGATGGGATGCCAGTCCATCGCAGGTTTACCCCCAGCAGTTAGTTGGGTTTCCCCAACAGGTTGTTAGTTTCTATGGCATGGAGTGACTAGGAGCATTGCTACTCCCCCTGGATGGGATGCCAGTCCATCAAAGGTTTACCACCAGCAGTTAGTTGGGTTTCCCCAACAGGTTGTTAGTTTCCATGGCATGGAGTGACTAGGAGCATTGCTACTCCCCCTGGATGGGATGCCAGTCCATTGCAGGTTTACCCCCAGCAGTTAGTTGGGTTTCCCCAACAGGTTGTTAGTTTCTATGGCATGGAGTGACTAGGAGCATTGCTACTCCCCCTGGATGGAATGCCAGTCCATCAAAGGTTTACCACCAGCAGTTAGTTGGGTTTCCCCAACAGGTTCTTATTTCAAGGCTTTATATTTGCAACAAGCCGATGTTTACAGCGAGTTATTACATGCATAGACACAGGAACGGCCGCAAAGAGTCCCAACGCGCTTCATGGCACATGTGTGAATATTCATTTTTATCTGCAGCCAATCACAGCGCAATCACTGTTGGTTCCCAGCCGGATGCTGTTTACACGCGGCTTCGAGCTGACGTACATTGTACACACGTACGTACGTATGTACATGTACAGAATACTCGCTTGCACCATGGAGGTAGGAAACACCTCCATGCTTGCACGCACCACAGAGCTATGTTGTCGAGAGCGGATCGATCGCGTGCGTTCGGCGGCGGCGGAAAATAAAATAAACGGAAATAAAATCAATGCTTACGCGCGGGGGAAAAAGCGGAAGAAAAAAAGCGGAAAACAAAATGTGGCACGCTGAACAAAAAAGCGGAAATCCGCTAAATAGCGGAGATTTCACACCCCTGCTAGGAGCATTGCTACTCCCTCCCCCCCCCCTCCCCCCCCCCCTCCCCCCCCCCTCCCCCCCCCCTCCCCTCCCCCCCCCCCTCCCCCCCCCCCCCCCCCCCCTGGATGGGATGCCAGTCCATCAAAGGTTTACCACCAGCAGTTAGTTGGGTTTCCCCAACAGGTCATTAGTTTCCATGGCATGGAGTGACTAGGAGCATTGCTACTCCCCCTGGATGGGATGCCAGTCCATCGCAGGTTTACCCCCAGCAGTTAGTTGGGTTTCCCCAACAGGTTGTTAGTTTCTATGGCATGGAGTGACTAGGAGCATTGCTACTCCCCCTGGATGGGATGCCAGTCCATCAAAGGTTTACCACCAGCAGTTAGTTGGGTTTCCCCAACAGGTTGTTAGTTTCCATGGCATGGAGTGACTAGGAGCATTGCTACTCCCCCTTGATGGGATGCCAGTCCATTGCAGGTTTACCCCCAGCAGTTAGTTGGGTTTCCCCAACAGGTTGTTAGTTTCTATGGCATGGAGTGACTAGGAGCATTGCTACTCCCCCTGGATGGGATGCCAGTCCATCAAAGGTTTACCACCAGCAGTTAGTTGGGTTTCCCCAACAGGTTGTTAGTTTCCATGGCATGGAGTGACTAGGAGCATTGCTACTCCCCCTGGACGGGATGCCAGTCCATCGCAGGTTTACCCCCAGCAGTTAGTTGGGTTTTCCAAAAGGTTATTAGTTTCTATGGCATGGAGTGACTAGGAGCATTGCTACTCCCCCTGGATGGGATGCCAGTCCATCACAGGTTTTACCTCCAGCTGTTAGTTGGTTTCCCCCAACAGGTTGTTAGTTTCCATGGCATGGAGTGACTTGGAGCATTGCTACTCCCCCTGGATGGGATGCCAGTCCATCGCAGGTTTGCCCCTAGCAGTTAGTTGGGTTTCCCCAACAGGTTGTTAGTTTCCATGGCATGGAGTGACTAGGAGCATTGCTACTCCCCCTGGATGGGATGCCAGTCCATCGCAGGTTTACCCCCAGCAGTTAGTTGGGTTTCCCCAACAGGTTGTTAATAGTTTCCATAGCATGGAGTGACTAGGAGCATTGCTACTCCCCCTGGATGGGATGCCAGTCCATTGCAGGTTTACCCCTGCAGTTAGTTGGGTTTCCCCAACAGGTTGTTAGTTTCCATGGCATGGAGTGACTAGGAGCATTGCTACTCCCCCTGGATGGGATGCCAGTCCATCACAGGTTTTACCCCCAGCAGTTAGTTGGGTTTCCCCAACAGGTTGTTAGTTTCCATGGCATGGAGTGACTAGGAGCATTGCTACTCCCCCTGGATGGGATGCCAGTCCATCAAAGGTTTTACCTCCAGCAGTATTAGTTGGGTTTCCCCAACAGGTTGTTAGTTTCTATGGCATGGAGTGACTAGGAGCATTGCTACTCCCCCTGGATGGGATGCCAGTCCATCGCAGGTTTACCCCCAGCAGTTAGTTGGGTTTCCCCAACAGGTTGTTAGTTTCCATGGCATGGAGTGACTAGGAGCATTGCTACTTCCCCTGGATGGGATGCCAGTCCATGGCAGGTTTACCCCCAGCAACTAGTTGGGTTTCCCCCAACAGATTGTTAGTTTCCATGGCATGGAGTGACTAGGAGCATTGCTACTCCCCCTGGATGGGATGCCAGTCCATCAAAGGTTTACCACCAGCAGTTAGTTGGGTTTCCCCAACAGGTTGTTAGTTTCCATGGCATGGAGTGACTAGGAGCATTGCTACTCCCCCTGGACGGGATGCCAGTCCATCGCAGGTTTACCCCCAGCAGTTAGTTGGGTTTCCCCAACAGGTTGTTAGTTTCTATGGCATGGAGTGACTTGGAGCATTGCTACTCCCCCTGGATGGGATGCCAGTCCATCGCAGGTTTGCCCCTAGCAGTTAGTTGGGTTTCCCCAACAGGTTGTTAGTTTCCATGGCATGGAGTGACTAGGAGCATTGCTACTCCCCCTGGATGGGATGCCAGTCCATCGCAGGTTTACCCCCAGCAGTTAGTTGGGTTTCCCCAACAGGTTGTTAGTTTCTATGGCATGGAGTGACTTGGAGCATTGCTACTCCCCCTGGATGGGATGCCAGTCCATCGCAGGTTTGCCCCTAGCAGTTAGTTGGGTTTCCCCAACAGGTTGTTAGTTTCCATGGCATGGAGTGACTAGGAGCATTGCTACTCCCCCTGGATGGGATGCCAGTCCATCGCAGGTTTACCCCCAGCAGTTAGTTGGGTTTCCCCAACAGGTTGTTAATAGTTTCCATAGCATGGAGTGACTAGGAGCATTGCTACTCCCCCTGGATGGGATGCCAGTCCATTGCAGGTTTACCCCTGCAGTTAGTTGGGTTTCCCCAACAGGTTGTTAGTTTCCATGGCATGGAGTGACTAGGAGCATTGCTACTTCCCCTGGATGGGATGCCAGTCCATGGCAGGTTTACCCCCAGCAACTAGTTGGGTTTCCCCCAACAGGTTGTTAGTTTCCATGGCATGGAGTGACTAGGAGCATTGCTACTCCCCCTGAATGGGATGCCAGTCCATCGCAGGTTTACCCCCAGCAGTTAGTTGGGTTTCCCCAACAGGTTGTTAGTTTCCATGGCATGGAGTGACTAGGAGCATTGCTACTTCCCCTGGATGGGATGCCAGTCCATGGCAGGTTTACCCCCAGCAACTAGTTGGGTTTCCCCCAACAGGTTGTTAGTTTCCATGGCATGGAGTGACTAGGAGCATTGCTACTCCCCCTGGATGAGATGCCAGCCTATCACAGGTTTACCCCCAGCAGTTAGTTGGGTTTCCCTAACAGGTTGTTAGCTTCCATGGCATGGAGTGACTAGGAGCACTGCTACTCCCTCTGGATGGGATGCCAGTCCATCACAGGTTTACCCCCAGCAGTTAGTTGGGTTTCCCTAACAGGTTATTAGTTTCCATGGCATGGAGTGACTAGGAGCACTGCTACTCCCTCTGGATGGGATGCCAGTCCATCACAGGTTTACCTCCAGCAGTTAGTTGGGTTTCCCCAACAGGTTGTTAGTTTCCATGGCATGGAGTGACTAGGAGCACTGCTACTCCCTCTGGATGGGATGCCAGTCCATCACAGGTTTACCCCCAGCAGTTAGTTGGGTTTCCCTAACAGGTTGTTAGTTTCCATGGCATGGAGTGACTAGGAGCATTGCTACTCCCCCCTGGATGGGATGCCAGTCCATCACAGGTTTACCCCCAGCAGTTAGTTGGGTTTCCCCAGCAGGTTGTTAGTTTCCAGGGCATGGAGTGACTAGGAGCAATGCTACTCCACCTGGATGGGATGCCAGTCCATCGCAGGTTTACCCCCAGCAGTTAGTTGGTTTCCCCAACAGGTTGCTAGTTTCCATGGCATGGAGTGACTAGGAGCATTGCTACTCCACCTGGATGGGATGCCAGTCCATCACAGGTTTTACCCCCAGCAGTTAGTTGGGTTTCCCCAACAGGTTGTTATTTTCCATGGCATGGAGTGACTAGGAGCATTGCTACTCCCCCTGGATGGGATACCAGTTCATTGGTTTACCGCCAGCAGTTAGTTGGGTTTCCCCAACAGGTTGTTAGTTTCCACAAGAAAAATCATATAGTCCTCATCAGAATTTGAACCCGACACCTCTGACACTTAAGGTAGATGCTCTACCAGCTAAGCTATGAGGCATAGTGGTATACTCTCTTAGGTTCTTCTAACTGAAAGTAGGTGTCTTAAATTTTGTGTCTTAAGATACAAGTTCTGCGGAGTACACAGCCGCGGCTGCCTGAGGCGCTCAATGGCTAATCAAACATATCAACATTCTCTACCCTCCCAGGTACCCATTTTTACTCATGGGTGGAGAGAAGCAATGAGTGGCAAAGTACCTTGCTCAAGGGTACACGCACTATGGATGGGCCGGACGGGGATTCGAACCCACTACCTTTGGAACGACCACTAGACCGCTCCACCACAGCACTCCACAAGAACTCAACTTTATGACATATGACCTACGACCTTCCTAATATGACCCATTACTTGACTGATATGACCTTTGACCTACCTGATATTCAGAGCAAGGTCTCTCATCTTTTGTTGGGCTTCCTGGACCCTCAGTTTAGACTCCCTAACACGATGCTGGTGCTCCACGGTGCTGGTTCGTAGAGCTTTCACCTCTTGGGATGTCGCATGGGGAAGGTCCTGCGAATCGCCGGCAGTGTATGCCTTCGTCATGGTGCCTCCAAGATCTAAACAAAAACGGGTTACATGATTGGAAAACTTTTAAAACGTGATCAACAGCATTAGGTAACTAAAGAATAATGTTGATAAACTACCTTGTAGAAATGTCAGCCACATAGATGTAGTAATATGTCGAAAAAAATGAAAAATCATAGCATGTTTTTTTGTGTTGAATGAATGGTAAAAAACAATGGTCTGCAGAGAATTATTTTAGAAAAGTTGGCAATTTCTCCCACACGGGAAAAAAATCACGTGGTGTTTGTTACCATTGCTATCAACACTTTTAGTCGGGTTTTTCTTGTCGACTCGCGAAGTAAAATTTTTGGTTACTGCAAATGTTGTATAGGCCTACCGAGGCTTTAAAAATACATTACTGGATTTGAAAACGTTTACAAACGACATTATCTCCATGTGTGATTGAGGATGTGTATGAAAAAAACCAACCTGTGTGTAAGTCAGCCCAGAGCCTCATCTGTGTTCTAAAAAAACAATGAAAGACTGTGTCCATGCTTTCAAGAAATTGTGCAAATCCACTGTCCTATTTAGGCTAAATGTATGGAATAAATACGGAAATTTTAACAATTGTTTTGGGTGGCTGTTATAGCTTACTCTTTGAGTCACTGGACTGATGTGTTTTGTTGGTTGCATGGCTGAGTCTGGAGTTAGTCTTGGGCCTTGACAAATTCGATTTGCTCCAGGTGTGACCAAGACCCCTAAAAATAAGGAATAAAGAGAATTATAATATAATAATAAAGACAATTATAATATAATAATAAATTAATATAATATCATTATTACATAAATTGTATAGCGCACTGTTCATTCATCAGATACCTACTTTTCCACACCTTGCCATACCCCACCCCGACTGGGAGCCACACCCCACCCTCACTGGGTGCCACACCCCTACCACATCCTTACACTGACTGGGTACCACACCCCACCCTAAATGCAGGGTACCACACCCCACCTACCCTGACTAGTTACCATACCCTACCTACCCTGACTGGGCATCTTCATTCTCATCATTGCTGCTATCACTCATCTCCCACAGCATGACTTCATCCTGCTCTTCAAGACGTTTCAAAATCAGGTGACTCCTTGCTCGAAATCCTTGAACGATTCGCTCCAAGGAGAACTAAAAAAGAATACGTCAACAATTTAAAAACAAAAAAACGTTGTGCAGGGGGTTCACGGGTTTGTTTGGAGTACAGTACTTTAATAAAATAGCTAATGTATCCCAATCAGTTGAAGAGCGTAATATATAAAAATTGGTGTACGCAAGGACAAACAAAATGAGCGGCCATTCGTCAAATACTCTATTTAATCCTGTCATGCTTCGCACGGATAGGATTGTTCCGTCATCTCGCTTGCGACTTATATTAAGAAAAAGCAATTTTACAAATTACCCGAGTACAAGTTTCATTTCAATTAGGCATCATAACGGATATTGCGTTCGTTACTTTGCCCCATTGCTATAAAAATAATAATAATGGTGGATACTTATACAGCGCACATGTTCTCCCTGCGGGTACTCCTGGCACTGTTGCCATTATTACTGCTGCCTTCAAGAAATTACCAGAACCATTTCGCTTCAACTAGGTGGCTACCTGGTCAAGGCGCACAATCCTATCAGCAGTTAGATTGTAGCAATCCCCTTAACAGCTTCCCAAATATTGCTTAAGTTGACGAGGCAACTGAGATTAAGTGCCTTGCCCAGGGACACAGACACATTGGTCATAGTGGGGTTTGAACCCACAACCTCTGATTTGGAATCTCGCTTCATACCCACTAGACCACACGTGCTCCCACAGGCCTTGGGTGATGTTTGTACTTCAGTACTCCATACTTAATCTACGGTAGTAATACAATGGCATGTTAAGGTATGGGCCATTTGCACAATTTCAAAAGGAGGCTGTGCATGCAAATGTCATGCTTTACAATGGATTGCTAAGAACACAAGGGAGTTATTGCTTGTACAGCCTCTGTTTAGCCAAATGGTAGTTCCATGCACTGAGCGATTAAGAGCAAGTTCTATTCACAACTGGAGTTAACTACTGGTCAAACGTCATCCTGACAACACACATGTGCACTGACGCTCAAGTGCGAACTAAGGCTGTGCCTAATGAATCGAATATTCAAATATTCGATCGTCCTTTTACTAAATCGAATATTCAGTATGTGCTTTTTCCACTCCAAACCAAACATGTCTTTCAGCTAGGAAGAAGTGAAAACCCTTTTTTTCCTCTGCCGAAATGGTCGTTTTGATGTCCTATGTGACGGGCTCTAGGAAAATGAGTCACAAGTCGCGCTGGCTAGTATTCTTTTTGCGACCATAAAAAGAAATCTGTGGCATTTCTCTGCTCATTAAAATACCTAAACACAAAAGAAATTCCAGGCATAACACAGACATTCCAGGGGGAACACAGACATTCCAGGCGGTATCTGGGCACCGCCAGGAATTTCCATTGTGTTTTGGTATTTTATTGAGCGTGGATTTGCCGCGGATTTTTTTTTATGGTCGCAAAAAGAATACTAGCCAGCGCGACTTGTGACTCATTTTCCTAGAGCCCATCACATATTTGCATTCAACCACGAGTCCAAGGGCCGACGATAATTTCTACAAAAACTCTTCGGGCGAGAGACTGCTACATGCAAGTTACAATAGTCTTTAGTTTCAGCACAGATTATTTTTCGAGGCGACAAATTCGGCAATAAAAAGGATGCTGTATTAACTGAGCTGTGAGTGTGGATGTGCCAGAATCCATTAATATCACAGCAGACCTTTTTGTCATATTTGATCGAAAATAAAACCGATTTTTTTGAATAGTAAATTATTCGAAAATGCACAGGCCGAGTTCAAACGCCTTTGGTTTAATAGTCAGTTGGTTCCGAGCAAAGTGCTGCAGCAACTTAATACCTGATTGGTACCAGTGAACAGCGCGACCGTGCTCTGTGGGTTGGTTTCAAATGGTGGACCAGACACGACTAACCATCGCTGACTAGACTGCGTTCGGTTGGAAATAGTCGAACTATAGTTAACTACAGTCATGAATCAAAGTTGCTTTAAAGACACAGGCTCGTCAGCAATGCGCGCGCGCCAAATTCGTGCCACGAAATACGCAGCTCCATGCCTTTGCTACACGGAGCTGCGTATTTCGTGGCACGAATTTGGAGCGCGCATTGCTGACGAGCCTGTGCCTTTAACATGTGACAAAGGCTTTCCTCCGCAATTGAACTTGTGCGAACCACCGCTAATGTGTGCAGACTGCCATTTTGGGAGTCAAAATTAAGGTATGTCATTGGTGTTTTGCTGTGCGTCTGCATTTGAAAAGGCGAGCTTAATGCATTGCGACATGATTCATATCAATCCCAAAACAACACAGAAAACGCATGTGTGTGGTGGTTTGCAAAAGATCAATGCTCCATGCTGGGGACATTCATGTACATGTATGTATGTTAATGAAGGACAAAAATCATGCGAAGTGTATCACGAAACGATGCAAAAATGGTCAATATGGTGGGGAGGGATTGTTGGTTGAAAGCTCTGGGTCAAATTTCAGGGCCTGTGCTCAGCACAAACATTTGCTTAGCACAGAATTGGTTTGCTTTATAAAAAATAGGTTAGCAGCTAAAATTGTATGTCGAATTGTGTTATTAGAAAGCGTACAGGTAGCAGAACATCAGTTAAATACACACGCAATTTTGGCTGGCAACATATTTTTGCAAAATAAAGCAAATAAATTCTTTGCTAAACAATTTTGTTGTGCTTAGCAGCGCCAAGTTTTTGTCCGGACGACAAATTTTTGTCCGGGCGCTAACTGCACCTTTGATGATTTTGTCCGGTGTGGGACCATGTGCCGTTGCGGCCACCCTCTTCCCCACACCTCCAGTCACCTTATAGTGATCAATCGGGCCTGCGCTGGACCCATCCCCCACCCCTTCCAGGTGGTTCCCCAGCTGCGCCAACCAAGACACACGGGGTCGACAAACAGGTCGCCTCCACCCCGGCCCCTTCGGATCCGATGGGGAGAAGCGAACCACGTGGCCGTAGAGGCGCAGCTGGCGCTCTCAAATCAAGCAGGTGACCCTCCCCACCCGCACCTTCTGGTTCGACACGTGGTCTATCCAGCGGTACCCGAGGATGCGGCGAAGGGAAGTAGTCAGGAAGGCGTCCAGTCGTAAACCAAGGCCGGCAGGACCAGCGAGCGGAAGACTTGGACTTTCGTCCATCTGCTCAGATGCTAAGAGCGCCAAACAGTCTTGTTCAGCCAGTTCATCACCCACTGCACTGGGCCTAGGCGCCGAGTGACAGGGTTAATTTGTTTCAATCCTAGGCCTGGTTTATATAGAATTTAAATACATGCACTTAAAACATTTATTAATTCATTAGTTTTTCACTGCAGTATGATTTATGGAAATGCTGCCATGTCTGCATACCATGGGTAAAAAAAAAAATTTAAATGGTATGGAGGACCGATATGGTATGGTTCATGCGCACAACAATGTTTTTTTGGTTGATGACATGCATATGGCTTAAATGCAAGGCAAAAACATGATCTGGTATTACCAGACTTCTTAAGAATTGGTTGTAGACTCGAGCAGTGGAGGCCGAAACCTGACCAGCGACTGAAGAACCGGATGAGAAGATAGAAGTCTGTTGGCTACTATCAGACTAAAAACAAAATGGCAACCATAAGAAGCACTTGTCCAGATTTTTCCAGATAACTATTTCGTTCTAACCCAACAATCATATGTGACGGGCTCTAGGAAAATGAGTCACAAGTCGCGCTGGCTAGTATTCTTTTTGCGACCATAAAAAGAAATCCGCGGCAAATCCACGCTCAATAAAATACCAAAACACAATGGAAATTCCTGGCGGTGCCCAGATACCGCCTGAAATGTCTGTGTTCCCCTGGAATTTCTTTTGTGTTTAGGTATTTTAATGAGCGTAGAAATGCCACAGATTTCTTTTTATGGTCGCAAAAAGAATACTAGCCAGCGCGACTTGTGACTTATTTTCCTAGAGCCCGTCACATATAAGATACCTCCCAAAATACTATCCATGGGAAGAAAACAGGAAATTTACAATCTCCAATTTGGACGTGGAAGCAAAAAGGTTGGCGTAATCACTGCACTGCTTTATGAAACCGGATAAGTTTACAAATCATTAGTGATTTTTTGACGATATCCTTGAAAATATACGGATTGAGAGCGCAAAATTTCAGGGGAAAAAAGACAAATGATATGGTACCAAAATCTCAACAACCATGGGAAAAATGGGGGCTTCAAAAATGTGATTCCAGATCACACTTTTTTAACCTTTCTGGAGATATCTGTCTTTCTGGAATATTCAGTACTTTTGCCATGATATGAATTTAAAAATAGGCAAACTTTTAAGAACACCATGTGAAAGAAAAAAGTACTTACCAGCGGTGGGCTTGTGTGGAGCTTTCGCGACTGTGGCCTTCCGTTCGTTGCGGTCTGCGCGTCAGATGCTGATTGCGCCCTCGTCAGTCCGGCCAGACGAGCCGGGACTGACATGGGTCTCCGTCGCCCTGGTAATGGCAGCTCAAAATTGTCTTCTTCTGGTATGGGGTCAGTCACCTGTAGAATAATAATATTTCATTTGTTTTTTTATTCCAACTTGGAACACACCCCTTTAAATCGAGGTCACGTGATTTATCGGAACCAGATTCTGGTTTCGATAAATCACGTGTCCTTGGAGTTAGTTTTATTTCCAGTCGTATGGCCGTGTGATACACAGTTTATTCCTGAAGTTTATTACTGCAGTATTGCATAAATTTCAGCTCTGATTTATTTCAAAATATTTACGAGTATTTGACAAAAGAGACTATTTATTCAGGTTATGAAACAAAGTTAAACATAACTCTGAAAAATTGAATATAAAGTTTGACACAAAGTCTGAGGAACCGAAGCGAGTTCCACTGTGGATAGCCTACCGGACAATGTGACATTTAGCCCCACGGCACACATACGTTGCCCGCCCAAAACCGGTACAGTGCCGTGGAGCTACAATTGTACGTTCGTGAAGACAAACTATGAATGTCAGCTCCTCTACAGAAAACGGAAAAACCCATTCGGTCGTCCAGGCTGTCCAGTGAAATCTTCAGCAGAAAATGAGAGATATCCAGAGCAAAAAAGCTGCCAAGTAAAAAGCGAATCGTTTCTGACAAAGTCGTTAGTCTTGCGCGATAGTGAACGGCTGGTAATGCGTATAACTCGACTATTGACCGTTTTTATTAATTTTAAGCTTTTGTGGTTAATTACGGGACATTTTGACAATCTTTTTTCACAAGGACCATCAACAAAATTATTGTCAAGGATGCTGTATCACTAAATTACGTAAAGGGTAGGCCGGTGTGTACCTTTAACCCCGGGGAGAGTTACATAAACATCTTAAACCTGAATATTTAATTATATATCGGCAGGAGAAAACAGTTAACTCGAGCAATCAACATTATAATTTTCTCTTAACTTCATAGATAAACAAACAAACCATTGTTTTTAATGTGTAAAAAACAAAAGTCCTACTTTTTATCCTAAATAACTTTTTATTTGCCAACGAATATAAACTAAAATTTCACATCATGTAAACAAGGCCTGACAAATTTTATTGAGCGAGTTTCGTCAGCTTTGACCGAGAGGGTGAGATTTAAAAGCCTTATGAAAAAAAAAAAAATCAATTTCAGAATCTGCCAATTTTGACTTGGTGTCCTCCAATGTTGATACATCGCTGGAGACGGTGGCAGAAAGTGCGTACTGCAGCCGAGCGCTTTTGAAGGAATGCAGGATCACCCCAAATGTCATTGCACACCACCTCAATCATTTTTGTGCAATTCATTAAGAAATGCAAAGGGACCTCTGACATAGACAATTTCTTTGACAATGAACGACCCCAGTTGAAAGTGGGCGATTATGAAATTGATTGATTTTTTTTTTTTTTTTAATTGGCACAGCCCTAATTATAATGTACAGCGCATGTGAACATTCATATGGAGTGTGTGCTATATAAATGTAACATTTAATTAATCTTTAATTAATTTTTTTTTAAATCGACCCTGGTCTACTGCCTACCCTATGTTGTGTCTGCAGTTCTTGTATTATTGTCTGTTGCTCAACCAGCTCCTGTTCTTGTTGATGTAATCTCCTCCTGGCTTCCTCCAGTTCAGACGCCATCTCTTCCTGTGTTCTCTCCTGGTTATCAAATATAATACAAATACAGACTGCAATAGACTACCAAAGTGAAAACGTCACCCTTTGTGTGTTGCCATGGACGTTTTAGATTACCAGCGAATGTTTAGACCCAATTACCATGGCAAATGACGTCACACTTTAGTAGTCTATAAAGGGCATGGTTAAAGTTATATTGTCCCTGGTTCTCAGCGAATTTGATTTTTTGTTTTGTTTTTCCGAACGAATTTTTAAAGCATTTACTTTAATTTAATGAAAAAACATCATACTTTGCTTTTTAGACATCGGCAACTTTGTGAAAAACGCCGTTTTAATGCGACCGTTTTTGCACCTTACCGTAAGTTGAATTATTGGCAGACTGCCAATAATTTGAAATATCGACTTTTAAAAACTAAACGTTGGTCAATGTTTTTTCATTTATGTCTCATTTGAAAGCGAACACCTTTTATGTTTCTAGAAAAATATCAATTAAAAAACTTTTTTTTTGGAAGTGCCACACCAAAAACGCACGGACAATACATCTTTAAAGGCACAGGCTCGTCAACAATGCGTGCGCGCCAAATTCATGCCACGAAATACGCAGCTCCATAGCAAAGGCACGGAGCTGCGTATTCCGTGGCACGAATTTGGCACGCGCACATTGCTGATGAGCCTGTGTCTTAAAGATTATAGGTCATTGGTATAGACTATCGAATAGCCGCTATTTTGTGGGGCACCTTTTGTTACTTAAACCGTTCAACAATGGAAGCACAATATGTGCAACCATGCATGTCCTCAAGGAACAAAGAAACTGCCCCACGAAATGGCGGCTATTCGATACGGTCTATAGATTGTTGTCATCCGATTGGTTAGAAATTTAGATCAAACAAATTGTAGTCCAAGTTTTGAGCTTGGAAGCTGGTCTATAACAGCAAGATCGGTTGTCTCTTCGGAATGATACTGGTTGTATATAGACCAGACGCTTTCCCTTACCGCTGTCAACCGCATCTGTGATTCCTTGAAGACTTACACAAGTTTCATACAGGCGCACCAGAATAGCGCTGAACTAATTGTATTAAGAGCGACTCGAGTCGCTCCGATTAAAATTTAGTTTCAGACAGCCATTCTTAATGCGAGCCGTGCGCACACTAAAGATTGACGTCTGAAACCAAGTCGCTCTCCAGTCGTTCTGACCGACTGGAACAGTCGATCTTTCGACTTCTGGCGAACCAAGTCGCTCTAAATTGTTTCATACGTCGAACTTAATTCAAATTTCTGGGATAATTTAGTTTGGCGTGACTCTTGTGCGCCAGTACGAAACGGGTGTTAATCATCTATTGACCCCTTTCGAACACGTGCAAATACACCATTTTGGGAGTCAAATAATGCTGAGTCATTGTGGAAGCGATGTGCGTGCGCGTTGTGTGCGTCTCTGGTGGGCGTAATGCGGTTTAGTTCACCAATGGGAGCCTCAGCATAGCGCGTTACGCACGCTATGGACACATACAACGCGCACGCACATTGCTTCTACAACGACGCGGCATTGTTTTTCTCCCAAAATGACGTCATTGGCATGAGCTCAATTAGATAAAAATTACCTTGAGATTCCGCCATGACTGCCTTATTTTTTTATTATTATTATTATTATTATTTCTTTCTGGTATTCATACCAAGGATTCCTCAATAGTGCTCATTGCACTGTCACTCGCAAGCGTGAGGAAACCCATGAAGAATTAGAATTAGAAATGGCCAGAGACACCGGGGATGATCCCCCTTGCTCTTCACGAAAGAATGCTCTGGGATCTTTAGAGTGCGTTTCCATTACCTAACACACTGGACCAACGGCTTTACATCCCTTCCGAAGGATGGAGCAAGTGTGGTTGAGTGCCTTGCCCAAGGGCACAGGTACCGTAGCCGTGGGGAGGTTCGAACCTGCAACCCCAAGTTTTCACCTATGATTGCGAGTCAATGACCTAAACCGCTCGGCCACGGTACCCCACTTTAATACAAAATCTGTGGTTATTTTTTTACTGTTTATCAGCACTTTTGCCGTTTATCATAATTAAGAGCTAGAGCCTTACCAGTTCTTTTAATCTGGATAACAGTTCGTTGTTTTCCTTCGTCTTGGTGCTAAAGATTTCTTCGTCGCTAGCAAGATTGTTGAGTGCCTGGAAACAAAATGACATGAAAATTGAAATGTTTTAGCACACTATTTGCGGTGAAAAAAAAAATTGAATTCAGACCTCTCTTCACGACAGGCCATCAGTGTAGCGAAATTGGTTGGCATGGATTTGCCCCACTGCATTGTTGAAAAAGAGTGGCAAGCACGATATTGTTGTGGTGCTCCGACGGGATTGCCCTGATAGCTCAGTTGGTAGAGCAATTGGCCATGTATGCCAAGGACCTGGGTTCGAATCCCTGTCGGGGCACTGCAATTTTCTCGTGTTTCTAATTTCATCTTGAATTGAATTTCTCTGCTTTGTAAAATGTGTTATCAGCCCAAAATGTTTGCCAAATTGTGTTTTTTAGAAACAGTAGCAGAAAATCAGTATAATATATGAATTTCAAATTAGCCTGGTCTGCGTACTTATGCATTGAAACCGAGGGTCTTCCTGTCAAGTTGGCTGTACACGTGCGCTACAAGTTCAATATTGTAGAGTGACCGAGTGCGTACGTGTGCTGCTCTGCGTAGCATTTAGAAATGATTGTAGATTCACATGCATTAGTTCACTTCAGTTACTTAACGCGAGGAGTCTCGTTATCAAATCCGGAAGTGCGCAGACTTGTCCCAAATTGGTTAATTTAGGATTCGTATATTGACCACTCTCACAGACGCCATCTTCGTAAGAAAAATGCTACTGCGTATTGAACGCCATCAAGTACACGCACGCACACCCTAAAAAATGTTCCAAATGCGCGCGTGTTGCTCGAAGTTCATTCGAAATACGGCGCAACCACTGCGCATCACAAAAAATTACGCTCAAAATTCTGATGCACGTGACAATTTGTAGGAAGTGACGTCATTTAAACGTGATCAATACACGTCATATACGATTTTGGCTGGTAGCCCATTTTTGCAATGTGAACTAAAGAAATTCTGTGCCAAGCAAAATCTTGAATTTTAAAAGCGAACTTTTGTGCTTAGCAGCGCCATGAAATTGGCCCCAGTACTAGAATTTGGCGAGGAAGTAGCGACGCGATACCTTTTTCAGTTTTTGTTCCAAGTCTAAGATTGTCGCGTGCTGGTCTGCTGCCCCTGTGGGTTGCACATCTCTGTCTGCTTCGTTAGCCTCTTGCGCCAGATCCAGCCAGTTTCGGATTGCGGCGCCCTCTTGCTCGGTCAGGTTTTCGTTGTCTTGCAGAACACCAAATAGCTTAGTTGCTTCCTCCGTGCACACTCGGTAATGGGCCGATTGAGTCTTTAACCTGCGTATACATTTTGAATTTTTATTTGTCGGATTTCAGAACACAATTTTTGGTATATGGTGCCTAATCACCATTGAAATGAAACAAACCAACTTGGGATGAGAGAAAAATCAAATGGCCCTTATCTGGTTTCAGTTGTTCTGAAGAGATAATTTAGGCCAAAAAAGAGTTACATAGTGTGACAACATGCCTTTCGAAAAACCCTTTGTACAAATTTCCAATATACGCTCGTAACCGGGACGGACACTTGTGTTACATTTCAGGCCATCCCGGTTATGAGCGTATATTTGTACACGGGGTTTTTAGAAAGGCATGTTGTCACACTATTTGTAACCCTTTTTGGGCCTAAGTTATCTCTTCAGAACAACTGAAACTTATTTCTTTTATTTTGAGACCAGACAAAGGTATTTTCTGGAAAATATGGTCTGTGTTGACAAAATGCCCCCTTTACTGTGGAAAGACCCACTTGCATATATATAGGTCTGTCCACAGTAATGGGGTACATTTGAAAAATAAGTCAATAATTCCTTTCAGATGTCTTTAGTTTATCTCAGAATTAAAGAAATGTCCTTGTTTTGTTCTCAGGAGATAACGTTTGCCCAAAAAGGTAAGAAATTGCTGCCACAACATACATTTTTGAAAAGCAAGTGTACAAATTTTCCTATTACGTATGTTAATTCTAATTCTTCATGGGTTTCCTCACGCTTACGAGTGACAGTGCAATGAGCACTATTGAGGAATCCTTGGTATGAATACCAGAAAGAAATAATAATAATAATAATAATAACGTGGACAGACAATTTTGTGACATTTGTTTCCGTCTTTGTTACATGCGTAATAGGAAAATTTGTGTACAGGGTTTTCACAAATGTATGTTGTAGGACTATTTTTCGTACTCCTTGATAATTTAAAGATAAAATTAAGACATTTGAAGTGAACTGGGACCTAAGATCTTGAATGTTACAGAAATGTACCCCATTACTGTGGAAAGGTGTATTATTTGCAATGACCCAATTTTGTTTTTCATGAGTTGACAAGAAAAACCTTACTCAAAGTGTTGATAGCAATGGTAACAAACACCACATGAATTTATTTCCGTCCAAAATGGTATTTCATGTTGGAAATTGACAACCGAAGGTGGTTTTCTAAAAAAGTCCCATGCACGGGACTTTTACCATTCACTTGTACATAAAATCCATATATAGATTTTCAAAGTTTTCTGAAGTATTGATGCATCTATTTACGAAAGACTTGCCTCAATATTCCGCTTTCTAGTTCTTTCACTCTCCTAGAATCATCTTCCTAAATAAAAAATATCAAAACGAAGAAGACAGAAAAATTGGTAATTTTGATAGACATCAAGTTCTACGCAAAAAGTGCACACTTTCTGCATCTAAAGCCGTGTCCGCATTGCACTCATTTTTTGGGAGGTTTTACCGAGGCGATGGTAAAATAAAAAATTGCTAAATTTTACTGCTGTCTGCATTTGGACTTTTTGACAGAGTAAAATTTTACAGAGACTGTGGGAGAGCATGCGCAGTGTCCCTTCACATTGGACTTTTCGTCTCGGGAAAAGTTCCCTGGTAAATTTTCCTGGGCAGAAGTTGGCCAGGAAAAGTAACCGCTGGACTCGGGAGAAGTTACTGAGAGGAAAACGTCATAGGCTGTCTGCATTGGACTTAAAAATAGTATACATGATTGGTAAACTGTTACAAATAGTTTTATCCCCCTGTATGATTGAAGATATGCATGATTAAAACCAACCTGAGCAAAAACCAGCTCCGTACTTAGTCTAACTTTTGAGAAAACAGTCAAAAAAGGGTTTGCAGTCATTTCACCCCAAAACCATTTCGCCCTGAACCACGGCCTGTGCACTAAGTGGTGTTGGGGCGAAGTGGTGTTGGGGCGAAGTGGCATTTGGGCGATGTAGTGTTTGGACGAAGTGATTTGGGGTGAAATGGCACTCGAGCGAAATGGTTTTGGGGCGAATTGAATTTTCAACGAAAAATAATTGCTTTACTCATTTTTCAGACTATAGCACTTTAGACAAAACCATTTCAGGGGAAGTTTTCTACGGTCATCATGTTTATATTGTGTAAGTCAGGCGTAAATCAGTGAACATTTCTGATTTTCGAGATACCAATCATGTATACTGCCTTTAAAATGGTTAAGTACCCATCCTCTCTGTAAGTTTACCCAAAAAAAGTCCAATGCAGACAGGCCTATTGATTGGCTATTAGATGTCACATGACTGAACATGTAGAGGTACCAATGTGATTTTGCAAGCTTGTGATGGCTAAATCACAACTCAGTTATGCACAATAATCTGAGGATCACCGAGTCTGATTGGCTGTTGGAAGTCACATGCTTACACAATGACGGTTGGATTTAGCCGACTGATGCCTCTGAAGCTCCTCTCTCAATGTTTCAATCTCTGTCTGCATTGCTGCAATACGGCACGAGTTCACGTCGCGATTGACGATTGGTTTATTCTTGATGTTACGAGCCTGCAAGCAGAATATAAAGCAACTCGGATCTATCGCAAAATTTGCGTACAAAGAAAACGTAATAATAAAAGCACTGCTTGTACAAATTTTTGTTTGCAACAAGGAAACTTTTAGGTCCTAATCGTTTGTTCTTCAGAGCTTTTTGGTAATGTTAAATAAAGTTCCTCGTTAGTCGTCAAAGTCAATAACCAGGGGCCAATTTCATAGCGCTGCTTAAGCACAAGCGGTCACGGCGTGCTTACTGTAGCAGACGCGTTAAGCACTATCTCATGGTCGCGGCGTGCTTAAGCATGCGCGCGCTTGGAAACAGCTATTGTTGCGACACTAAGTTTGGCGCTGCAGTTAAGGCACATTTTCAGTTGCTTTAATACTGTCTATGAAATAGCCCGACGTTCGGTTATGAGAAAAAAGATCTGTGATATTGATGACGTTTAAATAACGTCACTTCCTACAAATTGCCACGTGCATCATGATTTTGAGCGTATTTTTTTTTGTGACGCGCATCGGTTGCGCCGTATTTCGAACAAATTTTAAGCAACACGCTCGCGTGTTTAGAACATGTTACAGCGTGTGCGTGCGCATACTTTATGGCGTTTAATACGCGGTAGCATTTTTTCCTACGAAGATGGCGTCTGTGAACGTGATGAATTGGCCCCAACACATGATTTGAAAGAGGATTCTTCATGATAAGAGTACATGCCTCTCAATTGAGGATATGCTTGCAGAAACTTGAATTTCGC
The DNA here is from genome assembly GCA_037783545.1 of Henricia sp. BOLD:AAB3569. Taxonomy (NCBI): domain Eukaryota; kingdom Metazoa; phylum Echinodermata; class Asteroidea; order Spinulosida; family Echinasteridae; genus Henricia; species Henricia sp. BOLD:AAB3569. The sequence continues at coordinate 323,056 of JBBELK010000158.1, read as the reverse complement.
CAAGTTGAAAAATATTAATGCTCCATCAAAGCAATTTTCCTGATGTAAGCATGGTTTTGTCCAGCAAATATATTTGTACACTTACCCTGTTGGCATACTTGAGCGCGTTTAGAGTCTCGTCAAAACTGACGGCCGAAGGACTGATGCAAGTTATCATGCACGTCTTGGCGTTACCGCCGAGAGAGTCTTTGAGAATACGAGTGATCTTAGAATCGCGATACGGGATGTGCGCGACTCGTCTCTTCGGGTCACTGAGGGCGCTAATCACGTTGCCTAAGGACAGCAAACCGCTGTTGATAAACACCGACTCTGAAAAAGAGAGGGGAAAAATCATTTGCACATTGGGATAACTCTGCCTCATAGCTCAGCCTGTAGAGCAGCTGTCTGGTGTGTCAGAGGTCTTAGGGGGAACCTGAGGGAGTATACCAATGTGCCTTATAGCTCAGCTGGTAGAGCATCTGCCCGGTGTGTCAGAGGTCTGAGGGGGAAAACCCGAGGGAATATACCACTGTGCCTTATAGCTCAGCTGGTAGAGCATCTGCCTGGTGTGTCAGAGGTCTTGGTGAAAACCGGAGGGAGTACACCACTGTGCCTCATAGCTCAGCTGGTAGAGCATCTGCCTGGTGTGTCAGACGTATTGTGGAAAACCTGAGGGAGTATACCAATGTGCCTTATAGCTCAGCTGGTAGAGCATCTGCCTGGTGGGTCAGAGGTCTTGGAGGAAACCTGAGGGAGTATACCAATGTGCCTCATAGGTCAGCTGGTAGAGCATCAGCCTGGTTTGTCAAAGGTCTTGGTGGGAAACCTGAGGGAGTATACCACTATGTCTCATAGCTCAGCTGGTAGACCATCTGCCTGGTGTGTCAAAGGTCTCGGGTTCAAATCCAAATGAGAGCCATATGAATTTCTCTCTCATTCCCCCGTATTTCATTTAGGCACCACAAACATTGTGTTAGTTATTTTGTGATAACATTATTCATTTATAAATATGTGTAATTATACATGTACCTTTAAATCTTTCGCCAGCATTCCCAGTCTTGTGAGCTCGTTCGGAGCCGGCGAGATCGACAAAGTGGAACTTGGCCGTCATAGTGTGAACGCTGGTTTCTGATTGGTCCTCGTCAGACGGAGTCTCAATGTCCCCGTTAGGGGTGTGGTCCTCCCACCTTTGTTCTGTGACCAATAAGAACATCAATTACACATCACATGACAAGTGTTTTTTTTAGGATGGCTGATTTTCATTTTTAGTGATAGATCTAAAATAAACAGTTGGATCGCAATAACTAAGTGCACTGTTAATACAACATTCTGCTTACAACAAGGACAAAAAATATGTCCCATTTCCTTGTTCTTCATTATTTTCATTCCTGATAATAAAAGGTTCCTGTTATAACAAGGTGACAATAACTTCACACCTTGTGTAGTGTACAAAACACATAAGACTGATTAAAAAAATCAGGTTTTTTCTTAAAATCTTCACTATTTTTACTGCCAAATTTGAGTTTTTCCAATAGATTTATACTTCCTAAACATTTTGACAAAAGAATTTTTCCTCAGACTAGTGTAATAAAAAAAATTCACACCCACAGCATTAAAGGTAGAACACATAATTGGTATCTCAAATCAGAAATGTTCACAGATTTACTCATAACTTACACAATATAAACATGATGACCATAGAAAACTTCCCCTGAAATGGTTTTGTCTGAAGTGCTATAGTCTTTGAAAAATAAGCAAAACAATTAATTTTCGTCTCATGAGACGAAAATTCACTTCATCCCAAAACCACTTTGCCCTGGACCACTTCGCCACCAACTACTTTGCCCAAAAGCCACTTCGCCCAAAAGCCACTTTATCCAAAAACCACTTTATCCAAAAACCACTTGGCCCAAAATGCAACTTCGCCCAAAATGCAACTTCGTGCACAGGCCGTGGTTCAGGACGAAGTGGATTTTAGGCGAAGTAACTGTTATGCAAAGCTCTGTTTGACTGTTTTCTCAAAAGTTAGACGAAGTACGGAGCTGGTTTTTGCTCAGGTTGGTTTTAATCATGCATATCTTCAATCACACAGGGGGATAAAACTATTTGTAACGGTTTACCAATCACGTGTTCTACCTTTAAGGAAAAAATGGTAGCATACCATCTTGTTTTTAAAATTAAACTTTGTTTTAACTCAATTGATTTCAGATGCTTAAAAAGCAACGAAAACATTATTATGTACAGACGTCATTTTTGGGAAAGTATGTACATTCGCTTTCACTAGAAGTATGAACCGGGCTTAAGCGAATATTAAAATAAACTTACGCAATGCGATTGTGAAGATAGAATGCGAGCGACTGGACACTTCATTCATGTTTGTCGCCCCCGTGTGTCGGTGCACAGACCCGATGGACAGACAGTTCAATACCTCGTCTTGCGTTTCACAAGTGACCTCCGTAGCACCGATAACAACTGTGGAATAGCAACGTTGGGATAAATGATGGATTTCTTTTATTTTGAGACCAGACAAAGGTATTTCCTCGAAAATATGGTCTGTGTTGCCAAAATGCACCCTTTACCGTGGAAAGACCGACATCCATGCCTATTAGCCATCTGCTAGTCTCTTCTCAAGCCGTTCTTACCAGTGTTTCCATGCTCATCTTCCCTAATATGCATCTCCTTGCTGCTAGTCTCCAAATCCAGCAGGTCTTTCAGTTCTTCTTTATAGATTTCGATGTAGGAAATGTTCATGTTGTAGTCCACATTGTGGTTTTCCTGTTACGATGAAAAGTGATCATGAGATTAAGGCCGAGGTCACACGGGAAAATTCTCCTAATTACTCCATTGTAATACGATTGTAATATGATTGTAATATTTCTAAAGATGACCGGGGACATACGACATACTTATTATAATCGGATTGTAATCGTATTGTAACAAAGTCAGGTCACACGCACACACAAGTTGATTTTGAGGTTGTAATTGACTTGTGGCGTGTCGAGCCTCGCGTGTCGAGCCTCGCGTGTCGAGCCTCGCGTGTCGAGCCTCGCGTGTCGAACCTCGCGTGTGAAGCGTCTGATGTTTTGAATGCTCCATGTGGTTTGAGGTGGGTGGCGCCATTGGCAGCCGACGGACAGAGACACCCCTCACTCTTCTCTAAAGAGTGCCCCTGGGATCTGTTAAGTTCATTACACAACACACTGGACCAACAGCTTTACATCCCTTCCGAAGGATGGAGCATGTTTAAGTGCCTTGCTCAAGGCAACAGGTACCACACGGCCAGGTATCGAACCCGCAACCCCAAATTTTCACCCGAGTGATCCAAACCACTCAGCTTCGGTACCCCACAATTACATTTGGATTCGATTTCATTTTCAAAGGTTGACCCTAAAATGCACAGAACAAGGTAGGCCCTTGTGATCATATTAATTAAGAATGGTAACCTGACACCTTTATGATGTTGAACATGTGCTGGATGGCTCTTGGGATGACGCCATACTCGTCCTCGGTCAAGGTCGTTGAACTCTGGCCACCTACTGTATAAGTCTTTCCTGAACCCTACATTGAAACGCACGAAAGATTTACACAGATAATTTTAGAGATTTTTCCAGTAAATGGATTTCGCATGTAAAATACCTCCCCAAAATAACATCCACGGGTAGAAAACAGACAATTTGCAATATCCAATTTGGATGTTGGTGTAATTACTGCACTGCTTTATGGAACCGGATAAATTAGTTTACAAAACATTGGTGTTTTGACGATATCCTTGAAAATATATGGATTGAGATTGCACAATTTTAGAATGGTAATGAGGAAAATATGACAAAAAATATGGTATCAAAATCTCAACACCCATGGGAAAAATGGGGTTTAAAAAAATGTGATCTAGACAAACTCAATTATATAATATTGGATGGCTTTGAGGGTGATATGAGATTATACCGCACGAGTCATGAAAATACGGAACGAGCCGAAGGCGAGTTATTCTCATATCACCCAAAAAGACATCCAATATTATTATTGTTATATAAAATGAAGCTTATACCTTCTTTGTTTTGTAAGATTTCCGCAAGATTTTATCTGTTTGGTGTTGAAAACTTCAGTTCATTTCCAACATTTACAACTGCATGTGCTGTTACTGTTGTACAGTATTCTTGTTACTGTACTCGCGTGCGCGTTGCGCGCACATGCACAGTGCATTCACTCGATGCAAGATGCGCACGTACATTTGTGCTTTCTTGCGCCCAGCATGAACGCACATCGGATTGGGGCTCTGTGTAGCCTTTGTTAAGGCCTCGCAGCTGGTTGCGTCGCGCGCCAGAACAAGAGCACCACCATGCGACGAGGACGGGACGAACAGCGCCAGCTGTGAGGCCTTTGCCCTCCCGGAATGTTTGCTAATGATCGTGTGACACAGTGTGCGTGTTGCGTTGAATAGCTAACAATGCGAGCCAATCAGGTTCACGCGCACCGGTTTGTAAGCACGTGCGCGTGCCAACACACATTCGCAGCACAACAACGCAGGGATGAATAATGTAACAGGGGCTGTAATACATTGAAAAATAATTATTCCGGGACGGCAAAGGCATAACAGCTACGCTGCTTCCCCCGTCCACGTCGCATGGGGGCGCTCTCGTCCTGCTGCGCGACACACCCACCCAGCCGCGATACCTTAGCAAAGGGTAGGCTCTGTGCTGCACAGTATCAGAAACGCACCGTATCCGCAAAAGCTTCAATTTATAATAATTACCCATACTGTACAAATGCTGCACACATTATCAGTAAAAAATGAATTAATAATGCAAATGTTTATTACCGTCTGTCCGTAAGCAAAGATAGTAGCATTGTAGCCTTCGAAGAAACTAGCAACCAAACTGTTGACACAGACATTGTATACTTCCTCCTGTTAACAAAAAAAAATGTATTTTATTAAAAATTTGCGACATTTATCAATCCCAGGTAGCCATATTCATGTTCTAGATAACCAAAAATGCCATTCCAAATTGTCTTACTTCACTATTTATGCAAAATAAACACGTGCATACCCATCATACCAGACAGGACAGCCATTTCCATATCCCAGAAATTCGCACTGCACTCGGGAAAAAAAACTTAACATATGATGGTCCAAAATTGTGGAATTCACTTCATCCTAATTTAAAATGCATAGACAGATTAACAACTTTAAAAAAAAAACTAAAATCTCAAATTCTAGATAAATATTAGTTTATACCTATTGTTTCACTAAATTTTGATTTGTATTTTGCATGGCTGCGACCTCAATGCTTGTTTGTTTATTTTGCTTACATGTTGTAGTTTCGCCACTTATTTCATGTACCACCATATTGCTAACTTCCCGCATAATGCTAAATTAATCTGCTTAACAATCAGTTCCTCCTTGTTTTTAACTGGCTTCTAAATATTCTACCCTTGTGTTAGTATAGGGGTTACAAAAAAATTATTTGCAATTTCACTTTATATCATCTTATCGAAAACTAATGTAAAAATTTATATGGATTCCCACACTAGACAAGCTATGCTTTTTGTGGGTTTCCACCATATTTACATGCAACAGTATTTAAACTTACAACATAGTATTGTCAAAATAATAGATTACTGTGTGTGTAAATGCATATGGAAATAAAGTGAAGTTGATTGATTGATTGATTGATTGATGGTCGAAAGAAGAAACATTAATACTAAACCGGAACATATGATAGTTTGCTACAACACGATAACTTTGCTAGCAGATACATTCCTCCATGATGATGCAGCAGTGTTCTCCACAAAATCAAGGAAGGTACTCAAATGTACCCTTAGCGCCTGGACAAAAATTTGCCGCCCGGACAAAAATAATCAATTTTCCCTCTAAAACACTAGTTTCTCGTCAGCACTCGCATGTGATTTTAACCCCGCACCAACAAATTTCATTATTCAAAAATGTCATTATTTTGCAAACAAAGGGGACAAATCAGATGCAAACTACTAGTGAAAAGTTTTCATTCGAGTTGTGCAGTCGCAATCTGTATTTTGCAGCTTTTGTGTTTATATTCAAATATATTGCTCTTTCATAACCAGACATCTCCTTTGTCATTTCTCATGATTTTGTCATCTCAACTTGTTCCTTCAAACACAAGCTACCCGGTTTAACTCAATGGAATTGATACTGGCACCAAACCATTTCTGGGCGAGTTTAGAGCCTTAATAGTCAGTTTCTAAATGGTAGTTCGTGTATGTGTAAAGGTTGTATTTTTCCTTGATTAAATAATGAATAATGAATAATGAAAAAAATTCCTCACCAAAATTTAATAAATGGTTGACGAGAAACTAGTAATCTAATTTCATTGGCCTAAGCACAGGTTTTCAGCTTGTGCTATAGTGCATGTAAAGTCGTGCGCGACTCTCATCCCTCCTTCCTATGCTCTGTAGAACCGTGAAAATGTTGACAACTTTGGACGGGTCCTTTAGCAAAATCTGTTATTATAAAAAGTGCATTTTATTGAAAATCTTGCATTACCTGATTCGCCTTCGAGGGCAGCACGTGGTCGTATGTGAATGCTCGGTCCCTGCCTACGACAACTTGGTTGGAGTTCGGAATGACGCGGACGCAAGACTCATGGTGATGTAACTTCTCCTGGGGAAGGAATGGTCGCACCTGCAAAATAAACGAGTCTATGGAAAATGACCAATCCGTCTGCCTAGCGTCTTCCATAGACTCGTGTGTGTAATGGCTGCATCTTCAAATTACACACGAGTCTATGGGAAATGACCAATCCGTCTACCTAGCGTCTTCCATAGACTCGTGTGTAATGGCTGCATCTTGAAATTACACACGAGTCTATGGGAAATGATCAACCCGTCTACCTAGCGTCTTCTATGTGTAATGGCTGCATCTTGAAATTACACACGAGTCTATGGAAAATGACTCGTGTGTAATTTTATGCCAAATAATTCGGACACGGCCATACTTACCCTGACTACAACACGAACTGGTACCTCCTGCATTGTGCTCTGGTACCACGACTGATCCTTGCGTCTACATAAATCTTGATTATCGTTATAATCACATGATTATGAAGGCTACACTATGCCAAATGGTGAATGTGTGTTGCTTCTTTTATCATCCTGACAAAAAAAGAAATTTTAGAAATGAAAGGCCACAAATAAATCAGCGATACGAATTGAGAAGTTGATCATGAATATTTTTCTTTAAAATGACATAGAAAAATACAAATTTAACTTGGGAGTGGGAAAAATTAAAGATTTCCATTTTTAGCCTGGATCTTCAGCCAGTCTCATATGTTTTGTGTACACGTCTAAAGGGTAGCGTAAATCGACATCGCAACTGGAAGCAACTAGTGGCAACTGGCGTTTTCGGCAACCGGAAGCAACTGCGCGGCAACTGGGAGCAACTGATCAGCTGCTCAAAAAGGTTGATGTGCGCATACTTGCAACAACTGTACTGGCAACTGGAAAAATCCCAGTTGCCGCGAGTTGCTCATGTTCTACTTTCTGGCAACTAGTTGTACCCAGTTGCACGTGTATGTGTCTGAATACGTGCGCGCACATCGACAGCAACTGCAAGCAATTGTTGCTTCCAGTTGCAAGGTCAATGTACTCTACTGCTTTACCGAGTTGCCGTGTCGATGTGCACGCTCTGAAACTGGATGTTCTCAGTTGCTGCTAGTTGCGCAATCAGTTGCTGTCGATAAGCGCGCTACGCACACATCAACAGCAACTGATCAGTTGAGTTGCTTCCAGTTGCAATGTATGCTAGGCATAACTCTAAGTCATGATCAACTTCTTAATTCTTTCCAATTTTAATTTTATTTCCTGCCAAATTTTTGTTTAAAAATTCCATTTAGATCTGTACCAACTGATACATCTAAGTAATTTTAAAGAAAAATAGTGTAGCCCGACTGCGGACTTGGCTTAGTAATAAGTATAAAATTCCTGCCAAATGTCATGAATATTTCATTCATTGTCATGATTAGATGACAGACCTGTTCTGGGTTTTTCGCACACAATGGAATTAGCATACTATTAGTATTACTTACTATGGACCGGTTCCTAATCCTATCGCTTATTGCAGAATGCCATCTAATCGGGAACCAATCTATACATGTCAAAGTTCCACTGTACCAAAATATACACGAGTATGCTAATTCAATTGTGTGCGAAAAACCCATAACAGGTCTATTGCCAGGAACAGGGCTTCGGGATCCTCTACCATGTCGCTGTTTCCCACCCAAAATCTGTGGCAAACTCGCGAAAATGAAATTTATCCCTTGGGTCTGATATCTGCTCACTCGCGTCACGCAAGCGTGTAAATATTCCGACCCAAGAGATAAATTTCATTTCCGTGAGTTTGCCACAGATTTGGGGTTGGAAATGGCGACAGGGCGGAGGATCCCGAAGCCCAGTTCACGAACACGGGTTTAGACTAGCGCGAAGAGCTAGCAGGCCACGTTGCGTTGTCACGGACACGGTGGACGGTGGTGGTTGTTTAAAAGTAAAACCATGAACTGAAGATGAACGCGTTCACGATCAGCGTGTTCCTTGAAATATCCTTCGGAGTATATACCTTTCATGTGGCTGTTCTAATTTGTAATTACCCGATGTGGTTAATTACTGTGCTAAAATAAACATGATATCAATAAACAGCATCAGCTAGAGAAAGTCACGAAAGTAAACAAGCCCTGACAACAATAGACTGGTTCCTGGTCCGCATACCACATTTCACAAAGAAACGCAAATAAGGGGCGGCTGGCGATATTTTTTTCCGTACCGCTGTTTAGCGAACATTGCTTCTGATTGGTTTAACCCCTATGCATATGTTGCATACGTGTTTTGTCGATAACTACCTCAACATAACACCACACTTCACTAGTCTACATCATGGTCTACATGTGTTAAGTGGAATGCAAGCGATCGCCAGGTCCGGGGAGCAGTCTAGGCCAAGCATTGTTCGTGGGGTACAATGGCGGCCAGCGCAGCGCTTCAACTGCTATTGCATACTTCATTCAGTGTATATGTCGATGTCCCAGAGCCCTGTAAGGGCGGTGGGTACGAGCGAATATATTCGTGTTCGAAATTATACGCAGCTCCATGCCTTTGCTGCGTATTTCGTGGCACGAATTTGGCCTCACGCGCGCAAGGCATGTTCAGACGGGCACTACCTTCGTAGGTAAGGTTAAAACAGTCCCACTACCAACGACGCGCGTTCGCACGGTGCTTTAACAACGACGCGCAGGCATGCACACACATGATGAAGGGGAGTTCACACTATACACCAATCCGGTAATAAGGTCTTCTTCCCTGTACATCCGCCATAGCTGGGGGGCTTCCACTGAATGGACTGTATGTTTTTGTTGTTGCTGAAGCTGCATTTGTTTACTTCGAACAAGTTGCGCGTCTTTGTAGGGTTGTGTGCGCGCGAAGGCGGGCGCGTCGCGTGTACGTAAAGCCCGCCGCACACCTTTGCGATTTACCGGATAATCGGATCACCGGACCACTTACCGGAAAGGTGTGCGCTGAAACAATTCGGGCCGGTTTGACCGCACACCATAGACCGGAGCAAATCAAACTTGTTTGATTTTTCCGGATCCGATGGTCCGGTGTCCGATGAGCCGGTAAATCGCAAAGGTGTGCGGCGGGCTTAAAGGCGGGCGCGTTGCGTATACGCTGAGGAGGCTCGTTCGTGCATGTAATGGATGAGCGCTTTTCGTTCTAACAGCAACACAAAACGCACAGCCCATGCACTGGACGCCCCCCAGCTATGGCGGATATGCAGGGAGGAGATATTAGTTACCGGATTGGTGTATAGGGGAGTTCACACTATCGCGGAAAAATCACACTGTGCCATTGGTTTGTACACAAACTGGTTTTCCGCTTTTGCGCGGCCTATATCGCGACGCGCAAAACGTTTTGAGCTGGGTCAAAGTTCAAAATTGTTGAACTTTGACCGCAGTGCGCTGACCTTTTCAACGCGCAGCCAATGAGGTATCAGAGAAGCCCCAAGATACCAGAACTGGAATTTTCTATTTTGGAAGGCGATTGGGGGCTCATGCAATGCGGTGAGTGCAGCGCGAAAGTGTGATTTTTCCGCGATAGTGTGTAACCGCCTTGAGCCCATATACCAACGGTGCGCGCTCGTAAGTAGCGCGCTACTCATAATATTTCTCGTGTGTAAATCGTCGTTGGTAACTTGTAAGTAAGTTCGTCCACACGGTCACTACTTACAAGCTTACTCACGAGTGCCCACTAAAAACGATAATTATAAATTAACAACGATCGTTTGAACGCACCTTATGCCTTTAAACTTGAAACTTGAAACTTTTCCACGCGTTACGTACGCGCGTGATCTAACGCGCCTAGCTTCAGAAAAACTCAACACAATTAAAGGCACAGGCTCGTCAGCAATGCGCGCCCGCCAAATGTGTGCCACGCAGTACGCAGCTCCCTAGTAAAGGCATGGAGCTGCGTGTTTCGAGCACGAATTTGGCGGGCGCGCATTGCTGACGAGCCTGTGCCTTTAAGGTGCGTTCAGACGATCGCTGTTAACTTATTTTCGGGTGGGACGTATTGTGCTCCATCAACGTTAGCCAACGTACGTTTACAGGTTTATCGCGAGTCATTTCAAAATGGCGACATGAAAGATGACAGACGATGGTTTGCAGTTTTGAAAATAGCAACTATAGATTGCACCTTTCGTGGTTTTTTCCCCTATCGCTGGCGAAGCACAATCAATAGCAACGTGTCACATTTCCTCAAACATTTGGTAAGCAGCGGAGAGCCACATTACAACGCCACTGCGACCGCTGGGACTGTGGGCACCGCCATCTTGACAATGTATTTTGGCCATTTTGGCAAACAATCCGTTCCACATTGAGCAAAACGTTGGCGCCAACGTTAAGTTCACGTGTTTGGAACGCAGCCCAGTTTCTGTACAAACCAATGGCACAGGCGCGGGCAAAGCCATTTTTCCCCACGATAGTGTGAACCAGATGACTGCACAAAATTAAACCCAAAATTTCCCCGGCAAATCCCGTTTAATTGAAAGATTATACTGTACAATCCAGAGCATTCAACCGGGCCCGCCCAAGCCTGCCTGACAAATCGGTTGACGATTAAAAAAAAGGAAAAGGAAGAGCTCTCTTTACCATCCCCAATACCAAACGCACAAACGTACAAAATACAGCAAAAAAAATGGAAACCCCATAGGCCCTATTACTCTGTTTAATATTAACAGACAAACGTACACAATTTCAAAGGAATTCCTTTCAGTTTTTAGGGGGAAAGGGGGAGGGAGTTTGGTGTGTTAACAAAAGAGAAGAGTGTGTTGACACTATGAGCAACTAACAATGGAAATTCGGCACAAACCATTTAATTGTTAATAACAATTGTTTGTGCCAAATTTCCATTGTTAGTTGCTCATAGTATTGAGGTATAGGGGTGTTCGGTGCGGGAGTCCCTTTGTCACACATCGATCGTGCATGCTGCATGGGTATCATTTGGAGGGCCCAGGGCCAAAACGTGAACACGTGTTTCATGCCCCAGGGTGGGCCATTTGACCCTTTTAAATAAAATTTTCTGATACAAGGCGCGCATGTTTTGCACCCGAGGGTGGGGATTTTGTTCACCTAAATGTTGCTCCAGGGGTGGGGATTTTGTCACGCAAAAAGTGACAATCCCCACCTTTTAGGTGGGGTAGTCCGGGGGGGGGGGGGGAGCTTAGGGGGGAGGGAACAATTGATAGGCAGAAAACAAATTATTCTGAATTGACGGGCATAGTAAGTGCGTATATTTTGCATTGACATTTGTAACCCGGCCGTGCGTGTCGAACATATCTAAATGTAAATAAAGTAACATTGCCTAAAGCAAAGGGCTTCGCAAATTTTTAAATATAAAGCACACAATGCGGACGCGCAAAGACGACCAATCAAAGATCAAGACGAAGCGCCCTTTCCTTTTCCTATATTTTCCTATGTGAACGGGAACCAGTCTAGGATGACCTAAACTGTATAAACAGTTTTTAGACTGGTTCCCGTCCACATATTCCACACAGGAGAATATCATGACAGGTAAAGGGCGCTTCATCTTGATCTGTAATTGGTCGTCTTTGCGCGTGCGTATTGTGTTTTTTATATTTAAAAATTGGCCAAGCCCTTTGCTTGGCAATGTACTTTATTTACATGTACTTTATTTACATAATTGGATATGTTCGACACGCACGGCCAAGTTACAAATGTCAAAGCAAAATAAGCGCACTTTCTAAGAAATAAAAAATAATAATAACCACGTGACGGGCAGAATTCTGCCCGTCATGGCTGCCCTTTACCGATCCCTATATTTTCGCAATAAGCGAACCAATCTATAGGGATCGGGAACCAATCTAAAACATTTTTTTGCATTATACCCACGGTCCAGTGCATATATATACACACGGGTTTATACAATACGAGGCGCCACCCAGGCGCCTCGGAGATTACTAAATTCTTTTCGCCGTGTTTTCTGGGCAATAAATCAAAATAAATGCGTAGCGGGAGAATCTGGATTCTTTTTATTCTTCTTTACTCATCCATAAATGTCCTTGATTAAAACGTGCAGCTGTGATAATCGTATAGGGCCACAATACACTTATTCACACACTGCGCAAAAATACGTAAACGGGGGTCCTGTCCATATAATACTCATATTTTTGTTTGGCATTCAAGGGCAAACCATTTCTCCATTTTTTAAAGGAATAAAAGGAAGAAATTAAAGGGCCTGTGACATCCTAAACAACTTTGTGCCTAAGCTTTGCTTCCAAATGACAGATTACTTGTTCTGCAAGACATATACTATTGTTTGTTTGGATGTAAAATCAATAAAAGGTGGCATTTTTCAACTTTGAAGATTTCATTGCAATAAATCACAGACAGAGGGCGCTGTTTTGAGTGCATCACATAAGGAAGACAGAAGGGAAAAGTTAAGAAAAAACATAAGACTTCAAGTTGGACTTGTGGCAAATTGCTGCAGTTTCTACCCCCAGTGTTGTCATGGCTTACAGCAGGCAACATGTAAAACAAAATCAAACAGCCATGGATTACAAAAGTTTCAGGAAAATTGAGAAAAAAGTGGAATCTTTTGTGCACAGTTCAATGGGATTTTCCTGTGTTTGCCTCTTGTGACGTCGTGACCTTGGTCATGAATATGCATATTTTCATTAGCATAAAAACTAAAAACCTTTGTTTTAACCCCAAAGCAAGCTTTAAATAGGATTTTTATGACTTTAACTGAGTAAAGTGGTTTTAAAGCATAGATTTCATTGATAAAAATCCTAAATAAGGCTTTAAGCGAGTTGCTTGGTAGGCCTAGTCTATAAATCGTAGGACTATCAATCAAGATCGAGTTGATGCCGTGACATGCTAAACAACTTTATGCCTAGTCTTTGCTTCATATGACTTCGATTACTTGTTCAGCAAGACCATGGCAAGACATACTATTGTTTGTTTAGTTGTAAAAATCAATAAAAGACAGCCTTTTTTCAACTTTGAAGATTTCATTGCAATAAATCACAGACAGAGGGCGCTGTTTGGAGTGCATGAGACAGAAGGGAAAGACTTCAAGTTGGGTTTGTGGCAAATTGATGCAGTTTTCTCCCCAGTATTGTCATGGCTTACAACAGGCAATATGGAAAACAAACTCAAACAGCCATGGATTACAAAAGTTCAAGGAAGTTCCAACAATTACTTTTCGCCTCATGAGACGAAAATTCAATTCGCCCCAAAACCATTTCGCCCAAGTGCCATTTCGCCCCAAATCACTTCGTCCAAACACTACATCGCCCAAATGCCACTTCGCCCCTAAACCACTTCGTGCACAGGCCGTGGTTCAGGGCGAAGTGGTTTTGGGGCGAAATGACTGCAAACCCCTTTTTTGACTGTTTGTTTTCAAAAGTTAGACGAAGTACGGAGCTGGTTTTTGTTCAGGTTGGTTTTAATCATGCATATCTTCAATCACACAGGGGGATAAAACTATTTGTAACAGTTTACCAATCATGTATTTAATAGTATCTTTAATATAGTCGAACTGCTGCAGCCGATTTCACGAAACCTTACGAGGATTCTCCCAGAAACAGAAAATATCACATTTCTGTGGGAATCACTCTAGTTTTTAAACAAGTCCACTTGGACCTGGATGAAATCACTGAAGCGGAACAGTCTTGAAAGCGATTCCAAAAGTGATAGATCGATCAGTGCATCGTTATCCACGAGTTCACTGTATTCAGCAAACGTCTGTTTTTATTATTATCGATTCTCGGTCAGATCAGAAGTTTGCGATTTTTTAAAATTAAATATTTTATTTTAAAAATGCATTTTTTTTTTTAAAGTGTACCGTCACGCTTAAAGGGCCCCTGAAATGCTCGACCATCGGTTGTCTACTTTATTGTTAAATATTATCTATTGATAAAATAAAACATGTCCCTTTGTGGAAAATGGTGCCCCAGTCCTCAAAAGTGTCTAATCTCTGATTTTAAGAAAACGCACCCCTGCTTGGTGAATCCATCTTTGCAAAGGTGTACATAGTACACTCCCGTGAACGGCATTTAATAGTATAAAAATCCACAAAAAGAACCTACTTAAAAACTTAAAGACACGGGCATACATGGGTTATCGTTTGAGCCAAGCCATCTTTAAAAAAAGAACCTTAAAGGAATTGCGGCCATACGATAAAAGCCATAGCCCGAATTAAACCAATAAGTCATTATACGAGACTTGCTGCCTTACGGGTAAATACAATTTGAACATAGAACCGAAAATGAACCCAAGGCTTCAAGCACTCTATACAAAAGATTTTCAAAAAATAAATATCTAAAGGAATTCGGGTCCGCAATGTTTCACGTACGGCACATTGATCAAACAACAAGTGGTTGCTAATCCACGATAAAACAATTGCCGATTGAGCATTGCCGGACCGCACCGGCACTGTAGAATATTTTCTGCAAGCACTACCTCCTCCCCTTGAAATAAGCAAAAGTGAGCACTTGATACTTCATAACACTCATTGTTCTCTGATAAAAATACAACTCCATGTTAAGTTTTGCCAATTTACTCGATTTGAAAATGCTGTGTGTTTGCGTCACTCTTCCCCCCACAAACAATACAAATACACTAGGGATCGCATCTGCTTTGAGTAATTGTTTGGTTTTCATGCCAAGTTGGCTGTACAAACCGGTGTCGAAACACGACGGTTCAAAGTGATCGCTGCACAGCATCGAGTATGCCGAAGGCCCGCTCCACTTTGCCCTCGTCTGCCTAACCATGGAGCTCCATGGCCTAACTGTCGAAGTCCAAATCTTCCGAAAGTGTGGGTCCGTGGGAAAACGGTGAAAACTCACATCATCCTGGTAAGTTTTGCTGCAACCAGCAGCAACACACCGAACAACCATTTTAACGTACGTTCAATTTTTAAGGGAACAATTCACGACTCCAAGACAACTTCAAGAAAAACGTAGCGTGGTTATAGTACACATGCAGCGCGCGGGTCAGACCTGCCAGTGTGCTTTGTTTTCCTAAATGTACGTCACGATTATGCAAATATTTATGTTAATGACCAAGTCAACCTGGGGCGGAGCCGTCCTCCCCCAACATTTCAAACGCTGTTTAAACATTATTCCACTTGTTAATAAAATTGTTAAAAAAATTAATATTGCTTAATAAACAATGATCTTTACATTTCAGCAATAAAAAAGGCATTTCAGGGGCCCTTTAACTGATGTTCTGCCCAACCATTAAAAATTGCCAGGTATTTCGTTTGGGACACGATAACCATATTTCACAGAGGTGTATAAATTTTCATATTAGGGGAAAACCGTTCCGCTAAAACTGGTAGGTAGGTTATAAAACATACTTTGCGACGACGGTGTCCTTTCAATTTACTGGGTTAGGCTATACAAAAGCTGGATGAAATACTGAAAGATAAAAACAGGGCGGCGGGTTTCGCTCGTTCGGCTCGAATAAATCTGAAAATGGATCGTTAGGCCTATTTTGTCATGATTGGCCGCGTCAGGTCAGTAATGTATTATGCAAGGTTGATACTAAAAGCGTGATCGATTCACTATATAGTTTGTTTTTATACATCATGTCTAAAATACACAAGTATGATTCTTTTTCAATAAAATAACGCAAATGCTTTAGAAATTCGTTCTGATAAAAAACAATCAAATTTGCTAAGAACCGCGGACTGTATATCTTTAAAGGCAGTATAGGCCTACATGATTGGTATCTCGAAAATCAGTAATGTTCACAGATTTACGCCTAAATTACACAAACATGATGACCGTAGAAAACTTCCCCTGAAATGGTTTTGTCTGAAGTGCTATAGTCTTTGAGAAATGAGTAAAACAATTAGTTTTCGTCTCATGAGACAAATTAAATTCGCTCCAAAACCATTTCGCCCAAGTGCCATTTCGCCCCCAAACCACTTGGCCCGAGTGCCATTTTGCCCCAAATCACTTCGTCCAAACACAACATCGCCCAAATGCCACTTCGCCCAAAAACCACTTCGTGCACAGGCCGTGGTTCAGAGCGAAATGGTTCAGGGCGAAGTGGTTTTGAAGCGAAATGACTGCAAACCCATTTTTTGACTGTTCTTAAAAGTTAGACGAAGTACGTACGGAGCTGGTTTTTGCTCAGGTTGGTGATCTTCAATCATACAGGGGGATAAAACTATCTCTAACAGTTTACCAATCATGTATACTATCTTCAATGGCTCCGGAAAATGTTGGATTCTAGATGCTCTGTCGTGCGATCTCAGGTAATATTTAACCACTTTAAGCAGGCAAAAGTGTGATGTCATATGAGGCAGATACCCCAACGGTTGCGAAAGTTATCGATAATTAAACAAAAACAGATAGTATTTTTTCCTTTAAGGAAAGTGAAGGGCGTGTGCCCCCCACGGCCCCCCTCCCCCGAATCCATCCTTATTTTGTGTTTGTGGAAACACACGGGGACTATATTATAGATCGCCAAAATTTAACAGAGAACCCGTTGATAAACACTACATAAGAGTACCAGCCTTCATAAGAGCCGCTGAGACAGGGTGTGCCACTCTGCCCGAAGTAACTCCTTGCGCTTCTGCACTTCTACGGCTGTTTGGGAGACACGCGGATCCAAAGGTCAGCTCATCGTATGTATATATATATATATATACGCATGCTCATTCAGGCTGAAAAACAAACAAATTGGTTTTCTGGGCGGATTCTCCCAGAAACAGAACATGTAACATTTCATTACTGTGGGAATAACTCTGTTTAAACAGGTCATCTTGGACCTGGAGAAAATCACTGAAGCAGAACAGTCTTGAAAGCGATTCCAAAAGTGATAGATCGATCAGTGCATCGTTATCCACGAGTTCACTGTATTCAGCAAACGTCTGTTTATATTAATTTATTATCGATTCTCGGTCAGATCAGAAGTTTGGAATTTTTTTAAATTAAATATTTTATTTTAAAAATTCACTTTTTTTAAAGCGTACTGTCACGCCCAACTGATGTTCTGCCCAACTATTGGAAATTGCCAGGTATTTCGTTTTGGACACGATAACCATATTTCACAGAGGTGTATAAATTTTCATATTAATGGAAAAAACCGTTCCGCTAAAACTGGTAGGTAGGTTAAAAAATATACTTTGCGACGACGGTGTTCTTTCAATTTACTGGGTTAGGCTATACAAAAGCTGGATGAAATACTGAAAGATAAAAACGGGGCCGGTTTCGCTCGTTCGGCTCGAATAAATCTGAAAATGGACCGCGTTAAGGCCTTTTATGTCATCATTGGCCGCGTCGTGTCAGTAATTTATTATGCACTTGGCAAGGTTGCTATTGAAAGCGTGAGCGATTCACGTTTGTTCCTTCATCAAAACGGCCCACACTAAACACGATGTTGTCAAGAAATAAACCTCATCCTTTTAACACAACGCATAGTTCCGAGATGTCATATATTCATAACAATTCGCTTTCTTACCTTTGAACAGTGAAATCGCCCGGCCTTGAAACCAACAATTCATCCGGAACACCGCATACAACTTATCGGCAGAAAATCGCGTGATGTGGGCGCTGTCATGTCTGCTATAGCTCTGTTGTGCGAACCGAGGCCCTGTTGAACCGGCCCCATTTCGCTGGGGAACAAGCGACATGAATCTTGTCGCCTCTCTGGACTAGGCTTGGGCGATTCCACGCCGGAATCGGGTAGAATCGATTTCACTACGGGATTTGGAATTCCAGATTTTTGAGGATTCCCTTTCATTTACATTCGATTCCCAGTGATAGCTTGCCGATTTCAGAAATCACCGAGCAATTCAAGGGCAAAAATACAAAATTCTGCAAGAATATTCAGCCTCAGTCTGATCATTACAGACCAATATCATTTATAATGACGCTTAATAGTGGGCTTCTTTTTCCAAATTACCGAAAACCTCCCAACACCCCAGTTGGAATTATTTAAAAATTCCTTGGATATTTGAGACACAATGGGGAAACAATGGAACGGAGTGCGGACAACACTCTTTCACATATCGTGCGGCATTTGTAAATGACGGTGAATCAAATATAAGAATGCAACCTATTGTAGAATGCGAAGTATTTATACCAAATGGAATGTAAATAGTTGGAAAATGGGCCTATGCAAAGCTGATCCTGTTTTTCCAAATTTATGTGTCAATCAAAATCAGTTACGATATAATCATTGCTCAAATCAGATGAAATTAACGCAAAATCAGTCATTCGTTTGTTTTAACCATTCTTGAAAAAAGTAATATCAAAGCAAATAGGCCTACTTACGAGTTTTCCTTTGGGAAATGTCCCGACGGTTGAGTTCTACGCTGGCCCGGTCTAATAGCAACATAAAAGGTTAAAAAAAGACTACTCCATTATACTCCAAAATATTTATTCTGTTCGAGTCAATTTTTTCTCTGACACAGTCGTTCAGATTGGTCTTCTGCTGACATTAATTTGTCCTGCAGATTTCAAACCTCGCAATGCCAAATTTTGTATTAAAAAGAAACAAGAATGCAGTCACTTTAATTCATAATTATACTGTTTTATCAGGCGCGGATCCAGAGGGGTAGGGGAGGGATGGAGAGGGGTGGGGAGGGAGGGGGTGGGGAGGGGCGTTGTCAAAACCATATGCAATATGCACGATATGTGGCAGAGGGTATCCCCTACCATTGTTCCCCCATTGTGTCTCAAACATCCAAGAAATTTCCAAGGAATTCCTTTCAGTTTTTAGGGGGGAGTTAGTGTGTTAACAAAAGGGAAGAGTGTGTTGAGATATAGGGGCGAGACCCTTTGCCACATATCGTGCTGGGTATATTCAAAACAATCCCCTGTTTTGAATATTAAAAAATATAATGCATTTTCTGTGTGTCCACCTGTCCACAAAAACTGATATACATGACTGGCACCCCAACCCCCTCCCCCCGCACCCCAACCCCCTCCCCCCGCACCCCATCTTAACCCCTCCGCCGCCACCCGCTGAACGACCTTGGCTACTTTCGAGCGCGGCACCAGGGATCCCTGGTGCACCATGGTGCTCGCCCGAAAGCGTGTTGGTGCACCAGATGGTGGCACCAACTGCTCCCGACCTCCGAGACGTCGGGACAACTGGGAGACATGCGCAGATGCGCGTTCTCATGCATGAATCGGCAAAAATGACTGGCGCGTCGTAGAATGATTCTGGAAATTTGGATTGATATTTTGAATGTTCAAGCTTCCACATCGAATGCAAATGTTGTAAATATTTTCATGATTTATTTTCATCAGATACCTGTGATTAATTTTGTGGAAAACTAAGCTTTTATTAGCGGGAATGTAATCTTTAATGACCGTGGTGCACCAGGGATCCCGATAACGCTTTCGGGCGCGATTGTGTGTACGCATGTGTGTGACGTAACGTTCCCAACGCCAATGTGCACCAGGGACGAGCGCTCGAAAGCAGCCCTTGTCGGCACTCGCACTGCCAAAACCCCCGGATTCGCCCTATTAGGCCCTGTCTGGATTACATGAGCTGGAACGGAAGGGGCAAAAAGCTTCACACTTGTATAACAAAAGCTATTGTATATGGTTGTATCATGGAAATAATGGGTCAAAGTCGGCATCTACTGTTTGGCTCCATTTTATTAGAGGGGTGCAGTAAAAAGTTAAAAAAAGACTACTCCATTATAGGTCGGGGGAGAAATTATTAAATTAAAAAACAAAATATTTATTCTGTTCGAGTCAATTTGTTTCTGACACAGTCGTTCAGATTGGTCTTCTGCCGACATTAATTTGTCCTGCAGATTTCAAACCTCGCAATGCCAAATTTTGTATTGTCATGCATTTGTCATGTATTTGTCATGTATTTGTCATGTATTTGTCATGTATTTGTCATGTATTTGTCATGTATTTGTCATGTATTTGTCATGTATTTGTCATGTATTTGTCATGCATGCATCAACAAAAAGTCGTCAACAAATTATATACATGACACATAACAAATAAGTTTGTTGTCAGTTGTTATTTTATGGCATCTTCGGCCCTTTATGCCCAGGGGCCGATCCAGGGATTTGCAAATGGTGGGGCGTGAAATGTTAAAGCATGAAATGGTGAAGAATGAATCAAATGGCGAGCGCGTAGCGTGAATCCGTAACGGCGTGGGGTCCGGGGCCCGCTTAAGGGCCCCTAATTTTTTTGGATTTTGGATTCTAGATGCTCTGTGGTGCGATCTCAGGCAATATTTAACCACTTTAAACAGGTAAAAGTGTGATGTCATTATCATCTTGGGAACAACTTTTCTATTTATAATACTGATAGTATGGTTACAAGTGCCGTTGCTAATTTCTGGAAAAGTTTTAACATGTTTAGGGCAGATTTTGGTCATTTGCAGTTTAAGGTTTTTAAATCAATATTGTTGTAGTTTTTATGGATCCCTTTGTGGCTTTTGTCTAGTCGTTATGTAACTGCTCTGTGTGTTGCATTGAGAAAGGCCTTAAGAAAAATCTGGCGCCTTCATCCCATGTCTCATTGTAACATTGTTGCCTTAATCTCGAACAGTTGTCCATGCATTGGAAATCAGCCTCCAGAGTAGGTTTAGAAACTTTAGTCAAACAATTTTTAAATACGAAACCTCTTTGTTGAGGTCGTGGGGCATTATGTAATCCTTGTTCAGTTTTTTTGTAATAATTTTATTGAGCTGAAGGATTCTCGTAGCATATGGTATGAATGTGTACCACTAAGTGTGAAATCAAATGTCTCTGTACTTAGGGACATGATTGATGTTAGAGACGGCATTGTTCAATGTGACATTTTCAATGACACTGATGTCGCAGAAATAATTCGGGACATTTGTGTTATTGATGTATTTTTTTTTTTTTGGTTTTTTTTACACATACGTATTAATTTTTTTTTCTTTCGTAAATCTTGTGCCATGAATTTGTGCGAATAAAGATGATAATAATATGAGGCAGATACCCCAACGGTTGCGAAAGTTATCGATAATTAAAAAAATACAGTTAAAGGATGGGGGCGTGCGCCCTGGATCCGCCCCTGGTGGCATCAACTTTACGTTATTTGCTTTAACTATATGCTTTATTATCCACTTGAGATGACGAAGGACATGCAGTTTTAGAAGTGGGAGGAAAACCCTAGGGGAAATCTCCGCGGTCAAGTAGGGACTGCAACGCCCCGGAATCAAGCCCGGGACGCCAGAGGTAAAAGGCGGGGAAAGAACCACTACGCCAACCCGACCGGACAACTTCAAGTTTGCCACGCAGTATGCTTAAAAGACACCTGAAATATGATTTTTATTACATAACATAATAGAAGAATGTGTGTTTCACACATTTCGATTATTTTAGGGAATTTGATAGTTCCGTTTTGGTGTAATTGCAAGTCTTCTATTTTCATGCTAATGAAATGTCCATATATCATTGTACATAATTTAATTCAAGTGTATTTTAAATGCTTAAACAAAATATATAAACAGCTGGTTGATAATTTTCATTTCACTAAGCCTTTAAGATGTGTCTATATTATAGTGCTCAGTTCAATGCAACCCACGCCAAAGCAAACAAACAACACTGCTTTATTGTGGCGCAGTCGGGGATCAATGAACGATTCATGCAGACAATATTCCAATATCTAGTTAGAACCAGATCGACGTGTGCTCAAAAGAAGTGACGGGGCCACATAACCTCATTTTACAGTCAGAATTTCGTTGTTTTCCTGAGCGGGACACATCATGCATTCACCTTCTTTCGACAAGATACTCTCCTGCATGCAGTGGATTCGGAGCGCTCGAATTAGGTGGACCAGGCTTTGCCTGGGATGGCGATCGATGTTGGGTCCACAGAGAAATGGTTGAGAATTACCACAAGTATAACACTTCTGTATTTTGACAGTTGTCTCCACGGTGCAGTGGTTCCGTTACTGGCCGAGTTTAGTTGGACATCGACTAACAATTCTGCAGTGGACTCGAACGGGCAGTCATCAGCAGGGTCGACCGGGTACAACGCGAGTTTTCTGGCCGCTCTGGTGTTCTTCTGCACGGGCGTGGTAGAGCTCAGTCTCTCGCCAATCGTCGGTCTTGCCGCCGATAACTTAGGATTTGACACTGTTGCTTTGGTGGGTGTGCTGATCGCCACTCTTAAATGCCTTCTATACGGGTTGTTCAAACCGACGGTTGTGATTGTCTCAATCAACCGGATTCTCCAGGGAGCCTTTGGTGCCTGCGCCCAACCAGTGGGTCTTGCCAGGATTAAAGATCTCTACGAAAACTCTTCCAAGGAGTACGTGAACATACTCGCAGTAGCAATTTCTAAATTCGCGTTTGGTTTCTTCGCGGGGCTGCTCACGGCCGAGTTATACGGCGTCATGTACCACCGCGTGTTTCTACTTTTTCTACCGGTGTGCGTTGTGTTGATCGCGGGTATACTGGTGACATTTAGAAGGAAGAATGTCAGCTCGAGAAAGCAGGCTGATGAGAAGGACAGGTTGCTTGAAAACGAAGGACATGCCGCGACCTCGCCCCGGACCTACAGCTTGGTGTTCTTTGATTTACACATCCTGAACATCGCGCTCGGTTTGTTCGTTACTGATCTTGCCCGAACGGCACTCGAGCCCTCCCTCTCCGTTTGGATGAAGGCGGCGTTCGACTCCGAACCGTCCTCCACGGGTCTGGTGTTCGGGGTCTGTGGTCTCGCAATCGTAATTGCCAGCCTGGTCGCCGGTCAGGCCGTCTCTTTCTTTCCGAACCACCTCCGGTTGTTCTGCTTCGTGGCCTCAAACATGGCGGCGATACCTCTGATCTTTCTAAACTCATCACCCGATCTGCTACATGCAGGATTAGCATTGTTCGTCTATTTCTTTGGATCGGGAGCAGTACGGATGATCCTAATCGCAATGAGTTCAATCATTGCCGGACACCGTTACCCGGAATCTTACGGATTGGTCTTTGCCGTTTCGACCGCCGGGACTTCGGCTGCGATTACCCTGGGACCTCTGCTGACAGTCACACTCTTCGGTAATGTGTGCGGAATATGCATCATAGGCATACTGTGTGTGCTCTACTCCGTTCTTTCCGTCTTCCTACGCAACTTAGACTCGGAATACGGGCCAAACATCGCCGATCTTTTCCAAACCAACCATCGGAATATCCCGCAGTACCAAATAGTTCCTTCAACTGTGGACGTTCCGTTTACGAAACACATCCGTCTAGTTCCAATACAATTTAATAATTTCTGAAGTTAGGAGAAGACCTAGATGTTTTCACATTTTGCTAACATTTAATGTGCACTAAGTATTTCCCCAGCCCCAGCACCGCCCCCACCCCGACTTTTTTGTTTACTGCAATATTGTTTTTATATACCAGGGGTGGATTTCAATAAAGAAAGTTGTGAGCCACTCCACCAAAAGTAGGTTTTTACATTTAAAAAAATGAAAATGGAGCTAATGACTTAATCAGATATATTATAAGCTTCACAAAACTACAAACATTGTGTCAATCCGTCAAAAATTGACCAAGTTATGACCATTTCCGTGGTGACCAAGGGCACAATTTGTTAAGAAAAATGGCATAGAATTAAGGTTGTACTTCTGTTAAGGCATAAAGTCCTTATAACCATGCAAATTCCGACTCCAAAAGCCCTATACCTAAAGGAAAACATGTGTTCTTCTGGTGTATGGGATATAGTGCCAACCCCTGCCGAAGGCAATGGAAATAAGCATGGAATTTCGGTGATTTTCCCATTGTTTTAGCCAAATTAGCCTATTTTCATGAAGGTACTATGCTTTAGAAAAACACTGAAAAACTGTTTTCTGGTAGTATTTATTCACTTAAACTTCTTTAGGTGATAGATGGATACCTAATATGTGGTCTCATGCAGAAATCCTGGTATCGATAAAAAAAATGCCCTACTTGACATACATGCATAAATTAGCCATTATCTCAGTTCTGGTCTGTGCGACAAGCGCCTACGTTCGGTGGAGCGGCTCACATTTTGCTAACATTTTGCTAACATTTGATATGCACTAAGTGTTTCCCCAGCCCCACCCCAGCCCCACCCCAATTGTTTTGTTTACTGCAATATTGTTTTTACCGACCAACCAGGGGTGGATTTCAATCAAGAAAGTTAAGATGACTTAAAGACGTCTCAAGTAAGAGATCATAGACTAATTTGGTCTTCCAATAAAAATGTGTCACATTAGAAACAAAACTTAGGACACCTCAATTCAGTAATTAGACTAAAGCCAAATCGAATAATTTGCAGTGACCCAAACACAACAAGATTTTTCCTGTGTAAAATGGTACATTTGTGGGAGAAATTGCCAACTGAAGGTGCTTTAAAAAATCGTCTGCAAACGATATTTATACTATTCATTCAACACAAAAAACCATGCATGGATTGTTAAGGTTTTCTGAAGTATTACTGCATCTATGTGGCTAAAATTTCTACAAAGCCGTTTATCAACATTATTCTTTACTTATGTAATGCTAATGTTCCTGGACTTAGTAAAAAAAAACTAAAAAAAAAACCCACCTTTTATCTGCAAGTGGTATAATGGTCTTTAGGACAGTTATATCACAATCCACCCTATAGGACACGAGAAATTGGTTTCCCACGAGGGTACGCACTAAACTATGGTATTATATACCATTCTTCTTTTTAAACATTGGCTGCCACTGTGGCGAGCAAAGGTTTACAGTAAACTGTAAATACGATTTAACTGGTATGTTAAAACCTACTCGTATACTGTCGTATATACCGTATCGAATAGCTGCCATCTTGTAGGGCAGTTTATTTGTTCCGTCGGACCGAGAACACGTGGTTGGCACATTTTGTGCTTACATTGTTGACCAACGTAAATGCACATTTTGTGCTTACATTGTTGACCAATTTAAATGTCAAAGGTTGCCCTACAAGATGGCGGCTATTCGACACGGTGCTGTCATCATATTTTAATGATTGTAACTAAAAAAAGAACTGATAATTTGCCCGTTGAGGGCGCCCTACCTGGTTTACTTTCAAGTATTGCTCAGTATTTATCCGCCACTAAAGTACCCAGATTAATAGTGAATTTTCATGTACAGTTATGTTTAAAATACATACATGTATTTTTATTTTTTTTCAATTTGTAATATGAGGTCAGAAAATGAAAATGTATTTATTTATGAGGAAACAAAATGTACAGAGTTATTATTTTGACTTTGCTTGTACCCACCGCCCTTACAGGGCGCTGGGATGGGCTGATGTCCTTTACAAATTTCTGTAAAGGAAATACGTTACGCAAAGGTCACAGCTACAGACGCGCGGAGCCTTGTGGGTTGCATGCTGTCAGACGAATAATTAATAAATAGCCGTGCTTAATTGCTTATATATCCAGGGCAAAAATCAAATTTACGAATGAAATTGAAGCCACCGTCCGCCATTGTACCCCATCTGCTTGCCTAGACTGGTCATACTGTCTTCACTAGTCCACATGTGTTAAGTGGAATGCAAGCGATCGCATGGACCGGGGAGCAGTCTAGGCCAAGCATTGTTCGTGGGGTACAATGGCGGCCGGCGCATGGCTTCAATTCTCGTAAAGCCAACTGCTATTGCATACTTCATCCATTGATTATATATCGATGGCTGTTACAGGCTAATCTGTTTGCGCCCTCATTGGCCAAACTTTTATACGACACGTGACCACGAGGTCGAATCTTTTTCTTGTAAACTGACGTAAATACAGTTTTTTCTGCAGAAACGGCAGGTCTAGATCTTGCACACAACACACTCATTTTATTCGTAAATTTGATTTTTGCACTTGATATTTGTTAATATGCTATTTATAATTTTTTCGTCTAGCAGTAAGCAACCCACAATGCTCCGCGCGTCTGTATATGTGACCTTTGTGTCACGTGTTTCCGTCACAGAACGAAGGCACATCAGCCCGTATAGTCTTTACTAAAGACGTTAACTGTCTGTGTTTGTCACACTTGCATGCCCAATAGAGGGCGCACTTCAAGTACTTGTATTTGGACTGTTGTACGTGTGGATTTGGACCCAGTTAACGTCTTTACGATCTTGGCATTTGAGGGCGTGACCAGACTATGCTAATATCAGACGATATATGCATTATTCATTGGCGTGGTTGATGATTGGCGGACGATTGTAAAATAATGTATGCATCAGCAAAGAGCTCACAACGCGTAAGGTCAACAGGTCAACTGTTCGGTAAACATATACCAGAGACTGCACGTACGTGGAGAGTACGTCTCTGCATAGATTGATAGAACTTGCACGGGGGAGTTACCCGGTCCAGCTTCCGCGTTGTGAACTGTGCCTCAGATCTAGAATGACTGAAGCTTATGCCAAATAGGGGAACTACAATTCAGAGGGGAAGTGAGGTAAAAAAAAACCCACGTCCCCCTCCCCCCGCCCCAAATTTGCACACTCCCCCGACCCGAGTAACAAAGAAATGAAAATTCTCCTAATATAAAGAAGAGATGACATCCAAATCAAACAATCAAAGTCTTAATTTGTTGTTTTTCTTGCTCTTGATGATATTGATTACTCAACTCACTGCTTTCATCTGCCCTTACTCAGTAAACTACCTTTCCTATCTGTTGTTTTTATTAATAGTTTGTGCAACAGATTTCATGCAAACATTTCTGACCTGGTTTAAGTCAATTGCAGAATTATGGACAGGTTAAATTTATTCGCTCCTCCTGCACTCGGACCTCTTGTCAGATTTTCTAGATTATGATGATACTAATACTCCTGCCTTCATTTGAATTCATTCAATTAAGTAAAATTAAGACAACTCTGGCTCTCCCCAGACAGTGACTGCAATTTAATGCAGACACAAATTTTATATTTCTTTTTTTGTGTGTATAGAGATTTGATATGATGCAAATTCTTTACATAACGTCTGTGCTAACATTTTCAGTTAGGCCTACTGTTCGTGTAAAATTAATTGTCATTTTTATTGTTCTAGCTCTCAGATTTTTATTTTGGTTATAAGTAAATGGAATTGTTAATGTTTGCACTTATGTCCTGAATATCCATTCACAAAAGTACCAGCATTTGGACACAGTGCAAGTTTAGTATAATGTCGAAGATAAAATTATTTTAAAATTTTGATTTTAAATTCTCTTAATTTTGCTAACAGTTTGGGCCGATATATAGCCACTCGATAGTGATTAGTCTGCTTTTTTGGCAATCCTTCGATCTGGGTTGCCAACAACATTTGTTTGGGTGTTTTGTATAATTGTCATTGTCATCACATATCTTGCTGTTTTTGTAAATAGTGGAAAATAGTGAAAAAAATGCAATAGAATTAAATGTCCAGTCATATTCCAGTAAAAACAACCTTTTGTGTGCACATGGTTAATGTTTAGCCCCCAAAACCAAAAACATAATACCCATATAAAAAGTAGGGGAGAGTGGGGTTAGTTGGAACATTTTTCACAAAATCGTCTATAAAACAGTAACATAATTTATTAACCCTAACTCCCTAGGGTTATTGTAAAATCATATTGATTTTTAAGGATTGAGGGGTGTTGGGGTTAAAGAAAAAAAAACAACTATACCACTTTAAGCATTCATAATTATTTGGGCTACAAATGGAGCTTATAAAATGTTACGACTCGCTGGTTTCTCGGATAATCCACCTTGAACATGACCATGTCAGCTGTTCCGACTAGCCCCACCTATGGGGTAAGTTGAAACATGGTATGTTGTCATTTAAAAACTACTATAACTTCTGTAATCACCTTAATTAGCAAGGCAGACACTTAAGCTGTAAATTGGGGCGCTAATTAATTAACCCTTTGGGTACAGGGGAGTCATTAACAACTGCTAACTTATAATGCAGTGAAACTTGTATATAGTTGCCACTTTCCGGACCGTAAAAAAAATGGCAACTATAAACAGGTGGCCTGTTTCATGTGGTCAATGAAACATGTTCCAACTAGCCCCCTCATTTTGTTCCAACTAAACCCGCTGGCCTGTTTGACAATGGCAAGCTTACTACGAAAAACAGGGACTACAATTTGACATCTCGTTAACCTCATTTTGTACTCAAATACTAGTCGAGTGAATCTATGAACATCATTTGCATACAATGCGATATTTTTCTTAAAAATAACTAATGCCGTGGAAAATATCAATGTTTCAACATACCCACTGTTCCAAGTAACACCTCTCCTCTACTAATGGTGTATAGCTGTATTTCGATAATTGTGTTCATGTTATGAACAAGTTAAGTGCCCTTCTGCCCAGTTTTTGTACTTTGATAAAATGCCATGTGCAGTAAAACAGTGACACAGTGATTCTGATTTTCATAAAAACTATTATTACTATACATGTCTTTTTTTCATGGGTTTGGTATTTTTTCAGTACTTGTGTGTGTTTATCAATACTGTTTGTATAACTAGGCCTGCATGTCGGCAATCCATAATTGCTGAAATTAGCAAATGTAAACCAAACCAGTACAAGCAAGAACAAAACACTTTGTTTCCAGAATATTTTAAATACTGATTTTTTGTTTGTTTGTTTTTTTACTTGGATGCAAATATCCTGCCTACAAGTGCTGCAGTATAAGTGCAACTGCTTATTCTCTTCAAACATCATATTAAAATTCCATTCTGTGAATTTCTGTTTATGCCCTACACGCTCTTTCATTTATTGATCAAGTGGTAATGATAATACAGAAACAATGTGTTTACTGACCGGGTACATGCATTAAAAATGGGTATGTAAACAAAAATTATAGGATGTGCAACAACTAATTTATGCAAGAATGTGTGTTGAGATTTTGTTTTGCCCTGGTATTTGGGAATTTTTTTGAACAGCATTCCAAATTAGTTTGTTGTTGAGACTATAACTACTGTCAAACTTGTACATACAGTTTGTAATGATGTACATTTGTACCCTTTTTTTTACCGAGTGCAGGACAACTCGACCGGGGATGGGTGTACAATTGATAGACCTGTATAAGGACATGATTAATATGGTTTTCCCTTCCAAACTTTGCTTCTTATATCATCGGAAACACCCGGGAGTTTATAGAAAAAATACAATTTGTTTAAAACTTCGGGGTAACCTCCTTAACATTTACTCCTATTTTTCTGTTTTTATCACATTTTTATGTCGATTATCTATAGAATTCAATTCAAGACGAGTAACAAGCTAACGCCAGGGTACTGAAATCCCCCGGTGAAATCCCGGGGGCCGTCGGCCGGGAAGCCGACCGTACCGATATAGCTGCCTGCGTCTGCAGGTAGCGCGGTGTTGCCTGGCCCGGGCGCAGCGCTCGCTTGTCCACACATTTTCCCGATGCCGAGTTTTCCCTACACGGCAAAAATAACACTTGGGCCTGTTGACTCAACCCAACAGACATCCCGTAGGCATTTTACACACACATCAACCTGTTTTAGTTTACCTAATTAATAATTCACGATATGGTCCAAACCTAATCACTGATTGGCTCCCTTGGATTTCCAAGGGAGAAATAAAGAAAAAGTTAAGAATTGCTGCCAAGATTGCCAAGACCTTCGGGAAGGTCCAGTATCGTATGCACCACTGGTATCGATACCAGTGCAACGAATACGTACTACCGTTACGAATACACCAAATAATCGATTAAAATGTATGGAAACACGCCCTCATTCGTTTCGCGCACTGTTCATCGCGCGCTGTGGGAATTCTGTCTCGCAACAACAAAAACTAACACGAAGGTCTTGGAGCCAAGACTACAGCCCGTACCGTACCAGCGCCCAGTTTGGGCAATGGAAATGAGCGAAATTATTTTGACGTGTTGGTGGTGGTAGACTGGTTTCCAGTCCATATATTCCACGTACTGAACGTGAGGGGCAGAGATTAAAGTGATATGTGCAAAATAAGACAAAGGCAGGGTTATTTTAAAAGGAGTGGCCATGATTGGTTTTTGCCGTGCTGAGTGGTGTGGACATTATTACACTGCAAAAAATGCGGTGTTAAAATCTACACCACTGGTGTAAAATTTGATTATTCGTTGGTATTACTTTTTGGCAAGGATTTGGGTGTTAAGTAACACCAATTTGGGAATCAATATTTTTTTTACACCAAGAAGAGTGTTAAACTTTAACACCCCCATCCGGTGTCAACTTATTCTTCTTGGTGTTTATTTTGGGCAAGAATTTGGGTGTTAATTGACACCTGAATGTGGAATTAAATGTTAACACCTACAGTTGATTTATTCTTACAGAATTAAAAGCGGACACCGACTTCGGTGTAATATAAAACACGCACTGCAAAACCTCGGGTGTTAAATTTAACACCCTTTGTGTTAAGTGTGATTCTTTCCCGATATGTATATAAGAAAACATCCACGGTGTAAATTAAAACCAGCATTTAGTGTTTAAATATTGTAACACTGTTCGTGGTGGGAAAACTAATGAAATTGGCAAAATACCATGTTCTCATGTTTTGAGAAGACAGCTAGGAAACACCTTTGTTTTCTAAAGTGTCTTATTCGTCCAAATAAAACACGCACTGGTTTGGTCTAAGTCCAGTCAGGCGAGAATCCACGTGTATTCTCATCACAATCGTCGCCAGTCCAGATCGAGCAATCATCAAGACCACAGACACGGATCCAATCGTGTTCCAAAATTATCCACCGCCATTCCCAGAGACGTACTGCATGGCCACTCAAATGAGCAACGTTTCAGGACATCACACGGGAATCAGCGAAGGATTCACCATGTTTTATAAAGTGTTTTATTCGTGTAAATAAAACACGCACTGGTTTGGTCTAGGTCTAGTCAGGCGAGAATCCCACGTGTATTCTCCATCACAATCGTCACCAGTCCA
Source organism: Henricia sp. BOLD:AAB3569 (assembly GCA_037783545.1). Taxonomy (NCBI): domain Eukaryota; kingdom Metazoa; phylum Echinodermata; class Asteroidea; order Spinulosida; family Echinasteridae; genus Henricia; species Henricia sp. BOLD:AAB3569. The sequence continues at coordinate 291,721 of JBBELK010000158.1, read as the reverse complement.
GATCGAGCAATCATCAAGACCACAGACACTGATTTTATTTCAGTCCAAAATGGTATTTTGTGTTAGAAATTAACAACTGAAGGTGGTTGTCTAAAAAAAGGTATTTTGCAAGACCTTTTTACCACTCAACTTAACACAAAAAACCATGAATGTATTTTTAAAGTTTTCTGAAGTATTACTGCCTCTATGCTTAAATTCCTACACAGCATTTTTATCAACACGGGCTTCTAATCACGAGTGGAAATAATGCCCCTTTTAACAGTCATGTGTAACTAATACCTTTGATATTTTTTGCCAAATCCCGGCGTCAACTTAACTGCATGCCCATTGTATCATTTTCAATGACCCAATTTTGTTTTTCATGAGTTGACAAGAAAAACCTCACTCAAAGTGTTGATATCAATGGTAACAAACACCACATGAATTTATTTCCATCCAAAATGGTATTTCATGCTGGGAATTGACAACCGAAGGTGGTTTTCTAAAAAAGTCCTGTGCTTTTACCATTCACTTGTATACACAAAATCCATATATAGATTTTCAAGGTTTTCTGAAGAATTGATGCCTGTGAATTCCTTAGATATGTTACACGCTTATTTCACGAATCTGTAAAAAGTTTTATCTTGCAAATGATACATAGGGCCTTTAATGACAGCCTTGTCCAAGGCTCAACGGGCCAAGCCTATAGAGGAACCCCGGTTGCATGCTACCGGTTTGCTATGAGCAGCGACCTCGTGCGAAACAGTGGTAGTTCTCGAAATATAATTGGTCCAGGATTCGGCCGGACTGTCATGATGAAAACTCAGGGTGTTCATGTTAAATTACTTTGACCTTTTTTGCTGGTTACTGCAAACGACCTCCTTTCTTTATTTCTTTGAAATACAATTCCAATTCAATATTGCACGCAAGGACGGTTTCATCCTTGAAAGTTTTATTCGCCATTCACAGAACTGCATAATGTGTGCAGTGGGGCAGTGCGTACGGTGCGGGTCAGATCAGTCAGAGTGCAGTGTCGCCTTTGATGTTAGCTGGAATGCACAGTGGGTGTTCGCCGCAATCCTGTTCCTGTTCCATTACTTTTGTATAGCCAGTCTTGTCCAAGGCTGTGGCTTTTCTTACCGTGCCATGGGGAAATTTTATTTAAAAATTGAAGCATTCTTTATACACAATAACGATTGATGACCTCCGTCAAATATCGTGCACCAACGTTGGACACTTTCAGCGAGGTTAACCCGTGGTCCCACGCAAGGAGCACTGTAAAAAACAAAATTACCGGTGCGTGAAGCAATGTTAATTTGTTTAAAGGGCCTGAAATGGTGTTTTTATCAATGAAATCTGTGCTATGGAACTAGTCCATTAATTTACAATCATAAAAACCCTACTTGAAAGTTGTTTGGGGGGGTTAAAATCAAGGTTTTTAATTTTTATGTTCATGAAAATTTACATATGCATGAGCAAAGTGTTGATGTCACATTAGGAAAACACAGGAAAATCTCATTCAACTGTGCACAAAAGTTTCCATAATTTTCTCCATGACGGTTTAGGTTTGTTTTACATGTTGCCTGTTGCAAACCGTGAAAAAAGTAAGGCTGGAAACTGGAGCATTTTTCCACAATTCCAGTTTGAAGTCTTATGTTTTTTCTTTGCTTTTCTGCTGGTGTTCCTAAAGCTAGTGAACATGCCCCAAACAGCGCCCTCTTTCTGTGAATTAATGTGAAGAAATTTTCAAAGTTGAAAAATGCCATGGGGCATCAAAATGAACAGTAGTATTGTCTCCGTCTCCGTGTGGTTTACATGGAGCCTGAGCCCGAGCCCAAGTCGAGATTTGGAAAAAGGACCATGTTTCGCAAAAATTTGTATATATATACAAATTTTCGACCTATTTGGAAAAAGGACCATGTTTCGCAAAAAATTGTATATATACAAATTTTCGACCTATGGGTTGCAGGTCAACTCGACTTGACAAACTCGACCATTTTACCAACTCGACCGTTGTGCACTGTGTACGCACAGCGGTCGAGTTGACTTCACTTTGAAGTCGAGTTGGTCACGATGAACGAAGAGACGGAATCTTTAGGTCTGGGAGCCAGACGAGAGACACGTAACTTACTTTAACTGGGGACTTTTCCAAATCTCGGTTCCGTTTCCATGTGGTTTACATGGAGCCGGAGCTAAGCCAAAGTCGAGATTTGGAAAAAGGCCCATGTCACATTTGACTAAGTGTTTTTACAGTGTGCGCCCTCTTTCAGTTTTTAGAGGAGGGTGGGGGTGGGGGAGGAGGAGGGGGAGGGGCAGGTGGGGGGTGGGGGTGGTAGGGGCGGCGGTGTGGAGTGGTGTTGGAGCCACTGCGTACACCATGCGTACCGGGGGTGGGGAAGGCGGTCTAAAAAGTCGACATTTCATGCGTACAGTACGTACTTTATGGACGGCCCCATAATATGCCTTTTCCACATATCGTGCTGGGTATAATAAAATAATAATATATTAATAAGATTTGTAATGCGCACATATCCACCCTGCTGGGTATTCAAGGCGCAGAGACCCTAAAAACAAACAAAGTATATAATATTAAACATGAAAAAAACAATCAAAAATGAGAGGACCAACCAAATTAGTCCTTAAAAACCTGAGACATGAGATTTGAATTTTGTTGTACAGAGACAAGATCTAAGATTAAGCGGTAGAGAGTTCCAGATATGTGGTGCGGCTGCAGACTAACTTCTGTCACCCCACGATCGAGTGTCGAGACTTGGATTCCTTGAGGAGAAGCATGTTGCTGGATCGTAGGTTTTTTGACGGAGTGGAAAACTTGAAGAAGTCCTGAGATGTAATGGGAAGCCTTGCCGTTGGGTGCTTTGTGGACAATTAGCATAAGCTTGAAGATAATTCGTTGAGAGATAGGGAGCCAATGAAGTTGTTTCAGGATGGGGGTGATGGAACAGGATTTTCTAGAGAGTGTAACGATGCGGGCTGCGGTGTTTTGGAGGCGTTGGAGACGGGCAATCTGGTTATGCGGAAGACCATAGAAAAGAGCATTGCCGTTGTCAAGGCGAGAAGTGACAAATGCATGAATTACTTTTTATATAATAATATAATAATAATAGCAATCTTTTATAGCGCCAAATGCCAGGGCCTCTAGGCGCTTTACAGTATAAACCAAAGCGATAACATACATATACATGTACATAGATAAAAAAAGATTAAACGTTAAAACCAAAGAGCATCATCAAGAGCATCAAGTCTGGTAATACTGAACAAAAAGATGTGTCTTAAGCCGGGACTTGAAATTACTGATGGAATGAATTTGACGCGTGCCGTTAGGAAGACCATTCCAGACCATTCCGTAGCGCTCTTGTCCAAAAACTCCTGAATCAGATGTGAAATGTCGAGAGACGAATGACGTTGTTGATGTGTGGTTGAAGTGTCACTGACGAACCGAAAATAACACCCGAGTGCTGGGTATACAGTTCAGAGGATATAAAGTACACGCTGAACGGATGTTCATTATTCATACACAAGCAATCAAGCGTCCAAGGTCAATGACGCAGTTACTTTGTGACTCGAAACCCCTTTCTGATCTCACCATAATCCCATTTAGCTCTCGTTTTAGCAAGGCGCCTAATTTTCGGTTTTTTTTTTTATAGCTCTGCTATGACCTGTCCAAACGACTGCTGCAATGGCGGTCATTGTTGGACGCCCCATAATATGCCTTTTCCACATATCGTGCTGGGTATAATAAAATAATAATATATTAATAAGATTTGTAATGCGCACATATCCACCCTGCTGGGTATTCAAGGCGCAGAGACCCTAAAAACAAACAAAGTATATAATATTAAACATGAAAAAAACAATCAAAAATGAGAGGACCAACCAAATTAGTCCTTAAAAACCTGAGACATGAGATTTGAATTTTGTTGTACAGAGACAAGATCTAAGATTAAGCGGTAGAGAGTTCCAGATATGTGGTGCGGCTGCAGACTAACTTCTGTCACCCCACGATCGAGTGTCGAGACTTGGATTCCTTGAGGAGAAGCATGTTGCTGGATCGTAGGTTTTTTGACGGAGTGGAAAACTTGAAGAAGTCCTGAGATGTAATGGGAAGCCTTGCCGTTGGGTGCTTTGTGGACAATTAGCATAAGCTTGAAGATAATTCGTTGAGAGATAGGGAGCCAATGAAGTTGTTTCAGGATGGGGGTGATGGAACAGGATTTTCTAGAGAGTGTAACGATGCGGGCTGCGGTGTTTTGGAGGCGTTGGAGACGGGCAATCTGGTTATGCGGAAGACCATAGAAAAGAGCATTGCCGTTGTCAAGGCGAGAAGTGACAAATGCATGAATTACTTTTTATATAATAATATAATAATAATAGCAATCTTTTATAGCGCCAAATGCCAGGGCCTCTAGGCGCTTTACAGTATAAACCAAAGCGATAACATACATATACATGTACATAGATAAAAAAAGATTAAACGTTAAAACCAAAGAGCATCATCAAGAGCATCAAGTCTGGTAATACTGAACAAAAAGATGTGTCTTAAGCCGGGACTTGAAATTACTGATGGAATGAATTTGACGCGTGCCGTTAGGAAGACCATTCCAGACCATTCCGTAGCGCTCTTGTCCAAAAACTCCTGAATCAGATGTGAAATGTCGAGAGACGAATGACGTTGTTGATGTGTGGTTGAAGTGTCACTGACGAACCGAAAATAACACCCGAGTGCTGGGTATACAGTTCAGAGGATATAAAGTACACGCTGAACGGATGTTCATTATTCATACACAAGCAATCAAGCGTCCAAGGTCAATGACGCAGTTACTTTGTGACTCGAAACCCCTTTCTGATCTCACCATAATCCCATTTAGCTCTCGTTTTAGCAAGGCGCCTAATTTTCGGTTTTTTTTTTTATAGCTCTGCTATGACCTGTCCAAACGACTGCTGCAATGGCGGTCATTGTTGGACGTACCGAGAAATGGCTCCGAATTATCACAAGCTTGGTTCTCATGTATTTTGACAGTTGTCTCCACGGTGCAGTGATACCATTGCTGGCAGAGTTCAGTTGGACATCAACTAACGATTCTTCCGTGGCGTTGGACACGCAGTCAGAAGGTTCGGCCGAGTACAGCGCGAGTTTCTCGGTCGGTCTTGTGTTCTTCTCCACCGGCGTGGTAGAACTCGCTCTTTCACCAATCGTCGGTCTTGCAGCTGATCACTTAGGATTTGACCTGGTTGCTTTGGCAAGCATGCTGATCGCCACATTTGAATGCTTTTTGCACGGCATCTTTAAACCGACCATCACGATCGTCTTGATTAACCGGATTCTTCAAGGAGTCTTTGGGGCTTGCGCCACACCAGTAGGTCTTGCCAGGATTAAAGATCTGTACGATGAATCTTCGACAGAGTGTACGAACTTACTCGCAGTAGCAGCCGCGAAGAGCTCATGCGGCTTCTTCGCTGGGTTGTTTACGGCCGAGCTGTATAGCAGTATGAACCACCGCGTTTTTCTGCTCTTTTTACCAGTATGTGTCGCGTTGATAGCGGGTATTCTGGCGACATTCAGAAGGGAAAATATTAGCTCGAGAAAGCAAGAGATTGAAAAGCAGAGGTTAATCCCGGATGTTCGGCCCGCCCCTGTCTCACCAAGGCCGTACAGCCTGATTTTTTTCGACTTACAAATCCTCAACATCGCGTTGGGTTTGTTTATCACCGATCTGGCTCGAGCCGCATTCGAGCCTTCTCTCGCCGTCTGGATGAAGGCAGAATTTAACTCCGAACCTTCCTCAACGGGATTGGTGTTCGGACTCTGCGGCGTTGCGTTCGCGGTGGCCTGCCTGGCCGGCGGTCAGGCCGTCTCTATCCTCCCAAATCATCTGAGGTTGCTCTGCTTCGTGGCTTCAAACATGGCGGGGATACCTCTGATCTTCCTGAACACATCACCCGATGTGTTGCATGCAGGATTAGCCTTGTTCGTCTATTTCTTTGGATCTGGAGTAGCACGGATGATCCTAATCACCATGAGCTCAATCATAGCCGGAAACCGATACCCGGACGGGTACGGATTGGTGTTCGCGGTGTCAACCACCGCCGGCATCGCGGCTGCGACTACCCTTGGACCTCTGCTAGCAACCACGCTCTTCGGTAGTATATGCGGAATATGCATCATAGGCGTTTTATGTGTGCTCTACTCTGCTCTACCGGTATTCCAGCGCAATCTAGACTCGGAATACGGGCCAAATATTGCCAACTTATTCCAACCCAATCGCCGCAATATCCCTCGATACCAGATAGTCGCCCCAACCAGGGACGTTCCCTTCGCAAAACACATTCGTCTAGTTCCGGTGCAATGGATGAAGGAAAACGACGGCGCAACTTAACCATTTTAGAAATTAATCTGTAAAGCTCTTGGTGTCTTCAAATATTTAAAAGACCTGAATTCATATTTTTAATGGCACGTTCACAGGCCTGTATTTACCATAAAAAACTTAAAATTACAAGGTAAACGCTGGCTGCACAGTACAGTAATGCTAAATATTAGTGAGCCGATGTAAACTTTAGGATCTGATTAAATAATTAAAATAATTGTCAATGACAGCTGCGTCGCCAGGAGGGAGGGGGCGAAGAGGAAGGGGGCGAGGATAGGGGCGAGGGGTGAGGTGGCGGCGCACATGCCCCCCGAAAAAGTGTCGTCCCCCCGTGCCCCTTCAAATGAGACTTGAGATGTGCACAACTAAAGGGGGTATAAAAAAAAAGTATACACTCATAAAATTGTATATAGATAAAATGGAAATTGTATTATATTTAGAAAATTGGCTCACACGTACATAAGAACCAAAGTCGCCTTTTTCAGGCTGAACAGAGCAGTAATGAGGCGTGCATTTGGTGTTACGCTGAAGCGTGCAAATCTGTGTGCAGAAAAAGACGGTCACGTGGAGGACGTAAGGGGCGAGCTAAACTTACCGAAAAGCTGATAGCAAAGAAAGGACATGTCAAATTGACCTCTCATGCTCCTTGATCCTGTTTTGCATCTTCCATTTTTCTGCGCAAGTTAATTTTTATTAGCTTCGTTTACAAAACTAGCCCCTGTTTACTCAGGCGTGAAATTCCCAACATGATGACGACGTTAATGAAAACATGAAACTTATGTCTTCCGATAAGGTGAGCCAATTTTCTAAATATAATACAATTTAAATTGTATGTACAATTTTATGAGCGTGTACTTTTTTTGATACACCCTGTATGTGTATAAACGACCTCGTCCCCATGGTCTACAGAGTAGCAGGAACGAGGATGCTAGTCTGGTACTCGGACCAAAATGTTTTCGACTAGACTGATTTTAAGGTCCGGCAACCGCCAATTCCGCCATTTTGAAACAGGAGGAATTCCTCCTTTTCCCGAAAGTTCCCGAAGTTACCCGAATGCACGTCCGGTCGTCCGGACGTTATCGTTAATCGTCGGGTACGATTCGTGGACAGTGTTTCGCCGCGTGTTTATTTTACGATGATGCAGACAAGGTTTGAATTTGAATTTTGATGCTATAATGGGCATGTGTTTTATTTGCCAAATATGGAATAACCCTTTTCAAATTGTTATACACTCTTAACGGTTATGCGCTCCTAAAAATAAATGCATGACGTAATGCTTAGTGCTATTTTAAACACCACAGTAGCCGGTCCTCATATTCAGTCGTTGTATGTAGAATATGTGGAGCGGGAACCAGTCTACGAGGATGCTCGATCACCCTGGGGACGAGGTTGGTGTTACGGCTTATACAAGTCTATGATATTATGGGGTCTTTTCCAAATCTCGGCTTCGTCTCCGTCTGGTTTACATGGAGCCGGAGCCTGAGCCAAAGTCGAGATTTGGAAAAAGGCCTATTATTAAGCTGCTTTGCTGTGCCATAGACTAATTCCCGTCCACATATTCCACACAGGAGAATATAAGGACAGGTAAAGGGCGCTTCATCTTGATCGTCTTTGCGCGTGCGCATTGTGTTTTTTATATTTAAAAATTGGCCAAGCCCTTTGCTTTAGGCAATGTACTTTATTTACATAATTGAATATGTTCGACACGCACGGCCAAGTTACAAATGTCAATGCAAAATCTGCGCATGCACTTACTAAAAAAATAAAAATAATAATAACCACGTGACGGGCAGAATTCTGCCCGTCATGGCTGCCTTTACCGATCCCTATATGTTCGCAATAAGCGAACCAATGAATCTATAGGGATCGGGAACCAATCTATGCTGTGCCACAGCAGTCTGGTGACGTCATTGGTCAATGACTTGTTTAAGGGCGTGTTTGTTTCGTGACAGATCCGAATCCAGTCCGCGATCTGTTTTACCGCGCAGAAACAAACGAAACCGCTCTCAACTCCAGATCTCAAATCACGTGAATTGCAATTTATTTACCAAATTTGTCGAATTTCTGTTCCAAATTTCTCCCTCGACATTCGTCGTAAATAAACAAGCATTCTAAATTTGTTTGTATCGTGTGTTGCCTCAGTGAAAACTGAAACGACACGGTTTTACTCACACAAAACCTCCACGATGTTTACGTCGCCATTTTGGATCTAGCGCTGAACCATCTCTCGAGAAGGATTCCACAGATCACAGATCTCGATCAGGATGTGCGCGAAGTTAACGAGTTCACCTTGGTAATGCGCCGATCTGGATATCCGTCCGAAACAAACACGCCCAAAGGCACAGGCTCGTCAGCAATGCGCGCGCGCCAGATTCGTGTCACGAAATACACAGCTTCATAGCAATGGCATGGAGCTGCGTATTTCGCGACACGAATTTGAAGCGCGCGCGCGCATTGCTGACGAGCCTGTGCCTTTAAAGTTCATGCAATCATTTGAAGAATGGCCAAAATGTGTTAATTTTGGGTTAATTGGTTCTACCATACATGTAAAATGATGTATGATTTATTTATTTATGTAGTGCGTCTGCGTCCCATATACCATGAGGCCGGAGGCCGGAGGCCGTGTGAGATCATATGGGACGCAGACGCACTACATTATGCCGTATTTCCACGAGCGCGAGTGGGATAACGAATTTATCTTCTTGGGATAACGAATTTATCTTCTTGGGATAACGAATTTATCTTGGGATAACGAATTTATCTTCTTTATTATCGATCTCAACCGACAATAAACTAGAAATTGACTAAGGATGCACTGACTTTGTACAACATTGTCGGTTCTTTTCTCTTACTTTATCAATTTGATACAGCACCGATCAATTTGGTATGTTTTCAGTTCGTGATAAGCCTAATACTAGTTGTTGGTTATACAATGTACTGTTTGTACAGTGGCCACTAAACATGTTGCGTTAGCATTTTACACGTGACATTTGGGACGTCTCGGGAAACCGTGTTAGTGTCAACAGATCTGTTGACTCGGCATCCTGGGAAATGGTGTTAAGTCGGTAGGGTTCTGCACTACTTTCAACACTAACACTAACATAGAATTGTGACCTCCGGTCCGTGTTAAACGCGAGCTTAACCACGAAGTGATTTAATTTTTCAAAATCTTCACGGAGCCAAAACAATGTCTCAATTATTGTGGGTAGAATGCAAGACCAAACACATTTTTAAAGGCAGTATACATGATTGGTATCTCGAAAATCAGAAATGTTCACAGATTTACGCCTAACTTACACAATATAAACATGATGACCGTAGAAAACTTCCCCTGAAATGGTTTTGTCTGAAGTGCTATAGTCTTTGAGAAATGAGTAAAACAATTATTTTTCGTCTCATGAGACGAAAATTCAATTCACCCCAAAACCATTTCGCCCCAAACCACTTCGCTCGAGTGCCATTTCGCCCCAAATCACTTCGTCCAAACACTACATCGCCCAAATGCTACTTCTAAAATAATCAAAATTAACACCACCTACTTCGTTCACTAACACGATATGTAACATGAGGTGTTGAACTAACATGAGATGTAACACTAACACGTCCTAAACACCATGTTAACATCGAGTTAACACGGTTTGTTCCGAGGTCACAATTCTGATTAAGTTAACCGATTTCTTACACTAACACGCAACCCAGAGTTGTGACTTCGCCCTATGTACAGTGCAGAGAATTAACACCATGTTAACAGATCTGTTAACATGGTGTTAACCTGGCTGTTCAGTTAGAGGTTGAGATTAATGCCGTGTTAACAGATCTGTTAAACCAACACCAACACGTAACACATGCAGAATTGCGACGTCACCCATTGTACGTGTAGACCATAATTATATTCCCATGATGATATAAAGAAACTGCGATGCGTATCGACATCCATTTTGTATTTTCTTCTGATGAAATTAAACAGATGACCCGTTGTTTGCGATCCTCTTTTTGTGACTATAGTATATACTGTTCAAGTATGGCACTGACTCATCCTTGTTTTGAAAACAAGGATGGAAGGGAAACCACAGACCAAAGGATTACGACTCTTGCAGTCAATGCAGTGGTTACGCCCCACTGAGTTTTATTCAGTATTATATGTTATACAAATATTGACTGCAATGAGGGGCATGGTTAAGATTATAGGCCCAAGGTGATCTCGAAGCCATGACTATGCCCGAGGCGGAAGCCGAGGGGCATAGTCATGGCTTCGAGATCACCGAGGGCCTATAATCTTAATTATATACCTCATACATTGAGTCTCGTTAACTGATTGGTTAAAAGCAGATCACCTGACATGGAATAGTTTAACCATTTCCGACGGCAACTAAAAAAAGTACTATTGTTTGACCTTTGCGTCATAGGTCAAAGGATAGTACAATTTTGGGCAACTGAAAAAGTACTATTGTTTGACCTCTGCGTCATAGGTCAAAAATACCAATAATTTTGACACATAAAATCAATGTATGAGGTATATAAAACAAATATTGACTGCTCTTTATTCGGGTTATGGAGCAAACTATCGTCCCTCGGTTATTTTGAGACGGCAGGCCTGCTATTTTCCCTCGGCCTACGGCCTCGGGAAAATAGCAGGCCTGCCGTCTCAAAATAACCTCGGGACGATAGTTTGCACCATCACCCTCATGAGCAGTCAATATTTGTATACCATGACCCGAATAAACAGCAGTCAATATTTGTTTTATATACCGAATGTGTAGATTTTTGTCATCTGGTTGGTTAAAAGTAACGAGACATCATACAGTCATGACAGTGGTCCTTCGCGTTTCGATTTCGGAAGCTGATCTACGGCGGAAAAGTTGTATATTTACAGCAAACATTTGTAGCATAATCACCTGGCACTTTAGTAGCACATTTCACCTGACACAGTTTTCACTGTAGGCCACTTCTCTTACTTTCTTAAGGACTATATCATCTACGACAGACGACAAAATGACGTCGAGATTCCGCCATTACCGTCCTGATGAATGTTTACGTGAAGCGCACAGCTGCATAGTTGGTGCACAGCTATGCTAACACATGTAATGCGCGCGTCCGGAACCCGCTAAATGACTATGCCCAGGGCATGGCACAGACTATTGCCCGGTGGGCATATACGCGCCGGGTCTAGCCGATTCAATGCCCCCACTTTTAACCAATCAGACACTATGAGCAAAAACATGTACATGTTCATTGTAACCCCATTGTTAGTAACAATGGTGTGTGCCCAATTTCCATTGTTAGATGTTCATAGTGAGATGACAGGAATCTACGCATGAGGTATATAATAATGTTTATTTTCATTGCATCTGATGAAGTAGTTGTTGCTACAAAAGCTTATGCATTTTTTGCTTTAGGTTATACATCTTTATAAATTATTTGTTCACGTCCATAAAGTACGTACGCATGAAATACCGACTTTTTAGACACCCTCTCCCCACCCCCTGTACCCATGGTGTACGCAGTGGCTCCAATCCCCCCTCCCCCTGTATGCATACGCATTCCAAATTTACCTCAGCATTGGTAAGCATTGGTAAATGGTTCAGTACTACATGTATAGTGCTATATACTACTAGTAAGATTCGCATGTCGCCTCCAAAGTCTGAAATAAATGAGATTTATTTTGCATTTTTTTAAGACTTAAAATGACATCAAGCATCAGTAACTGCAGATTTAATGAAAAAACATGCGAGAAACATGTGAGATAAATGTGTGGCCTGTCTAATATGTTTTGTATATAAGGTCTGAAGCCATGGTCAACTTGTCCATCTTTTCCCGATTTACTTAAAGCAATGTTTGCGTACATACGGAAAAACAAATCATTGTTTACAAAACAACGCTTTTTTAAAGCTGCACCTTCAGTTGAACCCGTTTTTAAAAATTGTACGACGTACCCACATGTCTCTGATGGCCGTACCTTGATAAACATTGGTGGATCCAGGGGGAGGGGGTGGGGGAGGAGGAGGGGGGGGGGGGGGGGGGCTGGGGCTGAGGAGGAGGGGAGAGGAGGAGGGGGGAGGAGGGGGAAGGGGAGGGGATGGGGGAAGGGGGCTACAGCCCACCCCTTAAAATTGTATTTAAACAAAAAAGTAAAAACAAAACAAAACACGCATGGGGGTGGTGCATTGGAAATAAAAGAGAGAAGAATGCACTCCCCTTCCCATAGTATGTGGGTGTAGTCCAGGTAACTTGACCTTAAAGATAGTATACATGATTGGTAAACTGTTACAAATAGTTTTATCCCCCTGTGTGAATGAAGATATGCATGATTAAAACCAACCTGAGCAAAAACCAGCTCCGTATTTCTTCTAACTTTTGAGAAAACAGTCAAAAAAGGGTTTGCAGTCATTTCACCCCAAAACCACTTCGCCCTGAACCATTTCGCCCTGAACTACGGCCTGTGCACAAAGTGGTTTTGGGGCGAAGTAGCATTTGGGCGATGTAGTGGTTTGGACGAAGTGATTTGGGGCGAAATGGCACTCGGGCGAGGTGGTTTGGGGCGAATTGAATTTTCGTCTCATGAGACGAAAACTAATTGTTTTACTCATTTCTCAAAGACTAAAGCACTTTAGACAAAACCATTTCAGGGGAAGTTTTCTACGGTCATCATTTTTATATTGTGTAAGTTAGGCGTAAATCTGTGAACATTTCTGATTTTGGAGATACCAATCATGTATACTGCCTTTAAATATCACGTTTTTAACATTGGGACTGGAGTTGAAGAAAAATTTTTTAACTCTTAGCCGACCCCCTACCCCCCTCTAAAAAATATTCTGGATCCGCCTACGATAAAAGTCTACAGACCACTCTCACAGACATAATGTGAATGAAAATTGTAAAAACTCTGGATGCAGCAATAGGGCGACAATTCGGGAAGCCTTTCCCCGGGGACCACCGAAATTTCGGGAAGAATCACGCAAATTGACACCAAATTTCTCTACCCGAAGCTTCCAAAAATGGTTACAGACTTAAGAGAGACGGTTCTAGACCTAATAAAAATGGTTCTCGATTAAAAAAAAAAATGGTTTTTGACCTTAAAAAATGGTTTTTAAACTGAAAAATATTAGGGCGACACCAAATTGAGCGTGTCGCCCTAATATAGCTTTTTTACACACAAATTGTCGCCCTATCCTAGCAAACAGAGTTTTTGTTCCAAGGATGAGCACATGTTGCAGCTGATGCATGTCACAAATACTTACGCTCAAAATTCTGTAAGCAGTGACGTCATTTGAGAGAAGTCTATTTTTTGATCCCGAAACAACCCATGGTCCTTCCAAATAATTTTAAAGATTATTTACAAAAACTGCCAACGTCACTTGTCCGTTTTTGGCCTTTTTAGTACTCCAGTCGATGAAATAACGGTTGTTTTTGGGACGGACGGAGCCGGCATCACCGTTGCTAAGGAAACCGGGTTCGTTACCAAGGCGCCAATTATGTTGACCTGGGTTGGTACCACGGCGATCGGGTAGGATTGGAGGGGCATCGGGAGGGGCAGGAGCGGTGGCGGCGGCGCCGGGCGGACGGTGTCCCCTAGGAGGACGCCCCACTTGGATTTGCGTTTCCTTTCGGGTTCGTCTGAAAAATGAGAACAAGGATCAGGAGGTTATGTTCACACTACAGTAGTTAGTCTGAACAAGGATTACTCCAGATAATGAACGAGCTTGTTTAGATTTTTCTAACTTGACAGTAATTATATAATATTGGATGGCTTTGAGGGTGATATGAGAATATACAGCAAATACTGAATGAGCCGAAGGCGAGTTCGGTATTTTCATGACGAGTGCGGTATATTCTCATATCACCCGAAAAGACATCCAATATTATTATTGTTATATAAAATGAAGCTTTTTTTTTAAAGATTTCCGCGAGATTTTTGTCTGTTTGGTGTTGAAAACGTCAGTTTACAAATGCATGCGCTTTTGTTACTGTTGTACAGTATTTTTTGTTACTGTACTCTGGCGTGCGCTGCACACGCACGCAATCCATTCCCTTGATCCATGACGCATGCGTACGCGGGTGTTCGTGGTGCGCCAATGTGCACGCACATCGAATCTGGGCTCTGTGCTGCACAGTAACAGAAATGCACCGTGTCCGCAAAAGCTTCATTTTATATAGTAATACAAAATACCTCCCCCAAATACTATCCATGGGAAGAAAACAGAAAATTTGCACTCTCCAATTTGGAGAAAGCAAAAAGGTTGGTGTAATCACTGCACTGCTTTATGTAACTGGATATTAAAATTAGTTTACTAAACATCTGTTTTTTTATGATGTCCTTGAAAATATACGGATTAAGAGCACGAAATTTCATAATGGTAATGAGGGTATATAAACTGGTCAAAAAAAGTTCGGAAAGTCAAGTTTGACTGACGATTTCTCTCTTGTTGCAAAATAATTTTCCTTTAATTTTATATCATTGGAAAGCCCTGTTATTCCTCTTTATGATGATGTGTCATTTGTTATGATTAAGCAATTGGGGGATGTGCAGCACAGCTGAATACGGGGCCGGGGCGGGTGTAAAGTGAAATGTCACAAAATGCATCCAAGCAAAAGGGGAATGCACTGCATGACAATACATGTAGCAGTGAATTTTGTGACATTTCAGTTTCTACCAACCCCTGTATTCCGCTATACTGCACATCCCCCAATTGATTAATCATAACAAATGACACATCACTGTAAAGAGGAATAACAGGGCTTTCTAATGATACCAAATTCAAGGGAAATGATTTAGTAACAAGAGAGAAATCGTCGGTCAAACTTGACTTTCCGAACATTTTTTGAGGAGTTGACAGGATTGACAATTGAAATATGAATTTAGAAACACGAGAAAATTGCAGTGTCCCGACTGGGATTCGAACCCAGGTCCTTGGCATACATGGCCAATTGCTCTACCAACTGGGCTAGTATCTGGGCATCCCGATGGAGCACCACAACAATCTCGTGTTTGCCTCTCTTTTTCCGACAATGCAGTGGGGCAAATCCGTGCCAACCAATTTTGCTACACTGATGGTCTGTTGATTGCTTTCCGTGACGTAAAACATCCGGGAATGTTTGGTGGTCAACGGTCACACACGTACACGCGTGCGCAAATAGACGCACATGAACACGCGTAAAAAATACTCACCAGCGTACTTTCATTCGAAGATGCCGCACAAGCGCGTTGCGATAAGTTTAAATGATTGAGCATGCACTCAGCTTGTAGAGGGGGGTGGGGGGGGGGGGGTTGTTGGGGGGGGGGGGGGGGGGGGGGGGAGGGTGCAAATCCATGCCAACCCATTCACTACAGAGGTCATTATTATTATTATATTGAAGATGATAGGAATGACAATTGAAAGATTTGGGGAAAATATGACAAATGATATGGTATCAAAATCTCGACACCCATTGGAAAAATGGGAGGTTAAAAAATCTGATCCGGACATGTCCTTTAAGTGCGTACCTGTAGTCACCATGCTTGTTGTGGGCGGCGCCGTTGATATTGACATTAACGGTTGCACGGTCGTGGCGGTAGTCTGCACGGTAGTGACTATGGATGCCGTGGTCGTGGCCACGTTTGCCGTGCTCGTGGCCGTCGTCGGCGCGGCAGTAGGGGGCGTCGGTCTTTTGGCCATTCCCATTTTAAATTCGACTTTTGTTCGTTCTTTCTTTTCTTTTTCTCGTTTTGCCATGTCCTCTTTTTGTACCTTGGCTGAACATGGGATAAGGGAAACATCATATGGTCCTCATCAGGATTCGAACCCGAGACCTTTGAAATACCGGGCAGATGCTCTACCAGCTGAACTACAAGGCACAATTGCATACTCCCTGAGGTTATTCCATGTAAATATTGTTTAATCAACATAAAAATGAAACGACCAAATATGATATGGGATAAAAATTACATGGTTCTTTTTAGGATTCGAACCCGATACCTCAGAAACACCGTCCGGGCAGATGCTCTACCAGCTGAGCTATGAGGCATACTCCCTCAGATTTTCTCCATGGGAATTGGATGGGGTCTAATTCCCACTTAAATGAAACAACCAAACATGGGATGAAAACAAAATCTTGATGAGAACCCGAGACCTCTGACACATTCGGCAGATGCTCTAGCAAGTAATCTATGAGGCACAGAAGTATACTCCCTTTGGTTTTCTTCATGAGAGCTGTATAGTGTCTAATCACCATTTAAATGACTAGATATGTGATGATAAAAAATACCATGTGGTCCAAACATGGATTTGAACCCGAGACTGCTGAAAAACTGGACAGATGCTCTACCAGCTGAGCTATGAAGTACGGGAGAATATTACTTCAGATTATTCAATGAGAATTGTACAGTGCCTACTCAGCATTAAAATATAAAAAATAAAGAAACATATGTGTGTTCAGAAAAAGAAAAAAAATCATGCTGTCAATTTGGATTCGAACTTGAGACCCTCGACTCGCCGGGCAGATGTTCTACCAGCTGAGCTATGAGGCACAGTAATAAACTCCTCAAAAAAAGTTGGAAAGTCAAGTTTGACTGACGATTTATCTCTTGTTGCAAAATAATTTTATATCATTGGAAAGCCCTGTTATTCCTCTTTACGATGATGTGTCATTTGTTATGATTAAGCAATTGGGGGATGTGCAGCACAGCTGAATACGGGGGCGGGTGTAAAGTGAAATGTCACAAAATGCATTGCTATTGTCAAAAAGTGCATTGACACATTCCCATCCTCCAATCAAAAGGGGAATGCATGACAATAGCAGTGAATTTTGTGACATTTCACTTTCCACCCACCCCTGTATTCCGCTATACTCCCCTTCCCTAATTGATTAATCATAACAAATGACACATCACTGTAAAGAGGAATAACAGGGCTTTCCAATGATACCAAATTCAAGGGAAATGATTTAGTAACAAGAGAGGAATCGTCAGTCAAACTTGACTTTCCGAACTTTTTTTGAGGAGTTTATATCTCCCTCAGGTTTATCCAATAAACTGAACTTTGCACACATAACTACAGAATAAACTTACCAAGCGCTTCGTAGTATGAACTTTCATCCCAGCCGTGCGGATTAAAAACATCCTGGGGATAATTACTACCCAACTCATCGATCTTGAGAAAAGTGATTAACTTGTCGTAAATGCTGCATGAAACAATGGACAAAGATATAGCAGTTAAAGGCAGTATACATCATTGGTAATCTCGAAAATCAGAAATGTTCACAGATTTACGCGTAACTTGCACAATATAAACATGATGACCGTAGAAAACTTCCCCTGAAATGGTTTTGTCTGAAGTGCTATATAGTCTTTGAGAAATGAGTAAAACAATTAGTTTTCGTCTCATGAGACGAAAATTCAATTCCCCCAAAAACACTTCGCCCGAGTGCCATTTCGCCCTAAATTACTTCGTCCAAACACTACATCGCCAAAATGCCACTTCGCCCTAAAACAACTTCGTGCACAGGTCGTGGTTCAGGGCGAAGTGGTTTTGGGGCGAAATGACTGCAAACCCTTTTTTTACTGTTTCCTCAAAAGTTAGACGAAGTACAGAGCTGGTTTTTGCTCAGGTTGGTTTTAATCATGCATATCTTCAATCACACAGGGCGATAAAACTATTTGTAACAGTTTACCAATCATGTATACTATCTTTAAACACATTTAATATTTTACACTTCTGACGTGTTGAACTTAAAGGGGCATGTCCAGCTCACATTTATGAGCCCCCATTTTTCCCATGCGTGTTGAGATTTTGATACCAACACTTAATATGGGATGGCAGAAAAAGTACTTGGTCTCTGTCAGAATTCGAACCCGAGACCTATGAAAATGTTTTTGAAGAGGATTCGAGAGTTGGTTCATCGCTTGTGATGGAGACCAGGACCCCAATCTCACTAGAGAAATCGCTTCGATTAGTTAATTAAGAGTGCGTTCAAATATCACTTAAAGGCACAGGCTCGTCAGCAATGCGCGCGCGCCAAATTCGTGCCACGAAATACGCAGCTCCATAGCAAAGGCATGGAGCTGTGTATTTCGTGGCACGAATTTGGCGCGCGCGCATTGCTGACGAGCCTGTGCCTTTAATTAAGATCAAACGAAGAGCGACCGCTAGCGAAGATCGAATAAAGCCGTAGAAGGTCTTACATGTGCGTCGCGCATCAAGCACTGAGCTTTAAGCGTCTAGACGCAATGTGTGGTTTTCCAGCGGCACGTCAAAAACAACTCTTGCTAGGCACTCGACGAACAACGCGCTTGTGCAACAGGACCGCCAAATCGCTTCATCGAACGAAGGGAGCCGTTCACATTACAAAATTTGCTTCGTCGAATGAAGCGATTCTAATCATCGTCTAATGAAGAGGCGTGCGTTCACATCAGGAAATCTCTTCGTTAAATCATCGTCGAATCATCGTCGCACAAAGCGATTTCTCTCGTGAGAACGGGGTCTATGTTGAGTAGTACCTTTGTATGTGCAATTTAAACGACCTATCTCAGTTAATAAAAAGTTATGCCTACTTTTGCATTACTTTCAGTACAGACCTCGTATAATCGTGAGTTTTACGTCGTGAGTTTTTACAAATTTAGAGTCTGGTTATGTCAAAAACAATTTGTTATTCTTCAGGTGAATCCTCTGTTAATCTTACCTCGGATTTCTGAAATCTTTCCTTTTCTCGATATCTTTTAAGCTGAAGCCCGTTTTCTTGTAGTATTTAGATATTTTGTCCTAGAAAGTACACAAAAACATTGAATATTAAAGTGATTATTTTTAGGGATTATGACCCAGGGACAGCCGAGGTGAATGAATTCGATACAAATGTAGACAAATGTCCATATGAGTTCTTGGGAAATCTTGATGCAGTGAAAAGCAATTTGGCTCTACCGGGATTCGAACCTCGGACTTAACGTGCAGACGTCCTACCAATTGAGCTATGAAGCCAACTGGTGTTCTTGAATCACGGTAGTGCAGTTGTTCTACATTATACAAATAATGTATGTGTATGAGTGCAATGGGAGGAATATTTTCATTCGGTGAAAGATGGAATATTCCATTCAACGAGGCGAAGCCGAGTTGAATGGAACACATTCCATCTTTCACCGAATGAAAATATTCCTCCCATTGCACGAATTAAAACATTCATTATTTGTTTTATATAAAGCCCAAGGAGATCCTTGTCATCCTACTTTTTCTTACGAATTATTTAGGCTTACCCTTCAAATTTATTTCATCGTCCGTCATAAAGTACAAAACCTGCCATGTCGCTTGTGAGTTGTAGAAAAACGTTTTTGTGTCAGGGGCCGGTCGCGTTCACTGGTCGCGCTAACGTCATACATTCGACACGCACATCGCATACGATACTGTACTCGTGCACAGTGGGCGCGGGCGCACCGTGCAATGAAAAAAACGTATTGAACAAATTTGCACGGTATAGTGATGTTGCATTAAATGGATTAAATATTGAACGACACGTGACCTGCTATCGTCCAATCAGATCACAAGGATCTACTTGGGCGTTATATAATATCAGACAATGTGTACACCCAGCATGTGTGGCAGTGAATATGTCCACTATATAAAACAACGTAGTTATTTATTCGTGTGAACTGTCATCAGTCAGTGCTGTAGTCGAGTCCACACTTTCCGAGTCCGAGTCTTTGAGTACGAGTCTAGCATCCGAGTCATCAACAGGCCGAGTCTGAGTCCAGGTTTAAATTTTAAGTGTATTACTGTCAAGTGTCAATGATCGTGCCTATGACTTTTGGCAGCTCGTAGGTTTGCTTTAGGCCGAGAAAAAATTATCTTTTGGAGTTGAAATACATTTCGAGTGCTCAAAATTATTTTGAGCAGTTGAAATGATTTATTTTACATTCTCAATTTATTTCAAATGTTCAAAATATTTTGGGCCCATTTGTAATATGCACTTGAAATAATATCCAGCGCTCGTAATACTGTACTTTTTGTAAAATATTGTATATTTATGGGTTTTTTCGATGGCCGAAATAGTTGAGTCCTTACTGCCCAAGTTTGAGTCCTTAACAAAAATTGAGACTCGAGTCTGATACTAGCTCAATAGTAGTCTTGCGAATCTCTCCCGGAAGGTTTAACTTTTTCTTTGTTTTTGCCTAGGCTTTCCTAGGGAACCAATCAGCGAGTGACCCAAATACAGCAACACGTCGGAATGCAGCGCGCGACCCAAATACAGCGCGTCGAATGCAGCGCGTGACCCAAATACATCGCGTACACGTGTTTTGAATGGTTTGAAAAATATAAGGTGGCTTACAAGAATTATCGAACATGACCATTTTATCGTTGCTAATATTTTCGGTGGCATAATTTTCTTGGCAAATGTTTGTGAATATATTTACAAACATGTTTGCAAAGGCGTATGACATCGCAAAATACATTTGTTTATGAAGATAATTGCGACATTGCAATTATTTGCAAAGATATCTGTGGTATGCCATGTCCCTTGTGTGCCATCATAAAACCCTGTGCAGCTATTTACATAAAACGGTACCGCCTCCAATGCTGAACCTCCGGGAGAGATTCCCAAGACTACTCTAGTCGTGCAAAGGGCTGGTCTGTTAGTGCTGCAAGAGGGCGCACTACTGGGAACGGCCAACGCGTACACAAACCAATATCGACTAGAGTAGTCTTGGGCCAAGACTAGCTCAATAGAGGGCCCTAGCTCAATAGATACTAGCTCAATAGATGGCGCTCTTACCTGTAAGTGTTTGGAGCACCTGCCAGTTGGCTCAGGGGGTAGTACTACGTCGCCCTCGTCTACGCTGAATGAGCGTCGGATACTCTCGGACAATGCAAGGGCCGATTCGGAACTGACCGACGTGTCCAAGTCGGAATCGCCAGCAACCTACAAATGGAGTTATCGACAAACATTGAAGTTTCCATTTGACAAATTTGTTTGCGCACGACCTAATAAATACCAAAATATCTTGAAGAAAACTTTGAATACTGAATGGACCCTTCGCACGGATTAGGAAAAAAGGTCAGGAAAACAAAAGTTATTTCCAATGACATCAAAATAAACTCCACAAAAAAAGGATGTTGTTGGTTCGAGTCCCACCTGAGTATGTTATGAGCTTTTGGCGTGTTCTTGGGAAAAAGCATGGTAATACAGTGCATATACCGTGTCGTGTATGGGAAAACTCCTGAACAAGTTTCAGAACTTGTTTTCAACCATTTAAGCCCTATATCTCAGTTATGTTTGACCTATTCATTTCATGCTGCATATCAATGGAATGCTCATTCATTGCCTTTCACAATGACACTACATATCTGTAATATTCATTTGTTTGAGGGCTAGACTCAGACCAGTTGTGAATGTGGGTGGGTCTCCAACAGAATTAGGTTTTCAGAAAGGCATGTTAATTGGGTCTAAGTTATCTCTTCAGAACTGAAACTTATTTCTTTTATTTTGAGATCAGACAAAAGTATTTTCTGGAAAATATGGTCTGTGTTGTCAAAATACCCCTTTATAAGGCCAGACAAAATAAATGGTATTTTTACGGTAACTCGACCGACCTGGAATTTATGAGGCCAAATTGCCGACCTCAAACTTTTTATTGGAAATTTTTAAGTTGATAATTTAAAATGAGCACTATTCGCAATAATTTCCAACGAACATAACATTTTCTACACTTATACATGAACATGTTTAATAGTGTTATTAGTGGGTTTCAAACATTGCAAAACAACACGCAAATGCATGAACTGAAATGTAAAAAAAATAAATAATATTTTCCTACCTACCGATACCTACCTGGATTTTTTTAGGCACCATTTATTTTGTTTGGCCAAACTGAAACAATGGCCCTGCTGAAAAGTCCTTTATAAGGCTGGATCTAGTGGCTTTGGCTATGGCTGTGGCTGTTGCTATGCTGTTTCTAAGGACTTTCATTGTACGCCTGTAGCAACAGCATAGCAACAGCCATAGCCACAGCCAAAGCCACTAATTCGGATCCAGCCTAACATTGCCACATCTCAAAAGGTACGGAGTACACTGGGTAAAAATCTGTAGAGATATGGTCATTTCAAGTCACATGAACATTTGAAACTGTGGTTTACTTGACAGATATTTCCTGTTGAAACGCCCCATCTAACCGTGTCCCAGATTAACCACTTGGGAAACTTGAGAAAGAAGCCATTGCCATGACAACCATCCTAAGATCTCAGGAAATTTCCACTCTGCAAAGCGACGTAACAATACCCTGAGGAAACACACGCAAATCTGTGGAGTGAGCCGGCTGTTGTCTTGAGCTAACTCACGCCCGAGTCATTTTGATGTAATTTAATCAATTTGGTCATGTTATTATTATTATTATTTCATCTTTCTGGTATTCATACCAAGGATTTCCCAATAGTGCTCATTGCACTGTCACTCGTAAGCGTGAGGAAACCCATGAAGAATTAGAATTAGAAATGGCCAGAGACACCGGGGAATCCCCTTGCTCTTTACGAAAGAATGCTCTTTCTATACTTTTCAGAAATTGTATTGGGTTCCGTTCCTTATGCCTGTCCCATTCCTACCAAACTTTCAAACGACGATCTTAATTTACTCCGCAGTTTTTCAAATTAATAACAGGGATGCATGCCGACGAATGTAATGGAACGGATTCCCCAGTATCCTTTAAATAGCAGCCAATCGCCGACGCGGACAACGGCCAGCATGCACGGTGTTTACATTCTGCGCGCGTTATATTTGAATGCCTGCAATCATGCTGCAATGCATTGCCAAGCGTCCTGATTGGTCCAGCAGAGGCGACAAGATTTCTGTCGCTTGTTCCATGGCGAAATGGGGCCTGTTTCAACAGGGCCACTGTACGTAGGAGTTATTAGGGAGTGCGTTAAAGGGGCACTGTTGCAAGAGGATGCTTGACAACGTACCGTGGCAAGTCCTTGTACTTGAGGTATTTCATCGTCACTGATCGCATCAACATCTTCTCCCTCCCCACCGGGGTCAGCTGCCATTTTGTCTTCATCACCGGTATAGGCGACCAGACCTAATAATCAGGAGCGTAACACACAAACATAAGGAAACAATCGCAATATTTGGTATGGTGCCTGTTCACCATGGAAATGAAATAATTAAAAAATGATAAAAATTGATATGGTCCTCATCAGGGTGTGAACCCAAGACCAAACATACCGTGCAGGTGCTCGGAGAGACTGCCATGCACGGATACTCAATAGAACCCCATACACTAAACCTATGGTATATAACTAAAAAATTATACGTTTTTATTTAGTAAATTCATGACACCTTTCCCTTCTATTTTTGCATTTTTATCATTAAAGGGCTCCTTATTTGAGATTTTTATCAATTAAATATATGCTATAAAACCAATATACTCAGTTACATTCATAAAAATCCTATTTGGAGCTTGTTTTGGGGGTTAAAACAACGGTTTTTAGTTTTTATGCTAATGAAAATATGCATATTCATGACCAAGGTCATGATGTCACAAGAGGCAAACACAGGAAAATCACATAACTGTGCACAAAAGATTCCACCTTTTTCTCAAACGTCCTGGAACTTTTGACTGTTTGAGTTTGTTCTACATGTTTCCTGTTGTAAGCCATGTCGAAACTGGGGGTAGAAGACTGCAGCAATTTGCCACAAGTTGAACTTGAAGTCTTATTTTTTTCTGAACTTTTCCCTTCTGTCTTCCTTACTTGATGCACTCCAAACAGCGCCCTCTGTCTGTGATTTATTGCAATGAAATCTTCAAAGTTGAAAAAGGCCACCTTTTATTGATTTTACATCCAAACGAACAATAGCATGTCTTGCAGAACAAGTAATCCGTCATTATGAAGCAAAGCTTGGGCACAAAGTTGTTTAGCATGTCACAGGCCCTTTGAACTAACATTTTTACACGGTTTATATGTCATAACAAGGAAAATTGTGGGTGTCCGTGGATGGTAATCTATCCAGCGTTGTAGTCGAGTACTCTTATCCGAATACCAAGTACTGCCGAGTACTCAGACAGCCGAGTACCATTTCAGTTTAAAAGGCATCTGCAACCCTGTAAAAATCGCCTTTTTTATACGGCCGTTTTTGCGCCTTACCTAGACTTGCCCAAGTCGGACTTCCCGTGTTTGGTCTGTAATGCGCAGCAGACAGTGCGCTCTTTGGACTAGTGGCCTGTCTAAAACCATTCCTTCTGTTTCGGAAAGAAGTAAACAAATTAGACAGGCCACTAGTCCGGAGGGCGCACTGTACGCTGCGTATTACAGATCAAACATGGAAGTCAGACTTGGACAATTTTAGTCTATGCCTTACCGCGAGTTGACTTATTGGCGGACCGCCAATAATTGGAAATATCTACCAGGTTCTGTACAGTTAAGACGTCTGCCTTGTTTGCAGGAGGTAGTGGGTTCGAATCCCGCCCGAGCACGCTATGAAGTTTTTTATAGTGTCTCGGGAAAGCATCGAGTATACAGTGCTAATATACGTCGGGTAAGGGCAAAAACAAACCCTAACTAACATCTACAGTAATTGTTCGATAAACTAAACGTTGGTCGATTTTTGTTGGTTGATGTCTCATTTGAAAGCGAATCACTTTTATGTTTCTAAAAAAATATAAATTCAAGAAAATAATATTTTTAGAGGTGTCACACCCAAAATGCACGGACAATACATCTTTAAATTAGGCTTGGGCAATTCCACGCCAGAATCGAATAGAATCGATTCCACTTTAGGAATCGAAATCACGATTCCAGATTTTAGAGGAATCGATTCCCAGTAGAAATCGATTCCTTTTCATCTAGATTCGATTCCCAGTGATAGCTTGCCGATATTAGAAAATTATCTAGCAAATTTAAAGGCAATCTCTAACTTTTGTAAGAATATTTAGCCTCTGATCATTTCCACATTATTAAGAAAGTGTGTGTGGTACAGGCCGGCATCATGTCGGGGACGTTTAGTGCCACTCGGTGCCAATAATTTGGTCGTCGACGGTACAATAAGTAGTATCATCGATGTACATGTACATGTACATAAACACGCTCATTTACCTATTAAACACGCTAAGTATATCTAAGGTTTTCCCGCGAAAAAATGGAATCGCGATTTGTTTTTTGAATCTTTAAAGTCAAATCTTTCCTTTGAGTCTCGTTAGTTCTGTACCTGTTTTGGAAAGCTCCATTTTAGCTGTCTTCATCTCGTCGTCTGAGTCCGGCTCTGAGTCTCCGCCTCCATAGCTCATAAGTGATGCCATGGCCCCTGTTGAATCATTCTTAGTCAGACTCATGTTGGATGATATATATGCCCCCTCACGTCTGCGCAGATCAGTCAAAATATTTCTTCCGTTGTAGATTTAAATTCTGATAGAGAAATCTGTCACAGTGCAAAAAGAAAACACTACATTATTAATTTTCTGGTATTGAAACCAGGTATTTTGCAAAAAGCGCCTGAGGCATTGTAGCTCAAAAGCCTTTAAGAAACCTGTGAAGAGAGGAATGCTGGACGACTCACGCCCGGGACAACTCGTAGCAGGGAAAACTCGAACCCGAGACAACTCGTAGCCCTTTTGTTGTAAATTTTTAAATGCCTGCGAAACATCACCCCCACCCCCCAAACAAAATCCGCAAACATTGCAGCAAAAGTCAGCTGAGTTGTCCCGGGTTCGAGTTGTCCTGTTTATAAGCCTGAAGTAACCTGTAAAACAGGTACATTGTAATAGGAATAATACTGTCCAAACAACATTTGTGAGTGCCAAAGCTAAGACATAATTTTGTCAATAAGGCTGGGTTTGAATCTCATCCATGTTCCCAATATGAAAACAATTGACAAAACGCAGAAAATTCTGTGCAGCTGTCACAGGCATGCACAATAACGTTAAATGCAATACATCTGCAACACAAGTACCTGGATGCATTAAAAGCAAGACACAATCACGAGATGCCATGCGCTCCCATCATGGCACGGTTAACGAAAGGTGAGAGAGAACGAGCTTTGGCCGGGTATGGTGCTGGCAGGAACATCACACAGCGAGGCTGCGAGAACATTTAATGTCCATGTGATATTATTGCATTCCATCCAAATCCGTTTTCCATTTTTAAAGTGTGTCAGTATATCTTCCAATTTTGTAGTAGGCCTACTAAACACCTGTTCAAAACATTGAATGTTTGTCACTAACTTCCCTTGAAAATATTGGTGTTTATTGAGTCATATTAAGGAAAATTAGTGGCGACCAGTAAACAGAATTCTTTTCAATCAGAGCTATAGTTAGTATATAATACTACATGCAAAAATGACAGTGAAAGCGAAATTTTTGCAAATTTACAGAAAGTGAACTCATTTAGAAGACGTCACATTTCTGCCAGTTTCGCTGGACAATGTCGAGTTGGACAATGAGTTGGCTGTTGCAGTTTGACGGCACGAATTCCGACGGCACACGGGTGAGTTGGTACGACGGTCGAGTTGGTACGACGGTCGAGTTAAACGGTTTACAGTCACTTCGCCCCTTTTCCCACTTCGCCCCATGTCAGTTCGCCCCATACCACATCGCCCCATCGCCCCGTTACCACTTCGCCCCATCGCCACATCGCTACTGGTTTTAAGAATTGATGTGTAAAAAAAACACGTCTGTAATTGATCACGTTCAAATGACGTCACTTTCTACAAATTGCCACGTGCATCATGATTTTGAGCGTATTTTTTTAGTGCCGCGCATCGGTTGTGCCGTATTTCGAACAAATTTCGAGCAACATGCGCGCGTGTTTAGAACATGTTCCAGGGTGTGCGTGCGCCTACTTTATGGCGTTTATTACGCAGTAGCATTTTTTTCCTACGAAGATGGCGTCTGTGAACGTGATCAATAGACCTTTATCACGGTGCGCCCATCTTCCCTTTTCTCCTTCCTATTAAAATGAACGTAACCAAAGCGAGGCTTGATCAAGAAAGCGCGCAGTGCCGACAGTGATTCTCAACAGAAGATTACACGCGCTATCGCGCGGCATGCAGCGCAGACGCACCGATCGTACCCGACACGTACGAGGCCTACTATGGGGAACAAAACAAAGATGGACGCACCGTGATAAAGGTCTATTGATCACGTTCACAGACGCCATCTTCGTAGGAAAAATGCTACTGCGTATTAAACGCTATAGAGTACGTGCACACACACGCTGGAAAACGGTTTGCTAAAAGCTGTGAGAACTTGCCCCGACTGAATCATTCAAAAAGTGGACGCTAACAAATGACACCTCACTTTCAAATGAGACCCCAACGAAAAAATCCACGAACGGTTAGGCTTAGTTATAATATTAGACTCTTTTCCCTTTTTGTTTTAATGACTGCCGGCTAAATAGCACAGGTGGAGCGAAGTGGCGATGGGGCGAAGTGGCAATGGGGCGATGTGGCAATGGAGCGAAGTGGTAATAGGGCGAAGTGGCAATAGGGCGATGTGGTATGGGGCGAACTGACATGGGGCGAAGTGGAAATGGTTGAAAAACGGTCGAGTTGACCTGCACCATCCACCCCTAAAACTGCGTTTTTCCGCTGTAATTTTGCCGTAATTGATGCTCAGTTCATTTGCCCCAAAATCATAAACTCACACATACTTACCTGTAAATTTATAAGTCTTCCTTTTGCTTTAATTTTCACGAAGTTTCACAGAAAGATTTTAACACGTTGATGAACTAAACGCACTTGCTGAAACTAAATAGCGCCACCAATCGAGGAGTTTGCCGGCGTAGTTGGTTCTAAACGACGGCTGTTCCATTCCCATAAATTCATATACCTTCCAAACAATTTTTCTCCTTTAAAATAAATTTTTTTTTTTACTTTTTGTTTTAAAGGGCCTGTGACATCCAAAATAACTTTGTGCCTAAGCTTTGCTTCATAATGATGGAATACTTGTTCAGCAAGACATACTATTGTTTGTTTGGGTGTAAAATCAATAAAAGGTAGCCTTTTGCAACTTTGAAGATTTCATTGCAATAAATCACAGACAGAGGGCGCTGTTTTGAGTGCATCACAAAAGGAAGACAGAAGGGAAAAGTTAAGAAAAAACATAAGACTTCAAGTTGGACTTGTGGCAAATTCCTGCAGTTTCTACCCCCAGTTTTATCATGGCTTACAGCAGGCAACATGTAAATCAAACTCAAACAGCCATGGATTACAAAAGTTTCAGGAAAATTGAGAAAAAAGTGGAATCGTTTGTGCACAATTGTATGTGATTTTCCTGTCTGTGCCTCTTGTGACATAGTGACCTTGGTCATGAATATGCATATTCGCATTAGCATAAAAACTAAAAACCTTTGTTTTAACCCCCAAAGCAAGCTCCAAATAGGATTTTTATGACTTTAACTGAGTAGAGTGGTTTTAAAGCATAGATTTCATTGATAAAAATCCTAAATAAGGGGCCCTTTAAAGTTTCAAAATTATGCCTTTTCTTTCCAAGAGTTTTGAAGGTGGTAATTCACTTTTAGAATCCACGCAATGCAATACAAATTGAGGGAAAATGCAGTTTTTTCAAGCAGAAAAAATGGGAAAACAATTTAGCCACACAAAACAGAAAATCAGAATTTTTTTTGTTTTTATTTGTAAACAATTTACTCCAAGTTACAGTTACCGGGGGACAGTATAAAAAATCCAAACAATTCATCAATGCTTTCATTTAAAGATTTATATCCTTTTAATTTAATCAAATCTGTCCCATCTTACAAAATAAAGCAATGTAAATTACCATCATTTTAATTCTTTAGCTAAAAACCGATCCATGTTTTGGGAAATTCATAATTGTGAAACTATGGCAAATGATGATTATTTAAAAGCACAGGCCCGTCAGCATTGCGCGCGCCAAATTCGTGCCACGAAATATGCAACTCCATGTAGCAAAGGCTTGGAGCTGCGTATCACGTGGCACGAATTTGGCGTGCGCGCATTGATGACGAGCCTGTGCCTTTAAGTAGAAAAAAAACAATGAATTAACTTGTCCAAAAACTTGGGTTAAATGTTAATTTTTTTAGCATATACATGTACCTTTATACCCAGCACGATATGTGGCAAAGAGACTTCCCCCTAACGCCCCTATACCTCAACACACTCTTCCCTTTTGTTAACGCACCAATCCCCCCTGAAAACTGAAAGGAATTCCTTAGAAATTCCTTGGATGTTTGAGACACAATGGGGGAACAATGGTAGGGGGGATACCCTCTGCCACATATCCTGCTGCATATGTGTACCTTGCTTGCAAAATACATAGTGTCTTAATAACAAGGATCACAGTTTACTTTGTTAAACAGTCACTTTGTTATACAGTTAAACATCGATAATAAAAGACACAAAAAAACACATTTACCTGCAAGCACACTACTCAAATTTTATGATAAACTTAGAATATTTCTTACTGTAAAACAACTGCAAAACCAGCTACATGTACTTTTTATATTACATGTTTTATTTAAAGATATACAGGCCTTTTTCTAAATCTCGACTTGGGCTCAGGCTCAGGCTTAGGCTCCATGTAAACCACATGGAGACGGAGCCGGAGACGGAGACAAAGCCGAAATTTGGAAAAGCCCGGCAGTCTGTGGGTTTTGTGTGTGGCGCCTCGAAAAATAAACTGTTTTTTAATTGATCATTTTCTAGAAACATAAAAGTTATCCACTTCCAAATGGGACATAAACGAAAAAAAAATCGACCGATGTCTAGTTAACGAACAATTACTGTCAATAATTCAAGGCGTAGACATGCCCAAGTCTGACCTCCTGTGCTCGGTCTGCAACGTGCAGCGCACATCCGGACCGGGTGGCCTGCCCAATCTGTTTTCTTCTGTTTCTTCTGTCTGAGAAAATCTTCTGAGACGAAAGAAAAGAGATTTGACAGGCCACCAGTCCAGAGGGCCACAGACCAAACACTCTAAGTCAGACTTGGGCAAATCTAGGCAAGGCGCAAAACGGCTGTATAAAAACGGTGTTTTTCACAGGGTTGCCGATGTCTAAAATACAAAGTATGATGTTTTGTCGTTAAAATAAAGTAAATGGAGGGAAACAAAATCAAATTAGCTAAGAACCACGGACTGTATATCTTTTTAAAAAGTGGACAAACTCAGGGTAAAGTTACAAAACAGAAGTAAGAAAAATATTTTCTTTCAGAAAATCAAACATACATGTATATACCTATACTCTATAGCCATTTCCATTTTTCAACAAAGTGACTCTTCGAAAATAACTTTATTCAAGTATATTTTGCTGTACTAAATTACTGGTCTCCATACATACTGATCAAAATTTGCTAATAATCTTGGATATTTTGATATTTTATCAAAAATAATCTTTAAGAATCATGGTTCGAAGCCTGGTCACTCCTATCGCGTTGTGTCCTTTAGTTCACACTGTCTCTCTCCACCCAGGTGTATAAATGGGTACCAGCAAATACGGTTGGGGAAAGTAACCCAACTAACTGCTGGGGGTAAACCTGTGATGGACTGGCATCCCATCCAGGGGGAGTAGCAATGCTCCTAGTCACTCCATGCCATGGAAACTAACAACCTTTTAGGAAACCCAACTAACTGCTAGGGGTAAACCTGCGATGGACTGTCGTCTCATCCAGAGGGAGTAGCAATGCTCCTAGTCACTCCATGCCATGGAAACTAACAACCTGTTGGGGAAACCCAACTAACTGCTGGGGGTAAACCTGCGATGGACTGGCATCCCATCCAGGGGGAGTAGCAATGCTCCTAGTCACTCCATGCTATGGAAACTAACAACCTGTTGGGGAAACCCAACTAACTGCAGTAAACCTGCGATGGACTGGCATCCCATCCAGGGGGAGTAGCAATGCTCCTAGTCACTCCATGCCATGGAACCAGGGATGAGTACTGGCCATATGAGCCAGCTTGGCTCGTGAAGTGACTTTAAAAAAATGAGTATGTCGGTTTTCTGAATTCCCGTCAGTTGTAGGATTTCTCCTTCTGTTGAACACACAAAAAACAAAATGCAAATACAAAATTAAATGTATTTTACCATCATAGCCTTTTGCAAATCGGGAAGGGAAGGATGAACAGTAATTTTGTTTTATTAATTCTGCATTACAAACCTTTAGGATTCCTGGAAGTTTCTGCAGCGCTTTTTCGTAGGCTTCAACAAGATATTCCAGGTCTTGCGTTTTAGTTGGGTGTCTGTTGATATTGATCTTCCCAGCATGTTTTAGCATCTTCAGGAGTCTGGGAACCTGACGGTTAAACAATGGATTAAAGTGGTCTAAAAGTTAAAGGTACACACCTGCCTACTGTTTACATGATTTAGTGATGTAGGAGCATTGACAATACTTTTTTGATGGTCGTTGTGAAAAAAGATCATCAAAATATCCCGTAATTTACTAAAGATGTGCAAAATTAACAAAAACGGTCAAAAGACGGGTTATACGCTTTACCAGCCATTGCAACTATGCGCGAGCCTCACGACTTTGTCACAGACGATTCGCTCTTCTCCTGCTCAGGATATCTCAAATTTTCTGCTCACGATTTCACTGGACAGCCTGGACGACCGAATAGGAATTTCCGTTTTCTTTTGAGGAGTTGGCATCATGTTTTTTCCTCACGAACGTACACGAAGCAACACACCCGGTCGTGTGTTCACTCAGGCTATTTGCCGTGCTGCACGGGGCAAATATCCTACACTCCACGGTAGCCTGCCGTAGCACGCGCTCGCTCCCGTTTTCCGGACTCTCGAAACAAACAGTTATGTTCGAATTTTCATACTTGTGTTTAACTCCGTTTCGTACCTGTATAAATAGTCTCTCTTTTGTGAATTACTTATAAATATTGGGGGGAAATCAGAGTTGAATTTGGTGCAGTTGTGCAGTAACAAACTTTTATACGGCTGGAAATACAACTAACTCACAAGACCACGTGACTTTTCGGAACCAGAATTTGGTTCCGAAAAGTCACGTGACATTGAATTTTTCAAAAGTGCTCAAAAACGACCAAATTTGACTGCGTCTTTTCAGGATATATCTGATTTACTCTCGAAAGCGCTTCAGAATAGGGTCTATTTCGAGCCCAAAATAGCCAAACAAAGAAGGTGTGTTCCTTTAATGTATCATTTGCAAATAAAACTTTTTCAAGAACTTCTGGAAAAGTAGCCCAAATGCCTCTGGCCGTCACACATGTGTGATGGCCGGAGACATTCGGGCTACTCGAACAGCAGCATTACTTATCTGAAGAATGTTTAATAAACTAACTTGCAGAAATTTCAGCAATACTTCAGAAAAACCTTGATAATCCAAGCATGGTTTTTGTGTTGAGGGAATGCTTTTTCTTTTTTCATGAGAAATGGTTTAACTAAACAATGTCATATGGTCCAAGTTTAACCAATCACTGAAAGAGAATCTATTTATTTATTTATTTATTTATTCACCACATCCAACAGCGGAAGGACCGCCAATTACAGGAATGAGATCAATTAATATAGATATTCGAATAACTATCAACTTCTAAGTTGAATTAGAAACTGCCAGAGAATGCTCTGGGATCTTTAGAGTGCGTTACCGAAACCTGGACCAATGGCTTTACATACCTTCCGAAAGGACGGAACAAGTGTGATTAAGTGCCTTGCTCAAGAGCACAAGTGCCACATCCTGTCACGGCCCGGAATCGAACCCACATCCTAGTACTAACACGTACAGGAACTTGAGTTCGACGCACTAGACCGCTCTGTCATAACACCCCACAAATCTAGATGTACGAGGTATATAATCATATGTAGCACTACCTCATGTTTCTGTAGTAGCGAGAAAGCCACACCGCTTTTCCCAGCTCTGGCTGTGCGACCGACGCGGTGAATGTACGTCTTGACGTAGGGCGGCATGTCGTACGATATCACGTATTTCGCATTCTGGACGTCCATTCCGCGTGCCATCGCATCCGAACAGATCAACCTCCAGGGTAGAAATGAAAATGGCATAAATTTGTTGAAAATTTATTTTGTAAAAAAAATTAAACTCTTAAAAAGTTAAAACCAACAAAAGCATCATCCTCTTAAAACAGTGGCCCTTTAACGCACTCCCCGATAGTGCGTACCGAGGTCCTGTTGAAACCGGCCCCATTTCGCTGGGGAACAAGCAACAGAAATCTTGTCGCCTCTCTGGACCAATCAGGACACTTGGCAGTGCATTGCAGGCATTCAAATGTAATGCGCGCAGATTGTAAACACTGTGCATGCATGTGATACATGTACTCGGTAATGCTGGCCGTTGTCTGCGTCGGCGATTGGCCGCTATTTAAAGCATACAGGGGAATCCGTTCCATTCACGTTGGTCAGCATGCATACCTGTTATTAATTTGAAAAACTGCGGAGTAAATAAGATCGTCGCCGGAAATTTTGGTAGGAATGGGACAGTCATAAGGAACAGAACCCAATACAATTTCTGGAAAGTATAGAAATCATTTCCTTTTGGTATAACATGACCGCATTGATTAAATTACATCAAAATGACTCGGGCGTGTGTTGGCTAAACACAACAGCCGGCTTACTTCACGGATTTGCGTGGATTTCCTCAGGGTATTGTATCGTCGCTTACACGTACACTATGTAAGACCCCGTTCTCACTAAAGAAATTGCTCTGTTCGACGAATATTCGACGATTAGGAGATTTTCTGATGGGAACCCACGCAGATTAGAATTGGTTCATTCGACGAAGAGATCGCTTCATTCAACGAAGCAAAATTGTAATGTGAACGCTCCCTTCGTTCGACGAAGCGTTTTGACACGTAACGAGACGGGGACGTCGCACAGCTTCAATCGTTCTTCGTTAGCGGTCACCTAATGTGAACGGTACCGCTCTTCATTCGATCTTCGTTAGGTGAGATGTGAATGCACGCTTCATTAACTAACGATGATTAACTAATCTTTGTCGAACGAAGTGATTTTTCTAGTGAGAATGTACAAAACACATGCGGCGCGCACAGGGAGTCAGGTCAAGTGGACCGTTCTGATTGTTCCGATTTTCAACACTTTTAACACTTAAAAATCGGAACAAATATGATCAAATCGGACTAGTTGGCAGGTATGCTACATCATTATTATTATAAATACAAATAGCTGTTACATTGCTTCAAAAAAATTGCTAACATTTTAAATGAAACCTACAACTGAATTTTGCCAGATTTGAACTGCTTAAGAATCCGTCGTCTCTGTCCCGCTGTCTGATTGGACGAGAACTCGGCCACCTCCACACCGCCGACCAATCGGATGAGGTGATACAGGCGGTGCGTGGCCTGGATGGTGTTGGCAAAGCACAGGATCTGTCTGAGTTGCTGCGAGCGGACGAGGTGGAGAATGAGCAGGGGTTTCTCGCCGGGGGTGCACGGAATGTAATACTCCTGAAACATTTAAAGACAGATTACATGATTGAAAAACTTTTAACGACAGGAACAACAGCATTACATAACTAAAGAATAATGTTGATAAACTGCCTTGTAGAAATTTCAGCCACATAGATGCAGTGATACTTCAGAAAACCTGAAAAATCCATGCATGGTTTTTGTTTATGAATGAATGGTAAAAAATATTGTCTGCCGAAATTTTTTTTTAAAAGCACCTTCAGTTGGCAATTTCTTCCACAAAGGTACCATTTTACACGAAAAAAACAAATCATGTGGTGTTCATTGCTATGAAAATTTTTAGTCAGGTTTTTCAAAATTTTGGGTAACTGCAAATGTTGGAATTGGGGCTTTAAATGCAAACTTGGTCCATGAAGCCAGTTTCATACTTCACGCGAAAGCGAACGCGAACCCGACATAAATCTGACGTCAAACATTGTGTGGTGAACATTCGCGCAAGTTGAAACTAGTTGAACTTCCTGCGAATTTGCTGTGACGTCAAATTTGTTGAATTTAAACATTTGTTGAATTTAAAAACCAACAAAGTACAAAGCCAATACTGTAATATTGGCTGGCTTTGAAGGTGATGTGAAAATATACCACACAAGTTTTAAAAATGATAACTTAAAGATAGTATACATGATTGGTAAACTGTTACAAATAGTTTTATCCCCCTGTGTGATTGAAGATATGCATGATTAAAACCAACCTAAGCAAAAACCAGCTTCGTACTTCGTCTAACTTTTGAGAAAACAGTAAAAAAAGGGTTTGCAGTCATTTCGCCCCAAAACCACTTCGCCCTAAACCATTTCGCCCTGAACCACGGCCTGTGCACGAAGTGGTTTTGGGGCGAAGTGGCATTTGGGCGATGTAGTGTTTGGACGAAGTAATTTGGGGCGAAATGGCACTCGGGCGAAGTGGTTTGGGGCGAAATTGCACTTGGGCGAAATGGTTTTGGGGCGAATTGAATTTTCGTCTCATGAGACGAAAACTAATTGTTTTACTCATTACTCAAAGACTATAGCACTTTAGACAAAACCATTTCAGGGGAAGTTTTCTACAGTCATCATGTTTATATTGTGTAAGTTAGGCATAAATCTGTGAACATTTCTGATTTTCGAGATTACCAATGATGTATACTGCCTTTAATGTTCCTTTAATGTTCCTTTATTGACCATTGTTTTTGGAAATGAAGAAATGCCACTGTGTTAAGGTTGGATTCACACTGAACCTTTTCGCGCGTAAAAAATGCGATGTGTGTCGCTTGTATATATGCCTATTATATCGACTGTGATTACTTACGGAAAGACCCACTGGTGTGGTGTATTTTCCAATAAACTCCCCACGGTCCGCTTGCAGTTGTTCACCGTTCTGCGTGTTTGTCTTCTTGGATGCAACAACGGACGTCATCAGCCGCGGCCGGAAAAGATTAAGTTGCGTCAGTTTCTCTGGGTTTTGGGAGAGCGTTGCCGAAAACAGCAACTTCTGCAGCTGTGAGAAAGATTGGAAAATGCAGCGTGTTACGACGAGAAAAAAAAAGACATTGTGTTAATCAAGTCCAACCCGAGAAAGTGTGTATCTTGAAGGGACAATGGGGCCAACTCAGCAGAACAATGGGGGCCAACTCAGCAGGACAATTAGCCTTTTTGAAGTATGGCGGACACAATAGGAGGGCGCACTTTGCAGTGGGTATAAAATCGACTAAAATGCAAAATAACTCAGTTTTTCACTTTACACTTATTAATTTTATTTATAATTCTGTCTATGTATTATAATTACAACATGTAAATCAAGTTTTTGGAAAGAAATACAATTGATAAAAAAATTCATACCCAAATGAAATTGCGCCCTCTCCTTTTGTTCCGCCATACTTCTAAAAGGCTAATGGGGCCAACTCAGCAGGACAATGGGCCTAAGTGGCCTTGGTTATTTTTAGGGCCTGCTTTAAATTTCTACATTTTTCACACGTGCACTTACTGGCATGTTAAACGTTGCACAATTTGCGACAGTGACCGGTTGCGGTGCTGGTCGGTTTCCCGTGAAGACGCATTTCTCCACTTGCGCGATCCAGTCTTGAGAAATTTGTTCCATCATGCGATCGGCCTCGTCAATCACCTAATTTGAAAAGATTACATGATTAGAAAACTTTTAAAAACAGGAACAACAGCATTACATAACTAAAGAATAATGTTGATAAACTGCCTGGTAGAAATCTCAACCACATAGATGCAGTAATACTTCAGAAAACCTGAAAAATCCATGCATGGTTTCTGTGTTGACTTAATGGTAAAAAAATTGTCTGCAGACAATTTTAAATTTTTAAAAAATAAAGTACATTCAGTTGGCAATTTCGCCCACAAAATCTGTGGAGTTGTCCCACGATGTTCCTTTTTTTCCTGAGCTATGTGACTGGGCTTTGCACAAAAACTTGGCCATTTCATTTTCAGACTCTCTACCAATTGAAATTTATAAATTTCTCACCAAGAATCGGAGGTGTTGCAGTGTAAACCCTCGCGTTTTATTGATGTGATCAACGAGTCTGCCTGGTGTGGCAACTATGATATCGCATTGGGTCTCTCCATTACTGAGGAAAAAAACAAAACAATAACACCACTAAATGCCACAAGTTCACACAAACCGGTTTGAAAATGTAATGCAAAGAATCCAATACATGCCTTTACGCTTCCCCCACAATTCTGTGTGTGCAGTCGGCACGCAGTGTATGACGCATAGAGGCGCTAAATTTGATGGTGTACAAATGAATGGGATTTCGCAGGGGAGTGGAGCTCTCGGCCGCTTAAAACTTGTAAAACGTGACGAATTGGTGTTTTTGACACAGATTTTACCTGGTAATGTATTGCTCAGATACAGATTCAACCTACTGTATATCTGTTTTGATATTATATAGGTGTCCAGGGGCAGCATGGTTATGTGGAGTGTTGAATCCAAGATTGTGGTAAATCTACAGATGGCTCGTCCATGGTGCGAGTGCCCTTGGGCAAGGCACTTTGCCATGAATTGCCTCTCCCCACCCAGGAGGAAATGGGTACCTGTGAGGGTAGTTAATGCTGATGTGTTTGATTAGTCCCTGTGCACATAAGCTTCACGGGACTGCATACTAATCAGGGAGTTGAGAAGGATTAATTAAGGAATGATATTACTGAGCCTAATGACCAGGGGTAATAATGCAGAAAGCGCATTGGGAGTTCCGCCGGTTCTAAAATGTGCTATATATGAACTGGTGAGGCGCCATGCGGCAGTTGCAAGTGCATATTTTTATAAATTTTAAGTGAACTCACCTTGTCTGAACCAGCATCCGTTGTTCCTGGGTGAATTTCTTCAGACCACCGACTAGCGCCGGTCGCAGACCGCTGCCCTCACACAGCGAGACAAAGACCTTGTAGACCTGCTGGGCCAGGTCGCGGGTTGGCAGCACGATAAGGGCACGGATGCGCGGTACTACTCTGTCTAGTAGTGCCTTAAAATTTAGAAATGTATTGCATTAGGGCCTAGCGTACATCGACATTGCAACTGGAAGCAACAAGTGGCAACTGGTGTTTCCGGCAACTGGGAGCAACTGGGTTGATGTACGCGCACTTGCAACTACTGGCAACTGGAAAAATCCCAGTTGCCACGAGTTGCTCATGTTCTACATTCTGGCAACTAGTTGTGCCCAGTTGCGGTCAGTTGCGTCGATGTACGCTTACTTTCAACTAGTTGCTGTCAGTTGCTCGCGTGCATCTGATCAAGTGTGCGCACATCGACAGCAACTGCAAGCAACAGTTGCTTCCAGTTGCGAGGTCAATGTACTCTAGACTTTACCGAGTTGTTGTGTCGATGTGCGCGCTCTGCAAATGTAGCTGGAGCTGGATGCTCCCAGTTGCCGCTAGTTGAGCAACTGACCAGTTGCTGTCGATGAGCGTGCTATGCACAGATCAACAGCAACAGATCAGTTGAGGTGCTTCCAGTTGCAACATTAATGTACGCTAGGCTTTAGAGACCTACCAAAGTTGTCAACATTTTCACAGTTCTACAAGGGGGGTTGGGGGGGGGGGGGGGGGGGGGTGGGGGGGGGGGGGGGGGGGGGGGGGTGGGGGTGGGGGTGGGGGGGGTGGGGGGGGGGGGGGGGGAAGTGTAGAGGGGGGTCTGTGGGTTGCAGGATGGGAGGGTCTCCCTCCCATCACATAAGACACGATGACTCGTTTCGCTGTCGTACACTGTCAATGACAAATGCATATTGTACTGTACACATACCTGTACGATTGGCAGAGCAAATGCAAGTGTCTTTCCGCTTCCGGTTGGTGCAGACACGCACAGGTCTCTTGGTCGGTAACCGGCTTCCCCTGCAGCGATACCTAGCTGCACAGATTCAAGAATAGCTGGTATCACGTGCCTTTGTACTGCAAGGGAAAATGGTAGAAAGAACATGTCTAAATTATTTGTGTGTGTCTTGAAGTTAATTATGCACAAGTCTATGAGAAGTGAGCAAGTCTATCTAGTGCTTAAAGATAGTATACATGATTGGTAAACTGTAAAAAATAGTTTTACTCCCCTGTGTGATTGAAGATATGCATGATAAAAACCAACCTGAGCAAAAACCAGCTCCGTACGTCGTCTAACCTTTGAGAAAACAGTCAAAAAAACATTTACAGTCATTTCTCCCCAAAACCACTTCGCCCTGAAACACGGCCTGTGCACGAAGTGGTTTTGGCATGTTTTGGGTGAAGTGGCCTTTGGGTGAGGTAGTGTTTGGACGAAGTGGTTTGGGGGCGAAATGGCACTTTGACGAAGTGGTTCAGGACGGAGTTGTCCAGGGCAAAATGGTTTTCGGGCGAATTGAATTTACGTCTCGCGAGAGGAAAAATAATTGTTTTGCTCATTTCTGAAAACTATAGCACTTCAGACAAAACCATTTCAGGGGAAGTTTTCTGCGGTCATCATGTCTCGAGTACGAATCCCGATAAGGCCCTTACGATCTTTCTCTCATCCCAAGCTTTGTGAGAGAAATTGCCAACTGAAGGTTTTTTACCATTCCTTAATACACAAAAACCATGCATGGATTTTTCAGGTTTTCTGAAGTATTACTGCATCTATGTGGCTAACATTTCTACAAGGCAGTTCATCAATATTATTCTTTAGTTATGTAATGCTGTTCTCGTTTTTAAAAGTTTTCCAATCATGTAATCCGTCTTTTAAGTCAAAAGTTTCTATTCAATAGTACCTGGAAAGAGGAAGGATATTTCATCCCGTTTTAGACTCCTGACCAACCGCGGATCCAGTTGACTCATCTCGTCCACAGATACACTGTACTTCTTCAGGTCACGTTCGATGAGTGTTGGGTTAGCAAGCCAGTCGGGGAGCACCCTCGACACCTTGAAAAGAGGTTATGATGCTAGTACAATAAATTATATGATGGATGGACTTGATGTGAAATTTATTTGAGTCACAGAGCTCAGTGAAAAACAAGCCATGCTCATTTCTTAAAGGCAGTATATACATGATTGGTATCTCGAAAATCAGAAATGTTCACAGATTTACGCCTAATATAAACATGATGACCGTAGAAAACTTCCCCTGAAATGGTTTTGTCTAAAGTGCTATAGTCTTTGAGAAATGAGTAAAACAATTAGTTTTCGTCTCATGAGATGAAAATTCAATTCGCCCCAAAACCATTTTGCCCAAGTGCCATTTCGCCCCCAAACCACTTCGCCCGAGTGCCATTTCGCCCCAAATCACTTCATCCAAACACTACATCGCCCAAATGCCACTTCGCCCTAAACCCACTTCGTGCACAGGCCTTGGTTCAGGACGAAATGGTTCAGGGCGAAGTGGTTTTGGGGCGAAATTACTGCAAACCCTTTTTTGACTGTTTTCTCAAAAGTTAGACGAAGTACGGAGCTGGTTTTTGCTGAGGTTGGTTTTAATCATGCGTATCTTCAATCACACAGGGGGATAAAACTATTTGTAACAGTTTACCAATCATGTATACTATCTTTAAATATAAATATTCATGAGTTTGGGTTTATTTTGCCCGACCCGACGTAACTTGATTTATAGCACTGTATACTCAGTACAGTGCTTCTCCGAGACACTACGGTAAAAACGTCATAGCGTGTTCAACATCGGACAGCTCGGTGGTCGAGTGGTTCAGACGTCTGCCTAATATGCAGGAGGTCGTGGGTTTGAGTCCTACCCAAGCACGCTATGAAGTTTTTGTCAGTTTCGTCAGTTCTCCCCGACGCAAGCCAAATTGCATGAATATTCTTGTATAATTGTACATTAAAGGACCAAAACGAAATGAAATGAAATGTAATTAATGATAAATCGTACCTTTTGCTTTTTCGTCGTCTTTTCTCCTCCTAAGACAGCAAACGCCTTCTCTTCCGTATCTTCTTCCTTGATACTTGGCGCAGTGCCAACATCTTCGTCTCCATCTCCGCAAACGATCGTCTGTTGACCTTCCTTCAACTCAGTTTTGCATTGATTCTCGTTGAGTTTATTGTTTCTATCGTCCGATGTTTCGCCCACAACGCATTCGTTGTCACTTAAAGTTCTGTTGCGATACTTTTGAGTTTTTCCATTAATGCGAGACGTGAGCTCCTTTTCGTCAGACTCAAGGTTTGGGATTTTGTTACCGTGGCAACCATTTCCATCATTTGAAA
Organism: Henricia sp. BOLD:AAB3569; assembly: GCA_037783545.1. NCBI lineage: Eukaryota > Metazoa > Echinodermata > Asteroidea > Spinulosida > Echinasteridae > Henricia > Henricia sp. BOLD:AAB3569. The sequence continues at coordinate 250,337 of JBBELK010000158.1, read as the reverse complement.
TAGAGTCAGTTGATACTTTTCTGCCCTTCTTTTTCACAACCATGGTTTCCGAGTTACTGTTCAAAGACGCCTTCCCAAAATTTGTGGTCGTACCTTCACTCTTGGGAGATAACTTTGTCCGCTTCTCAACTTTAACATCATCAGTGGATTTTCGTTTCTTGGGGGTTTTACACGTCACCAAACTTATTTCCGAAAACAAGATTTGTTCATCATTATCCTGAACAATTTGGCTTGGCTTGGACGGACTACCCTTAAGTTTTTTCTCGTCTTTTTTCCTTGCACTTGATTTGAGATGTAGTTCCGTGTTTTTGTGTTCGTCGTTTTGTTCGTCAGGAGATGAATCGGATGCGGTTTTCATTTTCTTGTGTTTTCTGATGGACTTGGGTGTTTTTAGCTCCACTGTGCTCGTTACGTCGGAACACTCTTTCCTGATTGGCTCATTTGATGAGTCAATGACGGCTCTAGATGTATCTTTTTCCACTTGGGACTTTGACGAAGACGTCCAATTTGGGGTGGTATTCTGAGCAATTTCATCTTCGTCTTTCTGAATCTGTCCAACTTTTTTCTTCTTTTTGCTGGACAAATCGTTAACCTCGGATGTTTTGTAAGAACTTAAAGCAGAGTTTTTACTATGAGTTTCTTGAGGTTCCGATAGAAGCTTTTTAGCCTTTTTGGCAGTCTTCAGAGATTCTGAATGAAGTGGCTCCGAAATGTTATCAGTAGATTCGTTGATAAGTGCCTTTTCGCGAGCCCTCGCTTTTGCCGTTAGCCTTTTCAGTATTACTTCAGAGGGCAATTTGCGATCTCTATTTCGCTTCTTCTTAGATTTTTCTTGAGTTTTTGGTTTCTGTGCCTCAGTAGGAATCAAAGTCCCTGTCTCTTCAGATGTTGATCGTCCTTTAGCACGTTTCTTCTGAATTGGCTCTCGGTCGTCTGAGATCACATGACTCTCCAATTTTCGTTTCCTTGCTAGTGCTTTCTCGTGAAGCTTTGTCAAGATATTTTGTGGAGATGCGGTCTTATTGTCATTGCCAGAAGTTTCTTCATCACACACATACCTAGGATAAGTTACAATTCAGCATTAACATGATTAACCCTCCTACATGTACTCTTGTTGGTCAGCTATGGCCAACAGTTAGACCGCTCAAAACCATCCAAGTGGTCTAAAAACTACTAAGGACTAGCCATAATTCACTGCAGTTCTGTGCATGGTCTAATGTGGAAACCCCAATGGGTGTAATAACTTTAAAGGGCCCCTGAAATGCTTAATAACTTTATGCACAATTTTTGCTGCATATAAAGGATTAGTTGTGTAGAAAGACAATACTACTGTTCATTTTGATGGCATTTTTCAACTTTGAAAATTTCTTCACATACCGTAAACTCACAGAAAGAGGGCGCTGTTTGGGGCATGTCACTTTAGGAAAACATAGCAGAAAAGCAAAGAAAAAACAAGACTTCAAACTGGAATTGTGGAAAAATGCTGCAGTTTCCAGCCTTAGTTTTTTCATGGTTTGCAACAGGCAACATGTAAACCAAACCTAAACCGTCATGGGTTACAAAAGTTTCAGCAAGTTGGAGAAAATTGTTGAAACTTTTGTACCACAGTTGAATGAGATTTTCCTGTGTTTTCCTAATGTAACATCACCACTTTGCTCATGCATATTTTCGTTAGCATAAAAATCAAAAACCTTGATTTTAACCCCCCAAACAACTTCCAAGTAGGGTTTTTATGATTGTACATTAATGGACTATTTCCATAGACCAAGTATCACAAATACCGCTTGGGTGAGTTTTCACAAAAGCAGTACTGTATTGTGGGAATGTTTTCGGGGCAGACTTTGCCCCGTTTTCCTTCCCACAATACAGTTTTGCTTTTGTTCAAACTCACCCAAGCAGTATTTGCGATAAGGTCTATAGCACAGATTTTATTGATAAAAACACCATTTCAGGGGCCCTTTAACTAGAGCTCCTGACTGTTTTGTGTAGTTAGACTGCTATGCAGTACTCCAGTAGGCTTGGGCGATTCCACGCCGGAATCGAGTAGAATCGCTGCGTCGCTCAATTGAAAGTTAGTCCCCTACTGATGTAATGAATTCGTTATGTAATCTACAGTTACTCCAAATCCAGTTGTGACTTAAACACCGAAAAAACATGAAAAAAAAAAAACCTCGGGAGTCGAGTTGTCCAGACGGACGAGTGCACGCTATGTGATACGCGTGCACGTCGTCACTTTTTCAGTCCATCCAGCGTTCCAACGTATTTTTCCATTACAGATACTCACCTCTGCATGTAGAACAACGCCATTTTGAAGCCACCCTTTCAACTGCTTGGAGTTTATCAAATTACCTTTTGGGTATGTTTTACATTAGCTTAAAATGCCGGACGAAATGTATTAATTTTATCTCGAAGCATTGCACGTGCATGGGCGCCGCCATCTTGAAAATGCAATCAACCAATCAGAAAAGGCCAAATTGCTCATAGAAAAAGTCTGGCTACTTGATGATCAGAATCGAATGCCTATTCTTCAAACAGAAGAGAATCAGGGCACCGCACACATTTCGTGACAGCTTTCGCGCACACTTAATTCCGTATTGCAACATACTGTCATCGTTCGAAAATGTTGTGTCCTGGAAAATATGTTTCGTTTCTCAGATCCATATTTCTCAAATATTCATCCAAAATGTCGAAAGACATCAACCATAATTTGGCCTCCAAATCATCGGTTATCTTTTTCTTATTTGGTGGTATTGCGGTGGTTTGTCTTTTCAGTGTTTTATCGAAATTTATGATCGTTTTGGAGGGTGCAACTCGTAAAGTTGCCACGGTCAGCGCTTCATCAACGTTCTCGCCCGCGGCCGCGGTGACCACGTCCAAAGCGCTGGGCGCGATGGGGGAAATGGAGCGGTGGCCCGGTATGGACTATCACGGGATGAGGGACTGGCCTATAACGGTCCGGAGCCAACCTTTTATTAGGCCAGGTATATTTTCATTTGAGGAAGTCTTCATTTGTTCGTGTGTTACGACTTGCCAAAGCAAATTCTGTTTCAAAACAAATTTTTCATTAAAAAAAAAGTAGAAATATATTCTGTCACTGTCGGTCGCACATCCTAGCATTTTTGTGACCCGGTGTCATTACGGGCATAGCACCGTGACTGGAGTGAAAAAAAATTCGTTCATGCTAAGTTAGATACGTGTAGACAACGGCTTTGTTCCTTCGCTTGTCACCATGGGCACACTGTTGTTTTCACTCCAGCCCTTCCGGAAGTGATGTGGCACCGACCGATAGAATACTTTGTATTTTTCTGTTGTTTCTCAAAAACTTTATGTAAAGCATCTCAATGTTGATTAGGGTATGGAATTCCACCCCTTCCACCACCACCCCCCCACCCTCCCCCCCCAAAAAAAGTTATTTTTGGCCTTCAAGATTGGTACAAAAGAGTAGTTGATCATGGCTTCAGACCTTGTGTACAAAACACATGAGACGGCTGAATTTTTTAAAGTGTTTCCTTAATTTAATTTTTTTCTCGTTCCTAATTTGGGGTTTTCCCATCAAATATGCAGTTTTGAGTACCGATGCTTGACGAGTTATTTTCAAGGGAAAAAAAATCTATCAACTTTGGTAAATTTTCAGCATTTGTTTTTAGTAATATTAACACCAATGTAATGTTCTGTTTTATTTCTTAGACATCAAAGGTGAAGTTCTTTCAACTCTACATATGGCAATCAGAGCGAAATTTCATGGGAAGACCGAGAAAGCTCACAAGCTGTTTCAACATGCACTAGCCTTGGACCCAAACCATTCAGACGCCCTAAACGAGTACGGTGAATTCTTAGAAGCAGAGGATATTCTACACGCAGATCATCTGTACACTTGCGCCGTCCTGAACAACGCATCCCACGTAAAGGCTTTTACTAACTTGAAAAGGACGTCAGTGATCGTTGAAGAAATCGATCAATCGATACTGATGAGGATCGACTCTAAACGAGATAAGTTTCTGGATGTACCAGCGCACAGCCGCGCTTTGCAGCGAGCTCAGCAAGAGATGTATTACCAGCATATTTATCACACAACGGCGATTGAGGGTAATACGTTATCGCTGGAGCAGATGAGAAGTATTATGGAAACGGGAATGGCGGTTGCCGGAAAAAGCATCTTGGAACATAATGAAATAATCGGCATGAGTTCAGCATTGCAGTACATCAATAATACCCTGATGGCGAAATTCGGGGCTATTTCGGTCCGCGACATCCTCGAAATTCACCGTCGGGTGCTCGGTCACGTGGATCCGTTAGAAGCCGGGCAGATTCGCACGACGCAGGTTTTCGTCGGTTCGCACGTTCCGCCTGCCCCGTCGGACGTCGAGCTTCTCTTGGAGGAGTTTGTCGATTGGCTGAAATCGGAGGAGGCGAAAGCCATGCATCCTGTCGAGTTTGCCGCCCTCGCTCATTACAAATTTGTTTATATTCATCCGTTTTTGGACGGGAACGGTCGGACGTCGCGCCTACTAATGAACTTAATCCTGATGCGTGATGGATATCCGCCCATAATTATTAAAGTCGACCACAGACACGAGTACTACGAAGCGATTAAAAAAGGCAACATGGGTGATATACGACCGTTTATCCGATTTATAGCCAAGTGTACTGAGAGCATGCTTGATGCTCTGTTGTGGCTTACTACGGAGTCCCCTGCACGTGCACTTCCTGAATTTAGTGGTTATAAACAAGAACATGTTGTTGAAAATATACCTGTATATTAACCTAAACTGTATTAAATTATCGTATATATTTATTCACAGCTGAATTGCTTCAGGTGCTAAAAACAGTACAGTGTCTCAAGAGTTAATATATGTACATGTACATTTAATTTTACTTCATGAGTCAGAGTGGACAAGAAAAACCTGGAAGTGTTGGTAGCAACGGTAACGGACCCCGTTCTCACCAGAGAATTTGCTTCGTTCGATGAAGATTAGTTAATCATCGTTAGTTAATAAAGCGTGCATTCATATATCATTGAACGAAGAGCGACCACTAACGAGGATCGAATGAAGCCGTACATGTACGTCGCGCATCAAGCGCGCTGTGTGGTTTTTCAGCGGCGCATCAAAAACAACTCTTGCTAGGCGCTTAATGCATGCAACAGGCCCGCCAAACTGAAGTGATCTCTTCGTCGAATGAAGCTATTTGCTTCATCGAATAAAGAGGCGTGCGTTCACATCAGGAAAACTCATCAGGATCATTGTCGAACGAAGCGGTTTCTCTAGTGAAAACGGGGTCAAAGACCAAATCATTTTGTTTTGTCCAAAGAAAGATATGGTACATGTACCTTTCTGTGGGTTTTAAAATGAGCATAACGAATGCAACATCTGGTATGGTGCCTAATCACCATTGAAATGAAACAACAAAACGGGCATTATCGGGATTCAAAAACACAATTTCCCCCACCCCCATAAACATTTCTGTAAGATAGTTTATCAACATTCATCTTCAGATATGCTGCCATTTTATCTACAATGGCCTTTAAACCCAAGTTCATTGTTATTCGCCACAAACATTCTTAAATAATAAAAATGCTACAGTACTTCAATTTTGTGAACGCAATAGACCATATCGAATAGCCGCCATCTTGCGGCTATTCAATACGGTACATGTAGTGCCTAATCACCATTAAAAAGAAACGACCAAACTTGGTATGAAAGAACACTCGTAAGGGCCCTATCGGGATTCGAACCCGAGACCTCCGACGTACCAGCTGAGCTATAAGTCAGTGATATATGTATGTACTCCCTCAGGTTTTCCCTATGAACCCAATTTTTCTCTCGGCGTTTAATTTTGTGGTGTAGGATAATATCCCTTCAAAATTCATCGCATTGTATTTCTTAATATAAATTATGGTACTTTTCCTTTTTTTTTTTAAAGTGAAACTGCTTACTGCAAGTACACAAATCCACTAATTTAGGCATATGAACTGTACGTTTCATGCTGCTGTCGGCAGAAACGAAATGCGCGCATCTGTTAGCAGTGACTAATCCATACAAAACGTGCAGTTTACGCACTACAAGCACCACAGTTATGGATTTGTGTATTAAAAGCTACAGTACTGCTGCATAAAGAAAATCTATGTATTTAATAAATATATTTATATTTAAAAACAATCTTGTTTGTACGTTGTATTTTATTTACATCTTTTGGCTCAGTTTTGCAACAGACATTGATGAACCACAAACATTAACATACCTAATACTGTACTGCAGTTAAAGGCACAGGCTCGTCAGCAATGCGCACGCACCAAATTCGTAGCTCCATAGCAAAGGCATGGAGCTGCGTATTTCATGGCGCGCGCGCATTGCTGACAAGCCTGTGCCTTTAATGAAAAACCTAACAGGACAGAAAAGGTCTCGCTTCATCAGCCATGCACAGGATGTGGAGGCTTAAACTTGCCACAAAATTAGCAATCTATAGGACCTGCATTCTTCCAGTTCTCCTCTACGGATCTGACACATGGACACTCTTACATGTACAATCCGACTTGAGGCCTTCTGTCAAAGGACTATCCTCGGCATCCGCTGCCAGTGTTGTAGTACTTGAGTCCAGGACTCGGACTCCTACGTACTTAAGGATTCTTGGGAAAAAACACTACAATGCGTGATTATGTACACTGCCCCGCCAAATCAATTTAGTGTAATGGAACTTTCCTCGCCTAACACCTCTGTGGCCCTGGTTCGAATAGAGCGATTTTACAGCTGTTACGGGTCATAAAACATATCTCGTGTTTATCCTTAAGAAGGGAAGAGCCATGTGCTTTTCTGCTAGCAGCCACATGCGTTGTTTCCCCACGAGTTAGTGTTACACCTTGTGTTAGTGTAACAGATCTGTTAAGTTAATCTGAACAAAGTTCACTTTGATTATTTTACAATTTTCCTGATTCTCAATAAATTGAGTTTCATTTTTGAACACAACTTATAAATATGTTGGATTTTGCAATCTACCCACAATTGAGACACTTTTTTTGGCTCCGTCAAGATTCTGCAAATTTCAATCACTTAGGCCCGCTTCAAACGTCGCGCTTATGCCGTGTCGAATTAAACTCAACTTGGTAAGACGTTGGTACGGTGTAAGCACGGCAGTGGCTTCAAACGTGTAACTTGATTACAAACTCCCAGTCGAGCTTAACCACATCCAACATGGCGGATGAGTATTGTGCACGTCATGGACGTTGTACACGTGCGTTTTCCATTCTGTCCATTATACGTCGCCATTTTATTATTTTGATGCACTTGTTTGTTGGTTATTTCTTTACTCACATACGCGCTGCGAGCATTCCTAGTTGTGCATTCCTAGTTGTGAACAAAATTGCAGACCAACTTCGAACTGGAATTAAATTCAACATGGCAGAAGCACGACGTTTGAAGCCAAGCCGTGCTTGTGCCTTATGAAATAGAGTTAGCACGGCAGACCCTGTCGAGCTTAAATCTTCCGCCAAGCGAACTTATTTTGCCGAGCCAAATGGCTTCAAACGTAGTGCTTGTGCCGTGTCGAAATAAAAAAATCAAGTTAAATTTAATTTGACACGGCAGAAGCGCGATGTTTGAAGCGGGCCTTAGTAATTAAGCTCATGTAATACGGACCGGAGTCACAATTCTATGTGTCGTGCAAAACCTCACCGCCTCGACATTTCCCAAGGCGCCGAGTCAACAGATCCGTTACACTAACACAGTTTCCCGAGACACCGATTTTAACAGGTCTGTTAACAGATCTGTTAATACGCAACACGGAATTGCGCCCTCACTTGCTGCAATTTGTGGTGCTGCGCACAACTTTTAACACGTCCTCTTATAACACGATGTTTGTTCTGAGGTCACAATTCCGATTAAGATAACAGATCTGTTAACAGATCTGTAACACTTACACACACAGAATTGTGACCTCACCCAATGTATTAAACCTGTGCTTGTTAGGGAGTACAGAGCCCCGACTTCTTCCAATGCACACAGTGGCCCAGCTATACTGCCCTCATACCCATATACTCCTGGGTAGAGAGAAGCACCTCGTGACAAAGTACCTTGCTCAGGAACACACAAATCATTTCTTTTTGACCTTAGTTAACCTTGGCTTTTTAACTTTCCTCAAGAACGGATTGTCGGCCAGAAGGTTCTCAACTTTCATTCTCTCGACGCGGAGCTTCGCGCTTCCTGGGGATCGCTGCACGTCTTTCTCTGCTTCGTCAAGCTTGTTCGGGTCACCTCCTGCGGCATCGTCACCTGCGAGTTTTTGGTCGTCGGTGTCCGTATCGTCTGTTTCTTCGTCGTCAGCGATTTCATGCTCGGGTGGTAGTAAGGCGTCGATGTACGGTAGTGGGGATGGGGTACAGGCAATTACTGAAAAAGTGGGGGAAATTTTAAATTCAGGAGTTTGAAATTCCTGCAGCTGTTTTCACGAAACCTTACGGTTGCGTAAGCCCACTTGCACAACTTTTTATTGCTTAAGTTGCACGACATTTCTGCGATAATTACACGCAAGCCATTTTATAAAATTGCACAAGCTATGCACTTTTTCGTGAAATCAGCTGCTAATTTTTAGCATATTTTTGATTTTTTTTGTTGATCCTGCCAGATTTTATTTTCCGCTTTTTTCCCGCCGACAGGCAATAAATAATTGTTTTCATAAGCATGAAAAAACTGATTGACTGATTCAGTCAATGTTACCAAGCAGACTTGTGTATACTTGTGTGGCCTAGTTGGGTACACAGCTGTGCTCGTAATACCCCCGTCACACTGGAGGCGCGGTGCTTGTACGGCATAAACTGCAGTGGTTCCGCCATTGATCGCCTGTAGCACCGCGGAAAACTGTCAAAACCGCGGACCTTCGCGGTGGCACGGCGGAAACTTTGAACATGTTCAAAACTTCCCTAGTGCCACCGCGGGTTGGGCCAATCCGCAGTGGGATCCCGCGGCACCGCCGTGGGACCGTACAAGGACCGCAGTAGCACCTCCATCACCGCCGTGCCTCCGCAGTACAACCGTCGAAAAAGTAGACTGGCGACCCTACGGTGATCCCGTGGCGGTTCTACTGCGGTTATGGCGGTGCTACCACGGGAGCACTGCGGGTATGGGGGTGCCACTGCGGAGCCAGGGAGGAATTTTAGAAAATTTGGCGATCTTACTGCGGTGCCACTGCGTTCCTACGGCGGTGCCAGCGGTGTTATTGAGGTGCTTGTACGGCAATGGCGTTTCCACTGAGGTGCTTGCACAGTGCTACTGCGGGCATATTTTGTAGTATAAAAGCTTCGGTTTTGGGATCGCCATGTCCGCAGTGACATCGCCGTGGTTCCACCGTGATTCCGCCCTGGTTCCGCAGTAGCACCGCGAGGAAAAACACATGTGTGACGGGTAGGGGAAAACTATGAAAAACTACTGGCGGTGTCACTACGTTGATGGCGGTTTTTACCAAAAACTGTAGTGGCACCGCCAATCCGGTCTGACGGGGGTATAATCGGAGGGTTATGGGTTCGAGCCCCACTTGTGCCAACGTGTTTGTGTCCGTGGGCAAGACACTTGCCTCGTCAACCCAAGTGATATTTGGGAGCTGTTACGGGGAATGCCACAATCTAACTGCTAATAGAGTTGTGCTTTTTAGGGTTTGGGATTGAAGGGTTTATCCATTTTTTGGCTTGTTAAGCTCACGTAATAGCCAATCCCAATCAGTGAGGAACAACTGCAATACCGTGATTCGAGACCACCAGTTGGCTTCATAGATCAATTCGTAGGGCGTCTGCACGTTAAGCAGAAGGTCCGCAGTTTAAATCCAGGTGGAGCCAACTTGTTTTTCACTCTACCAGATTTCCCCAAATGTTGGAAATTTGTCTACATTTGTATCGTAATTTTTTTTGGAACGTCAAGGCTTGCACCATACATTGCACCAAGTACATGTAATGAGGCCCGAGCATGTTTCATCGAGTGAGTGACGACAAATAATAAAATGAGTAGAATTGACAAAAACTTTTTCAAACTTACAAGGAAAGACATTGCTATCGCCCGGAAACAGAGTCTGGGTGTCGCCCGTTTTGGCAATGAATCGTGTTAGCGCCCTCTCTACATCGCGCTTCTGCGAAGCGGCTTTTTCACGGATGATCCTGTACTCGTTTTCTTGCTGTCTAGTTGTCTGAAAAAGAAAACGAAGACTTTCTGAATTTTCCAAATAAAAGAGCGTGTCCAGATCATATTTTTGATCCCCAATTTATTTTGCATGGTTATTGAAATTTTGATACTATATCAATGTTGCGCTCATTGTCAAAAAACCCACTAATGTTTTGTAAACTAACCCTAACACCCTAAGGTGTGTATAAAATCGCATTGATCTAAAATCGCTTCGTCCACGATGATTCGACGATGACTCGACGAAGAGATTTTCTGATGTGAACGCACGCCTCTTTATTCGATGATGATTAGAATCGCTTCATTCGACGAAGCAAATTAGCTTCATTCGACATAGAGGTCGCTTCATTCGACGAAGACATCGCTTCATTCAACGAAGCAAATTTCTAATGCGAATGCTCCCTTCGTTCGACGGAGTGATTTGACACATTATGAGTGACCTCCTGAATATGCATTTCCGGTATACACGGGGTCACGTCGGGTCATGAGTAACACAATTTTTAGTAGACTGGTTCCCTGTCCTCATATTTACTTCCCCTTCGTCGTAAAGCGAGAGCAGCACAGCACACATGGACAGGGGACCAGTCTACAATTTTAGTTGCCCGTGCGATGACGTGACCCCACCGGAAGTTTAAAAATCAATCAACAGAGGGCATCGCACAGTTTCATTCCATTTTCGTTTAGCAGTCGCTTAATGTGTACGGTACCGCTCTTCAGTCGATCTTTGTTCGATCTTTGTTAAAAGAGATGAGAATGCATGCTTCATTAACTAACGATGATTAACTAATCATCGTCGAACAAAGCGATTTCCAAGATAGATTAATACTTCAGAAAACCTGAAAAATCCATGCAGGATTTTTGTGTTGATTGAATGGTAAACAATTTATCTGCAGACTGCCGCAGACAACTTCATTAAAAAAAAACACCTTCAGTTGGCAATTTCTCCTACAAGGGTACCATTTTACACGAAAAAAAAATCATGTTGTGTTCGTTACCATTGCTATCAACACTTTTTGTCAGGTTTTTTTGTCGACTCGTTAAGTAAAATTATTGGAATCTGTAAATGATTTAATGGGGTTTTAACCTCCCACTGCTTGCAGTGGCCATATTCTTACCGTCGTTCTGATATACGTGTGTGGGTCTGGAAACTCTGGAAGGTGGTCGGGAATGTAGGAGGGATGCGGTTTACGCTCGCTGGCCTGTAACGCTTTGCACGGTTGGGACGGTCTGGCCTGATCCTCTGTGCAAAAAGTATAGTAAATGTTTATTCACTAGGACCTCAATCAAAAGAGAAATTAATTTGTAGAATGGAGTCGAGTCTTTCCACAGTAAAGGGGGCATTTTGGCAACACAGACCATATTTTCCAGAAATACCTTTGTCTGGTCTCAAAATAAAGAAATAAGTTTCAGTTGTTCGGAATAGATAACTTAGGCCCAAAAAGGGTTACAAATAGTGTGACAACATGCCTCTCTAAAAATCCTGTGTACAAATTTCCAATATACGCTCGTAACCGGGACGGCCTAAAATGTAACACACCGCTTTTTCTCATTAAAAGCAAAGTGCGTCAAAATTATGAACGAAAATGCCATGTGAATCCACCCTGAAATCGCGCAGTGAAGTACTTACGGAGCGGGGTGGGCAGTCGTTTCTTTCTCCGTGCATAGTGGGCAAGCCCCTTCACATTTGACCCCATCCCCGTCAGCGCCATGCTGATGTCGGTCACCATGGGTAGTGTTCGGCCAGCCAATTCGCAGTACGTCCTTGCACTATGACCCAGCTCTGTTATATCTGGCAATACAAAGCAATTTATCATTTGCTTGGTATGCAGGAGGTCACGGGTTCAAGTCCCACCTGAGCATGCTACAGGTTTTAGCGTGTTCTTGGGAAAAACACTTAGTATGCAGGGTGGTTCTCAAAAAAATGAAACAGAGATCATATTGCTAATTGCAACCAAAATATGGTACCATTACAGGGGTCGAAATTAACCTGAATTTCATGCTGGTCAGAAGGACCAGTAGATTAGAGAACTCTACTGGTCCTGCTGAAAATTTGGTGGTCCAGTGGTGCTTTTCAAAATGGCACCGAGATACTGCAAGACTTTATGGTTTAAGGTCATTTGAGTGCAGGATGGGTAAGATTGCTTTTTGATTTAACACTGGGGCATGTCTGGAGAGATCGGAGAAAGAAATGTAGTTATCTGAAAATGTCTAAAGCGATCAGTAATTGTTTGTGGTAACCAGGAATTCTTCGCATTGAGTAAGAAATGTTTACTTTGGATTAGGCATCAGGGAATGTTTCCATGAAATAGTTTTCACTGGTCCTTCGGACCAGCATTTTTTGACAGATCTTCTAAATTTTTAATGGTCTCGGACCACAGGACCAGTGCTAATTTCGACCCCTGTACATATTAATCAAAGGGAGATATCGTCTGTTAGGGTTGAATCTCCTGATCTTTAAAATGATACCCTGATCATGTCATTATGTTTCCGGTTGACTGAGCAGTGACAAATTCTATGCAAAGGTCTAGACTAATATTTGCGCATCCAGTGGCCTAAACCATGACCCCGTTCTCACTAAAGAAATCGCTTCATTTGATGATGATTCGACGAAGAGTTTTCCTGATGGAAACGCACGCCTCTTCATTCGACGATGATTAGAATGGCTTCATTCAATGAAGCAAATAGCTTCATTCAATGAAGAAATTACTTCATTCGATGAAGCAAATTTGTAATGAGACTGCTCCCTTTGTTCGACGAAGCGATTTGACAGGCCTGTTGCACAAGCGCGTTGTTCGTCAAGTGCACAAGCGCGTTGTTCGTCAAGTGCGGGGTCTTTGACCCCGTTTTTACTAGAGAAACCGCTTCGTTCGACAATGATCCTGATGATTTTTCCTGATGTGAACGCACGCCTCTTTATTCGATGAAGCAAATAGCTTTATTCGACGAAGAGATCAGTTCAGTCGTCAAAGCGATTTGGCGGGCCTGTTGCATGCATTAAGCGCCTAGCAAGAGTTGTTTTTGACGCGATGCTGGAAACCACACAGCGCGTCTAGACACACTGCGCATGTACGACATCCCACAGCTTCATATGATTTTCATTAGCGGTCGCTTATAATGTGTACGGTACCGCTCTTCATTCAGTGATATGTGAATGCACGCTTCATTAACTAATGATGATCAACTAATCTTTGTCGAACGAAGCGATTTCTCTAGTAAGAACGGGGTCCTTGTTGGGTCTGCCAGACGTCTGTTATGTAACTTTTATGAAACAAACTTTAGATGACAATAAACTTGTGTTTCATTTTTAGTTCAGTAGCCTACATGTACATGTATAATAGTACAGACACAATTTACTCACAACTTTGAAGCATTTCAGTTAGCGATTCCAAACACAATTCGGTCGCAGTGTCAAATCCCAATTCCATGCAAATCACGCCGACAGTGACACGAAGCGCACGGCGGTGGGCGGCTGCTAGCTCCGAACTAGAGGTTGTCGTCATAGTGAACCTGGTCTCACAATATGCACTAAATCTGCGATGAGATCATATTAATTATTAACAGTAACACTAATTAGAATCAGACTAAATTTTCAAAGCATGTTTCATGATCAGGGATTGACAAATCCACTTGTCTGACGCCCAGGACAAGATAATTTTGTCGTCGGGCAAGCCAATTTTGTTACCTACCACCTTGTTCGATGGACAAGTGTTTAGCTGGGAATTATGGGCTCGATCCGAATTAGTGGCTTTGGCTGTGGCTGGTGTCATCCCATAATTTAATGCGGCAGGCATAGCAGCCATGTTCGACGGTTCTGCACGTGCACGCGAGATGAGTTTGTGAATTTCAGAAAAATAAAGCTGTGTACGCAAGTTTTGAGAGTATTACGGCCAGGGAGGTATGTAGAACGTGTAGAGATTTTGATTTTACCAAAAAATGGCAATTTCCTGTAGAAAAAAATTGCCTAAAGATTCCATTTTGAGCAACGATTTTGATGGGGGAAAAAAGTGCTGATCTTGAAAGTCACCCATGCCGCCAAGCAGAAGCATATATCAGCAAAAAACAGGCCTGTGTGCCTTTCAGTATTTGGAAGTAACTTGTTCGACTTTGTTTGTATAAATAGTCTCTCTTTTGTCAATTAATTATAAATATTGGCGGAAAATCAGAATTGAATTTGGTGCAGTTCTGCAGTCAGAAACTTTCATGCGGCTGGACACAAAACTAACTCGCAAGACCACGTGACTTTTCGGAACCAGATTCTGGTTCCGAAAAGTCACGTGACCTCTGTTTTTTTTAAACTGCTCAAAAACGGCAGATTTCTGTGGTTTCTTTTCAGGATATGTTCAGTTTATTTCGGAAGGGCATTCAGAATCTTGTATGGGTCAATTTCGAGCCCAAAGTAGCCCAACGAAGCCGGTGTACCTTTAATTAAACATGTTAAACATGTTAAACAACCAAACTTGGCTTGGCCTGCCCTTGGGAGGATGTTGGTAAAACGCGGAACGCGGACCGGAACGCGGAACCGTTCCGTTCCGTTCCACTGTACCACGTTCCGCATTCTGTTCCACCCTTCCACCCCTCTGTTCCACCCTTCCGCTCCACCATTCCGCGTTTTACCAACATGACCAACGTCCCCTTGGGATGAGAGAAAAATTGTAAGGCCATGAGAATGAAAATGATAGATTTGCGTCCACCGCCCGCATGCTCTGAAAGCTACCGCCGAAAAATTTCATTATTTTCAAAAATTTTCATTATTTTTACAAAAAAGACTCTGCATCACGAATTTTCAAGTTTCAAATCATCAAACAATGGTAAAAGGTTATATTCACGCATTTTACTAGTAGACAAGGTCCCGTTCATCGACTAAAAATGTAGTCAGGATGCCCTGTGACACAGAGAAAAATGCATGCGAAATAGCCGACTTCTGGGTACCAGTCGCTGCACACTATTTATACAAAAAGATCGACCAATCTAAAGCTGGCCGCATTTCGGGCCCGATTTTCCCAGCCTCACTTTTCAGCCTCATTTTTTTCTCAGCATCGATTTTCAGCCTCAGTTTTGCACAGTCGACTTTCTACAAGAAAACATGCACTGCAGGATGGCGAAAAAGTTAACAAGAATTGCCAGGAAACTGTTTATTTGCAGAACGAATTTTCCTTAATCGAACACAAAATACGAACATTTTTAATTTACATCTAAAATAGAGGTAACAGAGTTTGCATTGGTACGATGGACTTCATAAATAATGTTTACATTAATTTAATACGCTTACATTTTTTTAAACAAAAGCCACTTTCAGAGAAGGTGTACCTAACAGTAAACACGTGCGCAAAATATTACATTTTTAGTACATAAAAACGAAAAACACATCGGTACGCACACTAATTTTTTGTGCCGGATTCAGCGCGTCACTAATTGATGCCTAATTAGGGCCTTAAAGGTCACCATCATCACGTCTGGAATACGTCAATTTCTATAGCAATGTGTCTCTTTCCAGAAAAGTGTACCTCACATGTTGTCGTTATTGTTCATTTTTATTACGCAAACAAGGAGAACACATCGGTGGGCACACTTAATTTTTGTGCCTGCTTGAGCCCGTCACTAATTGATGCCTAATTAGGGCCTTAAAGGTCACCATCATCACGTCTGGAATACGTCCATTTCTATAGCAATGGGTCTCTTTACAGAAATGTGTACCTCACATGTTGTCGTTATCGTTCATTTTTATTACGCAAACATGGAGAACACATCGGTGGGCACATTAAATTTTTGTGCCGCCTTCAGCCCGTCACTAATTGATGCCTAATTAGGGCATTAAAGGTTCACCATCATCACGTCTAGAATACGTCCATTTATAGCGCATCGGGTCTCGTTCTATAAAAGTGTACCTCACATGTTGTTGATATTGTGCATTTTTATTACGCAAAAAAGGAGAACACATCGGTGGGCACACTTAATTTTTGTGCCGGCATCAGCCCGTCACTAATTGATACCTAATTAGGGCATTAAAGGTTCACCATCATCACGTCTAGAATACGTCCATTTATAGCGCAATGGGTCTCTTTCCAGAAAAGTGTACCTCACATGTTGTTGATATTGTTCATTTTTATTACCCAAACATGGAGAACATATCGGTAGGCACACTTAATTTTTGTGCCGGCTTCAGCCCGTCACTAATTGATGCCTAATTAGGGCATTAAAGGTTCACCATCATCACGTCTAGCATACGTCCATTTATAGCGCAATGGGTCTCTTTCTATAAAAGTGTACCTCACATGTTGTTGATATTGTTCATTTTTATTACCCAAACACGGAGAACACATCTGTGGGCAGACTTAATTTTTGTGCCGGCTTCAGCCCGTCACTAATTGATGCCTAATTAGGGCCTTAAAGGTTCACCATCATCACGTCTCGAACAGGTCCATTTATAGCGCATCGGGTCTCGTTCTATAAAAGTGTACCTCACATGTTGTTAATATCGTTCATTTTTATTACGCAAACTTGGAGAACACATCGGTGGGCACACTTAATTTTTGTGCCGGCTTCAGCCCGTCACTAATTGATGCCTAATTAGGGCCTTAAAGGTTCACCATCATCACGTCTCGAACAGGTCCTTTTATAGCGCAATGTGTCTCTTTCTATAAAAGTGTACCTCACATGTTGTCGTTATCGTTCATTTTTATTACGCAAACATGGAGAACACATCGGTGGGCACACTTAATTTTTGTGCCGGCATCAGCCCGTCACTAATTGATGCCTAATTAGGGCATTAAAGTTTCACCATCATCACGTCTAGAATACGTCCATTGATAGCGCATCGGGTCTCGTTCTATAAAAGTGTACCTCACATGTTGTTGATATTGTGCATTGTTATTACGCAAAAAAGGAGAACACATCTGTGGGCAGACTTAATATTTGTGCCGGCTTCAGCCCGTCACTAATTGATGCCTAATTAGGGCATTAAAGGTTCATCATCATCACGTCTGGAACAGGTCCATTTATAGCGCATCGGGTCTCTTTCTATAAAAGTGTACCTCACATGTTGTTGATATCGTTCATTTTTTTTACGCAAACTTGGAGAACACATCGGTGGGCACACTTAATTTTTGTGCCGGCTTCAGCCCGTCACTAATTGATGCCTAATTAGGCCCTTAAAGGTTCACCATCATCACGTCTCGAACAGGTCCATTTATAGCGCAATGTGTCTCTTTCTATAAAAGTGTACCTCACATGTTGTCGTTATCGTTCATTTTTATTACGCAAACATGGAGAACACATCGGTGGGCACACTTAATTTTTGTGCCGGCTTCAGCCCGTCACTAATTGATGCCTAATTAGGGCCTTAAAGGTTCACCATCATCACGTCTCGAACAGGTCCTTTTATAGCGCAATGTGTCTCTTTCTATAAAAGTGTACCTCACATGTTGTCGTTATCGTTCATTTTTATTACGCAAACATGGAGAACACATCGGTGGGCACACTTAATTTTTGTGCCGGCTTCAGCCCGTCACTAATTGATGCCTAATTAGGGCCTTAAAGGTTCACCATCATCACGTCTCGAACAGGTCCTTTTATAGCGCAATGTGTCTCTTTCTATAAAAGTGTACCTCACATGTTGTCGTTATCGTTCATTTTTATTACGCAAACATGGAGAACACATCGGTGGGCACACTTAATTTTTGTGCCGGCTTCAGCCCGTCACTAATTGATGCCTAATTAGGGCATTAAAGGTTCACCATCATCACGTCTAGCATACGTCCATTTATAGCGCATCGGGTCTCTTTCTATAAAAGTGTACCTCACATGTTGTTGATATTGTTCATTTTTATTACCCAAACATGGAGAACACATCGGTAGGCACACTTAATTTTTGTGCCGGCTTCAGCCTGTCACTAATTCTACCTCGTCATCACCTTCCACCTCGGACTTAACAATGAGATTGCATTCTCCACCGGAGTGTAATGTCACGCTTGAAAGCCTGTGAAAAGAACAGGTAAGTATAAGAGGGGCCCGGAGCCCAAGTACCCTCAATGCATTTTTTCGTGCCGGAGTGGTTACGCGCAACGCTACAATGGACAGCTTTTCTACAGTCGACGTGCTGGAGCTGATGGCAGCCGTGTCTGACGGGGATACCGATGCTGACAAGCCTGGCTGCTCGTACCAGACGGACATAAACCCAACGTCATCAGGTGAAATCACCGACAAGGGTAAAAGCGGTAAAGGTCTAGTTTCCAAGCAGAAAAGATCATCAGCTCCAGCCTCGGATGTTTCCTGGCAAGAATTTGCCAATATGACTGACAAAATTGGCAGTCTAACCGAAGCAGTTGAGACTATACAAAATGTTCTTCTCAACCCAACCAAGTTTCAGAAAATGTCATCGGATTCGGAGGCCTCTGATGCGGCGGAATCAACATCCCGTGCCGCTGAAGCTCTGTGTGCAACAGGCCATGCGAACGCTGATAAATCAGCGGAAAGTGACATGTTTTTTGAAGATTTCGAACAACTGTATGAGGATACTCCAACATCCGATGCAGTCAACGCCAAGCTGGCGGTTATGGTGGACAAAATGGTCCGCCAGAAACTCCCAGATGACAAAGCCGTGGAAAAGCTCAAAGCATTGCAACGGCCTGCCAATATCAACAATCTGGAAAGTACAAGGGTAGGCCTAAATACCGAAATCTGGAGACTCTTACAGCCTAAAACTAGGTCGCTGGACATAAAATTACAGAGAGTGCAGCAATCAATGCTTAAAGGCATTATCCCCATTGTGGGAGTCATACATTCCTTAATGAATGGGGGAGACAGCAGCAAAGGTGAAATCACCAAGCTACTCGACTCAATTGCCGTGATTGGGCATGCCAACCAGCTGTTGAATCTGAGGAGGCGCGAACTTATCAAGCCAGATCTGAACAAGGACTTCGCCGGCCTCTGTTCACCACACATTCCAGTTACCGCACATTCCAGTTACCGCATTGTTGTTCGGTGACAATCTCTCACAACAATGCAAAGATATCCAACAAACGAGCAAAATTGCAAGCAAGGTTGGATCAGCCGACTCGCGGAGCTCATCCAAGCGGAAAGAGCAGGCGGGTTTTCGGCATTACCAAGGGCCAAGAAGAGGCTCGCTCAACTACCCGAGGTCGAAGTATCGAACACCTCGGAGATACGGAGGACCGCCTCGAACTCCAAAGGAGCAAGGCAAATAGATTCAGCTACAGATAGCTCTGTAAGTACATGTAAATCTCTTTCTACCCCAAAGTGCAAAATTGCAGGTAGATTGACAAGTTTCATTCCGAAATGGGAAACTATCACCTCGGACCCATGGGTGTTGGATGCCATAAAACATTACCACATTGAATTTGCCCAATGGGCAGTACAACATTTTTTGCCAAAGCGCATACTTTTCACTGCCACCGAGACTAAAATTATCTCGGACGAAGTTGATGGCTTGCTTCAAAAGGGCGCAATCGTCAAAACACACCATTCAACAGGCGAATTTATATCTAATATTTTTATCCGTCCTAAGAAAGACGGATCATTTCGCCCCATCATTAACTTGAGACAATTAAATGAAAATGTGGCATATTTCCATTTTAAAATGGAAACTATTAATTGTGCGCTCCAACTAATTCGACAGGGGTGTTTCATGGCGTCCATAGACTTAAAAGACGCTTATTTTTCGGTACCCATTGCGCAATCGCATAGGAAATACCTGAGATTCCAATGGCAAGATGACTTGTATGAATTTACATGTTTACCATTTGGACTAGCTTCTGCACCAAGGGTATTCACTAAAATTATGAAACCTGTGGTTGCTTCCCTTCGTCGAAGGGGATACGAATCGTGCGATTATATTGACGATTCGTCATAATTGGAGCTACCTTTGCGGAATGTCGAGCTAATGTTAACGCTCGAGTGACTCTTCTTCGAGATTTGGGATTTGTGATCAATGAAAGGAAATCTGTATTAAATCCCGTGAATTCTATTCAATTCCTCGGTTTTATTTTGAATTCTACCGACATGACTATTTCTCTACCAGAGCAGAAATCTGACAAAATAATTCAGGCTATAAAAAGCTTATTATCTGCATCTCGTCCTACAATTCGAGACGTAGCACGAGTTGTCGGGTTTTTGGTATCCTGCGAAATTGTAATACCATATGGGCCGGTGTTCAGACGATGGGCCGGTGTTTCGAACGATAGAATATGAGAAAAACGCGGCCTTACTCGAAAACGAAAACAATTTCGAGACAAATATGTCTTTATCAGAGTCCTCGAGAAAAGACTTACAGTGGTGGCTTGTTAACCTGAAACACTCAAAAGGACCTATTGTTAGACAAAAGCCAGGCTTTACCCTGGAATGCGATGCATCCACTTTAGGCTGGGGTGCGCAGTGTAATGGACAATCTATAGGTGGACAGTGGCTCACTGACGAAGCCACGTCACACATAAACTGCCTTGAGCTCAAGGCGTGCCTTTTCGGCCTGCGTTCGTTTTTTAATACAAAACGCAATATTCATGTCTTGATCAGGTCAGACAATACCACAGCTGTGGCATATGTGAAACATTTTGGAGGCACACACAATCATGACCTGAATGCTTTGGCAAGAACAATTTGGCTTTGGTGCTTACACAGACAAATCTGGTTATCAGTAGCACATATACCCGGGATGAACAATGTCAGGGCTGATTTTGCCTCTCGAAATTTCAGCGAAGATAAAGAATGGAGGCTACACCCGGACGTGTTTCGTCGGGTAACGGAGACATTTATAATGCCCGATATTGACATGTTTGCCTCACGACTCAATTATCAGCTACAGCCTTATGTGTCGTGGCAACCTGATCCTTTTGCTTTTGCTAATGATGCATTTACTTTGGATTGGTCCAAGTACCTATCTTATGCATTTCCCCCATTTTGCCTTATTATGCGGGTTTTGGCAAAAATACAGAACGATAAATCGTATGCAATACTGATTGTTCCTCTTTGGAAAACACAACCATGGTTTCCAAAGTTACTCAAACTTCTTGTCAGCAATCCAGTAATATTGCCACATAGACCTGATTTACTTTCTCTCCCTTCGTCAGGTAGACTTCACCCTTTGAGGGATCATCTTCAACTGGTGGCATGCCTTTCGTCAGGCAAAACCTCCGCGACCAAGGCGTTTCAAAGGAAGCTGCCGACATCATTCTCGCATCTTGGAGGTCATCCACCAGGAAATCGTACCGTTCTGCAATCCACAAGTGGACTATGTTCTGTGGCCGGAAAAGGATTCATCCTCTTCGAGCAACTATAGCAACGATAATCGACGGCTTAGCAGAAGAGTTTCACAAAGGCAAGAGTTACAGCACATTGAACACTTTGCGTAGTGCCTTATCAGCAGTACTGCCCTCTATCGATGGCTTTGCCGTGGGGACGCACCCTCTCATCAAAAGGTTTATGATGGGTGCTTTTAACCTTCGACCTTCGCTGCCTAAGTATACGGCCACATGGGACGTTGCCATAGTGCTTGATTATTTCAAAGCACTTGGGCCCAACAAAGAGTTGACATTAAAGTTATTGTCTTTTAAGTTAGTTACACTCCTAGCCCTAGTATCGGGCCAGAGGTGTCATACACTTGCGTTCCTTGACTTAGACAATGTTTGTGGTTCAGATTCACAAATTATTTTCACATTGTCTCGACTTACAAAAACTACCAAAGTAGGTAGGCCCAATGTAAGGGTAGTTCTAACAAAGTATCCACACGATACATTACTTTGTGTAATAAACACAATGGCTCATTATCTCAACAAGACGAGAGATTTTCGAGGTAAACAAAGACGTTTGTTTTTAAGTTATGTGGCCCCACATAAGATAGTGGGCCCAGAAACGATATCCCGATGGATAAAAAGTGCTCTTCGTTCTGCAGGAATCGACATATCACGGTTCAGTGCACACAGTACCAGGTCTGCTTCTTGTAGTGCAGCTTACAGACGTGGAATCCCGATTGAGGTCATCATGAACACGGCTCAATGGGCAAGATGTTCCACTTTTGCGAGGTTTTATAATAAACCTGTTGAATTAGCTGATAGCAGCTTTGCAACAGCAGTGCTAATGAATGCCAGTCAATCCTAGACTTTCGTTTTCAGATTTATAAGTCCACATGTTATTCCGCAATAAAGTGCGAGAACTGAACTCTGTGTATTGATTTATACAACCTTCTGAGGTGTGTATTGAATTGCCGTCGTTGCTCTAAATATCTCATTGTTAAGTCCGAGGTGGAAGGTGATGACGAGGTAGAATTATAAAATTAAACGAAATCAAATTGAAGTTTGATTTGAATTCTACCGAGTTAATCACCGACACCGAAGGACTTAACTTTCCCGCCCATTACATTAATTCATACCCTCCCAGTTGCTCATTATAAACGACGGGCAAGAGCTACGTGTATTTGAAAAATGCATTGAGGGTACTTGGGCTCCGGGCCCCTCTTATACTTACCTGTTCTTTTCACAGGCTTTCAAGCGTGACATTACACTCCGGTGGAGAATGCAATCTCATTGTTAAGTCCTTCGGTGTCGGTGATTAACTCGGTAGAATTCAAATCAAACTTCAATTTGATTTCGTTTAATTTTATAATTGATGCCTAATTAGGGCATTAAAGGTTCACCATCATCACGTCTAGCATACGTCCATTTATAGCGCAATGGGTCTCTTTCTATAAAAGTGTACCTCACATGTTGTTGATATCATTCATTTTTATTACCCAAACACGGAGAACACATCTGTGGGCAGACTTAATTTTTGTGCCGGCTTCAGCCCGTCACTAATTGATGCCTAATTAGGGCCTAATGAACGATATCAACAACATGTGAGGTACACTTTTATAGAAAGAGACACATTGCGCTATAAATGGACCTGTTCGAGACGTGATGATGGTGAACCTTTAAGGCCCTAATTAGGCATCAATTAGTGACGGGCTGAAGCCGGCACAAAAATTAAGTCTGCCCACAGATGTGTTCTCCATGTTTGGGTAATAAAAATGAACAATATCAACAACATGTGAGGTACACTTTTCTGGAAAGAGACCCATTGCTATAGAAATGGACCTGTTCCAGACGTGATGATGGTGAACCTTTAAGGCCCTAATTAGGCATCAATTAGTGACGGGCTGAAGCCGGCACAAAAATTAAGTCTTCCCACAGATGTGTTCTCCGTGTTTGGGTAATAAAAATGAACAATATCAACAACATGTGAGGTACACTTTTATAGAAAGAGACCCGATGCGCTATAAATGAACGTATTCTGGACGTGATGATGGTGAACCTTTAATGCCCTAATTAGGCATCAATTAGTGACGGGCTGAAGCCGGCACAAAAATTAAGTGTGCCCACCGATGTGTTCTTCATGTTTGGGTAATAAAAATGAACAATATCAACAACATGTGAGGTACACTTTTCTGGAAAGAGACCCATTGCTATAGAAATGGACGTATTCTAGACGTGATGATGGTGAACCTTTAATGCCCTAATTAGGTATCAATTAGTGACGGGCTGATGCCGGCACAAAAATTAAGTGTGCCCACCGATGTGTTCTCCATGTTTGCGTAATAAAAATGAACGATAACGACAACATGTGAGGTACACTTTTATAGAAAGAGACACATTGCGCTATAAATGGACCTGTTCGAGACGTGATGATGCTGGTGAACCTTTAAGGGCCTAATTAGGCATCAATTAGTGACGGGCTGAAGCCGGCACAAAAATTAAGTGTGCCCACCGATGTGTTCTCCAAGTTTGCGTAATAAAAATGAACGATATCAACAACATGTGAGGTACACTTTTATAGAAAGAGACACATTGCGCTATAAATGGACCTGTTCGAGACGTGATGATGGTGAACCTTTAAGGCCCTAATTAGGCATCAACTAGTGACGGGCTGAAGCCGGCACAAAAATTAAGTCTGCCCACAGATGTGTTCTCCGTGTTTGGGTAATAAAAATGAATGATATCAACAACATGTGAGGTACACTTTTATAGAAAGAGACCCATTGCGCTATAAATGGACGTATGCTAGACGTGATGATGGTGAACCTTTAATGCCCTAATTAGGCATCAATTAGTGACGGGCTGAAACCGGCACAAAAATTAAGTGTGCCTACCGATGTGTTCTCCATGTTTGGGTAATAAAAATGAACAATATCAACAACATGTGAGGTACACTTTTCTGGAAAGAGACCCATTGCTATAGAAATGGACGTATTCTAGACGTGATGATGGTGAACCTTTAAGGCCCTAATTATGCATCAATTAGTGACGGGCTGAAGCCGGCACAAAAATTAAGTGTGCCCACCGATGTGTTCTCCATGTTTGCGTAATAAAAATGAACGATAACGACAACATGTGAGGTACACTTTTATAGAAAGAGACACATTGCGCTATAAATGGACCTGTTCGAGACGTGATGATGGTGAACCTTTAAGGCACTAATTAGGCATCAATTAGTGACGGGCTGATGCCGGCACAAAAATTAAGTGTGCCCACCGATGTGTTCTCCAAGTTTGCGTAATAAAAATGAACGATATCAACAACATGTGAGGTACACTTTTATAGAAAGAGACCCGATGCGCTATAAATGGACGTATTCCAGACGTGACGATGGTGAACCTTTAATGCCCTAATTAGGCATCAATTAGTGACGGGCTGAAGCCGGCACAAAAATTAAGTGTGCGTACCGATGTGTTCTCCTTTTTTGCGTAATAAAAATGAACGATATCAACAACATGTGAGGTACACTTTTTGGAAAGAGACTCATTGCGCTATAAATGGACGTATTCTGGACGTGATGATGATGAACCTTTAATGCCCTAATTAGGCATCAATTAGTGACGGGCTGAAGCCGGCACAAAAATTAAGTGTGCCCACCGATGTGTTCTTCATGTTTGGGTAATAAAAATGAACAATATCAACAACATGTGAGGTACACTTTTCTGGAAAGAGACCCATTGCTATAGAAATGGACCTGTTCCAGACGTGATGATGGTGAACCTTTAAGGCCCTAATTAGGCATCAATTAGTGACGGGCTGAAGCCGGCACAAAAATTAAGTCTTCCCACAGATGTGTTCTCCGTGTTTGGGTAATAAAAATGAACAATATCAACAACATGTGAGGTACACTTTTATAGAAAGAGACCCGATGCGCTATAAATGAACGTATTGTGGACGTGATGATGGTGAACCTTTAATGCCCTAATTAGGCATCAATTAGTGACGGGCTGAAGCCGGCACAAAAATTAAGTGTGCCCACCGATGTGTTCTCCTTGTTTGCGTAATAAAACTGAACAATAACGACAACATGTGAGGTACACTTTTCTGGAAAGAGACCCATTGCGCTATAAATGGACGTATTCTAGACGTGATGATGGTGAACCTTTAATGCCCTAATTAGGCATCAATTAGTGACGGGCTGAAGCCGGCACAAAAATTAACTGTGCCCACCGATGTGTTCTCCGTGTTTGGGTAATAAAAATGCACAACATCAACAACATGTGAGGTACACTGTTTTGGAAAGAGACCCATTGCGCTATAAATGGACCTGTTCGAGACGTCATGATAGTGACCTTTAATGCCCTAATTAGGCATCAATTAGTGGCGGGCTGAAGCCGGCACAAAAATTAAGTGTGCCCACCGATGTGTTCTGCATGTTTGCTTAATAAAAATGAACGATAACGACAACATGTGAGGTACACTTTTCTGTAAAAAGATCCATTGCTATAGAAATGGACGTATTCCAGACGTGATGATGGTGAACCTTTAAGGCCCTAATTATGCATCAATTAGTGACGGGCTGAAGCCGGCACAAAAATTAAGTGTGCCCACCGATGTGTTCTCCTTGTTTGCGTAATAAAAATTAACAATAACGACAACATGTGAGGTACACTTTCATGGAAAGAGACCCATTGCGCTATAAATGGACCTGTTCGAGACGTCATGATAGTGAACCTTTAATGCCCTAATTAGGCATCAATTAGTGGCGGGCTGAAGCCGGCACAAAAATTAAGTGTGCCTACCGATGTGTTCTCCATGTTTGGGTAATAAAAATGCACGATAACGACAACATGTGAGGTACACTTTTATAGAAAGAGACCCGATGCGCTATAAATGGACGTATGCTAGACGTGATGATGGTGAACCTTTAATGCCCTAATTAGGCATCAATTAGTGGCGGGCTGAAGCCGGCACAAAAATTAAGTGTGCCTACCGATGTGTTCTCCATGTTTGGGTAATAAAAATGCACGATAACGACAACATGTGAGGTACACTTTTATAGAAAGAGACCCGATGCGCTATAAATGGACGTATGCTAGACGTGATGATGGTGAACCTTTAATGCCCTAATTAGGCATCAATTAGTGACGGGCTGAAGCCGGCACAAAAATTAAGTGTGCCCACCGATGTGTTCTCCTTGTTTGCGTAATAAAAATGAACACTAACGACAACATGTGAGGTACACTTTCATGGAAAGAGACCTATTGCGCTATAAATGGACGTATTAAATTAATGTAAACATTATAAATGAAGTCCATCGTACCAATGCAAACTTTGTTATCTCTTTTTTACATGTAAATTAAAAATGTTCGTATTTTGTGTTCGATTAAGGAAAATTCGTTCTGCAAATAAACAGTTTCCTGGCAATTCTTGTTAACTTTTTCGCCATCCTGCAGTGCATGTTTTCTTGTAGAAAGTCGACTGTGCAAAACTGAGGCTGAAAATCGATGCTGAGAAAAAAATGAGGCTGAAAAGTGAGGCTGGGAAAATCGGGCCCGAAATGCGGCCAGCTTTAGATTGGTAAAGATCGACTTGTTGGGCTGCTTTCGAGCGCTCGTCCCTGGTGCTCCCACCAGCTCCCAGGCGCTGGTAACGTTACGTCACACACATGCAGTTTGTGCCTTTCGAACGCGCACCAGGGAACACTAGGGATCCCCTGGTGCCGCGCTCGAAAGCAGCCCTAGCCCTATTGAGCTCGTGCCAATGACGTAATTTGGGAGTAAACACGCTATGATGAGGCTCCCATTGGTGAACTAAACCGCGTTACGCCCACCAGAGACACACACAACGCGCATGCACATTGCTTCCACAATGACTCAGCATTATTTGACTCCCAAAATGGCATATTCGCACGTGTTCGAAAGGGGTCAATAGCGCATTGAAACTGTGGCTTGTGCGCGTGCATGTGTACGTGTACGTACATGTACGTCGTGATTCTGTTGCTCGGGCGCGCGCTCGACGATTTTGTCCAGGCGCTACATTTATTGAACGGACAAATTCATGCAGACATTGGGTCATGAATCCCTGCATGATTTAATAAGTTTTCATATTGCAAAGAACAACCATTTTAGTAGTTTATTGTGTTACCTTCACAAACAAAATGGAACAGCCTGATCATTCATGTTAACGGGACTTTTTCTCTGATCTTGACTCTAAAATGATGTAGACTTTGGAGCATGTTTTATTAAAGTTTTATGACGTTTTCAATGAAAAACTCTTTCAGTAGTTTCTGGTGTTTCCTTCACAAGCAAAATAGATATGTATAAGCTACTCCTAGAACTATGAGAGGTTCGTTCCGCTATCGTCTCCACGAACTAGGGGTATGTATAAGCATGCAGTACACATGGTATTACGCATCACTAGCATTAATAACTACATACATATTGCAATTACATCGTTGAAGAAGCTAGTACGAGAAAATAATGAATAATGAATAATGAAAAAAAGCCTCATGTCATTTCAAAAATGCCCGGACGCAAATCTATAACTTTCATTCTCATGGCCTAAGGATCCGAGACCTCTGACTCACCAGCCCTTACCTGCTTACCGAGCAGACGCTGTACCAGCTTCTTTGTTAGTTCAAATCACCAATCTACCTTCCTTTTTTGTACAATGAGGTCAAGAAACAATAGGCTAAAGATAAGAAACTTCAGCCGCTCCGGCCTCGTTTCGCATTTTTCATTTCAGGTTTAGCAAAGCTTTAGAGCGCCCCCATGCGCCTGCTTTTGTTTACGACGTACCCTAAAGAGCGCCACCAATAGAGTAGACCACATGAGAAAAGAGCTAGTCTGGGACCAAACAATTCGATCACTAGACTGATTTTATTCAGTCGTTGTATTATTATTATTATTATTATTTCTTTCTGGTATTCATACCAAGGATTCCTCAATAGTGCTCATTGCACTGTCACTCGCAAGCGTGAGGAAACCCATGAAGAATTAGTATTAGAAATGGCCAGAGACACCGGGGAATCCCCTGGCCTTGCTCTTCATGAAATAATGCTCTGGGATCTTTAGAGTGCGTTACCATTACCTAACACACTGGACCAACGGCTTTACATCCCTTCCGAAGGATGGTGCAAGTGTGATTAAGTGCCTTGCTCAAGAGCACAAGTGGTACAACCCGTCACGGCCCGGAATCGAACCCACATTATAGTACTATGTGGAATATGTGGAGCGGGAACCAGTCTAGAAAAGAGCATATCACCCGTATTGCCATTGATATGCTTGGTTACTTAATTGGCTTCCGGCGAATCACATTGCATAGTTCCGAGTTTGCCCAGTTAACTCCGCCCCCTTGGATATTGTTGCTATGCCTCACATCCCTCAAAATGTCCACACACACTGCACAAACAAATGGGACTTTCAACGGAAAACACAGATTCATTGGAGAAAACTCAAAGGTATTCATGTTTCAGGCTGCAGGGTTTACACTGAGTAAAGGGCCAGTAATACAGGGATGTCATACCATCATGAAATATATGCTTTCTTACCTTTGAACAGCGAATCGTCCGGCCTTTAAACCAAAAATACACCCGGATCACCGCATACAACACTGTACAAACTGTATGTTATTGTGTCGTTGTGAGGCAATGCACTTTGACCTATGTGGGCGATGTCTGCTAGCTCTGTTGTGATTGGTCGGCGGGTTCGGCTTGATTGACAGGTCGGAACTATGCATACATGTACTACAGAAGAGAACCAAGGTGTGACGTCATTGCCTTAAACAGCGACCAGTTGAATGACATCTGTTCAGAGCCTTTTCCTTGGCACCGTTAGTGATTGTACATGTACCATACATTTTTAAACATTTAAAGGCACAGGCTCGTCGGCAATGCGCGCCCGCCAAATGTGTGCCACGCAATACGCAGCTCCATAGCAAAGGCATGGAGCTGCGTGTTTCGAGCACGAATTTGGCGGGCGCGCATTGCTGACGAGCCTGTGCCTTTAACGTGCACATTACACACCTCTTTTAACTCAATGGACAAAAACCACTGTAAAACAAAATGTTATGATTCTGGAATTTTATTTTTAAAAAGCATTGTTTTTCAATTACATTTCAACAAATCTGTCGGCAAAAACCAAATTTCACAAATTACTGTAAGGACACATGACATTATGAACACTCACACATTATCCAGTAAAACGACGACTGTCCAATAATTTCATTGCACGCCGCAAAGGGGCTCATTTTTCGCGAACACAACCAGAAACATTTTATGACGTAATTGCGGATTTTAACCAATAGCTAGCTTTGGTCGTCGGCAACCGAAGCCGTTCATTGGTTGAACAAGTATTTACGTCAGAAACAAGTTTCTCGTTCTGGTCGCGAAAACATTCCCCTTTTGTGCATGTGCCGTCTGTATCCACTGTGTCAAGGTTTGATTTAAAGGCCTATGTATGTATCATTCGCAAGATAAAACTTTTTACAGATTCGTGGAATAAGAGTGTAACATATCTAAGGAAGAATGTTGGTAAACTAGCCTGAAGAAATTTTAGCTACTAAGATGCATCAATGCTTCAGAAAACCTTGAAAATCTATATATGGATTTTGTGTACAAGTAAATGGTAAAAAAAGTCCCGGGCACGGGACTTTTTTAGAAAACCACCTTCGGTTGTCAATTCCCAACATGAAATACCATTTTGGATGGAAATAAATTCATGTGGTGTTTGTTACCATTGCTATCAACACTTTGAGTAAGGTTTTTCTTGTTAACTCATGAAAAACAAATTTGGGTCATTGCAAATGATACAATGGGCCTTTAAAATTCCATTCAGTTTCGATTCCCGCCATTTTTAAAACAAAAGTCGACACTTAAATTATAAGAAAATATCTCGCAAATTAAACCTAATACAAAACACTACCCAATTCATGAAATTTGTAATTTTTTGCCTGCATTAACATTAAGCATCGCCGGTAGGCCTACTTCCTGGAATCGCCAAGAAAGCAAATTGATTCCTGATTTGGAATGACTCCAAACGAGATCATTTTGACACGGTGTATGTATCTGAAATCACTCAAATCAGTAGTCCCATAATTACCATGTTTAAGTCGTAGAGACGGCCGGGGTAAATCAGGTGAATTAAATAAATACCAACGTAAAATACAATAACAATTTTATATACATGCAATATCGATCACTAAAATGTAGGCCTAAACTCAATTTAAACAAACTTAGTGAATTACAGTGGGATTATCAGTAAAGACGTGTGCAGATTAAAGGTTCCAGACACTAGGTGTGTGTTTTTTTGTTTTTTTGGTGTGCTCCTGATAGCTTGAAAAAAAAGTACAATCATTTCGGTGCCCCGATCACGAGGCTACATGCTGCATACATGCACGATATCAGACCGAGTGAACACGCCGCCCTCCCCAACCCCATATCGCCGATATACCTCAACATACTCTTCCTTTTGTTAACGCACGACCCTCTCCCCTAAAACGTGAAAGGAAATTCCTTGGATGTTTGACACACAATAGACAGCCGAAGTGTGACGTGCGTTGCCATGGCAATTGGATCTAAACTATCATGGCCGTCGGGAAAAGTACCATTGGAAAAGCACTGGGACACGGTTGAGTGATTTTTAGTTTAGATCCAATTGCCTAGGCAACCAACAAAAGGTGACGTATTCACTTCGGCAGTCTATGGGGCGGGGAACAATGAAAGGGGAGCTTCACTCGGACTCATATATCGCCATATCGCGCACCAAATGGTGATCACTAATCTCCTTAACGCTAGACTGAATTACGCAATAGACCGTATAAAATATCCGCCATTTCGTGGGCAGTTTCTTTGTTCCTTGAGGACATGCATGGTTGCACATATTGTGCTTCTATTGTTGAACGGTTTCACGAAATAGCGGTATTCGATAGGGTCTATAGCGGCTGGCTATGCGAGAATTGAAACAATGTGTGCGGCCATCTTGCTTCAGCAAAATCAATAGGGCGTTTGAGATGCTTACACCGTGTAACACCACACAATTACACCGGGCGTTCTTTTAGCTATCACGTGATACATACACGAGTTAAAAGCTGTTTTACCTGTGTTCCCAGAATTCAAAGCGAAATCCCGCGTCGTTCGTTTGCATCTTCTGAAGGCTTCCCCTGGTGTAAACCCCATGTTACACGGTGTAAGCATCTCGAACGCGCCTAATGCTTTGGCTGTAGGCTGGTCTCATTCCATGAGATCGCCAATACTGTATTTAATGCCCTGCGTAATTTCGCTCACTACAATATTACAACATGTATACTTTATCGTACATGTATATGGTTGTCATACATGACCTATTTTTGTACACTTTACACATCATAAATACTCGTAAACCAACTGTACAAGAACAACTGTTGCATACCAAATTAATAAACACACCTCACATACCATCGTAATGTCTGAGACATACGGCCGTGTGTATCTCGATTGCATATTTCATCATTTTAAACTAAAATTTAACACCGGTTCATAACCTCACGCAAACGCGACTACGAATTACCGCCATACAATTCGCGACCAAGTTCGCAAGTTGAAACAATAAAGCTCATTTCATAATCTCAATGCGCTTTGCATTTTTACCCCTGCTCATTGGGCTCAGTAATATTATTCCTTAATCCTTCTCAACTCCCTGGGGAGTATGCAGTCCCGTGCATACGCACGGGGACTAATCAAACACATCAGCTTTCTCTACCCTCACAGGTACCCATTTCCTCCTGGGTTGAGAGAGGCAATTCATGGCAAAGTGCCTCGCCCAAGAGCACACGCACCATGGATGAGCCGCGGGATGGGATTTGAACCCACGACCTATGGATTTACCAAAGTCGTGGTTTCAACACGCTACACAACTCGGCCATGGTCACGGTGCCCCTCTATAAATTAAATACGAGAAGCGCAAAAATTGTATGATTTCCTGAGGCAGATAAAAGGAATTACGCCACTAAAACTGACGTCACACGTTTCGCGCTTGCGTGAATAAACAGGCAATATAAATCGTTTATAATCAATCGTACGTATATCCTTAGTACAAATATTTCAGCTATAACATTAAACGTCTACAACATTTCGCTTACCATTTCACGATAAAGCTAATAAGGTCTGTGCCTGCACAGAACCTGATCGAATATAATAAATATTACAATTGTGTCACAATATTCAATACAAATATACTTCGCCACAAGATAAACATATTAATTAAATTTGTGCGGTGGAGTCGAAATATTTGTGGGACCTTTCTAAAAACAAATTGTATGTGACAATGACAAAATCCAAACCCGTTTTCTACGCTCCTTTTTTGGTATTTCTGCATATTATATTAATATATAATTGTTATTAATTACTGAAGTTTTACGGCAAAATTTTTTATTCAACCCAAAAGTCCCCCATTCAGACAGAGAAAAGGTCACTTTAAAGGCCCTATGTATCATTTGCAAGATAAAACTGTTTACAGATTCGTGGAATAAGAGTGTAACATATCTAAGGAAGAATGTTGGTAAACTAGCCTGAAGAAATTTTAGCTACATAGATGCATCTATGCTTCAGAAAACCTTGAAAATCTATATATGGATTTCGTGTACAAGTGAATGGTAACAAATTCAGAAAACTACCTTCGGTTGTCAATTTCCAGCATGAAATACCATTCTGGACGGAAATAAATTCATGTGGTGTTTGTTACCATTGCTATCAATACTTTGAGTGAGGTTATTCTCGTCAACGTATGAAAAACAAAATTGGGTCATTACAAATTATACAATGGGCCTTTAAATCCCCTGGTGAAAACATGACCAGAAAGATTTCCAAGGCAAACCCAGACTGTCTGGCAGGCTGAGTATTTTTGTGTACAAAACAAACTGCATGTTGGGCCACATATGTTAGTATAGAAAACAAATGACATTCATTCCGGGGGCTTATACAGCAGGAAATTAAACACCCCGTAATTCTTCAAGGTAAGACCTCTGGTATATACACTTTGATAAAGGATTGTGCTTACACCCGACATAATTATCACGCTCAATCCCGAGCAACGACGCATGGATTTCCCCCAGTTGTATAGCTTGTATAAATTATCCACAAACTAAGATACTGTTTTTGGCTTGAGTGCTTGTGAACTAATGTACAAACTTGTGAGACCATTTACAAATACATGTATGGCAAGAATATAATCAGACAACCAAACTTTAAAATGTTCAAAAGCTAGTGTAAAATACATGTGAACATTCCAGAAAGATAATGTGTGGTTTAAATGTTAATACACATGTGCTTGTTACAAATATTAAACACTTAAAGGTACATTATGCCCCGACATATTCCTGGAACTACATCAACTTTAATTCATTTCTTTAATTTACTAGAAATGTTAAATACAAGTTTAGGCATACCTTCGTGGCAGTCGTTTAATTTATACGCAATTTCAAATACAGATAAAATCAACCAGTTACTGACCCTGGACAAAATATGTTACGACATGACTTGTGCTATACTGACTCTGGACAAAATCTGTTACGACATGACTTGTGCTATACTGAATTAAAGTGTACAGTACCGCGCGCTACGTAAACAAGTCGTGCATGGGCCACAGTTTTCTATCACGTGAATGCCACGACTTACATAAGAGTAACAGCACCGAGATCCTCCGTAAGAGCCGCTGAGGCAGGGTGCGCCACTCTGCCTGAAGTGCCTCCCCGAGCTCATGCACTTCTAGGGTCGTTTTGGAGACGCACGACTCCAGAGGTCAGCCCATTTCAGACAAGTTAAATCAGGTTGAAAACCGAACAGAATGGTTTTCTGACAGCCCTTACTTGCAGGATTTCCCCAGAAAAGTGTCGCATTGCTTTACTGTGGGAATCACTTTGTTCAAACAGGTCCTCTTGGACCTGGAGGAAATCACTGAAGTAGAACAGTCTTGAAAGCCATTCCAAATCAATTGGTCAATCAGTGCCTTGTTATCCACAAGTTCACTGTATTCAACAAACGTCTGTTTAATTTAAAATTTAAAGTAAGAAAAATGCGCCGTTTTTTTTTTTTAGAAAGAGCGTGTCAAATTGTGTCAGTGTTTTTAAAGGCACAGGCTAGTCAGCAATGCGCGCGCGCCAAATTCGTGCCACAAAATACGCAGCTCCATAGCAAAGGCATGGAGCTGCGTATTTCGTGGCACGAATTTGGCGCGCGCGCATTGCTGACGAGCCTGTGTTTTTAAACAACATGACGGGTGGCCTGCCGCTCCGATCAGTCCTTTGTCTCAATAAATATCCGCTCAAGTACCCAGCCATTTACTTCTTGGAGAAGCAAGTCATGACAAAGTGCCTTGCTCACGGGCACACACACACCTTAGATAAACTCTTATCTAAATCTTACAACCAATCATTACTTATACAATCTATAATTATCCATACAAATTTGATTTTTACACAATTCTTTAAATATTTTTAAAAAGCTACAAAATATGGCAAGAAAATTCAAAAACTGGACACATTTTTTATTAACCTTTACAATTATGGTGAATATAATTTGTCACTTTGCCACTTAAAACTACAAGTGCATATTTTTACTTCCAGCTTAAAAATCAAAATCACATATACATATCAACTGCTTCCAAAGAATTTTGTTTGCATAATTAAGTTGCATGGTGATTACAGTACAAATGTACCATTTATAATTCGTAAATCACACAGCCCACAAATTAGGCTATACAATACTGGTGTGCCACACATTCAAAAATACATTTTACAATATACAGGGTGGATAAAATGTTTGTTTAAAAAACCCGAGATATTATTGCTAATTGTAACCAAAGTAGGGCACGTATAAATGAACGGGAGATATCATCTGTTAGGGTTGAATCTCCTCTTTAAAATGACACCCTGGTCATGCCATGTTTCCGGTTGACCGAGCAGTGATCTATGTTATGCAAGGGTCTAGTTTGGGATTTGCGCCACTTACTTTCTTTAATGGCGTCCAGTGGATTAAACCATGGCATAGCCTGTTTGAACGGTCAAGTATCCACTGGCAAAGCCTAGGTCGTCTCAGAATTGAACATGCTGATAAAATGTTGACGGGGGCGACCTAAACAGGACACATCATCAGGACTACATGAGAATGCACGGATGTTTTGTTGAGTCGAAGGACCGGTCGAAGGGGACTGGTCGATGCAATTCAGCAGGCCCTGTACAATTCAGCAGCACATCAGCCATAGACGAAATGGTTTAGGACTGGCCCCAACCACGTTCAACAAAATTGTCATGTGGTACCCTTACAGACGACATCAACTTTCTTGCGATCTTCAGAGGCTTATTGGGTTTTACCAATGGATACTTTATCGTCCAAACAGACTATGCCATGGTTTAGGCCACTGGACGCCATTGACAAAAGTGGCGCAAATCCCAAACTAGACCCTTGCATAACATTGGTCATTGCTCAGCCAACCGGAAACATAATGACATGATCAGGGTGTCGTTTTAAAGAGGAGATTCCACCCTAACAGATGATATCTCCATTTGATTCATATGTGCCCTACTTTAGTTACAATTAGCAATAATATCTCGATTTTTTTTTTTTTTATATATCCATCATTAACCATCCATGGTAAAGTATCGTTGTTATGACGATGCACTCTCATTGTATACCCTAATAGCTTTGTTATGAACGGTTTTGGAAATTACTGCGAGTGTAAACATCAAACGCAGTAACAAACGAATTTCCCCTAAATGTGTTTACTAGTCCTCCGCTGCACCGATGCGACAATCTTGGCGTGTTTACACGTCCTCCGGCATCAAGTGGTTAAGTACGACATTACAACGAAATTTGCACTTCGGGTCGGGCACCCCGTTTTGAAGTGCACTGAAGTCCAATAATGGTGGATTCTTGTGTAGCGCACATGTCTACGCTAGGCGTACTCCTGGCGGCGCTGTTGCCATTATTACCGCTGCCATCAGGGAATCACCAGAACTATTTCACTTGAACAAGGTGGCTACCTGGCCAAGGCGCACAATCCTATCAGCAGTTAGATTGTGGCATTCCTCCTTAAACGGCTCCCCAAATATCGCTCAGGTTGACGAGGCAATTGAGATTAAGTGTCTTGCCCACGGACACAAACACATTGGCACAAGTGGGGCTCAACCCATAACCTCTCATCATGAGCACGGCTGTATAGGCCGTATCGAATAGCTGCCATCTTGTGGAGCACCTTTTGTTACTTAAACTGTTCAACAATGTAAGCACAATATATGTGCAACCATGGATGTCCTCAAGGAACAAAGACCTGCCCCACAAGATGGCGGCTATTTGATACGGTCTATACCCACTAGACAACACATGCTCCCATTGCTTAAACCTTCGTTAAAATAAACCAATAAAATTTCAGATTATTTTATGTCATGCTCAAAAATATAAAGTACTCATTTGATATATATAAAAACGAAAAATCAAAAGCCAATCAGCAACAAGATATACACAAGAAATACGTTTTTCGTTCCGCCATGTTGGAAATGTCATGGCAAAAAGTTACGTAAAACAGTAAAATCCTAATCCGACTCGGGAGTAGAGAGAGCGTCAAATATCAATAGACAGCAGAAGTGTAACGTGAGTTGCCATGGTAATTGGCTCTAAACATCATGGCCGTCGGAAAAAGTACCATTGCAAAAGCACAGGGACACGGTTCAGTGATTGCATAGTTCCGACCTGTCAATCAAGCCGAACCCGCCGACCAATCACAACAGAGATAGCAGACAGCGCCCACATAGGTCAAAGTGATGCAATCATTACACAATCACGCGATTTTCTGCCCATACAGTTTGTATGCGCAAGTGACCGGGTGAATTTTGGTATCAATGTCGGTCGATTCGCTGTTCAAAGGTAGAAAAGCGCATTTTTATGAATACCCCGGTATATACGTCATCCCTGCTTTACTAGCCCTTCGCTCAGTGTGTGCTACGGTAACTGTCGACCCTAAAACATAAATACCTTTGAGTTTTCTTCAATGAATCTGTGCTTTCCATGCCGAGTCCCATTGCTTTGTACGTTGTGTCGCCATTTTTTGCGATTGCTTGTGAGCACATAGCGACAGTATCTAAGGGGCGGGGTTAACTTGGCAATCTTGGAACTATGCATTACCACTGTATGCTCAGTGCTAATCAATAAGCAGTGCTGAAGTGTCACATTTGTGCATTTACACCATGGCTGTGCGGTGTAAATGAATCGAATATTCGATTGGCCATCGAATATTCGAATAGCATTTTACCGATTCGAAAATTGATTCAGTATGTGCTTTTCCACTCATGTCATTCACTTACAAAGAGGTGAAAATCCCTTTTCCGTTGCCAAAATGGCCACTTTTATGTCACATTTGCGTCCAACTACGAGTCCAGTGTACAAGATACAACACATTGAACACAAAGTCTATGGTTAGCGTCGACAGTAATTTTGCAAAAACTCTTCGGACGAGAGACCATTATGCAAGTTGCAACATAAAGTCTATATATAGTTTGAGCCGAGATTTTTGCGGCGAGATAATTTCACGGCAGACTTTTTGTCAATTTTACGCATTGAATATTGAATCGAAAAAATAAAAATCTAATTTTCGAACAGTAAATTATTTGAAAATGCACGGGTCATCTATCAGGAGTACAAATGCTCAAATTCATCTATTCATCAGGAGTTTTATCCACAAATAAAAAGGACTCCCTATCTGTGCCATAGATCGCCAACTATAAACCGGCACTCTGTAGTATAGATTGACATTTATATACTTCCCGTGATATAGATTGTCAACTATAAACCAGTACTCCATGCAATAGATTGGAATCTATAGATTGGCATATACATGTATGATCCAATATCCCTGTGCTATAGATTGCCAACTATGAACCAGTACTCCATGCAATAGATTGGAATCTATAGATTGGTATATATGATCAAGTACCCCTGTGCTATAGATTGCCAACTATGAACCAGCACTCCATGCAATAGATTGGAATCTATAGAATGGCATATATGATCCAGTACCCCTGTGCTATAGATTGCCAACTATGAACCAGCACTCCGTGCAATAGATTGGAATCTATAGACTGGCATATGGTCCAGTACCCCTGTGCTATAGCTTGACAACTATGAACCATCACTCCATGCAATAGATAGAAATCTATAGATTGGCATATATGATCCAGTACCCCCTGTGCTATAGATTACCAACTATAAACCAGTACTCCATACAATAGATTGGAATCTATAGATTGGCATATATGATCCAGTACCCCTGTGCTATAGATTGCCAACTATAAACCAGTACTCCATACAATAGATTGGAATCTATAGATTGACATATATGATCCAGTACCCCTGTGCTATAGAATGCCAACTATAAACCAGTACTCCATGCAATAGACTGGAATCTATAGATTGGCATATATGATCCAGTACTCCCTGTGTTATAGATTACCAACTATAAACCAGTACTCCATACAATAAATTATATTCTATAGATTGGCATATATGATCCAGTACCCCTGTGCTATAGATTGCCAACTATGAACCAGCACTCCGTGCAATATATTGGAATCTATAGATTAGCATATGATCCAGTACTCATGTGCTATAGATTACCAACTATAAACCAGTACTCCATACAATAGATTGGAATCTATAGATTGACATATATGATCCAGTACCCCTGTGCTATAGATTGCCAACTATAAACCAGTACTCCATGCAATAGATTGGAATCTATAGATTGGCATATATATGATCTAGTACCCCTGTGCTATAGATTACCAACTATAAACCAGTACTCCATACTATAGACTGACATCTATGAAACTTTCCTGCGCTATATATTGACATCTATATACTCCCTGTGTAATAGACTGATGTCTATAGCCCAGTGTTCTTCAGATATTGGGAGGTAGAGCTATCGGCCTAAGGTACCTCTGTGGAAACACACCGCTCTGTTTCCTGGTAGTAACATGCACCCAGCCACCTTCCTCACTGGATGTCTGAATAACGACCTGAACAATTAAAAGAGTTATTCAGATTTTTCCAGAAAATTGCTTTCATTCTAACCTAACAATCATATAAAATACCTCCCCAAAATACTATCCATGGGAAGAAAACAGGAAATTTGCAATCTCCAATTTGGGTGTGGAAGCAAAAAGGTTGGTGTAATTACTGCACTGTTTTATGGAACGGATAAATTAGTTTACAAAACATCGGTGGTTTTTTGACGATATCCTTAAAAATATATGGATTGAGAACGCGAAATTTCAGAATGCTAATGAGAAAAATATGGCAAATGTGAATAAAAATGGAATAAATAAATTAAAATATAAAATAAATATTACCTGGTCTTTCTTTAGTGTTAGTCCATCTTTCATATCTTGAGATGCCTTGTATGTATGTGTCACTTTGACAACCTCCTCTCCAGGTTTTAAGAGAGTCACACAAAAGGACGGAAAGAAACCACACGCACCATTCATCTCGCCCTGAGAAGAGACAAAATCAGTGGTTTTGTCACGGAACGAACGGCACACAGCGGTCCGTGTACAGCAGTGGGAACGGTCTCTGCGAGCCGCAGTTCCCACATATTAGAAAATGGCCCAACACGGTATGTACATCGGTCGGTACAAGTTAGAACGAGCGACTCATTTCTCTCTCTCTTGGTAATAATATAAAAAAATTCTGCTCTTTTTGTTTTCATGGTGTCTGGTAAAGCATACAACCACACAACTACTGAGCACATCTCCGATAGTTTTTTGCGTGTAAACGTATAGAACTGCCGACCGTGTTTACTCGTGTTTCTCAGGATTGCGTCACGGGGTCATGCGCATATCATTAATACCTAATGAGCGTTTCAGAAATCGCGAAAATTTCATTTTCGAAAACTGCACTTTTGCTTGCGATTTATCCACTTAAAATGAACAATTTGAAATAAACAGCGGTATAAGTCGGCTGGAGGGATATGTGGACTATCGAAAAGGGTGCAAATGCTGGATTTTTCGTCAAGGGGGATACTAGCTCTTTAAAGTGTGCACATACTAATAAACCCACCTTCCACCATTCGCTCCCCCTGCTATCAATTACATGAACACGGTCACCAGTCCTGCAGAGGAAAATAAAAAACAACATATGTGACTAGCTCGGCAAAAATGTCCCTCGTCTTAGACCCTGTACTAACTTGGAAAAATCGCCTTGTTCGACGAAGAATCCAGAATGATTCAACATTTCCTTGTGAACACACACCTCTTCAATCAACGAAACGAAGCAAAATAGCTTCCTTGGACGAAGAGATCGCTTCATTCAATGAAGCAAAATTGTAATGTGAACGCTCCGTTCGTTCAACGAAGCGATTTGACACGGAAAGAGATGGGGCGTCGTACAGCTTCATTTGATCTTCGTTAGCAATTGCTCTTCGTTAAGTGACATATGAACAATAATAATAATAATGGTAGATTCTTATATAGCGCACATATCCACCCTGCGGGGTGCTCCTGGCGCTGTTACCAATATTACCGCTGCCATCAGGGAATCACCAGAACCATTTCGCTTCAACTAGGTGGCTGCTGGCCAGGCGCACAACCCTATTAGCAGTTAGGTTGTGGCATTCCCCTTAACAGCTTCCCAAATATCGCTTGGGTTGACGAGGCAACTGGGATTAAGTGCCTTGCCCAGGGACACAGACACATTGGTCGAAGTGGGGCTAGAACCCACAACCTCTGATTGGGAGTTCCGCTTCATACCCACTAGACCACACGCGCTCCCTTAACTAACGATGATTAACTAATCTTCGTAGAATGAAGCGATTTCTTTAGTGAGAACAGGGTCGTAAAAACAAACTTTGAGTAATGCCCACCACACTTTTTCCACATGGAACTGCCTGTTATGTAAAAGGACACAGTGCGACTGAAGGGCCATTTTTGCATTTCAGCTTTTTATAGTATGTCAGAAAGGAAGGAAGCAAATGAACAAACAAGTGAGAGGTCAGACAACAAACAGATGGGTCTTTCCACGCTAATGGGCCTATTTGAAAAATAAGTCAATAATTCCTTTCAGATGTCTTCAGTTTATCTCAAATTTAAAGAAATTCCCTTGTACTGTTCCCAGGAGATAACTTTTGCCCAAAAAGGTAAGAAAATGCTGCCACAACATACATTTGGGTCTGTCCACAGTAATGGGGTACATTTGAAAAATAAGTCACTAATTCCTTTCAGATGTCTTCAGTTTATCTCAAATTGAAAGAAGTTCCCTTGTACTGTTCCCAGGAGATAACTTTTGCCCAAAAAGGTAAGAAATTGCTGCCACAACATACATTTTTGAAAAGCTTGTGTACAAATGTTCCTATTACGTATGTAACATGGACAGAAAATTGTGACATTTTTTTCCGTCTTTGTTACATGCGTAATAGGAAAATTTGTGCACAGGGTTTTCACAAATGTATGTTGTAGGACTATTTTTCTTACTCCTTGGTGAAAAAGTTATTTGCTCAGTTTAGCTTGATAATTTAAAGATAAAATTAAGACATTTGAAGTGAACTGGGACCTAAGATCTTGAATGTTACAGAAATGTACCCCATTACTGTGGACAGACCCATTTCTGTAAAGCTTGTGTACAAATTGTCCATATATACGTATGTAACAGTGGACAGACAAAATTGTCACAATTTTGTCTGTCCACCGTTACAAAGACCCACATATTAAGATGGATGATAATCGCATCCAATTATCAAGTCTTACCGAAGAGACAAATCATCCCTCATCATTCCTTCAAAGGCATACAGAGCCACATGCTCACGCTCACTCAGACTTGAGCTGGATGTCTAAAAGAAGAAAAAAAAATGAAAAAAAATTGACATTTGTATTGTAAAACTGGGCTGCTATTTTGATATTAGGGTCAGAATATG
The DNA here is from genome assembly GCA_037783545.1 of Henricia sp. BOLD:AAB3569. NCBI lineage: Eukaryota > Metazoa > Echinodermata > Asteroidea > Spinulosida > Echinasteridae > Henricia > Henricia sp. BOLD:AAB3569. Next base: position 208,010 of record JBBELK010000158.1, on the reverse strand, counting down.
ACTGCTTCCAACTAAAAACTGTGTTACATTACAATGATCATAAAATACAGATGTTTAATACACACAAAAAACAGACAAAATGCTTTTCGACAACACCATTCATACGAAGCAAAATGTTTTAGTGCAAAGTAGTTAAAGGAACACACCGGCTTTGTTGGGCTATTTTGGGCTTGAAATAGACCCATACATTTTTCTGAAAGTCTTTCCAAAATAAATTTAAGACACCCTGAAAAGAAACCACCAAATTTTGCCGTTTTTGAGCATTTTTTTCAAAAAATTGAGGTCACATATTTATCCGAACCAGATTTCTGGCTCGGATAAATCACATGGTCTTGCGAGTTTATTTTCAGCCGTAGAAATTTTATTATTGTACAAAATTCAGCTGTGATTCAGCTGTGATATTCGGGAGTATTCGACAAAAGACACGATTCAAGTACTACACTAGGTTATGAAGGAAAATGATAAAAAAAATATGAAAAATTTAACGTAAGATTTTGAATCAGAGAGTCCGAGTAATAGAGCATGTTCCACGGGACATGTAATGGGGCTAACGAGACATGAAGCCCCTCACAATGCACTGCTGGTTCATGGGGCGTGATATGATACACGCACTACATGTTCATGTAGACCAACGGTCAAAACAGTGTAACCAACTAGCAGCGCGTACTGGTACGTGCATGTATGTCAACAAACACTATCGTTTGAATGTACTGCTTGCATGATATATTCACAACGTGTAGTTGCTGCGAACTCCGCAGCAGGCACGTTCATCACGCAAAACACGACAGATAGGCCTCAAATTTCATCAGAAAATTGCACTTTTTGTAGGAATGTTGGTAAGTAATTGCACCGCATCTTAAACTTCGATGTCTACGTGTGCCTCAGATGATCTGTCTGGTGTATTTTTGGCCATTTCACTTCGCGCAACATTGTCGCTTGAATTTTGTAGTTGCAACGGCTGGTAAAGCGTTTAACCTGACCTTTGACTCCTCTTGTTAATTTTGAACATTTTGAGTTAATTACGTGACATTTTGGTGAATTCTTTTTACAACAACCATCAAAAAAAAAATTCTCAATGATGCTACAATGTTAACAGTGAGCCGGTGTGTTCCTTTAAAGAGAATCGTGCCACACATCACACAATTATATGAAGGTTTATTATAAACCAAATCACTGTGCACATTAAAACTAGCAACTTTCTAATTTATGAAATAGTCCGGCAAAAAAGCATTTACTGACATGACAGATGCCACTATCTTTAAAGTTAGAACACATCATTGGTAATCTCGAAAATCAAAAATGTTCACAGATTTACGCCTAACTTACACAATATAAACATGATGACGGTAGTAAATATCCCCTGAAATGGTTTTGTCTAAAGTGCTATAGTTTTTGAGAAATTAGTAAAACTATTATTTTTCGTCTCATGAGACGTAAATTAATTTCGCCCCAAAACCACTTCGCCCCAAAATCCACCTTGCCCCCAAACCACTTCGTCCTTGCACCACTTCGTCCGAATGCCACTTTGCCCCAAAATACTTCGTGCACAGGCCGTGGTTCAGGGCGAAATGGTTTTGGGGCGAAGTGACCCTAAAGCCTCAAAAGTTAGACGAAGTACGGAGCTGGTTTTTGCTCAGGTTGGTTTCAATCATGCATATCTTCAATCACACAGGGAGATTAAACTATTTGCGACTGTTTACCAATCATGTGTTCTGCCTTTAAACAACTAAATTGCAAAATATCATACTAAATACATATGGGTAATTCCCTAAATTAGGGGTCCAAAAGTGTGACATGCTTTTAAAGATTTCCAAGTGTTTTTAATGATTGAAAGTGGTTTCCTAGTGAAAAATAATTATTGTTATTTCAACAAATGCCACTTAAATTTAATGTTTGTGTGTAGATATGGCACCATTCTACAGCCAATTTTCATTGGCGAAGGTAACCCGGGACACCAAACTCCTATTCAATACCATGGAACGAATTATAAGCCTTTATGGTCTTTTGTTTTGAATATTTTTCAGGAATCAGAGAACAAAAAAATGAAGAAAATGATGCTACCCCCTATAATCACAGGCCACAGTCCATTACTGAGAATTTGTGATCACGAGTGGTGATTTTTGAAGCAAAAAGTGTATTACGTAATATAACTGGGACACCAAACATTTTGGACCCCCTAATTTTGGGAATTACCCATATACATTGTAAATTTCTACACACAGTGAAAAACGATAACGTTAGTTCAGATAACTTGAATTTGCACTCAGGTTCCGCTTTAAACAAGATTTGACTATAGTTTGCAAATAAATACGCTGGTTAGCAATGACAACACAGGGATGCTACATAACATCCATGCAGTCTTACCCTGGATGACAACTCATTGCTTCTTGCATACATATGCTGCTGTTGAGGTGCTGTTTACAGATTAAAGCAAATTCATGTATGGGGTGTTTCATTAAACGAAATTTCAAATTCCTGCCTTGTAACAGGCAATAGCTATCAGTTTTTTCACATGTTTCATGAAAATGTCTTGAATGTTGGCCATTACCAAGCTTATGTGCACCCACAAATTGCATTCTGGAATGGTTGTTTTAGAAATGCATGTCCCACACTCAATGCTTTTTGCATCAAGCGAAGAATGTCAACACCAATGCTGCTGATTTATCACTTTGATATTTATTTATTTATTCATAAATACATGTACCTTAGACAGATTACGCATACCTATTGGCTGAGAGCACGTCACGTGGGCAGTCTTAAACTAGCGATAATGACCAGTGATAATGCCTGGCTGGCCCGCGTTTGTGCCCTAGTCAGCGCGTATACGGAACACGCACATGCACACAAAAACTGCATGCGCCCGAAAGCAAATTGTGCACTTCCGGTCCTGTGCATGCGGGCGCAACACGCAGGCACTACGCTTAACGCGCGCGATCGAACAAAAACAACTTCACGCACAGCTAGCAGTTGTATGAACGCAGTGTTGACACTGTAGGAAGGTGAATGCAAAACATGGCAAAACGATGAGATAATTTTGTTGAGTTTTACCGATTTACATGAAAATGTATTTATGAATGGGGTTAAAAGTAGGTTTGGCCAATCTTAGACAACCCGTTTAAAACCAGCTAGGGGTCCTGGGCGCTGATAATGCCCTTGCCTGCCGGCTCAGGCATTATCAGCGGCCAGGACCCCTAGCTGGTTTTAAACGTATGTTTAAGATTGGACAAACCTACTTTTAATCCCTAATTAATAATAATAATGGTGGATAATTATATAGCGCATATGGGTCATTCTATATATTTGGGTCCACTTGTTTTGTCCCTGTTACATAAAATGTTGTGTTTTGTAAATTCAGGACATATTCTTTAAATGCCTTCTATTTCAAAGAGTGATTACATAAAATACAATTCATAAAAATATGGTTTGAAGGCATTTTTAATGATACCTGTATGGCAAATAGCAGTATGTCAGGTGTAACGGGGACAGAAAAATGTCACACGTTGGACCCCAAATTTATAGAATGACCCATATGTCCGCCCCTGCGGGGGTGCTCCTGGATATGTTGCCATTATTCCCGCTGCCATCAGGGAATCACCAGAACCATTTCGCTTCAACTAGGTGACTACTTGGCCAAGGCGCACAACTCTATCAGCAGTTAGATTGTGGCATTCCCTCCAACAGCTCCCCAAATATCGCTTGGGTTGACGAGGCAATTGAGATTAAGTGTCTTGCCCACGGACACAAAGTGGGGCTCGAACCCATAACCCTTCGATCATGAGCATGGCTGTATACCCACTAGACCACACACGCTCTAAATACAGTCAAATATCATTCTTATGAACAAGTAATGGGAACATTTATGTTATGGATTTAGGCATAATATTTTTAATAAAAGATAACTTACTTGGTTCTGTATCAAATGACATGCTCTTGCCATACGTCTCAAGTATCTTCCGCCGAGTTGAAGATGTGCTTGGACTGCAATGAGACAAGAATATATTAATTTACAAACAAATTATTTTTTTGGCGGGGTCTCGGCGAGGCCTTGGCGGGGTCTCGGCCAGGTGCCGGCCAGGTGCCGGCCAGGTGCCGGCCAGGTGTCGGCCAGGTGTCGGCCAGGTGTCGGCCAGGTGTCGGCCAGGTGTCGGCCAGGTGTCGGCCAGGTCCCGGCCAGGTGTCAGCCAGGCCTCGGCCAGGTCTCGCATATGCAGCACAATGTGGCAGAGAGACTCCCCCCTATTGTTTCCCCATTGTGTCTCAAACATCCAAGGAATTTCTTTAAGTTGTATAAGGGGGGTTGGTGCGTTAACAAAAGGGAAGAGTGTGTTGAGGTATAGGGGCGTTAGGGGGGGGGGGGGGGGGGAGTCCCTTTGCCACATATCGTGCTGGATATAAGGTCTCGGCCTCGGTGAAGCCTTGGTGAGGTCTCAGCAAGTTCTCGATGAGGTCTTGGCGAGGTCTCGGCAAAGTCTCAGCAAAGTCTTCGCAAGGTCTCAAATAAAATCTTTGAAAGGTCAGTGAGGTTGAAGCATGGTCTCGGCAAGTCTTAAAAAGGTCTTTTACTTATTTTTATTTATTTATTTATATACCACATCCAACAGCGGAGGGACCGCCAATTACAGGAATGGGAGCAAGTGTGGTTGAGTGCCTTGCTCAAGGGCACAGGTGCCACAACCGTCGCGGCCCGGAAACGAACCTACATTCTAGTACTAGCACAGGAACTTAAGTTTGACGCACTAGACCGCTCGGCCATAACACCCCACTTTGAAAGATCTCGGCAAGATTTTCAAAGGTCTCAAAAAAAGTCTCGATTTCATCACTAGTCAGAGCCTCAAGGTTAATATACCTGTGCGGAGCCGATTTGGACGTGCTTGCATCCCGTCCCTCAGGTGCCAGTGAGTTAGTACTATCACTGGATGATCCCGAGTTCCCCTGGGCGACGTTCTCAGGGACGAGGCTGGGGCGAGGGGACGTGTCCTGGAGGGGCGTGCTAGACAAGCTGGCAGCACACTTAATGGCTTCGTATACTGGATCCACCTCTTCTACATCTGCAGTAATAATATTAATAATAGTCAGTTCTTATATAGTGCATTACAGATCCGACGGATCTCTCAATGCGCTTTCTGCATTATTACCCCTGGTCATTGGGCTCAGTAATATCATTCCTTAATCCTTCTCAGCTCCCTGGGGAGTATACAGTCATAGTTTAGAAGGGTTATAACAGGGTTGTAGGGGGATATACCTTATATAGATAGAACCTATTCACACAAAGCGACAGTTCAATCATGTCCCAAGATTCAAATTTCAAAATATTGGTATTGATTGCTTTCCGTGACGTAGAACATCCGGGAATGTTTGGTGGTCAACGGTCACGCGCGCGCCACTAGACGCACATGGGCACGCATAAAATATACTCACCAGCGTACTTTCATTCGAAGATGCCGCACGCGCGCGTTGCGATACGTTCAAATTATTGAGAATGCACTGCAGCTTGTAAAAACGAAAGTGCTTTTGCTTGATCCCAATTTTTAGCCTGAAGAAATACATTTTTATCTTTATCGATACAACAGACATGGCGCAACAACATAAAGCAAGGTTAAGTAACAGAGGTAAGTGCAACCAATGTGCTTTTATTGCTTTTTTGGCCGGTTATTACTCGAGCCACGTGGGTCATGAAAAATGACAACCAAAATGGTGGATCGAAGGGGTGACAAACCGGAAAGCAATCAATTAAATATTAAAAGAAAAAAAACAGCTCACTCGTTTCAAACCGTCTTGGTATTTCCAGCTCGGAAGAACTCTTCTGGCGACGAAGAAGTTTCTTCTTGTCGACCTTTGAAATATAACAAACAAACCATGTGTTCTAATAGGAAAACATGACCATGTATTACATGGTCAAACAAGTTTCGTGAGTTAGTCCAAAAGTGTCAACTAACCACTGTAAGTCAGCAATCCCTCTGCTCGAGTCCTACGGTAAGTCAAGTCAAGTCAAGTCAAACTGCCTTTGAGTCTCAAGTCAAGTCAGTAAAAATCAGGACCAAAGTCTCTACAACACTAGTTAATAAAACAAAACAAGGCATGCACAGTTAGAAATATAAAAGTCACATCATTGATGCACTGAGGAGCATGACTTTAGAAAGTTGTTATCTTGTGCATTTTTTTATATTTATTTCGGGTCTAAAGCCTAGCGTACATCGACCTTGGAACTGGAAGCAACTAGTGGCAACTGGTGTTTCCGGCAACTGGAAGCAACTGATCAGTTGCTCAAAAGGTCGATGTTCGCGCACTTGCAACTACCGGCAACTGAACAAAATTCCAGTTGTTCTACTTTCTGGCAACTAGTTGTACCCAGTTGCGGTCAGTTGCATCGATGTATGTGTACTTGCAACTAGTTGCTGCCAGTTGCTCGCGTGCATCTGATCACATGCGCGCACATCGACAGCAACTGCAAGCACAGTTGCTTCCAGTTGCAAGGGCAATGGACTCTGCGCTTTACCGAGTGTCGATGTGCGCGCTCTGGAAATATACATATAGCTGGATGCTCCCAGTTGCCGCTAGTTGCGGAACTAATCAGTTGCTGTCGATGTGTGCGTAGCACGCACATCAGTTGAGTTGCTTCCAGTTGCAATGTCGATGTACGCTAGGCTTTAAGGGAGGAGACAGGTGGTGGGGTGCAAACAGGGAGAAACAAGTATAATTTTTTGGTGGGTTATGCTGGCAGTGAAAACAGTAACCAGTGCAAAAAAAGTCAAAACCAAAAGCCTTTAGCACTGCATCGTGGCACAAGTCACAATATGCTAAATCCTGGGTAGTCTTTGTGCAAGACGTTTTAACTTAGTTCCCTTTGTGTACATACGCGCGAGCAACAGTTGACCGTAAGAACTGGAAACTTGTCTATGTTTCAGCGCTGCACTTCGACAGTTACATGTAGAACGTCTTTGGACATTACTCATCACGAGTCACGTGAGACCAAGGATTTTTACCTACAGTGATTTGAAAATTACATACAGGCTTCTTCACACAAAGGTCCATCTGGAAACTACATTTCCTCATGAATAATGATCATAAGACTGGCTATGGTGCGTGGTATATGTGACCAGCCAGACTTGCATTTTTCTTACTGTGCATGCTGCCTGGCACTGTAAGGCTGCGTTCGGGCGTGCTCTTACTCCCGACGAGTGTCATGTGATTTGTATGAAGATGGCGGAATATGGGTGGGATTTGGGGTGAATTTGCTCTACGTGTCAACTGGATAACTGAAACAACAACTCACTAAGGTTTGACGGCATCAAAGGTTCTCACGACTTACAGTCTGTAGTTTCTTGTGAGCAGTGAAACAGCGTTTTTTGTGTAGTCATGGCAAGAGACGGCCATCTTGACTGATGGCCATTCGCTCATGCGGACTTGCCGTTCACATAATGTGACCCGAGTGCAATGCGCACGCATTACTCCTGAGTAACGAAAACTGCACGCCCGAACGCAACCTATCAGTGTGTGCAGTGTCCTGTGCATTTTGCCTGGCACTGTAAACTATTGGCCTTCAATTTTGTCACCACTATGTTAAGGTAGTATAATAACATTTTCTGGGTTACATTTTTAGGACTAATCTTGTGGCATTAAAAACAATATATTTGCAATCTAACATTTTCTGGTTAACATTTATAATTGATAACTTGCCACATAACCATTTGAAATTCTTAACATGTGCAACTGAAATTCTTAACACGTGCAACTGAAGTTCCACTTGTGAAATAAATTTGTATGTGTGGATTACTTGGATTTCTTGGAGTACTTGGTTTGTAAATTTAAAATAAAACTCTATTTTTCCAATATAACATCTGTCGTATTGTGTGTAATTTAATCCGACCATTTCGGCTCGGTTACATATAAAGGTATGCGTGAAATGTGCTCGGAATTATCCGGGCAGTTCATACAAGTTTCCAAAGACGCTCTAATAGTCGCCGTAAAATAGACAGGTTTTCCAGTCCCTGCAGTGAAATGTCGCTTGCGCGTACGTACACGAACGGAACCAAGTTAGAACATCTTTCACAAGGATTAAATCCTGGGGGAAAGCAGTGTCAAAGTGGCCATTATATACAGGCGCAATTCCAGTGTCGCACAATACAGTATCGTAGTGAGCAAAGCTGACTTAGTCCACGGCACACAGTGTAAACAAGGTTTAATAGGGACACAATGCCACGATTACAGCGCACTTATCCGGGGAAACAACCATCAAGGCCCAACACTATCATTTTTGCAAAATCATTATGAATATTTTGTATGCCCTCAAATTCTTCTTTATTAGAGAGAGTGGCGAGCTGAACGAGTGTGGTCTTGTGTAGAATATGGCCTTCGCCGTGATGTGGCGTATTTTTTCTTCCAACTATAAACATTTTGGACACTGTAGCTCCTAAAAGTGGCCCTATTTTGCCCAGTAGCATATGTGCCTTTGTTCCAAAATGGACGCTGGTCTGATTAGCAATTTTCACTGTTGCAGGGGTAGTTTTGTTTCAAGTGGAAATTAGAGAATAAAAGTGACGGATTAACCTCATAAAATTGAAAAGATGAGACATCAATGAATATTTTGGTTGTTGTCCTGAGAAGCTGAGAGAGTTGTGAGTATTTTAAAATGATTTTTGAAAATTGGGCATTTAGCATTGGTTCCTATGGGAGCCCTATTTACTTGTGTGCAACCATAGGGCTCCATTAAATCACTCCATATACCATCTCAGCTTCCTGGGGAGTATACAGCCCCGGCTGCCTATAAGGCACTCAACGGCTAATCAAACACATCAACATTCATAACCCTCTCAGGTACCCATTTTACTCCTGGGTGGAGAGAAGCAATGCGTAGCAAGGTACCTTGCTCAGGGGCACACGCACCGTGGATGGGCCAGACTGGGATTTGAACCCACTACCTTAGGAACTAACCCACGTCTTAAAGGCACAGGCTCGCCAACAATGCGCGTGCGCCAAATTCGTGCCACAAAATACGCGGCTCCAGGCCTTCGCTATGGCACTGCGTATTTCGTGGCACGAATTCGGCGCACGCTCATTGATGACGAGCCTGTGTCTTTAAATACAATGCACTAGACTGCTCCGCCACAGCACTCCACATTAGTGACGGAGAAATGACGTGCAATAGATGAATTACACATTAGCCCAATCTGCGCATTTCCGCAATGAAACCGAGGCTCTTCGTGTCAAGTCGGCAGTAAGCGTGCGTTTCAGGTACAGTACCGTACAGTGACTGAATGTGTACTCGTGCTGTTCTGCGTGGTGTGTAGGACTTAAATTGTGCATATGTGTCCGTTTTCAATACTGGAGAGATCTTTTCCTCCAGGATTATATCTCTGTATAATGTAATTCATCTTCTCTCAAAACAAAAGAAATATCTTAAGATAGATCTAAAGAGATAACTTCAGCTAAAGAACTGAAACGAATAGTGCCACAACATACCTTCCTGAAAGCCCTGTGTGCAAATTTCCAATATACTGTATGTAACAAGGACACAAATGTCACAAAGTATGTGTCCTATGTTACATACGATAAATGGGAAATTTGTACACAGTGTTTTTAGAAAGGTATGTTGTTGCACTATTTGTTGCTTAAAGGCAGTATACATCATTGGTAATCTCGAAAATCAGAAATGTTCACAGATTTACGCCTAACTTACACAATATAAACATGATGACCGTAGAAAACTTCCCCTGAAATGGTTTTGTCTGAAGTGCTATAGTCTTTGAGAAATGAGTAAAACAATTAGTTTTCGTCTCATGAGACGAAAATTCAATTCGCCCCAAAACCATTTCGCCCAAGTGCCATTTCGCCCCAAACCACTTCGCCCGAGTGCCATTTCGCCCCACAATACTTCGTCCAAACACTACATCGCCCAAATGCCACTTCGCCCCAAAACCACTTCGTGCACAGGCCGTGGTTCAGGGCGAAAAGGTTCAGGGCGAAGTGGTTTTGGGGCGAAATGACTGCAAACCCTTTTTTGACTGTTTTCTCAAAAGTTAGACAAAGTACGGAGCTGGTTTTTGCTCAGGTTGGTTTTAATCATGCATATCTTCAATCACACAGGGGGATAAAACTATTTGTAACAGTTTACCAATCATGTATACTATCTTTAAGTTACCTTCTTAGATCTGTCTTAAGATATTTCTTTTGATTTGAGAGAAGATAACTGGCTTTGCACAGTGTTATGATCCTGGTGAAAAAGACTCCAGTATTGAAAACAGACTCATATGCATTCACGTGCGGACATTAGTTCACTTCCGAGTTTGATAAAGAGGCTTTTCGTGTTAAGTGCGCAGACCGGTCTCGAATAGGTTAATTTGAAATTCGTCATGATAGTCGAGTTGTGGCGTTTATCAAGTAATCATGGCAGTGTGTCCTAGCCTAACAAATTGTGCATTCCATGCAGCAAGCCTATGGGCAATTAATGTACCAGCGGTTTGATGTCACGAACACTCGCTTGCCGACGAAAGACTTTGTTGGGTTTGTCCTGAGTGAGATGGAATGTGAGTGATCATGATGTTAGCAATAAAATATGAATGTCGGTCGTGGGAGAAATTACTGTTATAAATTATTGATGAATTTAACAAAATTAATCAATGTTATCAAGTTAGGATACAGAACTTGTATTTTACCATATATTAATCCCAACAAAATGTGGCTAAATTTTGACTCAATTGTTTTTTGTTGTTGAGCCATTCTAGGAAAGACCATTTGCTATAATAAGGGGCCATCCATAAAGTATGTACGCATGAAATACTGACTTTTTAGACCCTTCCTCCCCCCTGTATGCATGTTTTGGCAAAATTTGTGACGTTATCCATTGACTTTAACATTGACTTTAATGCCCCCCCCCCCCCCCCTCCCCCCTTCCCCTCTCAATACACAGCTCACATCGTCTCCTCCGACTGCTCGTCTTCATTCAAAATGCGTGTTCTCAACACTTCATTGCCCTTATCCCACTTTCAAGTGTAGTGCTAACTTGTCACAGTGATGATTTCATCAACTTTCATAATGGCCATGTTTGCTCAGTCAAGCACGACAGTTACATAATGACCCTGGAGCCGATTTCACAAAGCGCTAAGACGTGTCTTTGGAAGGGTCACTCTTCTTATCTTGGGACGTTGGTATGGGAATTAGGATGCATTGAACTCGTCTTTACTTTTGTGAAATCGATCCAAGGTCTCATTGGTTAGTTGATAATTTGTACTAACTGGTGTTTCACAAAGTGCTGAGACGCATATTAGGAAGGGTCACTCTTATCTTGGGGCGTTGGTATGGGAATTAGGACGCATTAAACTCGTCTTAACATTTTTAAAATCGATCCCTGTGTAATTGGTTGGGCAGTAACTCCATTATGTAATAATTTTGGACCAGAAACATTTCCAAGCACAGACACAGTTCAAATGATTTACCAACATGGTTCAATTGACAACTGAGCTAAGAGCGTTTGTGGTTATAAGATATCATGAAACGAGAAGTTTCATTGCCGTTTAAGAGGCCTTTAAGAACCGGTTTCCCGAGAGGGAGGTACCAACAAAAAAGAGGACACACACCCCTGAATTTATCTGTAAGGTAATGTTTGAAAAGAATTGTGTTCTTTCATCACTTCAACGCCCTTATCCCACTTTCAAGTGAAGTACTAACTTGTCACAGTGATGATTTCACCACCTTTCATAATGGCCATGTTTGCTCAGTCATGCATGACAGTTACATAATGACCCTGGTACCATTGGACAGAGGACAGTCTGGACTTTCCCTACATACACACCTCTTTTTGAAATATTGCACAGATTTCTGAAAATTTGCGTTTAAAGATGGTGTTTTTTTTAGTGTATTGATCACGTTCAAATGACCGTCACTTCCTACAAATTGCCACGTGCATCATGATTTTGAGCGTATTTTTTCGTGACGCGCATCGCTTGCGCCGTATTTCGAACAGATTTCGAGCAACACGCGAGCGTGTTTGGAACATGTTCCAGCGTGTGCGTGCGCGTACTTTATGGCGTTTAATACGCAGTAGCATTTTTTCCTACGACGATGGCGTCTGTGAACGTGATCAATTGAAGCTTTTGAATCTACATACTTCTATTTAATACTTACCACCACTCTTTTGCATTCTGTCACCCCGTCTTTGCACTTATGATGAACATTGATTTTACAAAGTTTACATCGAAGGCCTTGCTTCATTATCCCTGCAATGAATATTACAGTACATTACACGATATTAGCTGAAGTTTATTTAGCACAGTTAACGATATTTGCAAAAAAGAAAACAAGTTTAATCTGTCGTCATTTGTGACAAGCTCTGCAAATAAGGGCCATTAAAGGCACAGTCTCGTCAGCAATGCGCGTGCGCCAAATTCGTGCCATGAAATACGCAGCTCCATAGCAAAGGCATGGAGCTGCGTATTTTGATCATGTTTTCTCGACCATAAGAAGAAAACTAGGTCAGATCCATGCTGATTAAAACAAAAACACAATGGAAATTCCTGGCTGAACATGGACATTCCAGGAAGTATCCCGATACTGCCAAAAATTTCCATTGTGTTTTTGTATTTTTACAGCTGGTTTTCTACGGTGCATGTGACAGGTGTTAAGAACAGAATCAATAATGTGTTCACCGTAGGAGAGAATGGCATAAAGCAATTATACACCACGTAGCATCAACAGCACAGCATGTGGAATATCTGAACTGCACCTCCATTTGGAAGTGAAGAATTTGTGACACACAAAAGACCGATTTCCATGAATGGTTTAGGAATGATTATAAAAAAGCTTTTGCGGATACTGTGCGTTTCTGCTACTTTAAAAGCCAATATTTTCGCGTATTTCAACATCACTGACATTTTAGCGATTTGTTATTTTCGCAGATGGAAATTATGTTTTATTTCAGGGATCGCCACAATTGTTGCAAACAATATTTTCGCGGGTTGTTATTTTCGCGGGCTCTGTCTGGTGCGCGAAAATAAAACCACCGCGAATATTTCAGCTTTTACAGCACTGTGCAGCACAGAGCTCCAATCTGATGTGCGTCTACGCTGGGTGCACCCAAGCACACGCGTATGCGTGCGTCATGCGTGTGTGCAACGTGTGCGCGAGTACGGTAACAAAAAGTACTGTACAACAGTAACAAAAGCGCATGCCGTTGTAAACGTTAGAAAAGAACTGAATTTGTCAACACCAAACAGACAAAAATCTTGGGAAATCCCACAAAATAAAGAAGATATAATCTTCATTTTATATAACAATATTGTATGTCATTTCGGGTCATATGAGAATATACCGCACTCGTCAATATATAATTGATACAAAACGGTATTTAAAAATTACCGGTAGTACTCGATATCACCAAATCCCCACCCAAGGCAATGCACAACATGCAGATTTAAATTTAATCAGCGTTCAAATTTCACTTAGCAGTTTATTATTATTATTATTGTTTGGTTTATTTCAAAAATAAAAACATCACAGCCTTTTAAGGAGGCTGAATTAAGTCTTATTTTTACAATATTAAACATTTATATAAATATATATTAACATTAAAAAAGATAAATACCCCGAGATCTCAGGGTGTTTACACTCCTCAGCCACGATACCGACGTTCTTACCTTTGAGCAGTCCCCTACAGTGGTCGCAGAAAGTCGGCTTCTTAAAGTTGTAATCTTGGAAACAATGGCATCTTTTTCCACCACGTAAAAGGTCCGAGAAGGAATCCTTGGCTTCGGACGACAGCGCTGATTGGTCGGTCTTAGGAGTCACCTGACCACCGCCGACTGTTGTCGCAGAGTTGTCGTTGCTTAGTTTCCACGTCAGAATGTCTGAGGTGAATAGTTGAAGCTGCCACAAGCAAACAATCGAAGAATTATTAAAGGCAGTATACATAATTGGTAATCTCGAAAATCAGAAATGTTCACAGATTTACGCCTAATTTACACAATATAAACATGATGACCGTAGAAAACTTCCCCTGAAATGGTTTTGTCTGAAGTGCTATAGTCTTTGAGAAAAGAGTAAAACAATTAGTTTTTGTCTCATTAGACGAAAATTGAATTTGCCCCAAAACCATTTCGCCCAAGTGCCATTTCGCCCCCAAACCACTTCACCCGAGTGCCATTTCGCCCCAGATCACTTCGTCCAAACACTACATCGCCCAAATGCTACTTCGCCCCAAAACCACTTCGTGCACAGGCCGTGGTTCAGGGCGAAATGGTTCAGGGCGAAGTGGTTTTGGGGCAAAATGAAACCCTTTTTTTGACTGTTTTCTCAAAAGTTAGACGAAGTACGGAGCTGGTTTTTGCTCAGGTTGGTTTTAATCATGCATATCTTCAACCATACAGGGGGATAAAACTATTTGTAACAGTTTACCAATCATGTATACTATCTTTAAGTCCCAATACATCATTTGCAGTGACCCAAAATTTTACTTTATAATTTGACAAGAAAAACCCGACTAAAAGTGTTGATAGCAATGGTAACAAACACCACTTGATTTTTTAAACGATTTTCAACGGTACCTTTGTAGGAGAAAAGGTGCCATGTTAAAATTGCGGAAATTATTTTTTTTATCATTTATTCAACAAAAAAACTGTGCATGGATTTTTCAGGTTTTCTGAAGTATTACTGCATCTATGAGGCTGAAATTTCTACAAGGCAGTTCATCAATATTATTCTTTAGTTATGTAATGCTGTTCATGTTCTTGAAAATTGTCCAATCATGTAAACAGTCTATAAAGTACAGATACAGTTCAGTTTAAACAAACTTAATACAAACCTGTGCCCGCTTGCTCTCTAGTGAGACTTCATTTCTCTGCAAAACCATTCTCTGGCTGACGATTTTCTTCATTAATTCCGCTGACTTTGTGTGCTGCTGGTTGGGCCTGGTGCATGTACTACAAGAAAAAGTCAAAACACAGTCTATTAAATTTACAATTTTCGGGAGGAGGTGCAAGGGTGGGGGGAAGAGGTAGGGCCATAGATTGTTTTTATAAAATTTGTTTTATATAGTGGTATACGGTTTTCCCCCCAAGACCACTGACACACCGGGCAGATGCTCTGCCAGCTGAGCTATGAGGCACAGTGGTATACTCCCTCAGGTTTTCTCCAAGACCTCTGACACACCGGGAAGATGCTCTACCAGCTGAGCCATGAGGCACAGTGGTATACTCCCCCAGGTTTTCTCCAAGACCTCCGACACACTGGGCAGATGCTCTACCAGCTGAGCTATGAGGCACAGTGATATACTCGGTCAGGTTTTTTCCCAAGACCTCTGACACACCGGGCAGATGCTCTACCAGCTGAGCTATGAGGCACAGTGGTATACTCGGTCAGGTTTTCTCCAAGACCTCTGACACACCGGGAAGATGCTCTACCAGCTGAGCCATGAGGCACAGTGGTATACTCCCCCAGGTTTTCTCCAAGACCTCCGACACACTGGGCAGATGCTCTACCAGCTGAGCTATGAGGCACAGTGGTATACTCGGTCAGGTTTTCCCCAAGACCTCTGACACACCGGGCAGATGCTCCACCAGCTGAGCTGTGAGGCACAGTGTTATACTCCCTCAGATTTTCCCCAAGACCTCCGACACACGGGGCAGATGCTCTAACAGCTGAGCTACAAGGCAAAGTGGTTCTTTTGGTTATCCTTCAGAAACTACAGCAGATTTCACGAAAAATTGCGTAGCTTGCGCAATTGTTGAAAATGGCATAAGCCCCATAGGCTTGCATGTTATCACAGGAATTTTGCGCAGCTTATGCAATAAAAAGTTGCGCAAGTGGCTTACGCAGTGCGTAAAGATTCGTGAAATCGGCTGCTGATTATGAAATAACCACGTTTGAAAGAGCAAGTAATTAAAATTCACAATACTCACTTGTCATGCTGTTTCAACAATTTGGCAAGTGTCTCTTTCCCCGTCAAGATGCTTTTGTCCAATTCATCCACCTAATAAGAGAGGAAACATTTACTTAAATGCCCTGTAGATAATCTGTTTTTGAGCGATTCTGCGAATAAAACCATTATAAATCAAAAGAAAAACATCAACAAACTCATCCGAAGAAATTTCAGCTTTGTCAAATGTACCACATTTGAAAAAAAACATGAAAATCCATATGTGTTTTACTGGTCTTGGCGAGGTGTTTCAAATATTATTTCTCAGTTGATCGGGTACTACATGTATGTGGCTTACGTCATGCACTCTGTGCATGTGGCGCACATCATATACTGCGTGTGCACGCGATGCGTTGGAACACGAACACGCTGTACACAGCGCCCATGCATTTTGGACCGCGTAGATGCGAACCAAAAATAAGCAAATCGTTTGCAAACGATCTAAATAATTTCATCTTTACGGATTATTTTCTGGTAAAATTATATCATTTTGAGCGGAAACCTTTCATTGGGTAGTTGCTATTAATTCAATCTTTACTTTCAGAACTTTCCCCTGTAAACTCGTTGATTACTTTTTGGGGTCATTGCAAATGATACACTGGGCCTTTAATATACGGTTCAAACATGCAAATCATACTGGACTGAAAGATCGTGAAGGTCTCAGAACCTGGGTTCTAAGACCTTCTAGCCATTTCGTGTTCACGTTTGCATTTTAACTGCCCTATTCTCATATCACCCTCAAAGCCATCCAATAATACATAAATACTTTTAATATTATGTGATATAATTTTCTTACTGAAATGAACATTGATCACGTTCAAATGACGTCACTTCCTACAAATTGCCACGTGCATCAGAATTTTGAGCGTATTTTTTTGTGACGCGCATCGGCTGCACCGTATTTCGAATAAATTTTGAGCAACACGCGCGTGTTTGGAACATGTTACAGCGTGTCCGTGCGCGTACTTGATACCGTTTTAATACGCAGTAGCACTTTTTCCTACGAAGATGGCGTCTGTGAACGTGATCAATTTACTGAAGTAGCTGGGCTAGAATGAGATCGATTTTGAGATACGGCATGTCACAAAACGTGACCCAACTTCATGGGCAAATCCACCTACCTCTTTCAGCAGACTGCTGTGTTTGTCTCGAAGAACCTTCTCCGTTGCTGTATTCAGCACTAGTTTGTTTTCCACAAAATCCTTACAAAAGACACAAAAACAGAATGTTGAATTACGTCAACAAAAGACCCTATTAGGATACAGTCATGTTGCTTTTTGGAAAATAGAATTAAGTAATGCTAAAGCTTTTCGACTTGCACTCATCAGAGCAAAATGCAAGAATGGCGTGGTGACGCTATCGATAAAATATAAGGCTAAAGGCGGGAATGACGTGTTCAGAATGACAACAGCAGGGAGCACGCTACTGCGCATGCGCAGTTAGACTACATGTATCGCGTGTTCAAATTCTTTCTGACGACATAACATGGGTTTTGTGAAGTGAATGTATGTAGCTTCAAGTATGTGCAGATGCATGATACTGCGTGCTCTGGCCAGTACAGTAAACTGCTGTTCGCTGTATTGTTTCGAGCACTCGGGGTGATCAAGCAAGTGTTGTCCTATAGCAGATGTGCATTCGGGCTGTGTGGCAGCTTTGCGAGAATCCCTGCAGACACGTGGCGGCTGTTTGCGGGAAGCAGGCAAGTTGCTGCGGATGGAGGATGGAACATGCTGTTTAATGCGATCCGCCAGTCTTTGAGACGTATGCCCTACGTACCGAGCTTCGCATCGGCACCTTTTGAGGCGATAGGCCACAAATAGATACACTACTCACAATAAGATAGGGATATTGGTATGTTGTCAATTTTGGATTTTTTTTCCCCAAACACCTATTTGTGTGACCAGGGGTCGATTTCACAAAGACGTGCGATGCGTCGTAAGTACGAAATCCATCGCAACTCACCGAACCCTTTGTAAGTTTACCACGGATTCGGCGAGTTGTGTTGGATTTGGTACTTACAACGCGTCGCAAATCTGTGGGAAATCGATCCTAGGTGTGTCTGTCATGCAGATACAATTGTCTACTTATATACAAAATCATTCAAGCAGAATGCATACCCTCAATAAAATATCTGCGTACACCCCACAATATCCCTAACTTATTTTGAGTAGTGTAATTCACAGTCAACTTACCCCCTTTGCGCTCGGGTCCGGTTTGGCATAAACATGCTTCGCAGACCGTTTCTCTTGTGGGTGCAAGCTTTCATCAGCTGAGCTGACGTTCTGCATGAGGCTGACGATTGCATCCATATGACGAGTGTGTTCACCAACCTACAGATGTAAGGATTAATGGAGCTTGGCAAGATTTTTCCAGAAAATGGATTTCGTTCTAACCTAACAATCATATAAAATACCTCCCGAAAATACTATCCATGGGAAGAAAACAGGAAATCTGCAATCTCCAATTTGGATGCGGAAGCAACAATTTTGGTGTAATTACTGCACTGCTTTATGGAACGGATAAATAAGTTTACAAAACATTGGTGTTTTTGTTTATGATACCCTTGAAAATATATGGATAGAGAGCGCGAAATTTCAGAATGGTAATGAGATAAATATGACAAATGATATGGTATCAAAATCTCAAGACCCACGGGAAAAATGGGGGAGGGGGAGTTTCAAAAATGTGATTTCGACACGTTCTTTTAAACAAAAAGAATTAAAAGAAACAATGTACAAATAATGGCATGTTGAATATGAACACTACAGAAAATTCCCAGCGTCATAATGTGATTTTATGGTATTGTGTACGAACAGTCTTTAGAACAGGTCTAATGGGTATGAAGCGGGGCTCACAATCAGGAGGTCGTGGGTTCATGTCCCACTATGGCGCACGTCTATGTCCCTGGGCAAGACAAATAATACCAATTGCCTTGTTGATTCAAGCAATAATTTGGGAGCTGTTAGGGGTAATGTAACAATCTGATAGATTGTGCGCCAGTGCTGATAGGTTGTGCGCCACGGCCGGGCAGCACGCCTAGACGAAACGAGATGATTCTGATGATTCCCCGATGGCAGCAGAAATAATGGCGACATTTTTTTATACTATGTTGATAAAGCGCTATATAAGAACAGTTGTATTATTAATATTCCATGTTGCTAAGCACTACCTTTACCTTCGATTTAGTCAGTTGAGCATGTTTTGTCATGGCCTGTATAACAAGGTCTGATATGCTGCCATGAGCTTTCTCAATCTCCTGCAAATGAAAAATCAATCAAGAAAATACAGGTCAATTTATATTTTTTTTAACATTGAACATTGTATGGTTATCACTTTGTGGGCAATGTTGATTTAGGATGAAAGCAATTCAACCTTGAAAGATCAGAACCTGCTAATTCAAAGTCTAATTCAAAGTCCCAGTCCAGGAACATGAAGGTTATGTTCGAGCGTACAGTTCTTGTTACACTCAGTTTACATTACGCAAACAGCAAGTCTGCAGTACGCATGTGCGAATGGCTATCAGTCAAAATGGCTGTCTCCTGCCATGACTGCACAAAAGAGTTTGTTTTACTGCTCACAAGAAATTGAAGAAAATACAGACTGTAAGTCTTGAGAACCTTTGCGAAATTATTAGTGCCGTCCAGAACAAACCTTATAGTGAGTTGTTGCTTCAGTTATCGAGTCGACACGTTGAGCAAATTCACCTAAATTTCCACCCATATTTCACTATATTTATACAGATCACAAGGCACTCGTCAGGAGTAATACTCCCTATTTGTCGGGGAGTAGCGAGAGCATACTTTCGCTGGCCTCCGTGTCGTTATTCTTGCCGTAGGCGCACAGGACACAAGTACATGCTCGAACGCAGCCCATAGTGCAAGATTATGTGTT
The DNA here is from genome assembly GCA_037783545.1 of Henricia sp. BOLD:AAB3569. NCBI lineage: Eukaryota > Metazoa > Echinodermata > Asteroidea > Spinulosida > Echinasteridae > Henricia > Henricia sp. BOLD:AAB3569. Next base: position 188,215 of record JBBELK010000158.1, on the reverse strand, counting down.
TGATTTTAAAATTCTGAATGGAAAGGCGCTGACCTACGGTACATGAACTAACTCATTAATGTTTTATTTTTTAGATTGTTACACATGGTGAGTCTGTATCGCGCTTTGAGATATTGTTGATGTCCCCCAACGTGGCGCGGCCCCTAACGTGGCGGGCTTTACTTTCCGTTCTCTCTTGGCGCAATAAACAATCTGTTGCACTTGGCATTAAATGGAAATAAAGTTCTCAAGTACCTTCATAAATTCCAAAACTAAAATACGGAGAAGAATCATTCAGTTACTAGAAATTCACCGGAATGTGAAGGCATCGCCGTTCGCTTCAGGTCGTCATGACACCATACACGGAAGCCTGTAATAGGCATTTCACGTGAATAAAACCAGGCATACTGGCGTTGTGTACAGTGTCACAGTGTGTGCGTGCAAGTGGTGTTTGTGGGCCATCGTAGTAAGGCATCAAACCGTTTCAGCCAATCAGCGACGCACTCCACGTTAGGGGACAGTCCGGGCGATTTCGGGAAAAAAGTGTTCATCGTTTTGTCCTGATTGTTTGTGTTATTTTGTACTTGTTGATGAGTCAAAATATTAAAGTATTACTTTTTCTTGGAGCCTATGAATTATACTACAAGGTGTGTAAGTTTCAACTAATTCTGCTACGGGGTTTTGCTATAAGGTGAGCGGATTTCCAGTGAGTTGTCGAAGTGCGCCAAGTTAGGGGACATCACTATACCTTGTATGAAAAGCGTGTTTTAAAATTATTATTATTATTATTATAGAATGATTCACTATCCAAGTGGAAGTTCCAAGAACAATGTGCACACTTTGTTATTCTTTATTTCTACTTACATTGTTTAATGACGGAAGCACCGTTGCGCAAGTGCACTCATTCAGCTTATTGATGCCAGCCAACTGAAGGACGTAATCATTATGCTTGTTGTAACACAGAGCGGTATTGTGATTCTGTCAAATAAAATGCACCAGCTCCTTTACAGTGAGCCATTCATGTCACGATATAGGCCGTATTCCTGAACGCGTGAGGGCGCTGTCAAGTGGCCCACGCCCATCATGTACGAACACAAAACACGCCAGTAGCACACGCCTTCCAAATGTTACTTTTAAAAATAGAAATTTGTGCCTGTGCCTTGCATACGCAACTTTTCCCCACAGATGGACGTATATAGAATTCCCCCATTTTCCACTGTCTGCTATGGCCATTTCCCCCCAAATCACCTAGTTCGAGCGCCCTCGCGCGATAATGAATACGGGCCATTGACAGGCCCGTAACCAGGGGGGGATCGGGTGGATCGGACGATCCCCCCCGCGGAACAGGGAGTTCCGCTCTACAAAATAAAAATTCAATATTTTGAATAATTCAATTTTTCGTCGCACAATATAGCCAGTTGTTATTGTATTATGTTGTTGTATATCACACAGTGATCATATCTGAAAGGGGGTCATCTACTTATCCATGCATTCTTCGTTATGTATGCAATGTTATGTATAGCCGGCATTTTACTGTTTCAAAACTTGTGCCTGACGGCACTATTCGATCCCCCCCCGCAAAACTCGCTGGTTACGGGCCTGATTGAAGGTAAAGTAATTTCAAAGTAAATTTGAATTGAAGTCAATCCATGCTCTATGCCATTCCCTGAGCAACTTTCAGTGGGGTACCATGGCTGAGTGGGTACTGTCACTGACTCGCAACACTCGGGTAAAAACTTGGGGTTGCGGGTTCGATACCCAGCCGTGGTACCTGTGCCCTTGAGGAAGGCACTTAAACATACTTCCTTCATCCTTCGGAAGGGATGTAAAGCCGTTGGTCTAGTGTGTTGTGTAACACACTGAAAAGATTCCAGAGCACTCTTTGGTGAAGAGTTAGGGGATTACCCGGTGTCTCTGGCCGTCAGCTGCCAATGGCGCCACCCACCTATGTATCTTGATGTTTAGGTGGAAGACACTGCGAATTGAAGTTCAATAAACCCATTAAATGAATGTACTCCTTATAAACCTCACCTTAATGTTCTCCTTGCCGTCTCTTTCCATTTTGTGCCAAGCATCTGAATACTCCTTTTCAAGCTGCGTACAAAAAAAATCCTTCCTTAATCCCTTTCAGGTGCAGACGTTCATTTTTATCATAAAAAAATATTCAAGCTTAGATTCAATTATTTATTCTTTCGAAAGCCCAGTTCATACTTCAAGCGAACGCGAGCGCGAATTTGACGAGTCTGATGATGTCAAACATTGCGCGCAAAATTTCCCGCAAGTTGAAACTTGTTCAACTTTCTGCGAATTTGCGGCGTGAAAACTTCGCTGTTACGTCAAGTTCGCGTTTACGTGTCTTTTTGCATGAAGTATGAACCAAGCTAAACTCCCAGCCCAAAACACACAGAATGATGATCTGTGTGTGTACTTCTGTCCACACATCAACTTTGTTTGTTGCAAAACATTCGTAATTAAAAATTGACTAAACAGTTTTCTTTTCCTGAGAAATGGGAACAATAATAGCACTCCATGGGCTAGATATTTTTAAATTCATTTTAAAATTCATTTTAAAATTCATGTTTAAATTCATGTTTAAATTCATGTTTAAATTCATGTTTAAATTCATGTTTAAATTCATGTTTAAATTCATGTTTAAATTCATGTTTAAATTCATGTTTAAATTCATGTTTAAATTCATTTTTAAATTCATTTTTAAATTCATTTTTTAATTCCAATTTTTTAATTTTAATTCACTTTAAATTATTTTAATTCACTTTAATTTTTTTTAATTCACTTTAATTAATTTTAATTAATTTTAATTCATTTTAATTTAATTTAATTTAATTTAATTTATTTTAATTTATTTTTATTTATTTATTTTTCACATCACATCACACTGTTATTCAGGTGTTCAGTTATATAAAACAGACTCCATGAATTCCAATATACTATCAATATTGTGACTAAATTAACTCCGTATTATTCACCTTGGTGAAGTCCGATTCAATTACTTTCATTTCCTGCAGGAGATTGTCCCGTGAACACAGCACTTCATCCAGCATGGCGTGTTTGTGGACGGTGGCTTCCTGAAGCGCATTGATAACGCTGCATTCAAGGTTGTGTGCAAGATCGAAATAGTCCTGCGGGAGAAAGACAAAGCATTACAATTAAATGTCTGCTTTATTTGAAATAAAAATCCAATGCATCTGTGACCGGCTCCAGCAAAAACCAACACTTGTGATGAAAATTCAAAATTTAAGTTTTGGTATCAGCTTAGTGTGCATACAAAAAGGTATCTTTTAAAACATGTTTGAGGAAATTCTGAAAATTTTTGGCTAAGTTATGACCAATTAAAGTATGACAGATCAGAAAAAGTGAAACGGAGCTATTGGTCTTTAAAGTTTGACAAACTAGTTGATTATTTAATTTTTTGTCAATAATATGAGGAATTTTGGGACAGTTCAAACAACAAAACAAATCTTGAATGTATCCCGATGTTGATTCTGCCAAATTTTCATGTTGGTCCCAGAGGCCATTTTTTAAGGTTGTGGGCCCATATCACGTAGTGGGAAGCATCGGGTTTTGCCAGAGTCGGTCACATCTTTCTGGATGTAGGGTAACAACTAGAGCTGGCCAACTCTCCCAGATTTTGGAGAAGAAACCCTAAAAATAGGTTAATTTCCCGACTTCAGACATCTAGAAATCTTGTTAAGCCCTTTTCACACGACATCAAAAAAACTGGCAAGGTTTGAGACAGAATTTACGAGCGTGGATTGTTTACTTTATGATTACACTGTAGGGTGATTTGGCGTACTTTCACATGACACAGCGAAAACATCACTGGCATACCTTGAGACGAGAATACTTTTTTTGTTGGTCACTGTCAGAACATAGATTTTGCGCACAAATGCTGCTGATACAAGCAGCCAAAAACATACCCACGAGAAAGTGTACTGCGACAGCCAAGGAGCCGAGATTGTCAACAAAAATAAGTCATGGGGCTACGATGGAGTTGTCCAACATCCAATAAAAAATGGATGGCATGGTCAAAATCCAGGATCGGAACGGTGATCAGAGCCATGACCGTCGGACGTACTTGCTGAATACTATCACTTTAAATTTCGCGGGACGGAATGTCAGCCCCTCATACAGAAAACAGAAAAACCCATTCAGTCGTCTAGGCTGTCCAGTGAAATCTTCAGCAGAAAATGAGAGATATCCAAAGCAGAAAGCTGCCAAGTGAAGAGCTAATTGTTTCCGACAAAGTCGTGAGTCTTGCGCGATAGTGAACGGCTGGTAAAGCGTATAACTCGACTATTGACCGTTTTTATTAATTTTAAGCTTTTGTGGTTAATTACGGGACATTTTGACAATCTTTTTTCAGAAGGACGATCTAAAAACTATTGTCAAGGATGCTGTATCACTAAATTACGTAAACAGTAGGCCTGTGTGTACCTTTAAACGGTTTAAACAATATCTTGATCAATTATCGACTTCTAGATTAGTGCATGCTTTTGTTACCTCGAGGTTAGATTGCTGCAACTCCTTACTTTTTGGATTACCGGACAAAGAAATTGCTAAACTTCAGCGGGTGCAGAACGCTGCGGCACGACTTGTACTTAGTGTCTCTCGACGTGAGCACATGACACCAATTCTCTTTCAGCTCCATTGGCTTCCAGTCAAGCAAAGATTAGCATTTAAGACTCTTTTACTTACCTTTAAGGCCATTCATAACATAGCTCCGGGTTATCTTTCTGACCTTGTCCAGTTGTATACCCCATCTAGGTCTCTAAGATCATCATCGGACTGTCAATTGAGGGTACCTGCTTGCTCATCAACAAAATTCTATGGTGATAGATCATTTGTTTTTTCAGCGGCACACCTCTGGAATGGTCTTCCTAACAGCATGCGTCAAATTCATTCCATCAGTAATTTCAAGTCCCAGCTTAAGACACATCTTTTTGTTCAGTATTACTGATTCAGGAGACACGATTGAACTGTTCAGATATGTGTGAATAGGGTCTACTGAATACAATACGTACACATAACATGTGTACATTTAACTTACTGTTGACACAAATGCATACTGATCCAGCAGTTTTTCCCATGTGCTAGTGAACCATCCATTTCCACATAACCTACAGTGACACAAAAGAATACATATAATGTCAATAATGCTTGCTATTCCACGACCGTCTCTGAAAATATCAAAAAGTCACATACATGTACTTTGCATAAAAGCAAGCAACATATTACACGTACATCAATACAGACATCCGGGCTATATACTCACAGGGAGCTGAGATGGTACATGGAGTGATTTAATGGAGCCCTACATGTACGATCAGGGATAAAAATGAGGTGCTTTGGTCAATGTTTCCTAGATAAGTTGGCAGTATAAATCCATACTGAAGTCCATATTTACTGTACATCATTGATACATACCCATCCTTTCCCAGCGTTTGTTCCTGAAACGTTTCCACGAGCGACTGCAGATTGATGGCAAAGTGTTCGTACAGCACAGCGATCTGCTTGCAAAACTCGGCAACTGTAATCGAATGAGGACACACAGATATAAACATCTTACAATGTAATTCACTTTGAAATTGATTTTTTTTCCCTGAAAAATCAATGTTAAATACTGGACTTGGTGCAGCAGTCCAGTAAATATTTTCCTTTGCCCATCACTGTAAACACAGGCCTTGAAATAACCCATGGCACCACGGCAAATTGCCATCGGTGCCCTATGCTTTTGCCGTGTTGCCCTTTAAAAGTTCTAACACAAATTTTCCATTTCCTCATTCAGGTGCCGTTTACTAAGGGAAAATTGTCGTGCCCTTTTGAAAATGAATATCACGTTACATGGTTTGTGCTGAAAGTACATTTGTACATGTAGGAATTCAAAACATTTTGGTGTCCCATTTGGGTCTTTCTATAAATTAGGGGTCCAGTGTTGGTGTCCCCCGTTACATTTTACATCTTGTTTTTGTAAATTCAGGACACATTCTTTAAATAATTTCCATCTCAAAGAGTGAGTACACAAAGTACAATTCATAGAAAATGGTTTAAAAGCCATTTTAATGATTTTTGTAAGAAAAATAACACATATCAGGTGTAACGGGGGACACTAAATGTCACACTTTTGGACCCCTAATTTATAGAAAGACCCATTTACATTCAAGTGGGTTTTTCCACAGTAACGGGGGCATTTTGGCAACACAGACCATATACCTTTGTCTGGTCTCAAAATAAATGAAATAAGTTTCAGTTGTTCTAAAGAGATAACTTAGGCCCAAAAAGGGTTACAAATAGTGTGACAACATGCCTTTCTAAAAACCCTGTGTACAAATTGCCAATATACGCTTATAACCGGGACGGACACTTATGTTACATTTTAGGCCGTCCCGGATACGAGTGTACGTATGTAAACTCCTCCAAAAAAGTTCGGAAAGTCAAATTTGACTGACGATTTCTCTCTTGTTACTAAATCATTTCCCTTGAATTTGGTATCATTGGAAAGCCCTGTTTTTCCTCTTTAGAGTGATGTGTCATTTGTTATGATTAATCAATTGGGGGATGTGCAGTATAGCGGAATACAGGGGTGGGTGGAAAGTGAAATGTCACAAAATTCACTGCTATTGTCATGCAGTGCATTCCCCTTTTGCTTGGAGGATGGGAATGTGTCAATGCACTGCATTTTGTGACATTTCACTTTCCACCCGCCCCCGTATTCAGCTGTGCTGCACATCCCCCAATTGCCTAATCATAACAAATGACACATCATCGTAAAGACGAATAACAGGGTTTTCCAATGATATAAAATTCAAGAAAAATTATTTTGCAACAAGAGAGAAATCGTCAGTCAAACTTGACTTTCCGAACTTTTTTTGAGGAGTTTATATTGGAAATTTGTACACAGTGTTTTTAGAAAGGCACTCTAACATTCAGTCTCCCCAATTGCAAGCTGAATCAATTTCTGGTCTTAACTTTTGTCCACATTATTACTGCACTAATTTGTATTGTGAAAATAAGTTAAGATCACAAATTTATAGAATCCTCAGTGTTATTGAAATTAATGATTTCACTTTATTTTAATTTCTATTTATTTTAAATTTTTAAATTTTAAATTTTTAAATTTTTATTTATTTTAAATTTTGTTTGGTGGTACACACGCAGCTCGTCAGCTTAAAGTAACTCGTGACAAAACAATGAAGAAATGCTCAGTTTTAGAGGTAGGTGGGTGGTAGAAAGAATTCACAGAATCAAGCAAGGACTGACAATCACAACCAAAGAGGTACTGTTAGAAGGCCTGTGAAGTACAGCTACCCTAACTTGATTAAGCCAAGCATATTTCTCAATTAAATACAAATATGTTAACTTGGAAGTACATGTACATTAAAAAATCAGCAGCAATCCAATTTCATGGATTCTGACTTAACTCCACCTTCCTGACAGACAGCTGACATTTGGGGACAGTTCCAATTAGAGTGGGATATGCTAGCTCAGTTGGTTGATAGAGCATGAATGATTATCCCTGGTAGGGCTGGTAAATTGCACCAAAGGTCTTCGGGTCAAAACACAGTTCAGAGTTATATAGCTCGTTTACACTCGAGTCGATTCACCTTTGTCGAATCAAACTCCGCAATTTCCAAAAAGGGGAGTTGAAGCCGGGTAAGCACTAAGTGTAAACGCAAAAGGTGACTTGAAAAAGGCGGATCAGACCCGGGTCTGATTCGCCTTTTTCAAGTCACCTTTGGGGCGGGGTTGAACCCTGCAATCGTCAAGGTCGCTTGTAGTGTAAACGCTACCCGAATACAGATTCGGCAATTTGAGTGTCCTTGGGGCAGTGACCGCAGTGTAGTAGATTTAATTGACCATTGCAATCTGGCACTAGTGCAACAGCACCTAACAGCTCACGCATGCGCTGCAGTTACATTTAGTGGTGACTTTTGCAGTTTCTGAAGGCGAGTTGAAGCGATTTGGGGTGTAGTGTAAACGCGGCAATTAAATGTTTAGTTTTGTGGTCGCAATAAAAATGCTGGATCTGTATCCACCTTTGCCGATTCAAGTGTAAACACGGTGCCAGTGTTCCCTCATTTTAACTGTTTCAGTGCCAAGGCCTTAGAAGTATGATCTATCGAACAATTGTATGCACTCTGGAAGTGCCAATGTCGTACATAATACAATCTCATTTTTAACAATTTTTTTCTTCAAAAACGCCTCTCGCCGTACGTGTACGACCTAAAAATATCACCAGAGGGCGCATTGATCTATCGGAGTTCCTCGGGAGGGCGCAAAGTCTGAGCAGCAAAGATGGCGGCGCCCATAGTAAAATGCACTCGCTTCTCCACCGAGGAAGTTTTTGGGTATTTTTTGGATTCGGATAGTGAAAAAGATTTAATTGGTATTTATCACTCAATAAAACAAAACCATCGATTCTAAAATCTATAAAATAACAATATACAACAAGTTTGGTGGGTACAACTTATTTAGTTATTTTTTTACAGAATTTCAAAGAATTACCAAAAACGCGAAAAGTCTGGCACTTTAGAGTTAAATGTTTAAAAAATGCTGGCACTGAAAGAGTTAAACTAAACTCCTCAAAGTCAAGTCAAGTCAAGTTTGACTGACGATTTCTCTCTTGTTACTCAATCATTTCCCTTGAATTTGGTATCATTTAAAAGCCCTGTTATTCCTCTTTACAGTGATGTGTCATATGTTATGATTAATCAATTGGGGAATGTGCAGTATAGCGGAATACAGGGGTGGGTGGAAAGTGAGATGTAACAACATTCACTGCTATTGTCATGCAGTGCATTCCCCTTTTGCTTGGAGGATGGGAATGTGTCAATGCACTTTTTGACAACAGCAATGCATTTTGTGACATTTCACTTAACACCCGCCCCCGTATTCAGCTGTGCTGCACATCCCCCAATTGCTTAATCATAACAAATGACACATCACTGTAAAGAGGAATAACAGGGCTTTCCAATGATATAAAATTCAAGGAAAATGATTTTGCAACAAGAGAGAAATCGTCAGTCAAACTTGACTTTCCGAACTTTTTTTGAGGAGTTTATTAACCAGTTAAAGCAGCTTGTTCAGATTTTTCTAGAAAATGGATTTCGTTCTAACCTAACAATCATATAAAATACCTCCCCAAAATACTAATCCATGGGAAGAAAACAGGAAATTTGCAATCTCCAATTTGGATGTACATGTACCGGTACTATGTGAAAGCAAAAAGGTTGGTATAATAACTGCACTGCTTTATACAAGTACACTGTATGTAAGTTTAACCGGATAAATTACATGTAGTTTACCAAACATTGTTCACCAAACATACGGTAATCCATTGAAGCTGACGAACTTCATGGCTGCGTTCAGGCTTGTACTAATGTTAACACGAGTATAATCCTGCGTGCGCGAACAGCAAGATTAACAATTAACACTCGGGTCAGTGAGAGTATGCTCTCGCTACTCCCCGACAAATGGGGAGTGTGCTCTTACTCCTGACGAGTGTCATGTGATTTGTACGAAGATGGTGGAATATGGGTGGGTTTTTTTTTGTGAATTTGCTTAACGTGTCAACTGGATAACTGAAAGGGATCTCATGACATACGGTCTGTATTTGTGAGCAGTGAAACGGCATTTTTTGTGCAGTCATGGCAAGAGACGGCCATCTTGACTGATAGCCATTTGCGCATGCGGACTGCGAAAATGCCGTTCGCGTAATTTGACCCGAGTGCAATGCGCACGCATTACTCCGGAGTAGCGAGAACTGTGTGCCCGAACACAGCCAAACAGTATGCCTGCCTCATGCCTGCCTCCCACCCCCTCTCCCTGATTCTATCCTGTAACAATAGTCTCATAAAGGATCGTGTCCAGATCACATTTTTTAGCATCCCCATTTTTCCCATGGGTGTTCAGATTTTGATACCATATCATTTGTCATATTTTTCCCATTACACCATTCTGAAATTTCGTGCTCTCAATCCAAATAATTTTAAGGATATCAACAAAAAAAAAATCACATTTTTTTGTAAACTAATTTATCTGGTTACATAAAGCAGTGCAGTGATGACACCAACCTTTTTGCTTCCACATTCAAAATAGAGATTGCAAATTCCCTGTTTTCTTCCCATGGATAGTATTTTGGGGAGAAATATATGATATGATTGTTAGGTTAATAGAATGAAATCCATTTTCTGGAAAAATCTAGACAAGCATTTACATACAACATGTATTGGTGACATTTTAAATCTAGTTTTCCTTTTATTCTACACGCAGGACACCTTGAATAGATGACATTTATTTAAACAAATACATTTTCATAAGTAATATTCGTTTTTCTGCCTGCAATCTCACAAACAAAATTAACAATTCAAGGTCTTGAAAGGAAAAAAACTGGACAAGCATTTACATGTATATTGCTGACATATTAAATATTGGCTTCCTTTTATTCTACACGTACATAGGACACCTTGAATAGATGACATTTATTCGAACAAATACATTTTCATAAGTAATATTCGTTTTCCTGCCTGCATCTCACAAACAAAATTAACAATTCAAGGTCTTCAAGGGAAAAAATCTGGACAAGCATTTACATGTATATTGCCGACATATTAAATATCGGCTTCCTTTTATTCTACACGTACAGTATAGGACACCTTGAATAGATGACATTTATTTAAACAAATACATTTTTATACCTAATATTCGTTTTTCAGCCTGCAATCTCACAAACAAAATTAACAATTCAAGGTCTTCAAATAAAAAAAGAACAGATGCCCTTCTTGACAGGATGTCAGGCCAGAAACAAACCTCTACGTACATGTGAATGGTGCATTCCTTTAGATCAATTTACTGAGTGTTCTTCAATCAGCCTTCGAATGCGACCCCTGACATTTTATGGAATCCGAGTATTGCTCACAGACTTGTACAGACAGCTGCACAAATAGTGAATGACATGGGTCCTCTTCATGCTTAGTTTGATAGCTCCATGGTTTGATCATGTACTGTAGGTTTATGTCAGTATTTTATTTCCCTAATAATTTGTGGTAATGATCCGAGTACTGACATGCACTGTGCTCACAAACAATAATTCAACTGAAAATGAAATGCGTGTTATGTTTTGGCAACTGACAATGTTTTGCATATTATACCCCTTTCCCACTACAAAATCTCCGGGTTAACTCGGGGGTAACGGCAATCCTTAACCCCGAGATACCCCGGGGCAGCGAAATATCGCGCGAGCGTTCCCACTACTCTTTTGCTGGCCCGGGTTAAGACGAAAAAATCGGCCGTTAGCCCGGGGCTCGTTAACCCTACCAGCGACCAGGGTTAAGGATGGCAATCTCGGGGTTAACGGCCAAACTCCGGGGTAAGCATTGTAGTGGGAAACCAAGCAGGGTTAAGTGTTCCCCAAGAAATCTCAGGGTTAAGACGCATGAATCATTGTGCAATACGGTGTCCAAAGGCTAAACTCGTGGCGCGAAAATGCGTGTTCAGTACGCTATAAATCCTGCTGGCATATTGCCTCAAGCAATATCTGCCTTCTTCCCCTTTTGAGAACGTTGGCGTTGACGTTTCCTTCGCAGTATTTGTAAAATTACCATCAGGACCGCGACCGATATTGCTTCCGTGTCTGGCGCCATTTTGAGCGATGTACTAGCAGTACTTTGCCCCTAAACCACTTCGCCCTTGGCTGGACCACTTCGCCCAATCATGGAGGTAGGAATACATCGCCAAAATGCTACTTTACCCAAGGGGCACTCTGCGAACGTAACCTACGTACGTGCCCGCTCACGGCTGACAGACATGCAGCAACGTTCATGTAGTTTTATGCCGTGTTTGATAAAATAATTTTTAAAAGAAGAATTAGGCCTGGCTGAGAAAACACTGTCCTAATACACCCCCATTTTAATGGTATATGCCTACGCGTGATGCGTCTTGCTTGCCACGTGGGTCATGGATGTTTGGACGAAATGTTATTTGCACGAGTGGTGTGTGGCCGAAGTGGTTTGGGGGCGAAGTGACTGTAAAGGGCAGTACGGCGAAACGAACGCATGTGTCGAATGGTGGGATCATATTTACCAATGTCTTGTGGCGCGAAAAAGGACCCGTTGCTTGGCGACAAGCCAGTGCAAAACAATTGCGGGACCAGCTCGCACACTCCGTCATTTCCAGTGCGCGTGTAGTGGGAAAAGGCACCGCGTTAACCCGGTGCAAGCTCGCCCCAGGTTTGCCGAAACTCCGGGTTAACGAAACAAATGGGAACAGAACTCGGGGTTAACGAACCCCGGGGTAAGAAAAGCTTAACCCGGGGCGGCAAACCTCCGGGTTAAGCAGTTTGTAGTGGGAAAAGGGTATTAGCCACCAAGGAGCAACAAAATTTCAACATCATTAATGTTAAGCATTGTAAATTTCATCTGCACTTCTTGTCTAGAGGCTTGTGACCTCATATGCAGCAAGATATGTGAAAGAGGGTACCTCCTTCCATCGTGCCCCCATTGTGTGTTAAACATCCAAGGAATTTTAAAATAATTAATTTCTTTCAGTTTTAGTGGAGTTGTACATGTACGTGTAGGTGTGGGGGGGAGGGTGCCACCCTAGCAAATGAAAAACCTGTGGAGAACACTGATGGACATTTCCGTCATATGACGAATACATTTGTTTAATTTTAAAATGACTTCTGGGTGCCGCCATTTCATCGTGACGTCAGCGCGGCTGCCTGATCGGAGAGCTGCATGAGCTAGCTTGCGCAGCGTAGGCTGCGTAGCATACCCACGCTGCTGCCATTTTTCCCGACTCGCCCGTCTTCGGGGTTGGTTTTGTCAACATATGTTTTGATTTTTGATGGACGTTTTACCATGAGTAAACGTCAAAATGCCTTATTGCATGGCAGTGGGGTGCGCTAATAATACGAAGAAGAAAATGGATGTCGTGGTTCTTCACGTATTCCTAAAACAGAGAGCTTTGATCAAGCGCTGGATTTCGAACATCGGCCGAGAAGTTGGGAGACAAAGGCAAGCAGTTTCATCGCTGAAGTTCTGGATGACAAAAGTTTATACATGTAGTCTGGAAGCAATATCCCATGATCAACGCGGATAAATAAAAGAGACAATCCTCAGACTGCAATCCCAGCTAAGTACTATTAATGATTGCTGTGGTGCCCTCCAAGTTCAAGCAAACTGCCGTGATTGACAGAATTGCCGTGATGCCCTTAAAATGTGGAAAAAGGCAAGGCAATTATTGCCGTGCCCTTTTGAACACGAATTTCAGGGCCTGGAGTCCAAGTCATTAGCCTCGAATCCGAGTCCGAGTCACAAGTCACTTTCCTCAAGTCCGAGTCAGACTCACAAGTCACTTGTTCGCCAAAATAATGAAACTGAATCTGCTATAGTTTCACATTATGTGAAATGATGACATGCTTGTGCGCTTTTTGCAGGCCTGGTGGGGCAGTGTAAATGTACATATTCACACGTCGTACTGTTTTTCCCCCCAAGAATCCTGCATCAAACGCGCATATTTTTTCTCTTTATAAAATATGTTACTCGTGAGTCACGAATCACCATGTTCGAGTCCGAGTTATCATGGTCGAGTCCGAGTCATTTTCCAATGCGACTCGAGTCGAGTCGAGTCCGAGTCACGGAAATTGTGACTCAAGTCGGACTCGAGTATTTTTCGGGAGCACCCATTCTCTCCCAAAAAAAATAGTACACGTACCTAACATTTTTCTATCAGTACCATGGAACGACAACATATTTCAAATCACATTACATGTAAAAGTTGTATACATACGACCACTCCCCTTCCCCTCTGTACGCTTGACAATTTTTGATGGCCCTATGACTTAAAACACCCCATATAACCAATCAGATCTCTAGCTACATGTACGTCCAATTCTGACAGCAAATTCCATTCAAACAATTTTCTCAAGTCGGTAATTGGACTGGATGCTAGACTGGTTCCCAGTCCACTTGTGTTTTGCAATCCTCTCACGGCAACAAACCGGTCCAATTACAGACTTGACATCAGGTCTAGGTACTTACCAGTATGAACAAGTAGCTGCGATTTTGACGTCTTTCCGGCATGGTAGACCTTGCGAGCACGGAGGTGTTCACTCACAGTGCTTCCGCGACGCATTCCGCTGCCAACGAGGTGCGTTGACACCAGAGACATGTCTCTTGAGTTTCACTCACTCCTGCAAAGGTCAAAATCAAAAGTCCATGCCTCAAACTTCACTGCTGGAACCCTACTGCCCAACAGAGCTGGGGCGTTTGAAATTCATAACTTGTAACAGGCTGATTAGCTACCGTAGGGACTTGGAAATCTGTGACGTCATTGCTCGCGCACTGGGTACCGGTACACTAATAGTGTTCAGTTTTACAACGCATTCTTGCCATTTCTGAAGTTGCGCATCATGAAAAATTAGCTCTAAAACATCACAACATTGTTCAATTTTAACATTTTAATAGTATACTGAAAAAGCATACTTTCTGACGATATGCATATTTAAAAACAATTTTGTTAAAAATTTATATTGGGGCGCAGCAAGATGTTCGTTTGATAGTGAGATTTCTGGTCAAAAAACGGGTAGTTTGTGTTGCGAGATAGACTTGTGAAACCGCCGACAGTTTGGGGAGATTGGTGTTTGTGTTTGTGCTAGCTAATGTTACCTTAGCCCTATTTATCATGTGGTTATACGCATAGGGCTAATGGTAACAGTCAACATGGACACAATATCTTAAAACATTAAAATCAAAATGTGTCATTTTCTCCCCGTGACACACTAATTCCCCCTGGGACTCACCCAAACCTTGTCAGGTATTTAACCACTATGCAGGTCCTTGAGGGAAATAACAAGCCACGATGAAGATTCAGTGTAGAATTGCAGCGAAAAAAGGAAGCACTGGGTTTTGCGGTTCGCTCGGGACGATGCTCATTGCTTTGTGCACAGACTGGTGCGCACACTTATCCGCACCCGCACCACGTACGTCCGACCAACCAACTGACTGAAGCCTATTAGTAGGCTCTCGTGTATGGTGTCACGTCAACCTGAAGCAAACGGCGATGCCTTCACATTCCGGTAAATTTCTCGTAAATTAATGATTCTTTTCCATATTTTATTTTTGAAATTTATGAAGGTACTTGATAACTTTATTTCCTTTTCATGCCAAGTGCAACAAATTGTTTATTGCGCCAAGAAAGAATAAAAATCAAAGTGCGCCACGTTAAGGGAAACACCCCTATCGTTCGCCAACAACTGGTATTCGGCCGTCCATAGACGAGTGCACAAAAACACTGTAACCAGTGGCGAAGTTGGCAACGGTTTGCAGAAGTGGAATGCAGTCCTACGAATATGGATGATCGGCAAAATTGTACGTAAACCAGACCTTTTTTCTCGGCTTCCGCTGTTTACGAATTATCAAATTTATTGCAATGGAACATGCGCAAATGCGTAGTTTAATGCGCAAACTCATTTAAACGAAGCTTGTACTCCATTCAGCAGCTTGATTGAGCGATTGCAGCTCAAAGCGGCGGTCAAACGGTAGCTTGATTGAACTGCGCAGCCCAATCGACAGATCGAGCAATTACTTTCGATCTAGGGGTCTAGCGAAAGTTCCCAACTGCTTACTAAGCCCTAAGTGACACAAATAGCATGTTCGCAATTTTACAAAAACTCGTTTTAAAATGGCATGCATTTATATTTTGAGGTCTATTTGTCCGTCTGACATATTCGCCGGGTGACATGCAATGACCTGTGTATCAGAGTCGTTGAACATGTAGAACTTGAAGTTGAACGATGAAAGAGAGCCCGGTGAACGTCTTCAGAAATCAGAGGCAGGAATTTCTAGTTTTCTTACAAATGACGGTTATACCGGCAAGGTTCAGCTCTCCCGACCTTCCAAACATAAAATCATACACAAATACTTCTTGACATGAAATGAATAAAAGTAAATTTTAGGCTTACCTGCAAGTAGGCATACAAAAGAGTTTCAGAAACTGCAATTTTCTACCGTCGCCGCTCTGCTTTTGCGACTAGACGGCTGCTGCTAGGCTGCTAGTTGTACGCCTTTTCAAAACGATGGCTTAAGGCTTTGGCTGCGGTTTGGTTGGTTGGCACAGAAACGCAAAATGTCAGAATTCCTGGCTATCCACAGGTTTAATAATCCAAATCTTTCGATGACAAAGAAAGGCGAAAAAGAAGACAGCAAGCCTCTGCCTCCATTTCAAACGTGGTAAGAGCTAGAGACGGCCAAACGCAATGCAAATCTGAAGCACTCATTTCGAAAACGCATTAAAAATGGTTTTAGCTACGGAAACACCAAAAGGACAAATTGCAACCCACAAGTTCCACACATACGGTGTTCCATTACATCCACATCGCGTCGCTTCCTGGAGGTTCGACTACTAGTAGTTTCGTACCCCGACCTGCTGCGAGCATCCCCTGGAATGCAAGCGATCGCATGGACCGGGGAGCAGTCTAGGCCAAGCATTGTTCGTGGGGTACAATGGCGGCCGGCGAGTGGCTTCAATTCTCTTATAGCCATCTGCTATTGCATACTTAATCCAGTGTATATATATCCATGGGTACAAGCCATCCTCTTATCAATAAACTTGTACAAACATGGGGCCTAGCAGACTTTCAGATTTTTGTACGCAAATATTATGAGGGCCTGCCAGACATTCTGGGTTTGCCCTGGAAAATTGTCAAGCTTTTTTTATGAATTTTATTTTCGTTTTATTAGCTCATTTAGACAGCCACAAGCCTCACGCCGATTACTTTACATGCTATAGACCATATCGAATGGCTGCCATCTTGTAGAGCTGTTTCTTTGTTGTGTTCCGCAAGGACATCCATGGTTGCATATTTTGTGATTACATTGTTGACTAATTTAAATGTCAAGAGTTGCCTCACAAGATGGCAGCTATTCGATAGACCCTTTGCACGAGCGGCCATGACAGGGGGCAGTCACATTGTCTGTGCGTCATGCATAAGTAGGCACTATTGTCACATTATTTAAATATGAAAACCTGCCACCGTCATGGCCGCCGGTGCAGAGGGTCTGTACTAAACATCCCAAAGTTTGTAAGTTTGTTATGCAATTTAAGGCCCGGTGTTTTTGTATTTCACTGAGCGTGGATCCGCTACAGATTTCTACTTATGGTCGCGAAAACTCCACCTAGCCTGCACAACTTATAGTACCTTTTTCCAGAGCGAGTCTTCGAATTACAAATTTTGCATATTTCACATGAATACATGTACTTTCGCATGCATATTTAGTATCCACTTCACAGACTAAATTTTTGTTGCTATTTGGTGCACGTAGCTGGTGTGAAGTACAGCCAAATAAAATACACGTAGGAGAGAATGGCATAAATCAACCAGACTGTTGGCCGTTAGGCAATAGCATGCACCACATAGCAACAACATTTTCTAAGCTACGCCTAGTGAAGAATTTAGGGTGTAAGCCCATAGTACAATGGCAGGGGCGGATCAAGGAATTTTTCCAGGGAGGGGTTTTGCCGGTGTTGGTGCCAAGAAAGTCATTCAGCGGAAGGGGGTAGGGGGATAGGTGCCCTCTTCCCCACCCCTATCCCCCAAACCCCAATGTTTGTTTCAATGGGAGGGGGGTGGGTTGCCAGTCATTTTTATATTAGCTTGTTGCAGACAGGCGGACACAAATGAATTGCAATTTTTTATTTTTTTATTTGTTAACTATTTTTGAGCCAGACCAGAGGGCAGTTTTGACCCCCGAAACCCCTCCCCCTCTGGATCCGCGCCTAAAAGGTTACATGCAAAAGGATCTGCATAAATCGGGTATGTGTACATGTTTGTCACTATGTATATAGAATAGTACACATTGCCTACCCACTCTTTTCATAAATTGTGAAAAAAATTAAACTTTCGAATAACTTCTTGTGTTGTACACAGTATCAGTTGAAAATTAGTGCTGAAAACAAGAGTTTTTTTTATAGTTGACAATCTTGTACTCCATGTAAGTTTTTCTATACATGTACATTTCTAATGTATAAATAAATAGAGTCATGCAGCTTAGAATTAGCAATGAAAAAGCCAACAGGGCCTTGTTTTAATCCTCAATCGAACCCCCATCCCTTGTTGGAGCTTGTGTAGTCACAGTCTATAGACCCTGGGAAATCTGGGCTACTAGCCAAGCTCCATTCATTTGTGCACCCTGCATAATAGAAGCTATCAATCACTCTACTTCTGGCCCAGTGACACAATGTAAACAACAGCTGTTTGCAACCAATGGCCTGACAGAGAAATAGCCCCAGGGTACAGCGCTTCCAGAGTCTCCCCACCCTGGGAAATCTGGGCTACTAGCCAAGCTCCATTCATTTGTGTACCCTGCATAATAGAAGCTATCAATCATCCTACTTCTGGCCCAGTGACACAATGTAAACAACAGCTGTTTGCAACCAATGGCCTGACAGAGAAATAGCCCCAGGGTATAGCGCTTCCGGAGTCTCCCTTCGAGTCTGCGAGTAATTTTATGCAGAGTGAATCTCCAACGGCTAATTGATGGACTAAATGTTCTGTGTCACAACATGATACGAAAACATTGATACAGCTT
Source organism: Henricia sp. BOLD:AAB3569 (assembly GCA_037783545.1). NCBI lineage: Eukaryota > Metazoa > Echinodermata > Asteroidea > Spinulosida > Echinasteridae > Henricia > Henricia sp. BOLD:AAB3569. The sequence goes on along the minus strand of JBBELK010000158.1, from coordinate 169,631 downwards.
CAAGATCACATTGACTCAAGTTGCTTAATAAGGGCTTCTCTGTCTTTGATGATTTTCCAGGCCTGGTCCCGTTCTTTTTTAGTTGGGGAACGCTTTTTCTGCTTCGCAGCCATGATTCGGCGAAATGCGTCCATTGTCTGAAATGAAGATAAGTTTTTGAACAAACAATGTTACAAAGAGTAGATGGGCTTTATCTTACAGTCAATTTAATTTTTGTCGAACAAAGAGCAGTGCATATCAATTAACCACTTCGCGGCGAAGAACTGCATATGCAGTTCTGAGTGCGAGTGTCTTGGGGGCGGTTATACAGAATTAGCCCATTAATTAGACCAGGGCAGAGCTGGTCACTATTATCTTGTTGGCTTGGGGTCAAGTCAGTTTTTGGCTTTTGACCTGTGACTTGACTCTGGAGAAAATGACTTGTGACTGGACTTGGGAAATAAGATTGATTTACGACTTGAAATAAAAACTAGTCATCAAGTCTCCAGCCCCAGAGACATACATGTATACTGCATAACCAAAACTGCTAGTGCAGTCACCCGCTCCAGGGGAATGAATTGGAAAATGCCTAGCCATCGCGAAGTGGTTAAGGCCCAACGGATACATTGGTATGGGGGCCGTCCATAAAGTATGTATGCACGAAACGCCGACTTTTTAGACCTCACTCACCCCCCCGACCTCAAACTTTTTATTGCCAATTTTCAAGTTGATAATTTTAAATGAGCACTTTTTGCAATAATTTCCAACAATTTTCTACACTTGAAGCTGTTAATAGTGAGTTTCAAACATTGCAAAACAACACGCAAATGCATGAACTGAAATGTAAAAAAGAAATGACAAAATAAAATTATTTTCCTACCTACCTACCTGAATTTTTAAAAAGCCGTTACCGTAAACGCACCATTTATTTTGTTTGGCCTGATCAACGGTTGTGCATTGTATTTGTACCTCATTATCCGCAACCCTAACTTTCTGGCGAAGTTCTTGACGTTTTATCTCTTCTTTCGCCAGTCGGTACAGACGCATCTTTTGGCTGCGATTGTGCGCAGACAGAGCTCGCAGTTCGGCTTGTCGCTTTTGGAGTTCAATCAAGATTTCGTCGTCGGTATCATCAGTGATGGGATCGTCTGCGTCTAAAAGACCTATGAAGAAAAAATACGAAATAAAAACGCAATGTAAAGCCAATAAAGGATTTGCAATGTTTTAAAGTTTCGACCCTCAAAAAGGAATTTCACTAGCATAGCAACATCATTAATAAAAATACTTTATAGACCTTTCCCATTACCATGGAAACCTTCCCTGTATGTCCGCCATAGCTGGGACGCGGCCAGTGCATGAACTACATGCGTTATGTCAGGGCCACCTGGACCACTGTGGTCACATCTTGACTGGTCCTCCATTTTTTACATGTAATTTTTTTTTTACATGTAAAAATGCCACCCAAGATGCACTTGTAGGAACTTTGTATTGAAGAACTGAAGTACCAGATTATCTTGACTGGTCCACCTAGACTTTTGGAACAGTGTTTTGACTGGTACGCAAAATTTTTGACTGGCATTTGGCTACCGGACCTCTGTTATGTTCGAGCCCTGCATCTGATGATGCTCATTGTGTCGTCACTTCGAACAATTTGCGCGTTTGTTGTAATGGTGAATTTACACTGAGCCTTTCACGCGCGCGTAATTATTATTATTATTTAGCCATTCCTGCAATACACAAAATAGGCAAGGAGCAACAAAAGTAAAAATTACTGTGATCCAAGGACCTGCTGCGACACACTTTTCGTCCAACATGTCCAAGCTAATTCTGTGGTTTTCGGTGCGTTGTTTCACGCCAAATTCCCTCCTCAGAATTAGCTTGGACGGAAAGTATTTTGAAAATTCAGTGATTTTCAGTGCATCGTTGTATTCAAAATTCCTCCACAGCGCTTTTTCTCAAAGCGACGCGCGTTGCGCACGTCATGGATGCGCGGTGTTCACTGCAACAACGTAAAACGCACAGTCTATGCACTGGAGAAAGAGCGTCCAAGCAATGGCGGACGTGTACGGGGAAGGCGTCCTGGGAAATGTCTATACATTTTGACCATTTGAAAAATCACTTTTATTTGTGCCTAAATATGCTTTATGTAAGGGCCGTCCAAAGTTATCAACATTTTCACAGTGCGTAGTATTTTTCAAGACCACCACCTCCCTCCTCCCGAAATACTAGACATTTTTTTGTCACTACCATGAAATTTCAACATTTTACAGTGTATGTACAGTTGTACACAGCCCTCGACGCACCACCCCCCTTTCGTACGCTTTGGGGACGGACAGCCCCTAAGTCGCCATGTTTCGCAGTTTGGCGCTCAGACTCAAGAGGGCGTGAATCAGGTCAAAGCACGTTTTACATGTACTCCACGGCGTGTTGGAGTCAGGAAAAAGCGTTCAATCTTGACCTCATCCATGGAACTGTTGAATGGTTGACATCATCCTCCCTTTCAATTTGTTAAATATGGCACAGTGCATAGCTGCATTGCCTGTAGGGTTTAACATCAAAATTGATTGTGCTTTGACGTTAAAAACAAGTACCCAAGATTCTCATGAAGGTTTATGGACCTGACAGGACACAGGTATCATTTTTATCACATTTGTTGATAATTCCAAACCAGTGTTTCCCCTCCGCTTAATGCAATGTTTGGTGATGAAGATGAACGTTATCAAATAGAACCAACTGGTACTTGAAATCGGTTCCATAAAATTGGACCAAGTCGCCACATAAAACAGCAGAACTCTACCTAAATGAAGGAGCTCTTCTCTTAATCTTGCTTCCAAGGCTCTTGTGTGAGGAACGGTGAAGCGGTTACCATTCTTAGGTGAAATTCCGTCTTTGGCATCGATGCCATCTCCCTGTAAAAAAACATCAATAGAGCAAAAAGCTAGAACTGAGCCAATATATAGACTGCTTTCTGTTGGTGCAAATATGGTGCTACCATGTACAATACTCACAATAAGTTAGGGATATTGTGGGGTGTACGCAGATATTTTATTGAGGGTATGCATTCCGCTTGAATGATTTTGTATATGATTAGACAATTGAATAGGTCTGCATGACAGACACACCTTGTCACAGGAATAGATGAAAACAATCATTTGAAAAAAGAAATTCCAAAATTTACAACATACTATTATCCCTAACTTAGTGTATGAAGCAAATACGCTCTCCCATAAAAAACCCTGCAATTTTCTTGATTAGAACGCAAGTTTAATAACACAGTGAACTTGTGAATGACAAGACACTGTTCGACCAATCACTTTGCAATCGCTTTCAAGACTGTTCCGTTTCAGATATTTCGTCCAGGTCCATGTGGATGTATTTGAACAAAGTGATTTCCACAACAATAAAATGTGACCTTGTCAGCAGCAGCCAGGGTGTCTTTTCATCGACAGAAGATATGCTGTAAAATTGCTGTCAGGACCAAATAAGCATACCAGTTTGGGTGGAAATCAAGGTTGAACAAATTGCTGTATCCAACCATGTCATTCATAACACTCGATGTCCTTTCTGTCATGTTTTGTCAAGTTTTTTAATGGGATAAAAAAAAACTCTTTCGAACGACTGCCGCACACCCGGTGATATTGATGTTTGACGGCTTAAAAATACAGCAAACAGTGCGATTTCAAATGAAAAAGTAAGGCATCAGGGCAACCTGGACGTTGACAAGTACACCACTGCCAAAATTACTAAAGAATTATAAGGGATGGCAAAGATTGAATAGGATATGCAAAACCCAGCGACAAAATTTGAAAACGTTTTTTGAAAACCGTTTTTAAGTTTTGCTGCGCATGCGCAGGGATCTAAGAAAACTGCTTTTGTTGGGTTTTCAAGCCGATTAAATCTGCGTGGGATGAGCTGACCTTTGGAGCCACAAGTTCAAAAATCAGCGCAGTTCCCACGGACATTTAGAGACCAGCAGCCGATTTCACGAAAGAGTGCGCAGCTTGCGCAACTTTTGCAAAATGGCGCAAGCCCCATAGCTTGCGTGTAATTTTCACAGGAATGTTGCGCAGCCTACGCAATAAAATGTTGCGCAAGGGGACTTACGCAGTGCGTAAGGATTCGTGAAATCGGCTGCAGGGTTGTAGTCGAGTCCATCACGAGTCCCTGGGTCTTAATTCAAGTCACAAGCTATTCAAATGAACTCCAACAAAGGCATTCTTTTGTGCGTGTTCATCCTTTGCTTCTTGTTACTGCAGTTGTGCGGGACTTGTCACAGACTTGTGATGGACTCGACTACAGCACCGATACCAACCTTATTGGTTGAATCTGCTATGATGTCTTCTACTGGCGTCATGATATTCTCTTCGACCAGAGCAGAAATAAGTCGCTGGGTTAGTGGGCCAAATGGACATATGTCCTCCTCGCGACTGTCGACAAAATGAGGTAAAGAAAATTTTTTAGTTTACAATAGTCGCAAATAGTGAGGGATATTGTGGGGGTTTACGCAGATATTTTATTGAGGGTATGTATTCCGCTTGAACGATTTTGTATATGATTAGACAATTGTATCTGCATGACAGACACACCTTGTCACAGGAATAGGTGAAAACTGTCAATTGAAGAAAAAAAATCAAAATTGACTACATACCAATATCACTAACTTATTGTGAGTAGTGTAGTTCTCATTGAGGTTTCATTTTAGATCAATGTTTAAATGTTGGTGTAAACAAGCCTCATGAAATTTGATGCACATGCTGGCCAAGAGGTGTATACAAGTCTTCCACGGTAAAGGGGGCATTTTGGCAACACAGACCATATTTTCCAGAAAATACCTTTGTCTGGTCTCAAAATAAAAGAAATAAGTTTCAGTTGTTCTAAAATGTAACACAAGTGTCCATCCCGGTTACAAGCGTACATATTGGAAATTTGTACACAGGGTTTTTAGAAAGGCATGTTGTCACACTATTTGTAACCCTTTTTGGGCCCAAGTTATCTCTTCAGACTGAAACTTATTTCTTTAATTTTGAGACCAGACAAAGGTATTTCCTTGAAAATATGGTCTGTGTTGCCAAAATGCCCCCTTTACTGTGGAAAGACGTATATCTTGAAGGGGCATCAGGGCCAACTCAGTAGGGCATGAGGCCATTGGCCTCGGTGGCCTTGGTTAATAATTTATTCCATATAGGGGCCAGAGCTTTGAGAGAATAATTAAACAAGAACGTACCTTTCTGCTTTTTTAAGAAGAGCCTTTGCCTCTTTGCTGTTGGTCGAATTCACAGAACCCTTTTTCTTGTCCCCAATTTTGTTACCTTTATGAAGAAATGACAAAGTACATGTATGTGACGTATTAGAAATGTAATGTTTGAGCACACATACTGGTACGCAATAAAGTATTTTTATTTTTTTGCCATTTCAAGATGATACACCCCCTTTAAAGGCAGTATACATCATTGGTAATCTCGAAAATCAGAAATGTTCACAGATTTACGCCTAACTTACACAATATAAACATGATGACCGTAGAAAACTTCCCCTGAAATGGTTTTGTCTGAAGTGCTATAGTCTTTGAGAAATGAGTAAAACAATAAGTTTTCGTCTCATGAGACGAAAATTCAATTCGCCCCAAAACCATTTCGCCCAAGTGCCATTTCGCCCCAAACCACTTCGCCCGAGTGCCATTCCGCCCAAAATTACTTCGTCCAAACACTACATCGCCCAAATACCACTTCGCCCCAAAACCACTTATAGTACACAGGCCGTGGTTCGGGGCGAAATGATTCAGGGCGAAGTGGTTTTGGGGCGAAATTACTGCAAACCCTTTTTTGACTGTTTTCTCAAAAGTACGGAGCTGGTTTTTGCTCAGGATGGTTTTAATCATGCATATCTTCAATCACACAGGGGGATAAAACTATTTGTAACAGTTTACCAATCATGTATACTATCTTTAAGCATGTTCACTGCACTTTTAATGAAAATCATCTCCCAGGTAAAAAAATAAAAATCTGAATTAAACATTCTACCTTCTTTTTGTTCCTCCAGCAAATCTTCCTGGGCCCATCTGAGAGCGTAGTGTTTTCCTAATGGCGGGATCTTAAAATAATCCATATCGTCGTCCGTCGTTTTTAGCATGTCGTCCAAGACTTTGATGTCTTCGCCGGTGATGTCTGCGCAGTATGGCTCGACGGACGTCCAGAAGCGGTCCGGCGCATCGTTTCGTGGGACGCGAGGTGCGAGCGGCTCGGCCGCTTGCAGAGGATCATCCGTGAACTCATACTCCTGAAGTTTTTGCTGTAAATAATACGTGCATTAAAAGATTATTTCAAGAATGTGGTTTTCAATCTATTTGAGCAACATCACAAAAATATCTTCCAAAAATACATATACAATGGTAAACACCACATGAATTTATTTCCGTCCAAAATGGTATTTCATGCTGGAAATTGACAATCGAGGTGGTTTTCTCAAAAAAAATCCTGTGCACGGGATTTTTTACCATTCACTTGTACAATAAAAATCCATCTATAGATTTTCAAGGTTTTCTGAAGCATTGATGCATCTAAGTAGCTAAAATTTCTTCAGGCTAGTTTACTAACATTCTTCCTTAGATATGTTACGCTCTCATTCCACGAATCTGTAAAAAGTTTTATCTTGCAAATGGTACTTAGGGCCTTTAAAATAAGGAACTTGTAAATGCCACTGTGCGGTATATTCTCATATATCAGATTCTTAATTTCTACTTTTAATACAATTATTATGAAAATATGAAAATACACAAGTGATCTCTGGGAGGGGTGATTATCTTACTAAAGGGTTTATCCTTCTGTAGGGCTTGCTAAGCTCACATGATAGCCAATCCCAATCAGTGATTCGAGACCACCAGTTGGCTTCATAGCTCAATTGGTAGGGTGTCTGCACATTATGCAGAAGGTCCACGGTTCAAATCCCGATGGAGCCAAGTTGTTTTTCACTGCATCCAGATTTTCCAAACTCACATATTTGTCGACATTTATATTAAATTTTGAGTGTTATAAGCTTAAAAAGTAAACCCCAAAATATAAACAAAACAAAAGAAATGTAAAAATTTGTTGTTTGCCTAGCCAATGGCTCTACACTAAAACAAAAACATGAACAATGTCTCTGCGCTTTTGCAATATATGCTTAATTGGGTTAATATATGCTTAATTGGGTTAATATATGCTTAATTGGGTTAATATATGCTTAATTGCCTCACTATTTAGAGCCAATTACCATGGTAACCCATGTTACACTTGAGCTGTATCTAAAATAGCGTGTCTTGTTACAGGCATCTTGTTAAAACAAATTTTAAAAGACATTTCTGCAGTTGGTATAGTGCAAACTTACATGCATGCTTTTGGCTTTAGGCCTTGCCGTCGAGCCAGTTGGTGTAGGCACAGTGGGGGACACTACAGCTCCCTGCTTCCCTCCAGATTCCTTCATCTTCTTGGAAGGTTTGTCGGGTTTGTCAGTCTTTTCTTCCACGCGGCTCCTTTTTCCTGAAGGTGTAGATGCATCATCTTTCTATAAAGATAGATTACAGGATTGGAAAAGGTTTACATAAGGCGTTATCTCCATGTGTGATTGACGATGTGTATGATAAAAACCAACCTGAGTATTTAACTGAGCTCAGTAGCTTATTTATGTTCCGAGAAAACAATAAATTGTGCGAATCTGGGGCAGTATAAATTGTGCGAATCTGGGGCAGTATTCAATTCAATACTTAAATTAAAGATAGTATACATGATTGGTAAACTGTTACAAATAGTTTTATCCCCCTGTGTGATTGAAAATATGCATGATTAAAACCAACCTGAGCAAAAACCAGCTCCGTACTTGGTCTAACTTTTGAGAAAACAGTCAAAAAAGGGTTTGCAGTCCCAAAACCACTTCGCCCTGAACCATTTCGCCCTGAACTACGGCCTGTGCACGAAGTGGTTTTCGGGCAAAGTGGCATTTGGGCGATGTAGTGTTTGGACGGAGTAATTTGGGGCGAAATGGCACTCGGGCGAAGTGGTTTGGGGCGAAATGGCACTTGGGCGAAATGGTTTTGGGGCGGATTAAATTTTCGTCTCATGAGACGAAAACTAATTGTTTTACTCATTTCTCAAAGACTATAGCACTTCAGACAAAGCCATTTCAGGGGAAGTTTTCTACGGTCATTATGTTTATATTGTGTAAGTTAGGCGTAAATCTGTGAACATTTCTGATTTTTGAGATTACCAATCATGTATACTGCCTACATGGTCCCCAGTGAGTTGAGAAGGATTAAGGAACGACATGATTAAGCCCAATGACCAGGGGTAATAGTGTTAAGCACACTGAGAAAAGAACATACAGCAAAACCGAGAATGAGTGGGTTTGCGACAAAGACCACACCAAATAAGGTTTTCAAACCGAGACTGGTCTTGACCACGACATCAATACTTACTGGCTTGCCTTTCCCGGTAGCCTGCGTGGGCGTGGCCACCCCTTTTTTGTCGCGTCTCTCCAGCCAGTCAATCAGGGTTTTATTCTCTGTTTCTAGCTGTAGCATGCGTTTGGAGACGGCGGCTAGTAGCGTCTCTAGCTCAAGCTGCAATGTGTCCAGTTCGTCCAACGCGATTCCGTCTTCCTCTTCTTCACGTTTTAAAACTGTAGAACACATTCAACAAAAAGCACCGGGCATTTTAATTTACACAACAAACAAAAATTTACATTTTCGCAACTGGCAATATTTTGCAAATTAGCCACCACGGAGCAACGAAATTTCACACCATTCAGGTGAAGCATTGTAAATTCCATCTGCACCAATGCATAGTTCCGACCTGTCAATCACCCGAACCCGCGGACCAATCATAACCGGGCTAGCAGACAGCACCCACATAGGTCAAAGTACATTGCCTCACAAACCAACATCACGCGATTTTCTGTGGTGTTCTGGGTGAATTTTTGGTTTCAAGGCCGGGCAATTCGCTGTTCAAAGGTAAGATTTGTTATGAATATATGACATCTCTGTATCACTGGCCTTTTACTAAGTGTGTGCTACGGTAACCGTCGACCCTGAAACAATTCCATTAAACACACATTAAACATTTGAATTGCGACGTGGGTTAACAAAAAAAAATCACGTTCAGTGTAGGCTGTTGACGCCCACCAAAACCCTTTTCTTAATCTGTGCCACCTTGATTCTGTTTCAAACAATGCATAGATGGTGAACTTCAGCAAGAATTATTTATTGTTTCTCTCCTAAAAAAACTACCTCGATTACCTTTGCCTGTTACAGTGCAACAATATAGCATAAAATCGCGATGTAATGGTACTCGCGATGCCGTGATTAATCAAGTAGTTTAAAAATGATAGTCACGAGAACGAGTACCGTTTACAACTCGCGATAAATCCAGCTATTCACCCAGCGGTACTGCTTACCCAGCGTATAACGTGGACAAGACTTTTCATGATCCACGGGAATAAATTCATGGAACTGCAAAGGGCAGTCTTTCACCTCCGTCATCTTCATGGTTTCTGAATGCTTGCCGACGAATTACGTATACTGCAGCAACTGGTAGGCTTCCTATATATCTGAAAGTTAAATGCAGGATAGTCACAATTTTAAGCAGCATGTTTTGTAGGTATTTTTTCCGTATACACTGAACAAAGATTTTAAGGAAATTACCTCCTGGAATAAACAGATAATCTGTCGCAAATGTTGCTTTTCTAAAGAAAAATCACATTTTATCCTTCAAAAATTGCATTCAGTTAGTAGTGCACAAGATAGCCATTCCCGCACGCGCGCAGCGCCCCCTGTTGTCGCACTTACGCACATACCGCTCGTGCTGTAATTTTATGCATTACTTTATGCAGAAATTTTATAATTTATTTATCTCAGAAATAAATTTGATGATTTATTGATTCCAGATGGTCTGATGGTTATTTCATTCAAATCTTTGTTCAATGTATACGGAAAAAATACCATCAATTCGCCCCATTTCCACTTTACCCCATCATCAGTCATGTACTCAGTTTCATGCCCATGTCAATTCGCCCCAAAAGGCAGGCCAACTAGTGACTACTTCGCCCCAGGCATTGTCACTATAAAACGGCCTATTAAACCTTTTAAAAATTACCATGTTTAGTGTTAATTTGGAGTTGCAAAGTAATACCCTGAAATTGCTTCAAAGTTAGGTTACTTAACAGTGTTCTTACAATTCTAATTGTTGAACAAGATGGGGGAAAAACAAATCAAATCCTTCTTGTCACCCCTGTGCGTTATCGACGAACTAGCCGCACGGCCCAGCCGCACCCGCAGCCGCAGCCGGCAGTTCCATAACCCTATGTGTGTGTTTCACAAACCCAGAATACATATACCAAAGGGAGATACGGTAAATTCATTTTAGGTCGAAAAATTGGTATAACGCACACCAAAGCTGGCACTTCATTCTCAAACATACAACTGATTCGTGATCGACTTTAAAGCCTACTGTATTTTAAATAAATGAAGAAAATGTTATTTAAACAAATAAAAATGTTTGACCTTTAGTTTCCGGTTTGCAAGTACCTTTACGAATTACATGCTCAGGCTTGGTGCATCTCAGAAATATTAACGTGACGGCTAAACAAAACACATTCTGTTTTGAACGTTGAACTTCAACGTTCACTATTGTTGTGTTGAGAGTAATGTTGCGACCGTGTAAACGTTTAAACGACCGAAATGTAACTATCCGTTTAGAGAAATGCTAAACGGATATCCGAAACCAACTTGTGAAAAAAAAACGATCCTTCCGTTTTTAAAAAACAGTGGGAATTTCTAAAGTGGCAGTTTTATTCTGAAAGTATCGGGCAGCACACCGCTGTGAATGAGCCCAACGGTCGGTAACCTTTGTGGTTTCGAGCTCAGTGACGATGTACAGTGCGTTTGCGAGTTACTGATTGTTTCGTTTTCAACTTGCAAGCTGAAATCAAAGCAGAGTGGTAACCATTATGGAGCCGACGATCGTAGTTGTGTTGGAACTTTTATCGATTTTCTTTGGTTGCATCTTGCAATTAAGTTGTGGGGTACCGTGGCCGAGTGGTTAGGGCCATTGACTAGCAATCATGCCTGGGTGAAAACTTGGGGTTGCGGGTCGAATCCGGGTTCGAATCCGGCTGCGGTACCTGTACCCTTGGGCAAGGCACTCAACCACACTTGCTCCATCCTTCGGAAGGGATGTAAAGCCGTTGGTTCAGTGTGTTAGGTAATGGTAACGCACTCTGAAAGATCCCAGAGCATTCTTTCGTGAAGAGCAAGGGGATTCCCCTGTGTCTCTGGCCATTTCTAATTCTAATTCTTCATGGGTTTCCTCACGCTTACGAGTGACAGTGCAATGAGCACTATTGAGGAATCATTGGTATGAATACCAGAAAGAAATAATAATAATAATAATAATAATAAAACAATTTACTAAGTCTGTGAATTTGTATCCCTGATCTAGGCAACCTTTTGTTTAGCCCTTTATTCCCCAAGCTTCCGACTCCACAAAACAAAGACCAGTCGGCGGCGAGTCTTTGAAGTTACAAACGGCAATCTGCCTCAAGTGTCCATTCCCTCATTGGTTGCCGACTTTGGGTTTGGAAGTATCTAATTACAGCAAAGCCTAACTGAACTTTCGATGCGCTGCGTGGTTTTTATGTTACGCCCACTCTCAGAGACCGTAAATAAAAGGTCAGATTTATAATTTCATAAAATGTTTGTTCAATTGACTATTCCCACACGTAATAAATAAAATACACAGCTCCATAGCAAAGGCACGGAGCTGCGTATTTCGTGGCACAAATTTGGCGCGCGCGCAATGCTGACGATCCTGTGCGCCCCTAGAGGCACTGTTAAAAATGTCTTTTCGACAATGTATACATTGGTATTTCCGATGTTTACCATCTTTTTATGAGCCACTGAAGAGGCTTCGGAGTAGAGGCGAAAATTTTGGACATAAAATATCCACAAAGATCCGTGGCTACCATGAGCAATTTCATAAAGCCATCTTTTTATGGCTTTTTCGTAAACTCCCTTTGGCGCATGTATTCTGCTACCCGGTACTGAGACCGCTAGTGGACCGCAAACCAGTCTATGAAGAGAGTTGGGAATAGACTGGTTTCCGGACCTCATATTACACACGAATGTGGTCAGGAAACCAGTCTAAGTTGGGAAAACTTCGGGCGCGGCACGGCCAGACAGCGGTACTGCCGAAAAATCGGTTTTCGGTCGATCGTGAACGTAAGTAAACCGTGGTATTTCGTCCGATTTTATTAGTTGACCATTAGTGACTTGTCCATGCCATGCATGCCTCTAGTTTCTGCTACACTTTTTAGCTTAGGCCTAACATGGAGCTATATAAAAATAAAAAAAGTAAGGCCGGCAAGGCAAGGGCCTCGGTACGGTACTTCGCCCGCCGGCGCGGCCCCGGCACCGGCCACTTTAAAGGGACACACCGGCCACTTTAAAGGGACACACACGGCTTACTGTTTAGTAGCGATATGTCCTACTTTTTATAGCTCCATGATGATGTAACTGAGTTTATGACATCACTTTCTTAGCGGGTTTGGTTGAAACTCGGAGGTCCGTCGGAGGTAAGGCCAATGAAATTAGATTTACTAGTTTTGTCGTCAACCATTTATCAAATTTTGGTGAGGAATTTTTTTTTTCAAGGAAAAATACAACCTTTACACCTACACGAAGTGCCATTTACTAGAAACCTGATTATTAAGGCTCTTAACTCACCCAGAAATGGTTTGGTGCCAGTATCAATTCCATTAATTATACCGGGTACAATGTAGCTTGTACATGTATTTGAAGGAACAAGTTGAGATGACAAAATTATGGGAAATGACAAAGGAGATGTCTGGTTATGAAAGAGCAATAGGGCCTATATTTAAATATAAACACAAAAGCTGCAAAACACATATCGCGAGCATCACAACAACCTCGTGCTTACCACTCTTTTTTTCCAACAATGCAGTGGGACAAATCAATGCCGACCAATTTACTAACTACACTGAAGGCCTATCGTGAAGAGAGGTATTACCTCCACAGGGGGCGCAAATCTATGCCAACCCATTCACTATGGAGGTCATTGTTATTGTGTATATAATGGGGGTACAGTATATGAAAAAGAGTGCCAAACACGAGATTGTTGTGATGCTCCGAGAGGATGCCCTGGGGCCAATTTCATAAAGCAATTAAGCAAAAAAAATTGCTTAATCAAAAATTTGTTTGCTTTATAAAAATGAGTCAATAGTCAAAATTGCATGTCAACTTGCGTTTTTCACAAGAATATCTGCTATTCTTGCTAAAAACACAAGTTGACGTAAAATTTTGATTATTAACCCATTTTTATAAAGCAAACAAATTTTTTATTAAGCAAATTGTTTTGCTTAACTGCTTTATGAAATTGGCCCCTGATAGCTCAGTTAGTAGAGCGGTTGGCCATGTATGCCAAGGACCTGGGTTCGAATCCTGGTCGGGGCATTGCAATTTTCTCGTGTTTCTAAATTCATTCAATATCACCCCAGTCTATAAAAAAGGCGACAAAACTTCACTGCAAAATTACCGACCGGTTGCACTTACCTCTGTTCTTTGCAAAGTTCTCGAACGAGTAATTTCTTCTGCCATTTTAGATCATGTGAACTCGTTTTGTTTATTAAACCCTAATCAACATGGATTTATTAAGCATAGGAGTTGTGTGACACAATTGGGTAACATTCTGCATTCGTGGTCTTCCACGTTGGATGAGCGGCGCCCTCCGAGAATCGACGCTGTGTTCCTGGACATGTCGAAGGCGTTTGACACAATGCCTCACCACATACTCCTTGAGAAACTTGCTACTGAATTTAATGTGCGGGGTGTGCTGTGGCATTGGGTCAAATCTTTCTTGACTGGCCGGAAGCAGCGAGTTGTCTTTCAGGGTGCCACCTCTCATTGGGTTAACGTTACGTCAGGTGTGCCACAGGGAAGTGTTTTGGGGCCTCTTCTTTTTAACTTATTTATTAACAATTTATCCAGCTCTGTTTCTTCCTGTTGTGTAATGTTTGCCGACGATATTTTGCTTTATCGTGTAATTCGGTCTATCACTGATGAACAAACTTTGCAACTGGACTTGGATAAATTGTACGGGTGGTGTAATTCACATGAAATGATTTTCAACCCTGCTAAAACCCGAGTCATGCATGTAACTAGGAGTCGCAATTTTCATTCCCCGGTTTACACTTTAGAAGACACTCCGCTCGACACTACACCCACATTCCAATATCTTGGTGTTCTGATTGATTCCAAGCTACGTTGGAAGCCCCATGTAAACGCTATTGTTTCTAGGGCCAATCGGCTTTTAGGATTTATTCGGACAGTGGCTCGTGGAGCTTCCTCATCCGCAATTTTTAGTCTGTACAGAGCTCTTGTTCTCCCTGTTATTGAGTACGGATTGCCTGTTTGGCATCCTCACACGTCCGTTGACCAACATAAACTGGAACGGGTGCAGCGGACAGCAACTCGAGTTGCTCTTGGTCAACGACGGGGGGAAATGTCATATGAAGAAAGACTTCGATTGCTTAACTGGTCCACATTGCATTCCAGACGTAACTTCATTCTTTGCTCATTTGTTTTTAAGGTCTTACATGGTTATACGCATTGTGAATCGATTCATTCTAATTTGCATATTAATCCTCGGCATTTAGACATTCTCACCTTCCGTCATCTTCCCGCTCGTACCGATGCTCTTTTTCACTCACCATCCCGCCGCTTCCCAAGATTGTGGAACTACTTACCTGTTCGTATTCGGGATTCCGCAGTACTTGTACCACTCAACTCATTTCTAAGTATTATCAAGAATTACTTCCATGAACAGCAAACATTGTAAAATCAGAGTCCTTAAAGCAGGGATGTGGTTGTTCCGAGTTTTCCCGGAACGTTCTTTCTGTCTGAAACTCTATTCGAGGGGAAACCGGAACAATTCACTTCCCTGTTAAAGGTTGCTATATAGGTTCCCCTCCCCACTTTTTTTCTTTTTTGGTTACGTCTTTGTTTTCATTATGTGCGGGATCGCATGCTTCCGAGCAACAGTGATTTGATTCGCTTTTGCGGCCCCAGACCCGCATAATGATTGTTTTTGTGTGACTGTCACCTTTTTTGTTTTTTGTTTTTTTTGGGGGGGGGAACCCTTTTAGCATATTCAGGCTATGTCAAGCCCTCATTGCTTGTTTTTCCACAAGGAGTTCATGTGTGTCGTTCGTTATTTATGTACTCTGTTTTAAATTGTCTTTTCTATATTTTATGTTTGTATATGTACTTTGTTTTGGTCGAATAAATAATAATAATAATAATAATCTCTTTTTTTACATTCTTGCCCACTTGCCCTCTCTTTTTTGGAACAAATCCTTCAATTTGTACACGATTTTCCATAGCACCAAGGGGTTAGGGTTAATGTCCTTTATTCTGTGTTATTTAAAGGTTATCACGGCTGCAGTGCATGATGTGGACGATTAAGATACTACGAGTGAACCACGTTCCCAAGGACTTCCGGGAACCGTTCATCGTATCCGGGTATCGTTCCTGCCGCAGCAGCGCCGTGACCTGCATCCTGAGTGCCTTCAGTCTCAACAATGAAACCTTCAACTTCTGGACGCATTTCGTCATGGGTTGCGTCTTCGCGTGGATATTCAGCGAGAAGCTATGGTCCGAGTTGAGATTTGACCACGACCCCTTCACCTATCCATTACAGGTGTACTTGGCGTCGGTGTGCCTGTACTCGTTCGTCAGCAGCACTGCGCATCTCTTCAACTGCATGTCGGAGCGGTCACGCCATTTATTTTTCTTCTTCGACTACGGTGCCTTAAGTATCTACAGCTTAGCCTGCTCCGTCATGTACAACGTCTACGTCTTCCCGAAAAGCTTCATAGGGACAACGTACCACACGATTTACATCCCGTGTTGCATTTTCAACGCCCTTCTTTGCACCGTGCTGGCTTGTCTGTCGCGACTCGTCGCCGGTCGCAAGTTGCACAAATTGCTCCGTATTATTTCGTTCACGCTGCCGTACGTATTTTGCAGCTTTCCGCTGCTTTACCGTTGCATGTTCTGCGCAAGCGACGAGTTCCAATCCGGTGCGATTCAATGGTACAATTATCAATTCATTTTGTGCACCGTCACCATCGTCATTTACGGAACTCATTTCCCTGAAGTCCTTGCACCGGGTAAGTTTGACATCATCGGTCACAGTCATCAGTTATTTCACGTTATTAGTAGCTTCGCGACCTACTGCCAACTTCAAGGAAATGTGCTGGATATGCAAAATAGGCGTTCGTATCTGCTGTCTATTTTACCGATGCCAACGCTTGCAAACACAGCCGGCATAGTGCTAGCTGTTTTTGTCACAAATCTTGTTATAATAGGTGGTTTCACTGGCATGATTTGGAATAAGCAGAATTTACGGAAGATTAAACTTAAACAGGGTATTATGACTACTGGGTGTGAAACGCATGTCAACAATAATCAAAAATAGGAATTCAGGGTGTATTACTAAGGCCAAACAAAATAAATGGTGCGTTTACGGTTTTGCCAAATTCCCCTTCACAGATTAGGGTGGGCAAAAAAAAACATTATTTTGTCATTTTTTTTTACATTTCAGTTCATGCATTTGCGTGTTGTTTTGCAATGTTTGAAACTCACTATTAACAGCTTGCAAGTGTACAAAATGTTGTGCTCATTTAAAATTATCAACTTGAAAATTGGCAATAAAAAGTTTGAGGTCGTCAATTTGGGCGAAAAAATTCCAGATCGGTCGGGTTACCGTAAACACACCATTTATTTTGTTTGGCCTAACTACATGTAGGCTTGGGTGACTCCGCATTTTTTGGAGTCAACTCCGCAATTCCATTTGCAATAATGTGTCAAATTATCAGATGCCGAATACTCGTGTCGATGTCGAGTATTTTGGCTTCGGAATTACTTTATAATTTATGGAATCGGCGAGCAATCACTGGGAAACGAATCTACATACACTACCCATCAAAACTTTGGAAACACCTTGAAAGTTTTAGGTTTTTGAGAAGGAAGTATTATTTTGTTTATTCATAATAAACCAAGCTATTAAAGTAAATGGAGGTGTAAGGGGTATCTGGAGAGAAAGCAGTCATCTGGAGTGCTGTCCATCATGGAATGGCCTGCCCAGTCACCTGATCTCAATCCCATTGAGCTGCTCTGGGAGGAATTGGATTGTAAGGTCAGAAAGAAATGCTCAACCCGCCAAGAAAACCTCTTAAAAAGAGGCGTATTTCCACTGAATGTTTGGAGAAACTGACAATCAGGATGCAGAGATTGTGTGTAGCTGTCATAGCTGCTAAGGGGGGATTCTTTGATGAACATCAAGTTTAGCCGTTTCTTTTTGCATGCTTTCCAATTTGTTGATAAAGCCCACTGCTGAGGCCGAAGATGGCACTTAAATTAACATGTTTATATGGCTTTTTGTTAGAATTTGCTTTCACAACATTAACATTCAAAAAATTATACGTTTTCTTCTCAAAAACCTGAAACTTTCAAGGTGTTTCCAAAGTTTTGATGGGTAGTGTATAAATGAAAGGGAATAGATTCCTCAAATCTGAAATCGCAATTCCGATTCTCAAAGTGGAATTGATTCTACTCGACTTGCCCAAACCCATTTCTAACTGCAGTATTGGTGTTTTTAACAGAAAAAAGACTGAAGTTTAATGGTAGAGCACATCATTTGCAGTGACCCCCAATTATTGTTTTCATGAGTTGACAAGAAAAACCTTACTAAACAAGTTAATAACAATGGTACCGAACACCACATGATTTTACTTCTGTCTAAAATGGTATTTTGTGTGAGAAATTTACAACTGAAGGTGGTGGTTTTCTAAAAAAGTATTTTGCAAAAGACTTTTTTACCATTTAACTTAACACAAAACTTAACACTGAAGTATTACTGTATCTATGTGGCTGAAATTTCTTCACGGCAGTTTTATAAACATAGGCTTTTTAATTACAAGTGGAAATAGTGCCCTTTGTAACAGTTTACCCATCATGTACTGTACCTTTAAGAATTCAGAATATTGAATTAAGCTACACAATGCCCCATTCATTACCAGGGGCGGATCCAGGGGGGAGCGTGGGGGGCGCACGCCACCCGGCCCCCTCCCCCCCCCCTTTTCCTGCTCAAAGTGGTTAAATATTGCCTCAGATCGCACCACAGCATCTAGAATCCATCTAGAAGCCGTCAAGGCTTCGCGCTACGCGCTCGCTATTTCTAAAAATTTCACGCCCCCCCCCCCCTTTTCAAAATCCTGGATCCGCCCCCGATTACATGTCAAATCGCTTCTAAAGACAAACGAAGGGAGTAAACAAATTCTTTAAATTAAATAAACTATAATCTTCGTCGAATGAAAGACCATGCGTTCACATAATGAAATCTGTTCGGCGAATGAAGTAATTTCTCTGGTGTGAACAGGGTCTATACAAGTACACATGTATACATGTCAATTTATTTAATATAAATTAAATTATCAGGTAATATAAAATCAATGCAACTACATGTACACTGTCATTAGGAGGAGAGAAAACACTTGTTTGGAATTATCGACAAATTTAATAACAATTGCTACCTATTCTTAAGTTTTACTTGGCTTGACAACCGGTTGCTATCCGCCATTACTGTGTCCATACTATGGCACGCCAAAGCGAAAAATAATTCAACACTGATAATTTAATGTTGACGCATATTTTCGCAAGAAAAAAAGGTTGGCATGACTTTTAAATGTTGATAAACTGTTTGAAACTGGCATACCGTGCTTTTGTTGGCAAGTTTTTAAACATGTTGAGACTTGTTTTTCAGGGTTGATGGCAAAATTATCAGTGTTGAATTATTTCTGCTTTGGCGTGCCATACGCGTGACGTCAACAACTATCATATCCGTCATTACTGTGTCCATACTATGGCACGCCAAAGCAACAAGTCATTTTTAAAATGTTCGGAAGGAATAAGATTTGAAAAATAAACTTCCACGTGTCAGTTTTATAACAAACTTCGCGGTGCAAGTGATATTCTTGATAATTAAGCAGCCTTCTACAGGTGTTTTCTCTTCCTTTAAAGGGCTCGTCAGCAAAGCATGCACGCCAAATTCGTGCCACGAAATACGCACCTCCATGCCTTTGCTATGGAGCTGCGTATTTTGTGGCACAAATTTGGAGCGCACGCATTGCTGACGAGCCTCTTCCTTTTACCTCTAACAAACTGAGAATTTTTTTGTAAAAGTTGTGTAATATTATACTTCCCATCAGGGTTGTAGTCGAGTCTATCACAAGTCCAGAGCCGATAAAATCACAAGTCTGTCACAAGTCCAGTAACAAGAAGCAAAGGATGAACACGCACAAAAGAATGTCTTTGTTGGAGTTCATTTGAATAGCTTGTGACTTGAATTAAGACCCAGGTACTTGTGGTGGACTTGTGATGGACTCGACTACAACCCTGATGCGCATTGGTGTTTGGTGCTTAATAGTTACTGTTTAATATGTACTGGTTTTTTCTATGTTTATTTCAATTTCTTTTTAACTTTTGTACAGTGTATGCAAATTGTATTTTGGGTTAATGGAGTATATTGGTGAAAGGAAAACATTTGATAGTTATTTTTCTACCTTTTCTATATTTGCGTTGAGGGCCTTTTATATATTTGCACTTTTTTGTAAATTTTTCTAAAAAAGCACGTTTGTTGGGGTATATGCATATATTTTGTAATAACTTTAGTATCGTATATAAAGAGTTCGTGCGAGTGCATTTTCATGTTTCAGGGATGATATAGGGGCATTATATTTGAAGTGTGTGCATTTATGTTTTACACAGTGTAATTGAGTCTTTCCACGGTAAAGGGGTATTTTGGCAACATAGACCATATTTTCCAGAAATGCCTTTGTTCTGAAGAGATAACTTGGGCCCAAAAAGGGTTACAAATAGTGTGACAACATGCCTTTTTAAAAACCCTGTGTACAAATTTCCAATAGACGCTCGTAACCGGGACGGCCTAAAATGTAACAAGTGTCTGTCCTGGTTACAAGCGTATATTGGAAATTTGTACACAGGGTTTTTAGAAAGACATGTTGTCACACTATTTGTAACCCTTTCGGGGCCTAAGTTATCTCTTCAGAACAACTTAAACTTATTTCTTTTATTTGGAGACCAGACAAAGGTATTTCCTCGAAAATATGGTCTGTGTTGCCAAAATGCCCCCTTTACCGTGGAAACACCAACTTCCATATGTTTTGCAGGTGTGTTTAAAGGCCTATTGTATCATTTGCAATGACCCAATTTTGTTTTTCATAAGTTGACAAGAAAAACCTTACTCAAAGTGTTGATAGCAATGGTAACAAACACCACATGAATTTATTTCCGTCCAAAATGGTATTTCATGTTGAAAATTGACAACCGAAGGTGGTTTTCTAAAAAAGTCCTGTGCACGGGACTTTTACCATTCACTTACACAAAATCCATATATAGATTTTCAAAGTTTTCTTAAGTATTGCTGCTCACCGGTAGCTAAAATGTCTTCAGGCTAGTTTACCAACATTCTTCCTTAGTATGTTACACTCTTATTCCACGAATCTGTAAAACGTTTTATCTTGCAAATGATACCCAGGGCCTTTAAAGACACTTGCTCGTCAGCAATGCGCGCGCGCCAAATTCGTGCCACGAAATACGCAGCTCAATGCCTTTGCAGCGTATTTCGTGGCACGAATTTGACGTGCACACATTGCCGAGCCTATGCCTTTAAGTAGACCTAACATATGGTTTGTAGGTCGTTAGGTAATTATGTGTATAAATTAACTTAGGCCAGCCGTCTTCATACTTTTTGTGACCAGAATCATTTGAAAATACAATACAAATTCCGGGCGGTTCCCGAAAACTCCAGACAGTACATGTATATTGGTACTGCCCTGGGAAAGATTACCATGCACGGACACCCACTGGGACCACATACACTAAACCTATGGGACAACTCTAAAATATTTCCGGGATTTTTTTCGTATACATTGAACAAAGATTTTAAGGAAATTACCTCCTGGAATCAACACATAATGTTATTTTAAGATATACTTCCCACTTGCACTTCTGTCACAAATGTTGCTTTTCCGTAGACAAATCACGTTTTCTTCTTCAAAAATTGCCTTCAGTTAGTGCACAAGATAACCATTCACCCGCGCGCAACGCCCTCTGTTGTTGCGCTTTATACGCACATACCGCTTGCCACGTCATTTTGTGCATTACTTTATGCAGTAATTTTATCATTTATTTATCTCAGAAATGCAACATTTGCGACGGAAGTGTCAGTGGGAAGTATATCTTAGAATAGAATAAGCTATCGATTCCAACATATAAATTCACCCAAATCCGTGTTCAATGTATATGAAAAAAAAATTTCCTTAGTAAATTAACTACACTTTTCTCTCTTAATTTTGCATTTTTAATATCATCAAACTAACTTTTTTTAGATGGTTTATATGTCATAACCAATAACAATATAATAACAGGATAATCCTGGGTGTCTGTGCATGGTACACCCCGTTTACACTTGATCCCGAGCTCGGGGTCGAACACCGAGCTCAGGATCAGCCCCGGATCACAAACTGAGTGTAAACGCTCTCAGGACCAAATTGGCACCGGATCAGACCCCGAGATTTTGGTTTCGCGTTGGCAGAGGGTTCGACCCCGAGCTTAGGATCAGTTTGCAATTAGATAAGCAATTAATCTTTACCGCAACCTGCCACATTCGCAGCGGGGAAAAAGCCAGCGAAATTCAAGTGGTCCTTGTACACGCACAACCCATGCACACATTGATCAGTACATGCACACACAGAGTATGACCTTTGACTGCAACTTCTGGCACCGCGCTCGAGATCAACTACAGAATGTAAACGTTGCACTCAGGATCATTGCGGTTAACACCGACGCATTCTTATCAGGGGACCTATCTTGATCCCGAGCTCGGGACCAGTGTAAACACGGTACTAATGTACCCCTGCCCAGAATGGCCATTACATGTATATTTTGGTATCAATTTTCATTGTCACAATATTTCCAAAATATATATTCTCCAACAAAAGAAACTGTGCATGGTAAAAATTGCTGTATTTTTTTAAGAAGGTGGAAAATAAACACCAAATTCACAGACAATATTCTCTGACATTGTTAGAAAAAGGTTATGCACTCAAAACCTGCTCATGGCATAGTGCAGGACGTAGGCATGCCTGGGTGTTGATTTCACAATAGGGGTCCTACAGGTTGTTATGTAACATAATTCCATAAAGTTCAGGTCTCGTTAGCAAGCCGTATAAAAGGACTACCCAAAAGTCAATATTCTCTTTCATGCGCTTGTCATTGGCTCCATGAGGCGAAGATGCACAGCAGTGATTAATGCACAAGGGGGACACACTCGATATTGACTTTGTGACTTCAATATTGGCAAGTCAGGTTTCAGCAACCTCTGAGAACACGAAGAACACATTTTGTACATTTCAAGTTCGGTTAACCATTTGAAAGATTTCATGGACTTTCATTAACAGTTTATTCCAGCGAGTTATCTGCCATGGCTGAAAAAATACAGCAATTTTTATCATGCACAGTTTCTTTTGTTGGAGAGTATAGATGACGCATGCTTGCCATTCAGGATGTCACCTAAAATTAATGCATAGTGTCTGTTGAAAAAACAATGCCTAAAAAAAAATTGCCTTATTTCGAATGCATTATTTATACACTGTAATGTATTTGGTATTTTGGTTTTTCTTGTTTGCTGATAGGCTGTGCTTTTGGCTAAAAATTTAATTGTAGTTCAAAAATATTATCTTTTTGTATTTAGTTTTTTAAAAAATTGAATAAAACATGGCTGAAGTATATTTACTAATAGATATCTGTGATATTTACTCAGTTTGTACTACTGTCTTCTTATTTTGGTTAAAGGAGCGTTAGCGTGTCCAGATCACATTTTTGAGCCACCCATTTTCCTCGAGTTTTGAAAAATGTTAAAAAATGGCCGAATTTGGTGGTTTCTTTTCAGGTCTATTTCGGAAAGACTTTCAGAATCATGTATGGTTGCACACCAGTAAATAGGGCTCCCATAGGAACCAATGCTAAATGCCCCATTTTCATTTTCATTTAAAAATACTCACAAGTCTCTCAGCTTCTCAGGACAACAACCAAAATACTCATTGAAATCTCATCTTTTCAATTCTGTTCAATTTTATGAGGATAATCCGTCACTTTTATTCCCTAATTTGCACTTGAAACAAAACTATCCCTGCAACAGTGAAAATTGCTAAACAGACCAGCGTCTATTTTGGAACAAAGGCACATACGCTACTGGGCAAAATAGGGCCACTTTTAGGAGCTACAGTGTCTAAAATGTTTGTAGTTGGAAGAAAAAATACCCCACATCGCGGCGATAGTCATATTCTACACAAGACCACACTCGTTCAGCTCGCAATTCTCTCTAATATAAAATAATTTGAGGGCATACAAAATATTCATGAGCTCGGCGCACAGATCTCTGCCTATTTACTTGGGTGCACCCGTATGGGTCTATTTTGAGCCCAACAAAGCCGGTTTGTCCCTTTAAAGATATTGTCAAAAAACCACCCACGTTTTGTAAACTAAATTATCCGGTTACATAAAACAGTGCAGTGATTACACCAAAATGTTTGCTTCCACATACATGTATTAGGAGATTCCAAATTTATTCCCGGAACGAAGTACATGTACAGTTTCTCAAACATATTGCATACTGTCCTGAAGTGTGCTGTACTGGGGCGCATACTTCATTGTGTTCTACCAGTTTCCGGACCTTCGAACGCTTTCATAAATGACCCCGATGGTCAATTATTCACAAAATTGCATTCGTACGTATTTTATTTGTAGGCCGCATGAACGCGGCCTTGGTTCTTGTTTTTTGTCCTGGTAATGTGACATTGTGATGATGAAAGGACAATTCAGTGATTTTGTATTGATGCCGACTTTTCAGGCAGACATTTACTGAAGGTTGTCGTTACTTCCCACATATAAAACGATTATAGTGCGGTTGATCGCCCGCGGGAATTAGCATGTACACTTCCTCCATAAGTACTTGACCAAAAAAGTTCGGTCACCAGTAAGACATTTTAATATAGATATTTATTATTAAATTGGATTTAATCATGGAGGTCCTACCTCCATGATTTAATGTAGGAAAATAATATATCCAATTTTAGCTGAACATATCCCTCAAATGAATATAGAGCTCAAGAGAGATCATGATGGCAAGCTTCACTGAACAGGAATGCAACAAAAGGAGTGTGCAGGGTCAGAATGAAAAACACCAAAGTACAATGCAACTTGTGATTTGGGCAATTTGTGTGTAGACAATTAGGAAATTTTAAAGTGAGTTTGGATTTATCAATGTCTTGTCAAAAACATCCAAATCAAAATGGTTAAATTGTCCAATCTGAATCGTGCCATTGCATTAGGTATGGTGCATGAAGCAAAATACTGAACTGTAACTCCCCTTGAGTGCAATAAAGTTGACATCGTTGTTTTTTGTGTTTTTCATTCTGACCCCACACTCATTTGTTGCATTCCTGTTCCGTAAAGCTTGCCATCATGGACTCCGTTGCCAGCTCTATTCCTTTGAGTGATCGATATGTTCAGCTAAAATTTGATATATTATTTTCCTACATTAAATCCAATTTCATAATAAATATCTACAAATGTCTTACTGGAACAGAACCTTTTTGGTCGAGTGTATATGTAGTTTCTCCACGGTACGTATACAGCTGCACGTATTTTCAGGGTGGATAGGGTGTGGCGGACCACCCAGCAGACGTGTAATTTTATTGAAAATAATTAATAAAACTATTTGTTTTCATTTTCCTATAGTTTATCTGGGTACGATCCAGTTTGGGTGAATCCAATCAGCTGGTTGGCAAGAGATAGCAAGCCTGGAGCCAAACTACGTTCTAAATTTTCTCTAAAGCGGGCCTCCCACTGTGCGATTTTGGCCACGAATTAGGTACGATTAGGTGCAATTTGGTACGATTGTGTATACAGTCTATACACAATCGTACCAAATCGTAGCTAATCGTACCAATTCGTAGGAAATTCGTGGCGCTTTAAGCGGGCCTCCCGACAACATGTGCGTATTTTGCCACGAATTAGCTACGATTGTGTGTATCTATAGGCAGTCTCCGATAATCGTACCAATTCGTAGGAAATTCGTGGCACAAATCGCACAGTGTGAGGCCCGCTTAAAGTTGCACTGCCCGTGTTTGGGCCGATTTGGGCGTCAAATTTTTTTTAAAAGTTAAATAGGTATTTTTCTAGAATAGAAAAAGTTATCAGCTTTCATTTGGTACCAAGAACGTAAAATTCCGTCAAGGATTAATGCCAGTCGATTAAAAACAAGAAATGATTAAATGGCTGGCAGGTCAATTAATCGACAGGGTTATGACGTAAATGTACATGTGCGCGTACATGTGTACATTGTACACATACTATGTACATATGAGCGTACGCGCACATGTACAACATGTGAAGCACGTTTCAAGAAAAAGGCTTGTATCTCCAATTCCCGAAGTCGGAAATTTAAGTTTTTGATATTTTTCGTTACAGAGACACGTAAGCTTTCTAAATTCGTTCGCTTGTGTAAATTAATTTGTTTAATCCTTTCACCGAAACACGGGCAATGCAACTTTAAAGCGGGCCTCCCACTATGCGATTTTGGCCACGAAATAGGTACGATTTTGTACGATTCTGTATAGAGTCTATGCACAACCGTACCAAATCGTAGCTAATCGTACCTAATTTGTGGCAAAAATCGCACAGTAGGAGGCCCGCTTTACACACAATCGTATCTAATCGTACCTAACTCGAGGCCAAAATCGCACAGTGGGAGGGCCCGCTTTAGTTTGGATCGACTTGCTTTACGGTTTTTCCTGCGTTTCCCACTATTGGAAGACTGTCCATAGATAGTCTATATAGGGCTTGAATCGACGCCATTATTGACGTACTTTCTCGGTAACATTGCAAGCCCTATACTCGCAAAATCGTATCAGAGGCATGTAAGAAATGAAGACACTTGGCTACTTACCAAGTCTCCGCTTAATCCTTTAGATTGCGTTGGCGGCAAAACTCCCGTTCTTTTGTACTATACTGAGCTGTGTGTTTAAAAACTTCAAGTG
This sequence comes from Henricia sp. BOLD:AAB3569, assembly GCA_037783545.1. Classification (NCBI taxonomy): domain Eukaryota; kingdom Metazoa; phylum Echinodermata; class Asteroidea; order Spinulosida; family Echinasteridae; genus Henricia; species Henricia sp. BOLD:AAB3569. The sequence continues at coordinate 143,426 of JBBELK010000158.1, read as the reverse complement.
TCGCCTCGCTTATACTATGATGTCCTAGTTGAATTTATGGCATCTTCGGCAACTAAGGTCCTTCATGTCATCAACTATACATAGCTACATATCTTGATTGTCAACTGGAGATAACGGATCGGAAGAAGATGCAGTTTTAGACGTGGGAGAAACTCCTCCACATGGGAAAACCCACGCCGTCAAGCAGGAACTGCAAACCCAATCCACATACACGCAAAGGAATCGAACCCAGGACGCCAGCGTTGAATGGCGGGGAAAGAACCACTACGCCAACCCGACCGGCCCCCGTCCTTTTTTTCATGGCGGTATCTTGTGTATATACCCAGCACGATTTGTGGCATAAGGCGTTAGGGGAGAGTCCCTATAACGCACTCTTCCCTTTTGTTAACGCACCAACCCTTATAAACTGAAAGGAATTCCTTGGATGTTTAAGACACAATGGGGGACGATGGTAGGGGAGAGAGCGCGTACCCTCGGCCCCACGTCGTGCTGCATGATCTTGTTCTATATGCTGCAAGATATGAGACTTCCCCTGAGTGACTTCCCCTGCCGCCCCTATACCTTAACACACCTTTCCCTTTTGTTAACGTACGACTCCATATGCAGCACGATATGTGGCAGAGGGTATCCCCCCTGCCATTGCTCCCCTATTGTGGCTCAAACATCCAAGGAATTCCAAAGGAATTCCTTTCAGTTTTTAGGGGAAGTTGGTGCGTTAACAAAAGAGTGGGGGCGGTCGGGTTGGCGTACGGGTTCTTTCCTCGCCTTTCACCTCTGGGGTCCCGGGTTCGAATCCGGGGCGTGTATGTGGATTGGGTTTGCAGTCCCTACTTGACCGCGTGGGTTTTCCCATGGGGCATTTCTCTGGGGGTTTTCCTCCCACTTCTAAAACTGCAACTCCTTCTTCGTCATCTCAAGTTGATAATATAGTATAGTTAAAGCTAAAACCGTATAGTTGATGGCATAAAGGGCCTTAGTTGCCGAAGATGCCATAAAATATACAACAACAACAACAACAACAAAAGAGTGTGTTGAGGTATAGGGGCGTTAGGGGAGAGTCCCTTTACCACATATCGTGCTGGGTATATACGACTGGGAGAGGCTATAAGCCAGGAACTCCATGCATGACCCGAATGCGGATCGCACAGTTCACAGCTATAGCTGCAAGGGCCCGAATGTGGATGTGTATGCACCTGCACGCACACGATGTACATCAATTGGGTACATTCCTTCCATAACCATGACGGGTTCGTACACGGGCTGTGATGGGAAAGCACGGAGTGCCTGGCTTATAGCCTCAGCCATATACGACTAGCTGCCCCTAAAACATGAAAGGAAATTCCTTGGATGTTTTACACAGTGTGCATGGGGGAGCAATGGAAGGGGTGTCACCCTGTCTCACATCGTGCACATATGTGTCCATTTGGTGCACGGTGACAACTACAGTTGCCGACCACATACCGCTGCGCATTCCGCCCATGATACCTAATTAGACAAATAGATGCAGTCTATTATGAAACTCAAATGCACAATAAGTCCTACATGTCAGCAGAACAACACACGGACACACTATCAGTCACTATACAATACCGTAGGTAATTGATTTAGCTTGCGTCTAGGAGAATGAATGTTAATTAGGGTTTGCCCTTATACCCGACGTACGTATATTATCACTGTATACTCAGTGCTTTCCCGAGATGAATTGCGATCCCCGTTGCTAACTGATTCAAACCGGCCATTCAACACCGGCTAGCTCGGTGGTCGAGTGGTTAAGACGTCTGCCTTGTTTGCAGGAGGTCGTGAGTTTGAATCCCATCCGAGCACGCTAATGACGCTATACGGTTTTTCATTAGTGTCTCGGGAAAGCACCGAGTATACAGTGCTAATTATACGTCGGGTAATGCTGTAGTTGTAGCGCATGCGTACTGCCGACGTGACACGAAGAGCCTCGGCTTCAATGCGCAGAACGGGCTAATGTGAAATTCCTCTATTCAGATACGGCAGTCCTTTAAAAATTCCAACGGTACATGGATTAAAATTGCCAAATCTGATTCAGTAGATAGTCCCATTGGCATTTTCCTCAATGGCTTTGTATGCTTTATAATACTTAGGCCCTTTTCCAAATCTCGACTCCGTCTTCAGGCTCCAGGCTACGGCTTCATGCGGCTCCGGCTCCAACCGTCTCCGGCTTGACTTTAGCGAAGCCAAACCAAAAACCGTTTGGAACACTAGTCGGGCCTAGTAGGCCTACCACTCTTTTTCACCGGCTTTTTAAAAGCGCTAGCAGACGAGTTTTGTCGGCGGCAAAGTTTAGCAAACCTGCAAAAGTTCAAAGTTTTGGTTGCTGTCACGTGATTTTCCAGTTCATGACGTCACGAAGCCGGCCGAAGTCACCTCTTTAGTTTATACCCAGCGCGACATGTGGCAGAGGGACTGCCCCCCTAACGCCCCTATACCTCAACACACTCTTCCCTTTTGTTACCAATCCCCCCTAAAAACTGAAAGGAATTCCTTGGAAATTCCTTGGATGTTTGACGGACACAATAGGGGAACAAACTGTTTATTCGGGTCATGGTTAAGATTATAGGCCCTCGGTGATCTCGAAGCCATGACTATGCCCCTCGGCTTCCGCCTCGGGGCATAGTCATTGCGTCGAGATCACCTTGGGCCTATAATCTTAACCATGCCCCTCATTGCAGTCAATATTTGTATACTGTAAAATAGGTGGTTGTAACCAAAGACGGACAGAGCACTCGTGCAATGAACTGGAGTACGAAAAGGCGCCATTTGGCGCGACTTTAGTGTGTCAGTTTGACATGTCTGTACATTGTTAAATACTGTGGCGAAACCCGTCCGCGTCCTCTTGACTCGGTACACTGCTCGGGCGAGCGGCAGTCCAGCAGCACTTGGGGCGGTCCGTTTGGAGACCGTATATCGCCGCGCGTGACTCCGGGGTGGGGGTAGGGCAGACTTGGACTCATTAACTGGCACACGAAATAACTGAGAAGGGGTATGTCTATCCATCAACAGGGGGGTTTCCCTTTATTCCACAAACCACTGTCAACAATCTCTATTTACTCAAACATGCGCTACGGAAAATAAGGCATATGAAGGGAATTTGTAGCACCTTAAGGGAATGGCGATTCCTTAAGGGAACTACTGATACTTAAGGGAAATATAAGCTTCTTAAGGGAACGCTGGTTCCTTAAGGGGATTTGGATCCTTAAGGGAAACGGAGGTTTCTAAGGGAAAGGTGGCTCCTTAAAGGTAATAGTGGGGGAAATCTACACAAAATGTGGCACAGATGCATGTCGGAACTAATCTTGGTGTCAAATATAAGCAGTAAATCCCACTCGGAATGCCGTTAGCGTGTGATGCTTACCCGGGCGCTCAAATCTCTAGTGCTGTACTGGTTTCGGCCAACTCGTCGCTAGTCCCGAACACTACCGTCAACAACAACTCAACCGCTGACACTTCCACGGGCCTCCCGAGCCTTCACTCCACGCGCTCTTATGTCCGCTTACGACCTTCCCAGTACCAACACTCGCGTCCGCATCCACCGACTTCCCGGAAAGAACTGTTCACGCAACACCAGCGCGCGCCAACCGGCTCTCCTGATAACAGCGCATGCGCCCCCCAGGTATGGCGCGCCTAAACGCGATAGCGCGCCAAAAGTACAAGCACCAAAACCACATTTCGTTACATAGCCCCCTCTCTAAGTTCGGACCGTCCCGGTCCGTTAAACTGATAAACAACAAAACGAAATTGGACTGAGGTGCTTAATTATACAAAATAATCGTCAAAATTATACAGCAATAATGCACCTTAGCAACTACGTGAACCTTAAGTGAAAAAGGGCCTCCTTAAGGGAGCTCGATCAACAAACAAACTAAGGTACAAGCAGTCTCCTTAAGGGAGTTCGATCAACCATATAAATCAAGGTACAGGCAGTCTCCTTAAGGGAGTATCATCAAAAATACAAAGGCACGGCGAAATGTCAATCTTCCTCAATTAAAAACAATTACACAAAATCTACACATATTCCTTCCATCATTATAAGGGATAAGCCCGGAAAACAACACACACTTGTCTGTACTTTTCCAAGGGTTAATCGTACAGTCTGAACTACAAATAAATAACACAGTAATATGAGTGGAAAGTCAACTACATCTAAGGAACAACCTAAGAACATTCGGAAACCGAAGAACACCGCGGGTACTTGTGAAAGGCAGTATACCGCTACTGAAGAACGAAGCCAGCCTGGAAATCGACATCATAGATTCTCTCGACGACCTCCTCCATCACCTTGATGCCACCCTGGAAGTATGACTTGGTGTTTATCTCGGTGACTCGTCGAACATTGCCAGCCATCATACGCTCGAGCTCAGCAGTGCTTAATGGAACTCCATGCCGAGGATCGTTTTCACCATCACCGCTGACACTGAAGACTCTAGCTGCGGCAGGCTGAGGGGTTGGGGCATTGCAGGCAACACCTGCAGCTGCTGAGCAGGCAACTCCTGCAGTTGCTGAGCAGATAACTCGCCGACCTTCAAACTCTTTGTACTTCAGAGTGCCTCCCCCTAGGGCCCTCCCAAGGTTGATCGGCGTTGTAGGGGCCTCTGCTTTTCGGCTCACCACGCGAACATCCCCATCTTCCTCCTCTGCACTACTGCACTGAGAACCCCGCAACATCGAGGCCATCCCTTGCGGCTTTCCTCCACCAACCACCACTCGCGACTGGTCATTCAGGCACCGCTCTACCAAGGATGCAGATCCAGGGGACAACGATATCGCAGGAATATCCTCATCTATCATCCTTTCTGGTGTCAAAGGAATTCGCCATACTTCCCCGGTGTCCATCTGTGGTACATCCCGCACCTCGGTCCCCTTCCCCAACTCGGCCAGAACCTGCCTTTTCTGTGGTGGACCGCCTTCTGCCTCTTCCGGTGCTCTGCGGTCCTGCAGCGGGCTCTTCCCGGCGGATCCCTCTCGCTCGTCCACCTTCCTCTTCAGCGTCGCACATCCAGATCCAGCCCCTTGTGCTGGCGGCTTGGGCTGGCTACTTGACCCTTTTACCTTTTCTCCATTTCCAGAAGGCCTAGATCGCCTCACCGTGCGGCGATCCTTGTTGGGATCCGGTGTCGTCTTCGTTACGGGGCGAGACCCTCCCGCACCATCCGACTGTGGCCGGGTCTTTGCTGTCGACTCGAGCCTTTCCTCCCGTTCCCGGTTCGTCTCTGCAGGAATTCCCGACACTTCTTCCACGTACGAAGGATGATATTTGTTGTAGTGGGTACGAAGATTGTCCCTCCGATTGTACTTACGGTCGCAACGGGCACAGTGGTACAAGATGCAAGGGCCATGCTTGGCGGCAGAAATGTGTTTCTCCAGGCTCTTTCTGTACACAAACGTCTCCTCGCAGGTGACACACTTGTGCAACTTGACGTCCTGCCAATCCTGTGGCTTGTTCCAGACTTCCTTATCCTCGTCACCCATCTTTGATTAACACTGCAGAGCAACACGAAAGAAAGAAAAAGAAAAAATAATGATCATCCACGAATTACTATATACACTTAATTGTTACTTCTAGTTATTCCTACAGGTAGCGCTGAGGACGCCTGCGCGGTCTCTGGGGGTTCCTCCGCCGCTGCACCGGGCTTAAATACACGGGCCCAGTTTCCTCCTCTGGGTGAACTGGGATGTTGGGTCGCACAGTCGCAGGATCCTGGCCCACGAATTCCGCCTCTGTCGACTCATCTTCAGGTATCTCTTGACCACCCTGTACCTCTTCTGTCTCACGTTCCTGCTCCTGTCTTAGCAAATTCTGTTGACTCCCATCAGGGTCCTTTGATCGATTATCAGGCGACTCCAGGCTCGCCTGCCTCCCATTGTCTCTTTTCGGGGTCCACGGCTCCAAGGGGCTGCCTTCATACGGTTTAAGGCGGTCGCAATGGACTACCTTCAATTTCCCACCACTTTTACGCTGTATCCTATACGTGACGTCCGACAATTTATCTACAACAAGATAGGGACCCTCCCACCTACACATCAATTTCGGCGAAACGCCCTTTTTCTTTGCAGGGTTGAACAGCCAGGCAAATTTGCCTTCCACAAAGCCCCCTGCGGTGGCAGCCTTGTCGTAATTATGCTTCTGCCTCCTGGCACTTTTCTTTAAGTGCTCTCTGGCCTTGTCATGTGAACACTGCATTCTCCTGCGTACTGCTTGGGCATAGTCCTGATCAGGTGCTTCCTGTGTGACCCCTGTAGAGGGTTCTTCCATCGTCAGGTCGATAGGCAGAGACACTTCCCTTCCTAGCATCAACATGTTCGGGGACTCTCCTGTGGACTCCTGTGGAGTACTACGGTAGGCCGCCGTTGCATACGGTAGCTCCTCGTCCCAATCCTTGTTATTTGACTGTTCCTTCATGAGGATGGACACGATATTAACCAGCGTCCGGTTAAATCTCTCCACCATCCCATCTGATTTGGGGTTATAGGCGGTGGTTCTAGTCTTTTCAATCCCGAGAACCCTACATACTTCAGCCATTACTCGGGACTCGAAGTTCCTTCCTTGATCCGTATGCAGTGTCTTCGGGACTCCAAATCTGCACACAAATTCCTTGACGAATCGACCTGCAACAGTCTCTGCTTTCTCGTTAGGGATAGGGTAGGCCTCAAACCACTTCGTAAAGTAGTCCCCGACTACCAGTATATATCGATTTCCACTCCCGGTTACTGGGAAGGGACCCGTGATGTCCATTGCCACTCGTTCGAGAGGCGCTCCCACTAAGTGTTGCTGAAGAGGGGCCCTTCGCCTTTTGCTTGGGGACTTCCTACTAGCGCATACATCACATCGGCGAATGAACGACCTAACGTCCGCGGCCATCCCTTGCCAGTAGAACCTGGTACGCACTTTAGCCATTGTCCGCTTGGTGCCTAAATGTCCACTCGTCCGTCCCGCATGAAGTTCACGCAAAATCTTCTCGCGATACGGCCATTGGCACTAAGGTCTGCCACTGCACTTCCTTGCCACTGTCAGATTCCCAGCGGCGCAGTAGGACGCCATCATGAACGGCCAACTGGTCCCATCGCAACCAGTAATTCTTATGTGCTTTGGACATCACAGAGAGCGTATCCCAGTCCGGGCGAGATCGTCCCCTCTCCTTAGCTTTGATTATCCACGTCATGGAGTCCTCCCTAAGCTGCGCTTCCCTCCAGTCTTCATTCGTTACTTGCGGCAATACCCCTACCACATATACCTCCGCTCTTTGCTTTTCCATGTCCTCGTTGACAAAATGCCTTAAGGGCTCCTCCCCTTCATGGGTTTCCTGTCCCTCCATTCCGCACTGCGAGCAGGGTCGGCGAGAAAGACTGTCTGCATTTTGGTGAGACTTCCCTGCACGATGGACAACTTCAAAATCGTACTCCCCAATCAGCTGTAACCATCGTGCAATCTGTCCCGAAGGGTCCTTGAAGTTAATGAGCCATCTCAGTGCTCCATGATCCGTCCTAACTGTTATCTTTCGTCCATAAATATACGGGCGGAAATGTCTCAGAAAATTCACCACTGCCAGAAGCTCCCGCCTCGTCACACAGTAGTTCTGTTCTGCTTTCTTCAACACCCTGCTAGCATAGGCAACAACACGTTCCTTGCCATCCTTTCGTTGTGACAGGACTCCACCAATCCCTGTGTCACTGGCATCGGTGTCAAGTATGAGCTCGCCGTCTGGATCCGGGTAGGTGAGAATAGGTGACTCTGTTAGACGTTTCTTCAGTTCTTCGAAAGATGCCTGACATTCCTCGGTCCACCTGAAGTCCTTGTGCTTCTCAGTCAATTTGTGCAGAGGCTTTGCTACAGTAGAGAAGCCCTCAATAAACCTCCTGTAGTAGGACGCAAGTCCTACAAAACTGCGCACCTCCTTCACTGATCTAGGTACCGGCCAATACCTCACCACCTGTATCTTCTCCGGATCTGTACTGATTCCCTCTGGTGTCACTATATGACCCAAATAGCGAACTTTCTGTTTGAACAGGTCGCACTTAGAAGGTTTTAACTTTAACCCTGCCTCCCTTAGGCGTATAAACACGACCTCCAGCCTAGCGAGTTCCTCTGGTATAGTCTTACCAAACACTATGACGTCATCTAAGTAAACTAGAAGCGTTTCCCAGTGAAGGCCACTCAGTACCCGTTCCATTAGCCTTTCGAAGGTAGAAGGGGCATTACTCAGCCCAAAGGGCATGACGCGCCAACTGTACAATCCCCCTCTTACAACAAACGCTGATTTCTCCTGCGCATCCTGATCTAGTGCCACCTGCCAATAACCCGATGCGAGGTCGAGAGTGGAAAACCACTGCGCCCCGGAAAGCGCATCAAGGGAATCGTCAATCCTAGGGATTGGGTAGGCATCCTTGATGGTTACTGCGTTGAGTCTCCGGTAATCCACGCAAAACCTTTTTGACCCGTCTTTTTTTTTCACGAGCACTACATTTGACGCCCAAGGCCCGCTGGATGGGGTAATCTTTCCCTCCTCAAGTAGATTCTTAACCTGCCGTTCAATCTCCTCCTGTTCAACTGCAGGGAACCTCCTAGGTCTTTCTCGTACTGGCCTTGCGTTCCCTGTCGCTATGTGATGCTTCACATAATCTGTGCGTCCGATGTCGTCGCTTCCCCTTGAGAAGATGTCCTGGTATTCGCAGAGCAACCCTGCTACCTTTCCATGGTATCCGGATTCTATCTCCTTTACACTTCTTTCGTACAAGTCCTGCAAGTGTTCCGGTACATGCTCGGCCACCGCTTCCTCCACACTTTGGTACGTTTCTACATCCTGCTCCGTTACTGGAGTTAGAAATCCAGCCATGCTACCCGCTCTTACGACGCAGGTCCTCCTCCCTGGGTTGAACACCCTTATTGGCAAATCATTCTCCTGAGGCCTCACCAGAAGCCTAGCGACCATAAGACCCTTAGCCGCCAATTCAGTACTCTCCGCAGGTTCCATTATCCCGATACCAGAAAAATCCTGTGTTACCCTTGCCGATACAAGTGCTTCATGCCCAGGGGGAACATTCGTAGTTTCCTTCACGACTACCCTAGCACAGAAGCTGGTTCCCTCCTTGTTCGTACACTTAATCTTCTGTCCGTTCAATGTTAGAACTAGTTCCTGGAAGTCCAGCCGGCCCCGTGTGGGTAGCAGGTAATCCATTCCAAGTATCCCATCCATTTCTAACTTGGCGAATATCGCACGAACCGGGAAAGTGGTCCCGCCTACCTGAATCTCCAACCAGGCGCCACCTATCGTCTCAAGGGGGCGGCCGTCTGCCCCATACAGTCCCACGCCTTCCTTGCTAAGTGTTGGCCTTCGTTCCTTTGTCATACGAAATAGACCTCTGCCGAAAGTATTGTATCCGTCGCCCCTGTATCGACTAACATCCGTGCTCCCTCTCCTCTTATTTGCGCATTTACATAAAGTCCACTCCTTCTTTTGTCGACCCTCGAGGTCAATTCCACCTCTTGCCGGTGCATCCCTACTATTGGCGGCCCTCGTGGCTGACCAGCCCTCCCTTGGGCCCCAGGGGAGGCTGTTTGTCGTTTCCCGACTGTTTTGGTGCCGGGCAGTCCCTTGCCAAGTGTCCGTGGCCTCGGCAATTATAGCACTCCTCATTCCTAGGTGCCGGGCAATCTCTGGCAAAGTGTCCAAGGGCCTTGCAGTTGTAGCAACCATCCTGCGTGTTTGTCTTCCAACTCCTACCAGCCCGATACTCCCTCTTTGTTCCTGGACCCCCATTCCATTGGGTCCCTTCTTTACTCTTTGCCACATCATACATTATTGCCTGAATTTTTCCCAACGCTTGTAACACACTCCCATGAGTCTCCTTAATCTCTTCCCTCAGACTTTTCATCGTCAATTCCTCTTCTCCCTCAACAACTCTAGCAAATTTCCTTGTCTTGTCGTTAGCCCTGCGGTCCTCGGTCTGTAGGAAGCTCGCCGTCTGCAGGGCGGCCCTGATAGAATTATCCAAGGTGTCGGGCCTTGCCCGAAAGATCCCTTCCCTTATTTCCCTATCCTTCACGGCATCCATAAAATGGCCCTTGGCCAGTCTCTCCCTGCTCTCGTCCGAGAACTCTGGATATGCCAAAGCTGATAGTTCCCTGATACTAGCCCCAAGCTCTTGAAGAGTTTCAGACTCTCCCTGTCTACGATGGCGAAGCTCCATCAGATGCAGCTCCGCCTGTTGGCCAGGTCCGAACCTCTGTTCCAGGCGCAGCATCAAATCTTTCAGTGAAAGATCTCTTCCTTCGGGATGACAACCGAGTACCTTCAGGGCTTGTCCCTGAAGGCTTGCCGACAAAAACACAGTAGCCTGACTGTCCGTCCATCCATTTGCTGTGCAGCAAGCTCGAAAATGGGCCTTATAATCTTTCCAAGGCACCTTGCCATTAAAGCGATCAGGACAAATATTTGGTTTTTTTAGTCCTACACCTTGACTATTAGCTTCGCCAGCCCCCGATGATTTCAATGTCCCCGAAAATGTCTCCGCCCTGGTATTTGTAGGCGTTGCTGGCACCCGTGAGGCTGCCTGTAATGTGCTGGACACAGCTGGACTTGGGGTGGACATGAAGAGGTCTGGGGTTTCAATCCAATCCGCCTCTTGGGATTTGGAACCCTTGTCCCGAATGATCTGTCTCATCCTTTCCATTTCCTCCCCCATTTTTCGTATCTCCTGGAGAGAGCACTCGTACATGCTTTCGGCTTGATGAGCCTCCATCCTCAGAATAGCCAGCTCCTCCTCCGCGAGTTTAGAGTCCGAGTCCATGACTGCAGGTGCAGTCTCCCGATCTATCCCTCCAGAAGAGAAGTCACGCCTTATCCCACTTCTGACACCAATGTGGCGAAACCCGTCCGCGTCCTCTTGACTCGGTACACTGCTCGGGCGAGCGGCAGTCCAGCAGCACTTGGGGCGGTCCGTTTGGAGACCGTATATCGCCGCGCGTGACTCCGGGGTGGGGGTAGGGCAGACTTGGACTCATTAACTGGCACACGAAATAACTGAGAAGGGGTATGTCTATCCATCAACAGGGGGGTTTCCCTTTATTCCACAAACCACTGTCAACAATCTCTATTTACTCAAACATGCGCTACGGAAAATAAGGCATATGAAGGGAATTTGTAGCACCTTAAGGGAATGGCGATTCCTTAAGGGAACTACTGATACTTAAGGGAAATATAAGCTTCTTAAGGGAACGCTGGTTCCTTAAGGGGATTTGGATCCTTAAGGGAAACGGAGGTTTCTAAGGGAAAGGTGGCTCCTTAAAGGTAATAGTGGGGGAAATCTACACAAAATGTGGCACAGATGCATGTCGGAACTAATCTTGGTGTCAAATATAAGCAGTAAATCCCACTCGGAATGCCGTTAGCGTGTGATGCTTACCCGGGCGCTCAAATCTCTAGTGCTGTACTGGTTTCGGCCAACTCGTCGCTAGTCCCGAACACTACCGTCAACAACAACTCAACCGCTGACACTTCCACGGGCCTCCCGAGCCTTCACTCCACGCGCTCTTATGTCCGCTTACGACCTTCCCAGTACCAACACTCGCGTCCGCATCCACCGACTTCCCGGAAAGAACTGTTCACGCAACACCAGCGCGCGCCAACCGGCTCTCCTGATAACAGCGCATGCGCCCCCCAGGTATGGCGCGCCTAAACGCGATAGCGCGCCAAAAGTACAAGCACCAAAACCACATTTCGTTACAATACTTTAATTGCTAACGAATTGATCATTTTTTACATGCCTTTATAGAAACCAGTTTTTATTATCAATGAGAATATATAGGTTATACCCTGTAGAAATAAAAGGGGCCGAAACCCCCAAGCCCGACGACACGCTTGCGACACAAATACGACAAAGATGGTCTACGACACGCGTTGACACTAGGGCTGCGTTCGGGCGTGTACTCGTGTTAACACGAGCATACTCCTGCGCGCGCGAACGGCAAGATTAACGACACTCGGGTCAGTGAGAGTAAGCTCTCGCTACTCCCCAACAAATGGGGAGTGTGCTCTTACTCCTGACGAGTGCCATGTGATTTGTACAAAGATGGTGGAATATGGGTGGGATTTTTGGTGAATTTGCTCAACGTGTCAACTCGATAACTGAAACAATAACTCACTAAGGTTCGTTTTACTTTTAGACGGCATCAAAGGTTCTTTCTTCAGTTTCTTGTGCGCAGTGAAACAGCGTTTTTTGTGTAGTCATGGTAAGAGACGGCCATCTTGACTGATAGCCATTCGCGCATGTGGACTACGGACTTGTGACCCGGCGTAATGTGACCCGGTGCAATGCGCACGCATTACTCTGGAGTAGCGAGAAGGGCACGCCCGAACGCAGCCTGAGTCTGTGCGCGTTCTTGTCATCAGTGTGCATGGTGAGCGTAGAGGTGATAACGCTCGTAGCTGCCTTTGTCGGTGACGTGGGTGTGTCACAATTCGTGTCGTATTTGCTGATCAATATCACGATTTGTGTCGTGGCGCCCACGACACATTCCGACATGCGGGTACGTCGTACTATTTTTTTAACAGGTTCACAACTGTCGGAAATCCACACAACGCACAGACTGTGTAGTGTTTATATCGTGGGGTGCGTCGGAAACCGAATCTTGAACCCACTGCCCTAACACACCCACTGCTTCCGGACAAAACTGCGTGGGCCATTTGTGTCGGGAAGCGTGTCGGATGGCGTGTCGGATGGCGTGTCGGGCTTGATGGGTTTGGCCTTTAATTATACCAAAATAATAATATCCCCTATATACAGGATAGCTTAAACAAAACAAATTGGAGCAAGAATTTTAAGAAAAATGCTCAGAGTACAAAAACCTGGTCACTTTTTACGAAAGGACGTCTTCAAGTACCAACGGGTGTGCTTCCATTAGAAAAATCAAAAATACGCGAGCAAGTGATGCCCACATTTGCCGCCGTTGTTTCCACGTTTAACACCCTCTGCAAATCCAGGTCATACCACCCCTTTCTATGATATTTCCCGACATTCTGATAATGCTTCTGAATAAGTTCAGTGCATCTTTTCCTGCCTTCAGTTTCTCTGCACCACGTGTCCAGATGCTGCAGCTGCCACGATGATATTTCAAACTCAAAGAGCTGAAAGTTTGTGATGTTGTGAAATTCCTTACAACCGGGAGGCAGTTTATCCGTGACAGCGGCCTTTGCTACGCAGTAGCCCTGTTTTAGCGGGTTCTTTCTGCGTCTTTGGTCGTAGTGTTTTTCGTGTATGGTCACGTGCAGGTCAGGGGAGGTTTCTATTGGCGGAACGTCGTGACCGGCCTCCACGCGCTCGATGTTGAAAAGCGTTAAGTTGTTTCCGACGTCAAAATGCCAGTCGTAGCGGTCGTGTTCAAAGTAGTAAGCGTATGTCAGAAGAATGCATACCGTACTGCACACTTGTTCGGGTTGCTTATGAATTTTCATGAAAGCATCTTCAAAGTTTGAAACCTAAATATCAATAGACAAAGAAAGAAAATATAATTATCTACATGTCATGTATAATGGGACGTATTTCAGTGCATGTGGGTAATTCCCAAAATTAGGGGTCCAAAATGTTTGGTGTCCCAGTTACGTACGACACTCTCTGCTTCAAAAATCACCACTTATGATCACAAATTTTCAGTAATGGACTGTGGCCTGTCATTATAGGGGGCAGCATAATTTTCTTGAATATTTTGCTCTCTGATTCCAACAAATATTCAAAACAAAAGACCATAAAGGCTTATAATTTGTTCCATGGTATTGAATAGGAGTTCGGTGTCCCGGGTTACCTATACGCCAATGAAAATTGGCTGTAGAATGAGTTTGCATTAACCTTGATGCCATATCTACACACGAACATAAAATTTAAGTGGCATTGGCTAAAATAAAAATTATTATTTGTTACTGGGAAAGCCCTTGTAATCACTAAAAACACTTAAATCTTAAAAAGCATGTCACACTTTTGGACCCCAAATTTTGAGAATTACCCATGTACTATATCGACGACGGCTCTATGTGGCTCATCAAGTGATCAAGTGATCAGCGATCAATCTGAAAACCGTATAAACTGTTTAAAAACGGCGCCATTTCCACTTGCCTTCAGTTGGCAATTTCTCCCACAAAGATACCATTTTACAGGGGAAAAAATCATGTGGTGTCTGTATATTGCAAAAAGACAGTTTTTATCCTGCTATGTGAACTCGAAGTAAACTTTTGTGTAAGCTGCAAGTGATGTATTGAGGCCATGGTTGTAGTCGGTGCATCACGATTCCTCACGATTCCTCACAAGTCCATCACAAGTCCCTAGATCTTAATTCAAGTCACAAGCTTTTCGAATGAACTCCAACAAAGGCATTCTTTGTGGGTGTTAATCCTTTGCTTCTTGTTACTGGACTTGTGTGGGATTGTGATTTTATCAGCTCTGGACTTGTGACTTTTGACGGACTCGACTATACAACACCGAGTGAGGCTTCAAACAATTATATATAAATTAATTCTGCATACTCACATTTAGGTGTTGAAGAATGTATTTCCTGCAGTTGGTGAAAGTGTCCCTCCAAATGTACGTCGGAAAATACACCATGAAACTGGCAATCATTTTCTTGCCGAGCGCAACCCTCGTCGCCCGTTCCCACGCAGGCATGTTGGGGCTGGGCGCACTCACCCCTTTAACTCGCAACCTTTTACCGCTAAAAATGTTTTCCATCGTCACCGGCGTGCTGAACATCGCATCAGTGTCCATCCAAGCGACTATATCCGCGTCGGTGTACAAGTCCATGAAGAAACTACTCCACAACTGCCGACTATATCCAAAATGAAACACTCCCCTTCCACGTGTTTTTCCAGCCTTCAAACAATTCGGATCGTTTGGTAGAGGTTCGTATCTGACGCCAATTTCAAGGCCGAGAGAGTTTTGTTGTTTCTGAAGTCGAACTGCAAATTCGTGATCTTTCTTCGATTCCTCGTCCAATATTACAGTGATGTTGCTCAGTTTTGGAGACCAAAATAACGCCGCAGAACGTAGCATTGTACAGTAGAAATAGTTGAGGAGCCTGCGATTTGATGACATACGGACCGACATCATAATTTTGTAGCCAGGAGCAGAAAACAAATTTGACTGTTTTTCACTTTGGGTAGATTCGAGAACAGTCACTCTGTGGTGAGTCTCAGGCGGTGTAGACGGTCTTCGTTTGGGGATCATTGTGTAGTGCACATGCCAAAACACTGGTATAGACATGACTAAAAGGCAAACAGTGATAATTAGGGTGGGATATTTTATTTTCATGTTGTGTATAATGTATTCGCTGTTAGGCCTACCGCAGAGGAAGAGTACCAGTTGATATAAGGTTTGTCTGTGCAATTGAGTCAAAGGGGTGATCGAACCGCTGTAGAAAACAACCATTCAGCTCTCATAGCGTGCACACAAATTTGAGTGCGGCGTTCTGAGTTAGCTGGCTACGTGTATTTGTAACACCATGTCACATTATGCTTGTGCACCCAGTTGTTGTTGGCGCACATATAGATTCCCTTCACGCCTGAAGTAGCCTTTTGTGATTGGATGGTCACGTCAGTTATTTAATCCATACGTTAGGGGCGTTCGAGATGCTTACACCGGGTAACGGGGGGTTTACACCGGGGGAAGCCCCAATGCAAAACGAACGACACAGGGTCTCGCTTTGAATTCTGGGAACACGTAGTCAAAGGTTGTTGCCGGGTGGGTCTTTATAAACCCTGTTATCGTTTGACTCAGGATGACAAATGAAGCCGGCGCTACGCAAAAATAGTAGCCCTAAAGTACCGAAATAAACTTCGTCAATGCCCACAGACATCTACTGATTCAGCAAGATGTATTTACAGCTCTATTCCCTCCTATTTTGTGTCATAAATAAGTGTTTTTCTTTGTACTCACGTCGCGATTCCAAACTGTCCGCCATGTTTTACTACTCGCGGTTACTAGGTGGCGTCATTACACCTTGCTTTGTACACCACAGACCCAGCCGCGAGCTCGGGCAGTGGTGGCTGCCACCGGGGCAGACTCGTGTAACACGTGATGGCTAAAAGAACGCTCCGGTGTACGTTGGTGTTACTCGGTGTCAGCATCTCGAACGCCCCTAATGACATCGTCAATTCGGGGTTTATTTATGAATATTTATATGTTAATGAATCTAGACTCGAATACAAGTCGTCCTTTAATGGATCAGTATAGGAAAATATGGTCATATTTAATCGTCTTTTGAGTAAACTCGAAAGAACAGCTATTTTTCTGAGTAAACAGGAGTTTTCTTCTTGACAATATCGTATATTTAGTAACCGCATAACACCTCGAGGGTGGAAAGATTACAGCAACATTTCGCTACATTTTTATTTTTAAATGATGAAAAAATGCTAAAGTCGTCGAAAAATCTGTGTACTGTTTGCATTAAGCGGTCCTCCCACTGTGCGATTTTTGCCACGAATTAGCTACGATTGTGTGTAGAGTCTATAGGCAGTCTCCGATAATCGTACCAATTCGTAGGGGAATCGTGGCAAAAATCGCACAGTGGGAGGCCCGCTTTACACAATAATAGTCTTGAGCATTGACGACCGCATTGCGCAATATATATATATATAGACAGCCAGTTTGCTGCAAACATGAGTGATGTACCTTGCATGCAGTGTTGCATGCCCATTGAACCGATGCATATATTTATTTTTTACAAAGCCTCATATCCTATAAAATCCAAATCAGTATAGTCCATCGATTAATATACACTGGATGAAGTATATACAATAGCAGTTGGCTATACGAGAATTGAAGCCATGCGCCGGCCGCCATTGTACCCCACGAACAATGCTTGGCCATGCTTCCCGGTTTATGCGATCGCTTGCATTCCACTTAACACAGACCATGATGTAGACTAGTGAAGACAGTATGACAAGGCATTGTATTCGGTGGGGTACAATGGCGGACGGTGGCTTCAATTTTAGACGTCATTGCTTCATTCAGTATATTCCCATTGGCAATGTCCACAATTACAATGGCTTTGTATACTTACTGTAAAATAGGTGGTTATAACCAAAGACGGACAGAGTACTCGTGCAATGAACTGGAGTACGAAAAGGCGCCATTTGGCGCGACTTTAGTGTGTCAGTTTGACATGTCTGTACATTGTTAAATACTTTAATTGCTAACGAATTGATAATTTTTTACATGCCTTTATAGAAACCAGTTTTTATTATAAATGAGAATATATAGGTTATACCCACCAAGCCTGACGACACGCTTGCGACACAAATACGACAGAGATGGTCTACGACACGCGTTGACACAGTCTGTGTCGACGCGTGTCGTGGACCATCTGGCTGCGTTCGGGCGTGCAGTTCTCGTGAAGCCCGGTTTCCATATAGACGTAACATACGCAGAGAGTGCCGCAAACTACCAACGCAAACAGTAACGCAGACAGTCGGCAAAGTTGAACCAAGTTCAACTTTGCCGACTGTTTCCGTCAGTGTTTGCGTTGCAGTTGTTTGCGTCTAGTCTGCGTGTGCGCGTTACGCTTATATGGAAACCTGGGCTGCGTTCCAAACACGCGAACGTTGTCAACGTTCGCCACTGGTTACAGTGCTTTTGTGCAGTAGTCTATGAAAAGTCGGGTACCAGTTGTTGGCGACCGATGCAAACGTTTGCAATGTTCGCGTGTTTGGAACGCAGCCCGGGCTTTACTCGGGAGTAATGCGTGCGCATTGCACTCGGGTCACATCACGCGAACGGCAAGTACGCAGTCCGCGTGCGCGAATGGCAATCAGTGAAGATGGCCGTCTCTTGCCATCACTGCACAAGAAATGCCGTTTCACTGCTTACAAGAAACTGAGGAAATACAGGCCGTAAGTCGTGAGAACTTTTGATGTCGTCCAAAACAAACCTTAGTGAGTTGTTGTTTCAGTTATCGAGTTGACACGTTTAGCAAATTCACTACAAATCCCACCTATATTCCACCGTCTTCGTACACTATCACATGTCACTTTTCAGGAGTACGAGCACACTCCCCATTTGTCGGGGAGTAGCGAGAGCATACTCTCACTGACCCGAGTGTCGTTATTCTTGTCGTTCGCGCGCGCAGGAGTATATACTCGTGTTAACACGAATACACGCCCGAACGCAGCCCCAGTGTCGTGTGTCGCATGCGTGTTGTGGGCGACAAATATAGCGCTCCGAGGCTGCGTTCGGGCGTGCAGTTCTCGCTACTCCGGAGTAATGCGTGCGCATTGCACTCGGGTCACATTACGCGAACGGCAAGTCCGCATGAACATCAGTCAAGATGGCCGTCTCTTGCCATGACTACACAAAAAACGTTGTTTCACTGCTCACAAGAAACTGAAGAAAATACAGACCGTAAGTCGTGAGAACCTTTGATGCCGTCTGAAACATCCCTTAGTGAGTTGTTGTTTCAGTTATCGAGTTGACACGGTGAGCAAATTCCCCCAAATTCCCACTCATATTCCACCATCTTGTTCGTACAAATCACATGACACTTGTAAGGAGTAAGAGCACACTCCCCATTTGTCGGGGAGTAGCGAGAGCATACTCTCACTGACCCGAGTGTCGTTAATCTTGCCGTTCGCGCGCGCAGGAGTGTACTCGTGTTAACACGAGTACACGCCCGAACGCAGCCCGAGAGTCGAGTACGACACAACTGACGTCATAACGAAACACGGGCTGCGTTCGGGCGTGTACTCGTGTTAACACGAGTATACTCCTGCGCGCGCGAACGGCAAGATTAACGACACTCGGGTCAGTGAGAGTATGCTCTCGGTACTCCCCAACAAATGGGGAGTGTGCTCTTACTCCTGACGAGTGTCATGTGATTTGTACGAAGATGGCAGGATATAGGTTGGATTTTTGGTGAATTTGCTCAACGTGTCAACTGGATAACTGAAACAACAATTCACTAAGGCTTGTTTTACACGGTATCAAAGGTTCTCACGACTTACGGTCTGTATTTTCTTCAATTTCTTGTGAGCAGTGAAACGGCGTTTTTTGTGTAGTCATGGCAAGAGACGGCCATCTTGACTGATAGCCATTCGCGCATGCGGACTGCGGACTTGCCGTTCGCGTGATGTGACCCGAGTGCATTGCGCACGCATTACTCCCGAGTAACGAGAACTGCACACCCGAACGCAGCCCGAGAGTCTGTGCGCGTTCTTGTCATCAGTGTGCATGGTGGGCGTAGAGGTGTTAACGCTCGTAGCTGCCTTTGTCGCGGTGACGTGGCCGGGTGTGTCGCAATTCGTGTCGTATATGCTTACCAATATCACGATTTGTGTCGTGGGCGTCCACGACACATTCCGACATGCGGGTACGTCGTACTGTTTTTTTTAAACAGGTTCACAACTGTCGTAAATCCAAACGACGCACCGACGCACCGTCTGTGTCGTGTACAAAAACTTGGTAACTTTTCACGAAAGAACGTCTTTAAGTACCAACGGGTGTGCTTCCGTTAGAAAAATCAAAAATACGCGAGCAAGTGATGCCCACATTTGCCGCCGTTGTTTCCACGTTTAACACCCTCTGCAAATCCAGGTCATACCACCCTTTTCTGTGATATTTCCTGACATTCTGATAATGCTTCTGAATAAGTTCAGTGCATCTTTTCCTGCCTTCAGTTTCTCTGCACCACGTGTCCAGATGCTGCAGCTGCCACGATGATATTTCAAACTCAAAGAGCTGAAAGTTTGTGATGTTGTGAAATTCCTTACAACCGGGAGGCAGTCTATCCGTGACAGCGGCCTTTGCTACGCAGTAGCCCTGTTTTAGCGGGTTCTTTCTGCGTCTTTGGTCGTAGTGTTTTTCGTGTACGGTCACGTGCAGGTCAGGGAAGGTTTCTATTGGCGGAACGTCGTGACCGGCCTCCACGCGCTCGATGTTGAAAAGCGTTAAGTTGTTTCCGACGTCAAAATGCCAGTCGTAGCGGTCGTGTTCAAAGTAGTATGCGTATGTCAGAAGAATGCATACCGTACTGCACACTTGTTCGGGTTGCTTATGAATTTTCATGAAAGCATCTTCAAAGTTTGAAACCTAAATATCAATAGACAAAGAAAGAAAATATAATGAGCTACATGTCATGTATAATGGGACGTATTTCAGTATGCAGCTCGATAGTGCATGTGGGTAATTCCCAAAATTAGGGGTCCAAAATGTTTGGTGTCCCAGTTACGTACGACACTCTCTGCTTCAAAAATCACCACTTTTGATCACAAATTTTCAGTAATGGACTGTGGCCTGTCATTATAGGGGGCAGCATCATTTTCTTGAATATTTTGCTCTCTGATTCCAACAAATATTCAAAACAAAAGACCATAAAGGCTTATAATTTGTTCCATGGTATTGAACAGGAGTTCGGTGTCCCGGGTTACCTATACGCCAATGAAAATTGGCTGTAGAATGAGTTTGCATTAACCTTGATGCCATATCTACACACGAACATAAAATTTAAGTGGCATTGGCTAAAATAAAAATTATTATTTTTTACTGGGAAAGCCCTTGTAATCACTAAAAACACTTAAATCTTAAAAAGCATGTCACACTTTTGGACCCCAAATTTTGAGAATTACCCATGTACTATATCGACGACGGCTCTATGTGGCTCATCAAGTGATCAAATGATCAGCGATCAATCTGAAAACCGTATAAACTGTTTAAAAACGGCGCCATTTCCACTTGCCTTCAGTTGGCAATTTCTCCCACAAAGATACCATTTTACAGGGGAAAAAATCATGTGGTGTCTGTATATTGCAAAAAGACAGTTTTTATCCTGCTATGTGAACTCGAAGTAAACTTTTGTGTAAGCTGCAAGTGATGTATTGAGGCCATGGTTGTAGTCGGTGCATCACGATTCCTCACGATTCCTCACAAGTCCATCACAAGTCCCTAGATCTTAATTCAAGTCACAAGCTTTTCGAATGAACTCCAACAAAGGCATTCTTTGTGGGTGTTAATCCTTTGCTTCTTGTTACTGGACTTGTGTGGGATTGTGATTTTATCAGCTCTGGACTTGTGACTTTTGATGGACTCGACTATACAACACTGATCGAGGCTTCAAGCAATTATATATAAATTAATTCTGCATACTCACATTTAGGTGTTGAAGAATGTATTTCCTGCAGTTGGTGAAAGTGTCCCTCCAAATGTACGTCGGAAAATACACCATGAAACTGGCAATCATTTTCTTGCCGAGCGCAACCCTCGTCGCCCGTTCCCACGCAGGCATGTTGGGGCTGGGCGCACTCACCCCTTTAACTCGCAACCTTTTACCGCTAAAAATGTTTTCCATCGTCACCGGCGTGCTGAACATCGCATCAGTGTCCATCCAAGCGACTATATCCGCGTCGGTGTACAAGTCCATGAAGAAACTACTCCACAACTGCCGACTATATCCAAAATGAAACACTCCCCTTCCACGTGTTTTTCCAGCCTTCAAACAATTCGGATCGTTTGGTAGAGGTTCGTATCTGACGCCAATTTCAAAGCCGAGAGAGTTTTGTTGTTTCTGAAGTCGAACTGCAAATTCCTGATCTTTCTTCGATTCCTCGTCCAATATTACAGTGATGTTGCTCAGTTTTGGAGACCAAAATAACGCCGCAGAACGTAGCATTGTACAGTAGAAATAGTTGAGGAGCCTGCGATTTGATGACATACGGACCGACATCATAATTTTGTAGCCAGGAGCAGAAAACAAATTTGACTGTTTTTCACTTTGGGTAGATTCGAGAACAGTCACTCTGTGGTGAGTCTCAGGCGGTGTAGACGGTCTTCGTTTGGGGATCATTGTGTAGTGCACATGCCAAAACACTGGTATAGACATGACTAAAAGGCAAACAGTGATAATTAGGGTGGGATATTTTATTTTCATGTTGTGTATAATGTATTCGCTGGTAGGCCTACCGCAGAGGAAGAGTACCAGTTGATATAAGGTTTGTCTGTGCAATTGAGTCAAAGGGGTGATCGAACCGCTGTAGAAAACAACCATTCAGCTCTCATAGCGTGCACACAAATTTGAGTGCGGCGTTCTGAGTTAAGCCCGCCGCACACCTTTGCGATTTACCGGCACATCGGACACCGGACCATCGGATCCGGAAAAATCAAACAAGTTTGATTTGCTCCGGTCTATGGCGTACGGTCAGACCGGCCCGAATTGTTTCAGCGCACACCTTTCCGGTAAGTGGTCCGATGGTCCGATTATCCGGTAAATCGCAAAGGTGTGCGGCGGGCTTTAGCTGGCTACGTGTATTTGTAACACCATGTCACATTATATTTGTGCACCCAGTTGTTGTTGGCGCACATATAGATTCCCTTGACGCCTGAAGTAGCCTTTTGTGATTGGATGGTCACGTCAGTTATTTAATCCATACGTTAGGGGCGTTCGAGATGCTTACACCGGGTAACGGGGGGTTTACACCGGGGGAAGCCCCAATGCAAAACGAACGACACAGGGTCTCGCTTTGAATTCTGGGAACACGTAGTCAAAGGTTGTTGCCGGGTGGGGCTTTATAAACGCTGTTATCGTTTGACTCAGGATGAAAAATGAAGCCGGCGCTACGCAAAAATAGTAGCCCTAAAGTACCGAAATAAACTTCGTCAATGCCCACAGACATCTACTGATTCAGCAAGATGTATTTACAGCTCTATTCCCTCCTATTTTGTGTCATAAATAAGTGTTTTTCTTTGTACTCACGTCGCGATTCCAAACTGTCCGCCATGTTTTACTACTCGCGGTTACTAGGTGGCGTCATTACACCTTGCTTTGTACACCACAGACCCAGCCGCGAGCTCGGGCAGTGGTGGCTGCCACCGGGGCAGACTCGTGTAACACGTGATGGCTAAAAGAACGCTCCGGTGCACGTTGGTGTTACTCGGTGTCAGCATCTCGAACGCCCCTAATGACATCGTCAATTCGGGGTTTATTTATGAATATTTATATGTTAATGAATCTAGACTCGAATACAAGTCGTCCTTTAATGGATCAGTATAGGAAAATATGGTCATATTTAATCGCCTTTTGAGTAAACTCGAAAGAACAGCTATTTTTCTGAGTAAACAGGAGTTTTCTTCTTGACAATATCGTATTTTTAGTAACCGCATAACACCTCGAGGGTGGAAAGATTACAGCAACATTTCGCTACATTTTTATTTTTAAATGATGAAAAAATGCTAAAGTCGTCGAAAAATCTGTGTACTGTTTGCATTAAGCGGGCCTCCCACTGTGCGATTTTTGCCACGAATTAGCTACGATTGGGTACGATTGGCTACGATTGGCTACGATTGTGTGTAGAGTCTATAGGCAGTCTCCGATAATCGTACCAATTCGTAGGGGAATCGTGGCAAAAATCGCACAGTGGGAGGCCCGCTTTAGTGTGTCGGTTTGACATGCCTGTACATTGTTAAATACTTTAATTGCTGACGAATTGATCATTTTTGACATGCCTTTATAGAAACCAGTTTTTATTATAAATGAGAATATAGGTTATACCCTGTATAAATAAAAAGGGCCGAACCCACCAAGCCCGACGACACGCTTGCGACAGAAATACGACAAAGAGGGTCTAAAGCGGGCCTCCCACTGTGCGATTTTGGCCACGAATTTCCTACGAATTGATACGATTATCGGAGACTGCCTATAGACTCTACACACAATCGTACCAAATCGTAGCTAATCGTACCGAATCGTAGGGAATTCGTGGCAAAAATCGCACAGTGGGAGGCCCGCTTTAGTGTGTCGGTTTGACATGCCTGTACATTGTTAAATACTTTAATTGCTAACGAATTGATCATTTTTGACATGCCTTTAAGCGGGCCTCCCACTGTGCAATTTTTGCTACGAATTAGGTACGAATTGGTACGATTATCGGAGACTGCCTATAGACTCTACACACAATCGTACCAAATCGTAGCTAATTCGTGGCAAATATCGCACAGTGGGAGGCCCGCTTTATAGAAACCAGTTTTTATTATAAATGAGAATATAGGTTATACCCTGTATAAATAAAAAGGGCCGAACCCACCAAGCCCGACGACACGCTTGCGACACAAATACGACAAAGAGGGTCTAAAGCGGGCCTCCCACTGTGCGATTTTGGCCACGAATTTCCTACGAATTGATACGATTATCGGAGACTGCCTATAGACTCTACACACAATCGTACCAAATCGTAGCTAATCGTACCGAATCGTGGGGAATTCGTGGCAAAAATCGCACAGTGGGAGGCCCGCTTAAGACACGCGTTGACAGTCTGTGTTGACGCGTGTCGTGGACCATCTGTGTCGTGTATCGCATGTGTGTTGTGGGCGACAAATAGCGCCCCGAGAAGACGACACAACTGACGCCATAACGAGAGTCTGTGCGCGTTCTTGTCATCATGGTGGGCGTGGAGGTGTTAACGCTCGTAGCTGCCTTTGTCGGTGACGTGTGTGTCGCAATTCGTGTCGTATTTGCTGACCAATGTCACGATTTGTGTCGTGGACGCCAACGACACATTCCGACATGCGGGTACGTCGTACTATTTTTTTAACAGGTTCACAACTAAATTCACACGACGCACCGACGCACCGTCTGTGTCGTGTTTATATAATAATATCCCCTGCAGGAAAGGTTAAACCCAAAATAACCCCCCAAAACAGGTTCACAACTGTCGGAAATCCACACGACGCACCGTCTGTGTCGTGTTTATATAATAATATATAAAAAATGAGACCAAGAATTTTAAGAAAATTGCTTAGAGTAGGGCCTACAAACACTTTTTACGAATGAACGTCTTTAAGTACCAACGGGTGTGCTTCTATTAGAAAAATCAAAAATACGCGAGCAAGTGATGCCCACATTTGCCGCCGTTGTCTCCACGTTTAATACCCTCTGCAAATCCAGGTCATACCACCCTTTTCTGTGATATTTTCTAACATTTTGGTAATGCTTCTGAATGAGTTCAAAGCATCTTTTCCTGCCTTCAGTTTCTCTGCACCACGTGTCCAGATGCTGCAGCTGCCACGATGTTATTTCAAATTCAAAAAGCTGAAAGTTTGTGATGTTGTGAAATTCCTTACAACCGGGAGGCAGTTTATCCGTGACAGCGGCCTTTGCTACGCAGTAGCCCTGTATTAGCGGGTTCTTTCTGCGTCTTTGGTCGTAGTATTTTTCGTGTATAGTCACGTGCAGGTCAGGGGAGGTTTCTATTGGCGGGACGTCGTGACCGGCCTCCACGCTCTCGATGTTGAAAAGCGTCAAGTTGTTTCCGACGTCAAAATGCCAGTCGTAGCGGTCGTGTTCAAAGTAGTAAGCGTATGTCAGAAGAATGCATACTGTACTGCACACTTGTTCGGGTTGCTTATGAATTTTCATGAAAGCATCTTCAAAGTTTGAAACCTAAATATAAATAGACAAAGACAGAAAATATAAAGAGCTATAATGCTCATTATATGTATAATGGATGGACGTATAATGGATGTATAATGGACGTGTTTCAGTTTGCAGCTCGATAGTGCATGTACTATATCGACAACGGCTCTATCACTATGAACATCTAACAATGGAAATTGGGCACACACCATTGTTACTAACAATGGGGTTACATTGAACATGTACATGTTCTTGCTCATAGTGATATGTGGCTCATCAGGTGATCGGCCAATCAGCGATCAATCTGAAAACCGTAAACTAGCTGTTTAAAAACGGCGCCATTTCCACTCGTAATTAAAAGCCTATATGTCGAGAAAACTGCTTTTTAGAAATTTCAGCCACATTACTTCAGAAAACCTGAAAAATCCATGTTTTGTGTGTGAATGAATGGTAAAAAAAGTTGTCTGCAGACAACTTTTTAAAAACTTGCCTTCATTCATGCTTCATTTGGCAATTTCTCCCACAAAGATACAATTTTACAGGGAAAAAAAACAATCATGTGGTGTCTGTATATACCATTGCAAAAAGACAGTTTTTATCCTGTCAACTCGAAGTAAACTTTTGGGTAAGCTGCAAATTATGTATTGAGGCCATGGTTGTAGTCCATCACAAGTCCCTATATCTTAATTCAAGTTATTCTTTGTGCGTGTTAATCCTCATCCTCTTGCAACAAGTGCCCCTTTAACGCACTCCCTAACTCCTGCGTACAGTGGCCCTGTTGAAAAAGGCCCCATTTCGCGGTGGGACTAGCGACAGAAATCTTGTCGCCTCTCTAGACCAATCATGAGGTTTGTTATATGTGGCGTTCGGTGTTTCTACGATCCACCTTGTTACCAGTGCCAACTTCAAGCTGCCGATTTAACGCGCTCGCCGATTAGTCGCTATTTCTATTGAACAGGACATTATGTTACTCGTTCCGCATCCCTCTGATGACTAATTTCATTTAATTACATCAAAATGACTCGGGCGTGAGTTGGCTCAAGACAACAGCCGGCTCACTCCACAGATTTGCGTGTATTTCCTCAGGGTATTGTTACGTCGCTTTGCAGAGTGGAAATTCCCTGATATCTCAGGATGGTTAATCCTTTGCTTCTTGTTACTGGACTTGTGACAGACTTGTGTGGGATTGTGATTTTATCGGCTCTGGACTTGTGACTTTTGACGGACTCGACTATACAACACTGATCGAGGCTTCAAGCAATTATATATAAATTAATTCTGCATACTCACATTTAGGTGTTGAAGAATGTATTTCCTGCAGTTGGTAAAAGTGTCCCTCCAAATGTACGTCGGAAAATACACCATGAAGCTGGCAATCATTTTCTTGCCGAGCGCAACCCTCGTCGCCCGCTCCCACGGAGGGCGGCTGCTTATAGACGTGCTCACCCCTATAACTCGCAACCTTTTACCGATAAAAATGTTTTCCATCGTCACCGGCGTGCTGAACATCGCATCAGTGTCCATCCAAGCGACTATATCCGCGTCGGTGTACAAATCCATGAAGAAACTACTCCACAACTGCCGACTATATCCAAAAGGAAACACTCCCCTTCCACGTTTTTTTCCAGCCTTCAAACAATTCGGATCGTTTGGTAGAGGTTCGTATCTGACGCCAATTTCAAAGCCGAGAGAGTTTTGTTGTTTCTGAAGTCGAACTGCAAATTCGTGATCTTTCTTCGATTCCTCGTCCAATATTACAGTGATGTTGCTCAGTTTTGGAGACCAAAATAACGCCGCAGAACGTAGCATTGTACAGTAGAAATAGTTGAGAAACTTGCGATTCGATGACATACGGACTGACATCATAATTTTGTAGCCAGGAGCAGAAAACAAATTTGACTGTTTTTCACTTTGGGTAGATTCGAGAACAGTAACTCTGTGGTGAGTCTCAGGCGGTGTAGACGGTCTTCGTTTGTGGATCATTGTGTAGTGCACATGCCAAAACACTGTTATAGACATGACTAAAAGGCAAACAGTGACAATTAGGGTGGGACTTTTTATTTTCATGTTGTGTATAATGTATTCGCTGGTAGGCCTACCGCAGAGGAAGACCAGTTGATATAAGGTTTGTCTGTGCAATTGAGTCTAAGGGGTGATCGAACCGCTGTAGAAAACAACCATTCAGCTCTCATAGCGTGCACACAAATTTGAGTGCGGCGTTCTGAGTTTGTGAGTTAATGCCACTTATGGCAACCGTGTGCCCCTTTGTGCCATGCGCATGCTCAGCTCAGCTCGTCAGAATCGATACTATATTATCGATTGTCATAGAACTTATTCAAAGAGTGAATATGGTTGCAAAGAAGAGCGATGAGAGACTGAGAGTGCTGAAAATAAGATTTAACAAGAAAATGCATGGGGTTAAGGGGGGAGGAGCGCCAGTAATTGTCCAGACAACAGTGCCACAAGGGGTCCCGCAAGGCCGGCCGTTTCTCAACTGAGTTAGCTGGCTACACGTATTTGTAACACCATGTCACATTATATTTGTGCACCCAGTTGTTGTTGGCGCCTGAAGTAGCCTTTTGTGATTGGAAGGTCAATTAATTGTGATTGGACATACAATTTGATGCCCTTAAAGGGGAGTTCACACTATCGCGGAAAAATCACACTGTTCCATTGGTTTGTACACAAACTGGTTTGCCGCTTGTGCGCGGCCTTTCGCGACGCGCAAATTTAACGTTTTGAGCTGGGTCAAAGTTCAAATTTGTTGAACTTTGACCGCGGTGCGCTGACCTTTCCAACGCGCAGCCAACGAGGTATCAGAGAAGCCCCAAGCTACCAGAGTGGAATTTTCTATTTTGGAATAATCGGCGATTGGGAGCTCTTGCAATGCGGTGAGCGCAGCGCGAAAAAAGTGTGATTTTTTCCGCGATCGTGTGTATACGCAAAGCCCCATTCGCGACGTGCGCGCTGTATAGACTATGTTAGTTGACCTCGCGAACGTACGAGACCGCTCGAGACCACTGTTATTTCCGGGCACAAGACCCTATCTGTTCAACGCACGTCGCGAGCGAAATTCTTGGATTATTTTGTTTACGCAGGTTTTTGTAAACTCAGACGGCCCAAAACGCGTATCTCTAAATAAAATCTTGCATTTCAATTGATGAAGTGGGGTATACTAAAACAAGCAATCGAAATGTAAAAATTCACGATCTTTTTTGAGCCGACAAGTCAATCTTTGAAGATCGTAAACTACATGCAGCAAAAGGTATGCAACACGCACAGCAGCTGACGTACGTAGACCTATACATACAGACCTCGCTAGCGATAGGCGAAACGCCATCTACCAAAAGTAGAGCGTGCAGACTTTTTTTATAGAGTGCCCAAGTTCGAAGCATTCATATTCACATGAATCCACACTTGGGTCATCCATTCCAAATTGGATGAAGAATATGCTAGCAGAGAAATTTATTCAGGTCACGAAATTTTTATAAATTTTTATAGTTTTTAGAGATAATTATACATGTATTATATATTGTAAAAAAACATTTTAGTTACCCGAATCACTTTCGGGTCGGTTGTATACTTAAGATTGGACAGAAAAATGTATATACAAAAAACAAAATCTCGCCCGTGTTATAGGAATAGGCGTTTCAGTCGTGTTGTGCCCGGAAGCTCAGATTTGACCTTTGCCGCGAGACTTACAGGCTGCGTTCGGGCGTGCAGTTCTCCCTACTCGGGAGTAATGCGTGCGCATTACACTCGGGTCACATCACGCGAACGGCAAGTCGGCATTCCGCATGCGCGAATGGCAATCAGTGAAGATGGCCGTCTCTTGCCATCACTGCACAAGAAACGCCGTTTCATTGCTCACAAGAAACTGAGGAAATACAGGCCGTAAGTCGTGAGAACCTTTGATGCCGTCTAAAACAAACCTTAGTGAGTTATTGTTTCAGTTATTGAGTTGACACGTTAAGCAAATTCACAAAAAAATCCCACCCATATTCCACCATCTTCGTACAAATCACATGACACTTGACAGGAGTACGAGCACACTCCCCATTTGTTGGGGAGTGGCGAGAGCATACTCTCATACTCTCGTTATTCTTGCCGTTCACGCGCACAGGAGTATAGCTCGTGTTAACACGAGTACACGCCCGAACGCAGCCACATAGTCTATGCATAGTTCCGAGATTGCCCAGTTAACCCCGCCCCTTAGATACTGTTGCTATGTGCTCACAAGCCATCGCAAAAAAATGGCGACATTAACGTACAAAGCAACGGGACTTGGCATGGAAAGCACAGATTCATTGGAGAAAACTCAAAAGTATTTATGTTTTGGGTCGACAGGTACCGTAGCACACACTGAGCGAAGGGCTAGTAATGCAGGGATGACCATATATTCATAAAAATGCGCTTTCCTACCTTTGAACAGCGAATCGCCCGACATTGAAACCAAAATTCACCCGGTCACTGGCGCATAAGGTCTATAGACTGGTTCCCGCTCCACATATTCCACATGCAACGACTGAATATGAGGACCGGCTACTGTCGTGTTTAAAATAGCACTTTAAAGGAACACACCTTCTTTGTTGGGCTATTTTGGGCTCGAAATAGACCCATACATTATTCTGAAGCGCATTCGAGAGTAAATTAGATATATCCTGAAAAGACGCCGTCAAATTTAGCCGTTTTTGAGCACTTTTGAAAAATCCAAAGTCACATGACTTTTCGGAACCGAATTCTGGTTCCGAAAAGTCAAGTGGTCTTGTGAGTTAGTTGTATTTCCAGCCGTATAAAAGTTTGTTACTGCAGAACTGCACCAAATTCAACTCTGATATCCCCCCAATATTTATAAGTAATTCACAAAAGAGAGCCTATTTATACAGGTATGAAACAAAGTTAAACATTAGTATGAAAATTCGAACATAATTGTTTGTTCCGAGAGTCCGGAGAACGGGAGTGAGCGCGTGCTACGGCAGGCTACCATGGAGTGTAGAAATTTGCCCCGCGCAGTACACGGCAAATAGCCCCAGTGCACACACACACATATATGTGCGTGTTGCTTCGGTGCACGTACGTTCGTGAAGAAAAAACATGATGCCAACTCCTCAAAAGAAAACGGAAATTCCTATTCGGTCATCCGGGCTGTCCAGTGAAATCGTGAGCAGAAAATTGGAGATATCCTGAGCAGGAGAAGAGCGAATCGTTTGTGACAAAGTCGTGAGGCTCTCGCGTAGTTGCAACGGCTGGTAAAGCGTATAACCCGTCTTTTGACCGTTTTCGTTATTTTTGCACTTCTTTAGTAAATTACGGGATATTTTGATGAATTTTTTTCGCAACGACCATCAAAAAAGTATTGTCAATGCTGCTACATCACTAAATCATGTAAACAGTAGGCAGGTGTGTACCTTTAAGCATTACGTCATGCATTTATTTTTAGGAGCACATAACCGTTAATTTTCAAAGCGCGCTGCGCGCTACGGCATGAGTGTACAACAATTTGAAAGGGGTTATTCCTTATTTGACCAATACAAATTTAATATATTAACCTTAAAATATTAAATATGCCCATTTTAATATGCATGTAGGCTAGCATCAAAAAGAAAACTCAAACCTTGTCTGCATCAACCAGTGAGCTCCTATACTGCGTAGTTTGAAATCCGTGGCATCACCATAAATACACACGCAGCGGCACGCGTATGTGCACGCGACGTCAATTCAAATTCTCGGAACAATGACGAATTGTACCCGACGATTAACGGTAACGTCCGGACGACCGGACGTGCATTCGGGTAACTTCGGGAACCTTCGGAAAAAGGAGGAATTCCTCCCGTTTCAAAATGGCGGAATTGGCGGCTGCCGGACCTTAAATTCAGTCTAGTCAAAGGATTTTTGGTCCGGGTACCAGACTAATAAGGTCTATTGCTGATCGTGTTTCACCAACAGAGGGCGCCCTTTTGCAAAGCATTATGGGATTAATAAGGGATCAAAACTTTTGATCCCTTATTAATCCCATAATGCTTTGCAAAAGGGCGCCCTCTGTTGGTGAAACACGATCAGCAATAGACCTTATACAACATACAAACTGTATGTTCAGAAATACGCGTGATTATGTGATGATTGCATCACTTTGACCTTTGTGGGCGCCGTCTGCTAGCTCTGTTCTGATTGGTCGGCGGGTTCGGCTTGATTGACAGGTCGGAACTATGCATTGGCATGCGTACGCGTACACCAGAAGGATGAACGAACTTGGTTGCTAACTGTATACGTATATTGGTATAATTTCTGTACACACAATTTAGCGTGACTTTTTGCCATTTTCCTCCGGATTAAGCAGTTTGGCGATGTGTAGGGTATTTCTAAACCCGTCAATGCCAGAGATTAGGATACACGGAACCTTGTTTGCACATCGTCTTCCAGCACAAGGTAGACAATTTGAAAACCTTTCTTATACAGTTTGTGCCATGTTTTTGGAACTTCATATCCCGGACTCCGTCCGCTATGTAGTATGCGGTAATGGGTCCATACCGTCGCGACGACGGTCGAAATTGTCTTAAATAAACTTTGCAATATCGTGGCAGATTCTATTCTGTCAAGAGATTGCTTCAATTAGATACAATATTCAAACTACATCACCTTTGTAGCTCCATGGTTACAAGTTTAAAGTATATTTTCAGCATAATAAGCCCGGAATTTGCGCCACACTGGTCAAAAACAAGATGGTCGTTTTGAATTGTTTTCCTCCGGGTATGTTAATTCTGACATCATGAGATCAAACATAAATTACATAGGGGCGTGTTTGGTTCACGACAGATCCGAATCCAGATCCCGAGTTATTTTACGCGCAGAACAAACGTAACTGCTCTCGACTATAGGAAATCAAGTCACGTGAATTGGATCTGCGCAGATCTGAATCTGGATCCGTCCGAAACAAACACGCCCATAAATATTTAATGTTACGCACGCGCACACGTTCGGAACCGCCCAAAGCCGGGCTGCGTTCCAAACACGCGAACGTTGCCACCGTTCGCCACTGGTTTCAGTGCTTTTGTGCACACGTCTATAGAAAGCCGGGTACCAGTTGTTGGCGAACGATGCAAACGTTTGCAATGTTCGCATATTTGGAACGCAGCCCTGGTTACGATGATGTTCCATTCAATAACACTGTCGTTTCGTATCTTGTTGTTAATATATATCTGTGACTCGAATACAAGTCGTCGTTTAAATGGATCAGTTGGAAAATAAGGTCATATTTAATCGCCTCGAAACTCGAAAAAACAGCCATTTTTCTGAGTAAACAGGAATTTTCTGGAGTTTTTTTTCTTGACAATATCGTATATTTAGTAACGGCGCATAACACCACGAGGGTGGAAAGATTACAGCTACATTTCGCTACATTTTTCTTTTTAAATGATGAAAAAATTATAAAGTCGTCGGAAATTTGTGTACTGTTTGCATTACACAATTAGTCTTAAGCATTGACGACTGCAGGTGCATTGTGCAACATATATAGAGACAGCCAGTTTGCTGCAAACATGAGTGATGTACCTTGCATGCAGTGTTGCATGCCCATTGCACCGTGGCCGAGCGGTTTAGGTCATTGACTCGCAATCATAGGTGAAAACTTGGGGTTGCAGGTTCGAACCTCCCCACGGCTACGGTACCTGTGCCCTGGGGCAAGGCACTCAACCACACTTGCTCCATCCTTCGGAAGGGATGTAAAGCCGTTGGTCCAGTGTGTTAGGTAATGGAAACGCACTATAAAGATCCCAGAGCATTCTTTCGTGAAGAGCAAGGGGGATCATCCCCGGTGTCTCTGGCCATGAATTTCTAATTCTAATTCGTGTGACAGTGCAATGAGCACTATTGAGGAATCCTTGGTATGAATACCAGAAAGAAATAATAATAATAATAATAATAATAACCGATGCATATTTTTGTTTTTTTTACAACGCCTCATATCCCATAATATCCAAATCAGTATAGTCCATCGATTCATATACACTGGATGAAGTATATACAATAGCAGTTGGCTATACGATAATTGAAGCCATGCGCCGGCCGCCATTGTATCCCACGAACAATGCTTGGCCTAGACTGCTCCCCGGTCCATTCGATCGCTTGCATTCCACTTAACACATGTAGACCATGATGTAGACTAGTCAAGACAGTATGACAAGGCATTGTATTCGGTGGGGTACAATGGCGGACGGTGGGGTACAATGGCGGACGGTGGCTTCATCCAGTATATTCCCATTGGCAATTTCCACAATGGCTTTGTATACTTACTGTAAAATAGGTGGTTATAACCAAAGACGGACAGAGTACTCGTGCAATGAACTGGAGTACGAAAAGGCGCCATTTGGAGCGACTTTAGTGTGTCAGTTTGACATGCCTGTACATTGTTAAATACTTTAATTGCTAACGAATTGATCATTTTTTACATGCCTTTATAGAAACCAGTTTTTATTATAAATGAGAATATATAGGTTATACCCACCAAGCCCGACGACACGCTTGCGACACAAATACGACAGAGATGGTCTACGACACGCGTTGACACAGTCTGTGTCGACGCGTGTCGTGGACCATCTGGCTGCGTTCGGGCGTGCAGTTCTCGTGAAGCCCGGTTTCCATATAGACGTAACAAACGCAGAGAGTGCCGCAAACTACCAACGCAAACAGTAACGCAGACAGTCGGCAAAGTCGAACCAAGTTCAACTTTGCCGACTGTTTCCGTCAGTGTTTGCGTTGCAGTTGTTTGCGTCTAGTCTGCGTGTGCGCGTTACGCTTATATGGAAACCAGGCTTTACTCGGGAGTAATGCGTGCGCATTGCACTCGGGTCACATCACGCGAACGGCAAGTACGCAGTCCGCGTGCGCGAATGGCAATCAGTGAAGATGGCCGTCTCTTGCCATCACTGCACAAGAAATGCCGTTTCACTGCTCACAAGAAACTGAGGAAATACAGGCCGTAAGTCGTGGGAACTTTTGATGTCGTCCAAAACAAACCTTAGTGAGTTGTTGTTTCAGTTATCGAGTTGTCACGGTGAGCAAATTCCTCAAAATTCCCACTCATATTCCACCATCTTCGTACAAATCACATGACACTTGTAAGGAGTAAGAGCACACTCCCCATTTGTCGGGGAGTAGCGAGAGCATACTCTCACTGACCCGAGTGTCGTTAATCTTGCCGTTCGCGCGCGCAGGAGTGTACTCGTGTTAACACGAGTACACGCCCGAACGCAGCCCGAGAGTCGAGTACGACACAACTGACGTCATAACGAAACACCGAGGCTGCGTTCGGGCGTGTACTCGTGTTAACACGAGTATACTCCTGCGCGCGCTAACGGCAAGAATAACGACACTCGGGTCAGTGAGAGTATGCTCTCGCTACTCCCCAACAAATGGGGAGTGTGCTCTTACTCCTGACAAATGCCATGTGATTTGTACTAAGATGGCGAGATATAGGTTGGATTTTTTTGTGAATCTGCTAAACGTGTCAACTGGATAACTGAAACAACAACTCACTAAGGTTTGTTTTGGACGGCATCAAAGGTTCTCACGACTTACGGCATGTATTTCCTCAGTTTCTTTTGAGCAGTAAAACGGCGTTTTTGTGCAGTGATGGCAAGAGACGGCCATCTTCATTGATTGCCATTCGCGCATGCGGAATGCGGACTTGCCGTTCGCGTGATGTGACCCGAGTGCAATGCGCACGCATTACTCCGGAGTAGTGAGAACTGCACGCCCGAACGCAGCCCGAGAGTTCTGTGCGCGTTCTTGTCATCAGTGTGCATGGTGGGCGTAGAGGTGTTAACGCTCGTAGCTGCCTTTGTCGCGGTGACGTGGCCGGGTGTGTCGCAATTCGTGTCGTATATGCTTACCAATATCACGATTTGTGTCGTGGGCGTCCACGACACATTCCGACATGCGGGTACGTCGTACTGTTTTTTTTAAACAGGTTCACAACTGTCGTAAATCCAAACGACGCACCGACGCACCGTCTGTGTCGTGTACAAAAACTTGGTAACTTTTCACGAAAGAACGTCTTTAAGTACCAACGGGTGTGCTTCCGTTAGAAAAATCAAAAATACGCGAGCAAGTGATGCCCACATTTGCCGCCGTTGTTTCCACGTTTAACACCCTCTGCAAATCCAGGTCATACCACCCTTTTCTGTGATATTTCCTGACATTCTGGTAATGCTTCTGAATAAGTTCAGTGCATCTTTTCCTGCCTTCAGTTTCTCTGCACCACGTGTCCAGATGCTGCAGCTGCCACGATGATATTTCAAACTCAAAGAGCTGAAAGTTTGTGATGTTGTGAAATTCCTTACAACCGGGAGGCAGTTTATCCGTGACAGCGGCCTTTGCTACGCAGTAGCCCTGTTTTAGCGGGTTCTTTCTGCGTCTTTGGTCGTAGTGTTTTTCGTGTATGGTCACGTGCAGGTCAGGGGAGGTTTCTATTGGCGTAACTTTGTGACCGGCCTGCACGTGCTCGATGTTAAAACGTCTCAAGTTGGTGACGACGTCAAAATGCCAGTCGTAGCGGTCGTGTTCAAAGTAGTAAGCGTATGTCAGAAGAATGCACACTGTACTGCACACTTGTTGGGGTTCCTTATGAATTTTCTTGAAGGCATCTTCAAAGTTTGAAACCTAAATACCAAAAGATAAAGACAGACAATATAATGAGCTATATAATGATCTATTGAATGGCCAATGGCAGTGCATGTACTATATCGACGACGGCTCTATGTGGCTCATCACGTGACAAGAGGTGATTGGCCAATCAGCGATCAATCTGAAAACCGTAAACTGTTAAAAACGGCGTAATTTTCACTGGTAATTGAAAGCCTATGTCGAGAAAAATCATTGCCTTGTAGAAATTTCAGTCACACTGTAGCCTTGTCCAAGGCCGTTAGCTTTATTAACCGTGCCGGCGATTGCCAAGCCGAGAGAAAGGTCCGAGGAAATCCCTGTCAACCCGACGCGATTGCATCATTTCCTCTAGGTCTCTGGTAGCATGCAGCTGCAGCCATGTGTACCACACGCATAGCAGTGGCGCGCCAATAAATTACAAGCAAATAGGCTGGTTACCGGAATATTTTGGTCTAGAAACAGACCACCAATTAAACTGAGGCTCAATCCACAATCACAGCATGGAGGAAGAAACTCCTCCATGATCACAGCCTTGTTCTTTCTGTACGTAGCGTGTTATGTGTTTCTTTATATCTGCGTTCGAAATCCGACGCAATTACTTATGCGAAACCCGACTGGTTATAAATATTCATATATTAAACAACATCTCCTGTTTAGTGTTATGTTTGTTGTTGTAATTGCGTTATGCATTATTATTGCACTCATCACTGAGTGCACAATGCATGACAATGGCGACTTAAATTGAGGAAATAAATTAACGTAGTTTGAATAATGCTGCCGACATATTGCCTGTAATTGATGACTTCACGAAGACCAGAAGAAAGCCCTATAGTACACGTGTATTTCCTGCAAAGGTATGACGTACGTGTTTGTGAACTTACCAACTGTTGTTCGGAAAGTCTGCTATTTTTCAAACAGCACCATATTCCTCCGTCAAAACAACCGTTAATCAATGAGCTTACGTCTCGCGGTGCTCTCTTAGCATAAAGAGTCCCTGCCCATTAAACACGCACGTACAGAAAGAACAAGGCTGTGATTGAGCCTCAGTTGGTTAGTCTGTTTCTAGTATACTCCGCGGTAAACCAGCCTATTTGCTGTTAGCCACTGCTCGTGTACGGTCATGACGGTGGCTGCATGCAACCGCGCCGGGTGGTACTGCGGTTGACTAGGGATATCCGCAGGCCTTTCTGTCGGCTTGGAAAAGCTAGCACTCAGTAGCAGCCTTGGACAAGGCTAGCCTCATATAGATGCAGCCATACTTCAAAAAACCTGAAAATCCATGTTTTTTGTGTTTGAATAAATGGTCAAAAAGTAAAATTTTGGGTAAGCTGCAAATGATGTATTATGAGGCCTCAAGCAATTATATAAATCAATTCTACACAGGCCTACTCACATTTAGGTGTTGAAGAATGTATTTCCTGCAGTTAGTAAAAGTGTCCCTCCAAATGTACATCGGAAAATACGCCATGAAGTTGGCAATCATTTTCTTGCCGAGCGCAACCCTCGTCGCCCGCTCCCACGTAGGGCGGCCGCTTATGGACGTACTCACACCTTTTACTCGCAACCTTTTACCGCTAAAAATGTTTTCCATCGTCACCGGCGTGCTGAACATCGCATCAGTGTCCATCCAAGCGACTATATCCGCGTCGGTGTACAAGTCCATGAAGAAACTGCCCCACAGCATTCGATTGTATCCGAAAGGGACCACTCCCCTTGCATTTGACTTTCCAGCCTTCAAACAATTCGGATCGTTTGGTAGAGGCTCGTATCTGATGCCAATTTCAAAGCCGAGAGACTTTTGTTGTTTCTGAAGTCGAACTGCAAATTCGTGGTCTTTTTTCGATTCTTCGTCCAATATTACAGTGATGTTGCTCAGTTTTGGAGACCAAAATAACGCCGCAGAACGTAGCATTGTACAGTAGAAATAGTTGAGGAGCCTGCGATTTGAGGACAGACGGACTGTCATCATTATTCTGTAGCCAGAAGACAACAAATTAGGCTGGACTTCAGTATTTTCGGTAGATTCGAGTACAGTCGCTGTGTGGTTAGTCCCATCATGGAGGAAGGAATTTCCTTCTTCCATGGTTCCATGCGGTGTCGTAGACGGTCTTCGTTTGATGACTGTGTAATGCCGAAATACCGCTAGTATGAACATGGTTGCAAGGCAGAGAACGATAACGACAATGAAGGATTTTATTCCCATGTTGTTGTGTATAATGTATTCGCTGGGTACCGCAGAGGAAGAGTATACCTGACTGTTGATATGGGGTTTGTCTGCAGTATAGTCCTAAGTCGAGGGAGTTTTCGCTGCACACAAATTTGAGTGCGGCGTTCCAAGTTACATATAACTATATGTACGTGCCCATTGAACCGCTTGATAACGTCCGTTGATAAAGCGCAGGGGAAACGGTTCATCACTGGTAACAAAGGGTGACTTTTTAGTATACTCAACAATGGAATAGTGAAGGACGAAAACATATGGAGACCGTTATTGTGCGACTTATGTTTGGGTCATTCTATAAATTTGGGGTCCAACGTGTGACATTTTTCTGTCCCCGTTACACCTGACATACTGCTATTTGTTTTACAAGTATCATTAAAAATGCCTTCAAAACATGTTTTTATGAATTGTACTTATAGCCTCTCCCGATCTTCAACCGTGCTCTACCGTACCTCCAGTGTGACTGTAGCTTTACTTAAAGTACAATTCATAAAAACATGTTTTGAAGGCATTTTTAATGATACTTGTAAAACAAATAGCAGTATGTCAGGTGTAACGGGGACAGAAAAATGTCACACGTTGGACCCCAAATTTATAGAATGACCCAAACATCAGTCGCGCAATAACGGTCTCCATATGTTTTCGTCCTTCACTATTCCGGGAGAGGCTATTGATTGCTTTCCGGTGACGTCACCTCTTCCATCCACCATTTTGGTGGGCATTTTTCATGACCCACGTGGCTCGAGTAATAACCGGCAAAAAGAGCAAGAAAAGCGCATTGGTTGCACTTACCTCTGTTGCTTGAACTTGCTTTATGTTGTTGCGCCATGGCTGTTGTATCGAGAAAGATAAAAACGTATTTCTTCAGGCTAAAAATCGCGATCAAGTAAAAGCACTTTCGTTTTTACAAGCCGAGTGCATGCTCAATAATTTGAACGTATCACAACGCCCGCGTGCGGCATCTTCGAATAAAAATACGCTGGTAAGTATTTTTTTACGCGTGTTCATGTGCGTCTATTGGCGCGCGAGTGTACGCGCGTGATTGTTGACCACCACACATTCCCGGATGTTCTACGTCATCGAAAGCAATCAATAAGCCAGGCACTTCGTGCATGACGTCACAGAAAGAGACGTGGCCCGAATGCGGATCGCACAGTTCAAGGGCCCGAATGTGGACTGCATGCTGTGTATATGTACGGGGTCACAACATCAATTGGGACAATTTCCTTCCACAACCATGACGGGTTCGTACACGGGCTGTGATGGGAAAGCTTACGTCATGCACGAAGTGCCTGGCTTATAGCCTCTCCCGTTGAAGATCGGCGTCTATACCGTGCTCTACCGCAGAGGTAACCGTATCGGTACCGTGGGCTACCGCGCTCTACCGTGGGCTACCGCGCTGTGCCGGGAAACGGATTTCTACTTTTTAAAATGTTTACAAATTAAGAATTCACCGCACGGACACCGCACTGTACCGGCTGCGTCGCCTCTACCGTGCGCTACCGTGCTGGCGCCGGCTTTACCGTGTGGACATCGTGTTGGCGCCGGGGCTACCGTATAGACACCGCGTTCTACCGCGTTCTACCGGGAGGTACGTTTGAACACTGTAGCAACACGGTAGATATACGGTAGAGATATACGGTAGACCGCGGTAGACCACGGTATGAACACGGTTTGTCGCGGTATGTGGCTATCGCGTCTACCGCGCTCTACCGCACTCTACCGCGCTGTGCCGTGTTGCTACCGTGCTGTACCGTGTTCCTACCGCACTGTACCGTGAGGCTACCATCCTCTACCGCGTTCTACCGCATTTGCATCGTGTTCGCATCGTGTTGGCGCCGTGTTGACACCGTGTTCTACCGCGTTCTGCCGTGTTGTACCGTGTGGGAACCGTGCCCTCGAGACGACCGTCGACGCGATTTTACGAGATTTTCGGGCCAGTAGAGCACGGTATAGCACCGCGTTCTACCGTACTACCGTGCGCCAACGTGTACGTACCGTACGTGTTCTATGTGACTGTAGCTTAACCTCTGGGTTTGCGCGTACACCGCGTACCGCCTCGCCGTGGAACATCGGCAAAAATATGTAGCCGGCTCGGTCGGCCAAGTATTTTCGTTAATTTCTACCCTACAAAATGCCCAACAAAAAGTGTTCACGCTCTAAATGGCCACGAATATACTTGCCACACAATCTCAGCTACCAGCAGATATCAAGTTTTCGGTTGAGTAAAGTGATTTACTTACATTCTTTGCAAAAGTGCAGTTTTTCCGGCCGATTTTAAGACCTTTTTTTGACACGAGTAAAATGCATGCTTAATTACTGCAGTGCGTGTTTCCCGTATCACGACGTGTAGTTGATCCGAAATACACAACGCATTGCCATTGGCATCAACTAGGGGCCTATACATGTTGCGATATTTTTCGGCAAGCACTGTACAGTTGTTTGCCCAGTTTCGAATCATTGCCGGTTACGAATAAAACAATTTTTTAAACCAAACACTCAAAATACTATACATTTGAAGACCAACGATTAACCATTTTAATCATGTAATTTGTCCCGAGTTTTTTTCGATTCTGTCAACGATACGGCCACATTTTTCAACTCAATCTAATTTTACGACCATCAAAAATCTGGCGCACAGGCGGGCTTGTCACAGGATAACCCACAAAACCGCAAAACGTTGCGGGGCTACAGACGGGTTTTACACATACAAAGTAAGTATTATTATTCACAAAGTTTCAGTAAAAAAATGGGAAACTATGGAGCAGTGAATATTTATAATACTTGCAAGTTAAGATGCAGTGTCGTTAGTTTGGAATCGTGGGAGTAGCTTAGATGAACGTTGTCTTGCGCTGCGCCTGCGGGCTGACCTTACATATGTTTGGCATTTTTGCGCAGTAAATGCATTGGGCATCTACGGCTGTTTCATGTGTCACAATTCCACATAAGCAGCAGTGTTAATGTGGCACTGCACACTGACACCCGGCCTTGAAATAACCCACAGCACCTCGGCAAATTGCCATCGGTGCCCTGTGCTTCATGTGTTGCCCTTAAAAAGTTCTAACACAAATTTTCCATTTCCTCATTCAGGTGCCCTTTACTCATAAAAGAAAATTGGCTGTGTCCTTTTGAAAATGAATTTCGAGGCCTGTGACACTACACCCTCTGTGGAAAGATTCTACTTCAATAAAGACAATATGTCTGCACTGATTTTACAGCTTACTGCTAAACAGTGT
The DNA here is from genome assembly GCA_037783545.1 of Henricia sp. BOLD:AAB3569. Lineage (NCBI taxonomy): Eukaryota > Metazoa > Echinodermata > Asteroidea > Spinulosida > Echinasteridae > Henricia > Henricia sp. BOLD:AAB3569. The sequence continues at coordinate 101,911 of JBBELK010000158.1, read as the reverse complement.
AGTTAATTGTGATGGGAAACTCTAATTTTAATTAACATTTTTGTTTTTAGAGTAAAACTTGCAGGACTTTTATGAGTAAAATCTTTCCCCTTTCATTTTTTGTGAAAAAGACAAGGTTCAGTCAAGTTTGATGGCTCAAATTTGCTCACAACTCCTGTTAATGCAAAGTTGTAAATGATAAAAAATCTTTCAATGATCAATAAAATCTTGAAGACAAAATTCTGCTCTGTATAATTTTTGAATTGGAACACAATAAAAAGAAGCCATTTATATTGACATCTAGTAAGTTTTTATACACTTAGGATTCTTTTATTTTATTTACATGTATTTTCATGTTAAACTCTATTTGTAATGCCAAGTAGTTGGTTACATAATTTCATAATTAAAAAATTACATGCTTTTTGTAAAATGTGTCAAGCTTCAATTAATTTTAATGGCTCAAATTTGTTTAACACACTGAACCCCTATTAACTCAAACCGTGAGCCATTTGCAACAGAATGAACAAAAATCGTCAACACAAAACTCTGCTTAACTTCAGGGGCCAGTTTTATGCTAACAAGATCTTGACTTGCAAAGGTTAATTTTAGTTTAAATAGAAAGCAGCCTTTTTACAGTTTCAACTTTAGACAACCTTTTCTATAATAGTTACATGATTTGTTTTATTTGACCTATGTACATACATGTAGTGCACATTTTTGTAATTTCAAAACGAATACTGGATATTCTTTGCATTTGTTTTTTTCGTTTGATGATCTGAAATAATTTCAAAACCTTGTGATTGCAAATATACAAAGGGATCTACATGTCTGTAAACGTGTATAGACCATATGAAATAGCTGCCACCATGTAGGCTGGCAATTTTTCCCCTTGAGAACACATGCATGGTTAGTACATTTTGTGCTTACATAAAGCAATGTAAATAGCAAAAGTTGCCATGCGGCTATTCGATATGGTCTACATGTATATGCCTTATCTATTTATTGTTGGATTTAAGGGATCCCACTTTTTCATAACAAATATGCACAATTATATTTTCCATGATGATCAGTCAATTATGAACATCTTACATAATATTTCAGATTATAATATTTCATCCAAAATATAATATTTATATATAAATATAAATATAAATAAAAATCCACTATATAATGTATACAATTTGTTGTTGTTGATTGATGCTTGGTAATTTAACAACATATTTAGTGCGTTATCTACGGGGTTATCTAAAGGTTTTGCTAATAAAAGTAACATTTTATGAATGAAAACAAGACAAACATATATACATTGTTTCGTGTTTGTTGTATAAAAATGGTGCTCTTTTTTATGAACAGATTGGATGGGAGGGCTTTGTCAAATGTTCGGCATTAAAACTTGCTAAGATGCTTAAACATCTCTTACATTTGCAATAACACTCTCTTAAATTCAGGTCACGATTTTTGTTTGTTTTTAGTTATTTATAAACAGTTCTTTAAAACCCTGCAAGTATTCTGTTTTGTACTAGGCTACATGTATCACTCGGAACAAGACAAGGCTTAATTCTGGAGCTAGACCTCGGAAAAAAAAAAATGGTTTTCAAACAAATATCCAACAATGATGAATTAAAGGGAAAAATTGTGCTTTCAAGCAGATAAAATTTCCATTTTCACCTGCTTTTGATTTTTAAAAGTAGGTGAAAGTAAGTTTTCAGGTGTAGGTGGTGCCCTCTTTTCCCCCATTTTAAGCACTTCATAGTGCAGCTTTTGCTCACATCTAGTAGTAGGCCTATGAAGTTGGGCGAAAAAATATCCATGTAGTCTGGGCAGAGAGGGCGCCCTATTCGGAACTAGCAAAGCGGTTCGAAAGTCGCAAACGGACTTCCGATGTTCCGTTGGCAAATAAACCCAATTTACGAGCGGCTTTGCACCAAATGTCGGTATGCTTAAAATCAGCGAAAGTTGCTACACTTCGTAGGGTCAGATTTTTTTTCAGAATAGTCTCCTCCAGATTGCAATCAACGACGATATGAAACCCGGTTCGGAACTGGGCAAACAACTGTACTCGCAAGCCGAATAATGAACAAAAAATTGTCTCAAAACAGGCAAAAAATTTCACTTTTTGTGCAAATTTAAGTAAGTCACTGTACCTCAGATTAAACCTCGATAACTGCTCGTAGCTCACATAGTGTGCCAAGTATATTGGATCTCGTTCAGTCTCGTGGTAAATCAGTCTAAACTTTGCCGATCAGAACATGACGGTACGATACTTTGGAGGACGCCATGTTTGTTGATATTTCATACCCACTATAGGTCACGTGACTCAGAGGGCGCAATCGGTCTATTCGGTCCCTCACGCGTGAGGGACGGAAATCAAGAGACAAATGCCTTTCAATGAAAGCTAAAATGAACCCGTTTGTTTACCTTCTACTGATGTTAATACACACACCCGTGGTTTATCATAGGCCTAGCTATGTTGAAATTGACTTAACAGTTTTATGCGGAGGTTGTTTTTATGCGCGAGATAATCAATAAAATTGACAAAAAAAGGCCATTTTTTAAACATGCATTTTGAACAACCTACCTTTCCCGTATTAGGGCGACCGGTTATGGGTAAAAAAAGGCGTATTAGGACGACCATGGAGGAAGAAACGACCGACCGCATTAGGGCGACCGATAGCCGGTCGTCATAACGCTAAGTGCTTCAAAAACCATATTTATTTACAAGTTTACCATTTTCGTCTAGGTTGAAAAACATTTTTATGAGAACTTTAAGTCGAAAAAATTGGTGTCAACGGCAGAGTTTCTTGCCGACAAATTTGCCGTTTTAGTGGTTCCCCAGAGCACTCTTCCCAAAACGGTCGTCCTAATACGGGAAAAGTAGTTATCAAACTACATGTAGGCTACATGTATTTCTTGAAAATGTGATTGCACAGTGTGCCCAGTCAAATTTATTCTGTTAATTTTTGTAATAATGACTGTAAAAAATGGACATTTCTTACAGATCAAGGTATTATTTCGATTGATTTAATAAATTTTGAAATCTTCATCCATGTGTTTACCAGGATCACGCCCTGGACTAATTAAGTTCAATACTATTTGCATAAGAAACTTTTAAGTTCAACACAATGAAAAAACAAAACGCTAAGCAATTTTCAATAAATCACTTTTATTAATAAAATCAAATTTATTCCTTAATTGTTGCATGTTAATATTACAAGAAACACCCATACCTATACAGTTTGATTTTTAAAACCTCCATTAAAGGCATTATAGCCTGGCATGATTGGTATATCTCGAAAATCAGAAATGTTCACAGATTTACGCCTAACTTACACAATATAAACATGATGACCGTAGAAAACTTCCCCTGAAATGGTTTTGTCTTTGAGAAATGAGTAAAACAATTTGTTTTCGTCTCATGAGACGAAAATTCAATTCGCCCCAAATACATGTACCCAAATGCTACTTCGCCCCAAAACCATTTTGTGCACAGGCCGTAGTTCAGGGCGAAACAATTAGTTTTCGTCTCATTAGACGAAAATTCAATTCGCCCCAAAACCATTTCGCCCAAGTGTCATTTCGCCGAGTGACATTTCGCCCCAAATCACTTCGTCCAAACACTACATCGCCCAAATGCCCCTTCGCCCCAAAACCACTTCGTGCACATGCCGTGGTTCAGGGCGAAATGGTTCAGCGCGAAGTGGTTTTGGGGCGAATTGACTGCAAACCCTTTTTTTTTTACTGTTTTCTCAAAAGTACGGAGCTGGTTTTTGCTCAGGTTGGTTTTAATCATGCATATCTTCAATCACACATGGGGGATAAAACTATTTGTAACAATTTACCAATCATGTACTATCTTTAAACATAAGAAAATGAATGAAATTACTTAATTACGTACATTTAAATTGAGGGGTCACATGGTTTGCGACTGATCCGCGACAGGTTGTAACATGTTCGCCGATTAGATGGCGACTGGTAGGCGAACGATCGCCGACCGGTTGCCGCCAGCTCGCCCGAGTGATTGTTGTAATTTCAGTGATCGGTATCAACGGATGGAGATCAGTCGGCGATCGATCGCTTATTTCTTGCAATTGGTTGCCGATCAGTTGATGAATGTCCGCGACCAAAAACTGTGCGCCGTTTGCCAGCAACCATTGAACCATGACAACCCGTCCGAGACCAGTCGCAGATCAATCTCCTACCTTTTGACAACCGATTAAAGACCAGAAAACCTCCACACCAATTTGGTCGCTGGGATGTTTCCTCGCATCAAACGAAACCCCCTAGCGACCAAACTGCCCTTATAAAAACTAGTTAAAGGTACACACCGGCTTCGTTGGGCTATTAAATTTTGGGCTCGAAATGGACCCATACCAGATTCTGAATGCCCTTCCGAAATAAACTGAACATATCCTAAAAAGAAACCACAGAATTTTGCCGTTTTTGAGCAATTTTCAAAAAACAGAGGTCACGTGACTTTTCGGAACCAAATTCTGGTTCCGAAAAGTCACATGGTCCTGCGAGTTAGTTTTGTGTCCAGTCGCATGAAAGTTTCTTACTGCAGAACTGCACCAAATTCAACTCTGATTTGTCCACAATATTTATAAGTAGTTGACAAAAGAGAGACTATTTATACAAGTATGAAACAAAGTTGAACATAAGTATGAAAATTCGAACAGAAATGTTTGTTTCGAGAGTCCGGAGAATGGGACTCAGCGAGCGCGTGCTAGTATGGCAAACTACGGTGGATCGCCCCGCGCAGCACGGCAAATATCCCGAGTACACACACGGCGGGTTGGTTGGTGTACAATACATGTACGTTCGTGAAGAAAAAACACGATGCTAACTTCTCCAGAGAAAGCGGAAATTCATAATCGGTCGTCCGGGCTGTTCAGTGAAATCGTGATCAGAAAATTGCAGATATCCCGAGTAGGAAAAGAGCGAATCGTTTGTGACAAAGTCGTGAAGCTCGCGCGTAGTTGCAACGGCTGGTAAAGCGTATAAATTTTGCACTTCTTTAGTAAATTACGGGATATTTTGATGATTTTTTTTCACAACGACCATCAAAAAAGTATTGTCAATGCTGCTACATCACTAAATCATGTAAACAGTATAAGCCGGTGTGTACCTTTAAGCCTGTATTCCACTAGGGTTGCTACTGTTTGGCGACATTTGCGACTGTCATTCTGCAGAATGTCTGCAGATTTTTTGTCAGTTTGTTGAGGTCGTCATGATGTCGCGGGAATTTTGAACGTGTTCAAAAATTTGTTTGCGACAGCTGTGGTCGCCAAGGTTTTGAAATGTGCACCAAATTGTCTGCAGAATGTCTACAGATTGTCTAGGGGGAAAAATTCATGATACAATCGCGAAATAGTCTTCAAAATGTCTTCAGAATGTCTTCAGAATGTCATCAGACATTTATAAGACATTTTGAAGACTTTTTGCATAATTCCCGCCAATTCCCTTGCCATCTTGACAACATCAGACACGAGAGTATACATGCCAAGACAAATCTGTTGTATTTGTTCGCGTACTTTGTCTTGAAACAGTCGCCAATATTAAGTCTGCAAACAGTCTCGAGCTATCGCAGCCCAGTGGGATATAGGCTTTAGTGGCCATACAACCTTTTAAAGACTGGCAACAATCTTTGTACTATATACCTCTGACCGACCAGTGATTGTCGGCGGTCGACAACCGGTCGTTGTGACTGTATAACCTCAAACACCATAAAATAAATTCCATTTATTCACCACACTGTTTGTTAAATGTCTGAATAATGGTCAAAATACCATGTTTGAGTTTGATTCTACGTAAATGTTTCTTCTTCCACACCAACGCAGTGAAGGCGAAAATTATACCAATATTCGCAACAAGAACGATCAGCACAACGCCGGCTGTATTTGCTAGAGTTGGCATCGGCAACACGGACAGAAGATACGAACGCCTGTTGTGCATGTCCAGAATATTCCCTTGCAGTTGACAATACGTTGCTATGGCACCGATGACGTGAAACAACTGATGGCTGTGGCCGATGATGTCGAATTTGCCTGGTGCAAGAACTTCTGGGAAATGAGTTCCGAAGATGAAGACTGTTATTGCGCACAAAATGAACTGATAGATGTGGAACTGAATAGCGTTTGAATGGAAATCATCGCTTTCACAGAACAAGCAACGGTAGACCAACGGAAGGCTGGAAAAGATGTACTGGGTGCTGAACGCCAAAATACGTATGAATTTACGACTTATAAGACGAGCCATACATGCAAAGAAGGTAGACAGCATGGCGTTGAAAACGCTGATTGGTAGAAACAGGGTGTGGAAAGTCGAATTGATTAAAGATTCTGGAAACACATAGGTGTTGTACATGATGCCGCAGGATAAGCCGTAAAGGCTCACGGCTCCGTAATCGAAGAAAAACCATATATGATGTGATCTTTCTGACATACAGTTGAAGAGATGCGCAGAACAGCTTACGAGCATGTAGAGGCACACCGAAGCCAAGAACACTTGTAACGGATAGGTGAAGGGATCGTGGTCAAATCTCAACTCGGACCATAGTTTTTGGGTAAATATCCACGCGAAGAGACACAATGATAGGAAATGCGTCCAGAAGTTGAAGGTTTCATTGTTGAGGCTGAATGCACTCAGGATGCACGTCGCGACGCTGCTGCGGCAGGAACGGTACCCGGATGTGATGAAGGGCACCCGTAAGTCCCTGGGAACGTGGTTGACACGCAGTAGTTTGGTCGTCGACATCTTTGGGAAAAACCTGTTGGGCAGAGAAAGAAAACCACAATTGAAGTTTATTACCACCTCGTGATATATATCATTCGCAGGAGAAAATTGGTATAAACTGGTTTCAACTGGTTTAAGCTGGAATCTCGGACTGCCAGTCATGATCTTCGTCTCGGACTGCTAGTCTGATCAGTCTTCGTCTCGCACTGCCAGTCTCGGTCTTGCTCTCGGACTGCCAGTCGTGGTCTTGGTCTCGGACTGCCAGTCGTGGTCTTGGTCTCGGTCTTGCTCTCGGACTGCCAGTCTCGGTCTTGGTCTCAGACTGCCTGGTCAGGTCTCGGACTGCCAGTCTCGGTCTCGGACTGCAGTCTCGGTCTCGGACTGCCAGTCTGATCAGTCTTCGTCTCCCCCTGCCAGTCTCGGTCTTGCTCTCGGACTGCCAGTCGTGGTCTTGGTCTCTGCCTGCCAGTTCAGAATTGAGGGTGGGGCAGTTGGTGCATTAACAAATAAAAGGGAAGAGTGTGTCGAGTTAAAGGTGTACGTATAGAGGAAAGTTCCCCCGTCACATATCTTGCTGCGTATAAAGACCCGTCTTAAAAATAGAGTTCATGAAACTTATTGACTATATGCTTAACTTACCAATAATAATATACTGCAACAGCTTGTTAAATGTTTTCTGTTGACCACACGCGTATCACATGTATTCAGTAACAATATGACTTTCGGCAACGAATTTATAACCGTACAACCATGCATGCATATGTATGCAAAGCTTTTGGTACACGTACATGTACGATACAGATATAAAATAAATTGGTTCTGAATCCGCGTAGGCCTTTTGTATAGTTGTAGGTCACCGTTTGGTTGGCAACCATTGTTTTGAAGGTCATCTATTCATACATATAGAGGCCGCATATTTGCTCGATATCTGCGCTCAGGCGACTATTGATTCCAAAAAGTAAACAAGTTGTTCGTGGTCTGTAGCACTTCTCAAACTTTATAAATTTACAATATGGCATGGGTAATATATAAAATAAGTGTTCAAGGAGCGTGATGACCAGATCACCGTTTTTGATCGACCCCCAGTTTTTCCCATGGGTGTTGAGATTTTGATACCATATCATAGGCCTATTTGTCTCATTTATCATTCTGAAATTTTAAAGATAGTATACATGATTGGTAAACTGTTACAGATCCCCGTGTAATTGAAAATATGCATGATTAAAACCAACCTGAGCAAAAACCAGCTCCGTACTTCGTCTAACTTTTCAGAAAACAGCTAGTCAAAAAAGGGTTTGCAATGCAGTCGGTCATTCTGCCCCAAAACCACTTCGCCCTGAACCATTTCGCCCTGAACCACGGCCTGTGCACGAAGTGGTTTTGGGGCGAAGTAGCATTTGGGCGATGTAGTGTTTGGACGAAGTGATTTGGGGCGAAATGGCACTTGGGCGAAGTGGTTTTATTTGGGGGCGAAATGGCACTTGGGCGAAATGGTTTTGGGGCGAATTGAATTTTCGTCTCATGAGACGAAAACTAATTGTAAGTTTACTCATTTCTCAAAGACTATAGCACTTTCAGGGGAAGTTTTCTACGGTCATCATGTTTATATTGTGCAAGTTAGGCGTAACTCTGTGAACATTTCTGATTTTCGAGATGATACCAATCATGTATACTGCCTTTAAGCTTCTGAATTAAATACACATATTTACAAGGATATCGTAAAAAAAAACACCGATGTTTCGTAAACTAATTTATACAGTTACATGATTTAAAGCAGTGCAGTGATTAAACCAACATGCCAACCTTTTTGCTTCCACATCCAAATTGGAGATTGCAAATTTCTCGTTTTCTTCTCATGGATAGTATTTTGGGGAGTTTTTTTTATATGGTTGTTAGGTGAGAAATTTACGTATTTATGAAATGTACGTATTTATACAAGGATAATTTCAGGATCGAAAAACAACTTTAGGCCCGAAAACAACTTCCTGAATGCATTATGGGTAATAAGAGAACTGTTAAAGGAGCATGACCAGAATTTCTGGAAAATAGTTTTCGATGTAACTTACCAATATTATCAAGTAACTCCCATACACACCTCCCATGTCCCAAAAACGCGAAAACATTCGCGATTTCCAGTAAAAAATTTAACAAAACTATCGAGTCGGGTTTCAGTGGATAAACGTTGATACTGGAAAATTAGTTCACAAATAATCGGTGGATTTTCGACGATATCCTCGGAAATATGCGGCCTAGAAGCGCGGGAGTTTCAGTTTCGTAATCAGAAAAATATAACGGATGTTATGATATAAAAATCTCATGACCCATAAGGTAAGTCCCGGGGAGTTATGGGTAAAAAAAAGTGATCTGGTCACAGTCCTTTAATATAAATGCATGCTATATACGGACAATTTCAGGTCCCAAAACTTCAATTGTTTTCAATCGGGGTTCCGATAAGAGTAGTAAAATTAAAACGCCACCCTTTGTGTGTTTCCAAAGTTATACTGGGTCTACAAAAAAACTGTTTCCCTGCGCTATACCAATGGACGTTTCAGATTACCAGCGAATGTTTAGACCCAATCACCACGTCAACCGACGTCACACTTTAGTAGTCTATAGCTAATTTAGTAAACACCGTGTAGGAAGTTGGGAGTGCCCAAAACAACTTTGCGGGAAATTGTCTTTTTAAATTTTGGCCTGGGGTGAAGATTTTGTCTTTTGAGAACGTTGACAATCCCCATGTTGTTGGTGGGCCCTTGGTGGGAAATTGACAAATACATTAGTTTGTAACACAGCTCGTGTAAAATTTAATTAAAATTAATTAAAATTTAATGTCAAGAGTAGCGACTGCATGAACACAGTAATTTGAACCTGTCAAAATTAGCCTTTTAGAAGTATGGCGGAACAAAAGGAGATGGCGCAATTTTATTTGGGTATGAATATTTTTAACAATTGTATTTCTTTCCAAAAACATGATTTACATGTGGGTAATTCCCAAAATTAGGGGTCCAAAAGTGTGACATGTTTTTTAAGATTTCCAAGTGTTTTTAATGATTGAAAGTGGTTTCCCAGTAGAAACTAATTATTTTTATTTGAACAAATGCCACTCAAATTTAATGTTTGTGTGTAGATATGGCACCAAGGTTAATGCAAACTCAATTTTCATTGGCGTAGGTAACCCGGGACACCAAACTCCTATTCAATACCATGGAACAAATTATAAGCCTTTATGGTCTTTTGTTTTGAATATTTATCAGGAATCAGAAAACAAAATATTGAAGAAAATGATGCTGCCCCCTATAATCACAGGCCACAGTCCATTACCGAGAATTTGTGGTCATAAGTGGTGATTTTTGAAGCAGAGTGTCGTACGTAACCGGGACACCAAACATTTTGGACCCCTAATTTTGGGAATTACCCATGTTGCAATTAATACAGAGACAGAATTATAAATAAAATAAATAAGTGCAAAGTGAAAAATGCAGTTATATTGTATTTTATTCAATTTTATACCCACTTCAAAGTGCGCCCTTCTATTGTTTCCGCCATACTTCAAAAAGGCTAATATTGTGCCGCTTGACCTAGAATAGAAGTCATCCTTTGTTTGCGTGTACGTTTTTATGTAGGAGCTATGGGAGCCAGGGGTTTATAATTTTTTGACTCGCAGAATGAAGTAGGGATTGAAACAAAATCCACATACCAATCTGGATGGGATTCGAACCAGAGCCACGTCATTTTGGTACTACATAAAGATTATGATCAGTTATACCCGTTGACTATGGAAAGATGCACTCAAAAAATATCAACTTCACTTTCCACAAATATAAATAATTTAATGCCTTTCTTGCCATTAAATATACGAAAGAAAAAATACATTTCTTTCTAACAGTTTTGTAGTTGGAACCTTTGAAAGTGGGTTCGAGTCCCACCCGAGCACAGCACATGTTTCTAACATGTTCTCAGGAAATTCACTTCTAGTGCATATAGTTGTGTGTGGGAAAATTACACTTATTTTACACTACTCATAAGTTAGGGATTTTGGTATGTTGTCAATTTTGGATTTCTTTTTCAAATGACTGTTTTCACCTATTCCTGTAACAAGGGTCCATAGGGAAAACCTGAGGGAGTATACCAACTGTGCCTTATATCTCAGGTGGTAGAGCATCTGCCCGGTGAGTCAGAGGTCTCGGGTTCAAATCCCGATAAGGCCCTTATGATTTTTCTTTCATACCAAGTTTGGTTGTGACGAGGTGTGTTTGTCATGCAGATACAATTGTCTAATCATATACAAAATCATTCAAGCGGAATGCACACCCTCAATACAATATCTGCATACACCCATCTTCATCTGCATACAATATCCCCAACTTATTGTGCGTAGTGGACCTATAACTACCTCTAACAAATAATGACGCATGTCTCATCTGGTTTTAAATGTAATGAAATTCTAAAAGAAGGATGGTATTTTGTCAATTTTCTAAATAATCTCATTTAGAACACCTTTTGTTCATTTCATCAATTGCAATGACCACGAAGGCACGTTGTACAAAAAAAAACAAAAAACGAATAATTCACTCTTTTAATAAGGGTCATTCCACGAGGTTAGGTACAAAAAGTGTGACATACCAGATCTTAAATATGAGTATTACATTCCAGCCCAGCTACTTTAGTAAGTATATTCATTTCATACATCACATTGTAACAAAACTACAGACCTCCAAAATGTACTCGTAGTGTTAAACATTTGTGGTGTCCATGTTGCGTAGGTAAGACAAATATTTCATATCTGTGAGAGATTGGTCAGTGAAAATAACATGACTATATTGGGACACCTAGCCATATTCAGTACAACAAATATTTCACCAGATAAATAATTATCCAGTCTTTAAATAAAATAACTTGTACCAACGCAACATGGACACCGCTTTTTTGTTATATATATACTCAACCTCTTGGAATTATCCATAATCAAATACTCAATCAAATGTTCATTACGACTGATTTGGTCACAATTTTTGTGCGTAAATTTAAAACAAAACAGAACAACAAACTGCCATGCAGTTATTATAAAAATATAAAATAAAAAAAACTACGGATTTGAATCTTCTGCACAAAAATTTCCTTTTGGCATAATTTCTTTGCTATAGACGGATCCCAAATTAACCAATTTGGGACCAATCTTCGCACTTATGTAGCTTAACACGGAGAGCCTCTTTATCAAACTCGGAAGCGAACTAAAGCCGGCCGTACACCTTGCGTTTTGCCGTGATCCTATCATGATAGCGCATGTTGTGCAGTCGCATCACAAGGTGTACGGATTTTGCGATGCATTCCGATGGCGATGTGGTCACGATTTTTTGTACGCGTCCGCTGCAACGCTATCGCATAATTTCGAGCATGCTCGAAATTTGGCGTGTCTGTGCAATCGCAACGGAGTCGGAACGTAAGGTGTACGTACGGCCGGCTTAATATACGCACGTGAATGCACTATCATTCCTACATGCCACGCAGAACAGCACACGTACACACTCAGTCAACGTTCACAGACGCCATCTTCGTAGGAAAAAATGCTACTGTGTATTAAACGCTATCAAGTACGCGCACGCACATGTTCCAAACAGGCACGCGTGTTGCTCGAAATTTTTTCAAAATACGGCGCAACCGATGCGCGTCACCAAAAAATACGCTCAAAATCATGATGCACGTGGCAAATTGAACGTGATCAATACAGTACTTGTAGTGGATGCATACTGCCGACTTGACACGGAGAACCTCGGCTTCAACGCGGAAGTGCGCAGAACAGGCTAATGTGAAATTGCAACATACAAGAAATCACATCTTTTGCAAATGTGTAGCTGTTGACTCAAGTCTTTCAAAAAGAAAATGTCATTTTTGTTTGCACTATATTGCAAAACAGTACACTTCTGACCATTTGCGAGCTGCTCCACCGGAAGTAGGCGCTTGTCGCACAGGCTAGAACTGAGATAATGGCTAACTTATGCATGTATGTCAAGTAGGGCATTTTTTATCGATACCAGGATTTCTGCATGAGACCACCTATTAAGTATCCATCCATAACCTAAAGAAGTTTAAGTGAATAAATACTACCAGAAAACAGTTTTTTTAGTGTTTTTCCAAAGCATACCTTCATGAAACTAGGCTAATTTGGCTAAAACAATGGGGAAATAACCGTGCGAATTTGGGTTAAAAAGGCATTGCGTACGAAATTGAGGACTGCTATTCTTGTTCATTCTTGCTGAAACACCACCCACACGTTTCTTATAGGTATATGGCTTTTGGAGTCAGAATTTGCTTGGTTGCTAAGGACTTTATTATGCCCTAACAGAAGTACATGTACAACCTTCTACGCCATTTTTCTCTTTAAAAATTGTGCTCTTGGTCATCATGGAAATGGTCAAAACTTGGTCAATTTTTGACGGATTGACACAATGTTTGTAGTTTTGTGAAGCTTATAATATACTCTATCTGATTAAGTCATTAGCTCCATTTTGATTTTTTTATGCAAGAGCCTACTTTTAGTGGAGTGGCTCACATTTCAGAAAAAAAATAAAAAATTCAGTAACAACAGAAACCTAAGCTCTCAAACCTAAAAACATGTTTGGGACTAAAGGTAGTTTGACTTGGCCTGAGACTCGAAGGCAGTTTGACTTGACTTGGGACTCGAAGGCAGTTTGAATTGACTTGGGACTCGAAGGCAGTTTGACTTGACTTGGGACTCGAAGGCAGTTTGACTTGACTTGAGACTCGAAGGCAGTTTGACTTGACTTGAGACTCGAAGGCAGTTTGACTTGACTTGAGACTCGAAGGCAGTTTGACTTGACTTGAGACTCGAAGGCAGTTTGACTTGACTTGAGACTCGAAGGCAGTTTGACTTGACTTGAGACTCGAAGGCAGTTTGACTTGACTTGAGACTCGAAGGCAGTTTGACTTGACTTGAGACTCGAAGGCAGTTTGACTTGACTTGAGACTCGAAGGCAGTTTGACTTGACTTGAGACTCGAAGGCAGTTTGACTTGACTTGGGACTCGAAGGCAGTTTGAATTGACTTGGGACTCGAAGGCAGTTTGAATTGACTTGGGACTCGAAGGCAGTTTGACTTGACTTGGGACTCGAAGGCAGTTTGACTTGACTTGAGACTCGAAGGCAGTTTGACTTGACTTGAGACTCAAAGGCAGTTTGACCTGACTTAAGACTCAAAGGCAGTTTGACTTGATTTACGTCACAACTAATGTTTCTGCCATCTTAGTACGCAAGTTGCACTACCTCTGAGTTGGGAATGCTTCTGACGTAATAACATTTTACACGTACGCAGTGTTGTCGGTCTGCCGCGGTGGCGCATAACGCTACGCATACTGTACCAATGAATGTGCATCAGGTCCTCCCACACTTCACTCGGTGTATTTCTGCAGCTTCAGTCTGGGTACTATGTTCATGGATTGCATCTCTTGAAACAGCAACTTGCAGGCGTAAGGAATCCGCAATGAAGACACGTTTCGGGAGGACTTGCAGTAATGACACCTAAGACCGAAAAAGATGTGTCTGATAAATGGCTTTATAGTGGCATTTGAATAAGTGGTTACACTAAATTACAGCACTGGAAGAAGCCCCTAGAAGATGCAGAACGAACGACACAGGGTTTCACTTTGAATTATGGGAACACAGGTCAAAGGTTGCTGCTAGGTGTAGCTTTCATAAACACCGTTATCGTTTGACTGTTGAGGAAACATTAAGCCAATGCCACGAATTTTTTTTTAATGCCCACAGACATCAACTGATTTAGCAAAATGTATTTAGGTCATTCCGTGAAAACGGGACACAGTGTCCCCCTTACGTAGTGACACTTCTGGAGTTGATTTTTTATAATTGCCGGACTTCAAAGAATGATTCCCCTCGGTATATAAAGAATATATGACCTCATGAATCGAACACCACCTTTATCTGTTGATACTACCCAAAACATAACGAGAACGATTCAATAAACTAGTGCGATCTTCTAAATGCAAGTGTGACATTTTGAAACTTTCGCATAAAATGGAACAAAATTCGCTCATAATGTAATTTGGATTGATTAAGTCCAGGTTCTACAGCTGGGTAAAATCAGCTGGGAAAACTACCTTTTCCAGAAAGTAACTGGTTAAAAAGACTTGAAATGTAATCGCAAGAGTTGAAAAATGCCTTGGAGTCCCCCCTTACGTCGTGAAACAATTTTCTTGAATATTTTCAAGACTATGAAACCAAGACATGTCTAACTGTTTGTAAATTATTTTAAATATTCTACATTATTTAGAAATTGCTCAGAAATTTCTTCAAACAATTTTGTTAACTTGAAAAGGCCATTTTTACAAATGCATCAAAATGTCACACTTTGGCTCCTGTTTTTATGGAAAGACCCATTTACACCCCTTATTCCCCTTCTATTTGTGTCATACATCTGTGTGTTTCTTCATACTCTCGTCGCGATTCCAAACTGTCCACAATGTTTTACTACTTGCAACATCCACACGGTTATTACTAGGTGACGTCATTACATCGAGCCTTAAGGCGGATACACACTATCGCGGAAAAATCACGATGGCGATGAGGTCAGGATTTTGTGTACGTGTCCATCGCAGAATCTCGAGCATGCTCGAAATGTGGCGTGTCTGTGCAATCGCAGCGGAGTCGGAACGCAAGGTGTACGGCCGGCTTAATATACGCACGTGAATGCACAATCATTCCTACATGTACATGCCATGTAGAGCACCACACGTACACACTCAGTCACTGTACAATACTGTACATGTAGTGCATGCATACTGCTGACTCGACATGGAGAACTTTGGCTTCAACGTTTGTGTACAAACCAATGGAACAGTGTGATTTTTCCGCGATAGTGTGAACTCCCCTTTACACCAGAGACCCGGATAGTGGTGGCTGCCACCGGGGCAGACTCGTGTATCCTATGATGGCTAAAAGAACGCTCTGGTGTATTAAGTTGAGGTGGCTGGTCACCTATTAAACTCACCAGCCTGAGTACCCGAGCAGGCCGCATTCTCCGCAAACGTCCACTTGGAACTGATCGCTGGATATCATTAGACGTTCCAGGAGTAGCATGCTAGCTCCGTAGCCAATCAGGCAATCGCGCTCCATCTCACCCAATCGCAAACCACCATCTCTGTTATTATATATAGGAATATATGAACATATGTAATCAAGGGAACTCCTACACTATAGCACTTTTAATTATTATTATAGGTTTTTCTGAATAATTTTGGAAAAAGCGCATTTAAATTTGTAAAACATAAATTCAATTTTGCGCTAATTTGGAGAATGACGCATAACCTGGTTTCATTTTTGCAATAACTAGCAATTAATTTAATTTTGTGTCATTCAAATAAATAAATGTGCATAACATTTCATTCATAAATACCTTGGACAGTTTACGCATCACTATTGTCTGAAAGCACATTATGTGGGCAGTTTTAAACGGACGATAAAGGCCCAGTCAGTCCTTAAACACTTAGCGCGTATACTATGGAACACGCACACGCACACAGAAACTGCATGCTCCCGAAAGCAAAGTGCGCACAACTGTACACTGTGACAAGTACCCGGTCGTGTGCATGCGCGTACAACATGCTTGCATTATGCATAACGCGCGATCAAACAAAAACAACTCTACGCACAGCTAGCAGTTCATACGAACACGGTGGGAAAGTGAATGCAAAACATGGCAAAACATGGCAAAACGACAAGCTAATTTTGTTGAGTTTTACCGATTTACACAAAAAGGTATTTATGAATGGGATTAAAAGTAGGTTTGGCCAGTCTTAAACAATCTGTTTAAAAATGGCTAGGGTCCTGGGGGCTGATAATGGCTCTCGCCTACAAATACGTGATTAGGCTTTCGGTTTTACATATTCATTGCCAATTATTACGAATGTGCAATCCAATTAACAGAAAATCACGTTTTTATTGTGACACTGTCTGAATTGAACATTCCTTTTCATTTAAATTCACATACTCTCCATTCAATTTAAATAAAGTATACAGGCCTATACCTGATATGAAGTTTCTAACCTTTCATGGGGTGGTTTTTGAAAATGTGGTGAAAACATAAGGTGATTGTCACGCTTAACACAAGGTGTTCATACCGCTGAAGGTAATTTGCATAAACTTGTGTCACATAAGGTCGCTGTTTACGCTGGAGAAGCGCGCCACAGACCATGGACAACGGGCGTGTTAGATCACGCCCTGACTATCGCTGAACGCCTAAACAAGGCTAGCCGATCCTGGGAAATCTTGGCCTCAAGCCAAGCCCCATTAATTTTTTCCCACATAATAGAAGCTATCAATCATCGTACTTCTGGCCCAGTGACACAATGTAAACAACAGCTGTTTGCAACCAATGGCCCGACAGAGAAATAGACCCAGGGTACAGCGCTTCCAAAGTCTCCCCACCCTGGGAAATCTGGGCTACTAGCCAAGCTCCATTCATTTGTGTACCCTGCATAATAGAAGCTATCAATCATCCTACTTCTGGCCCAGTGACACAGTTTAAACAACAGCTGTTTGCAACCAATGGCCTGACAGAGAAATAGACCCAGGGTACAGCGCTTCCAGAGTCTCCCCACCCTGGGAAATCTGGGCTACTAGCCAAGCTCCATTCATTTGTGTACCCTGCATAATAGAAGCTATCAATCATAGTACTTCTGGCACAGTGACACAATGTAAACAACAGCTGTTTGCAACCAATGGCCCGACACACAGAAATAGCCCCAGGGTACAGCGCTTCAGAATCTCCCCTTTGAGTCCTCATGTAATTTTATGCTCATACCTCGATCGTCCTTCCGTAGGCTGTCTGGTCAGTACGGCTCGAGGTCCCTTGGCTCTGGCGTGCATTTTGTCAATCACCATGTGTTTCAGTTTCTGGTAGTATACAGGGCCGCAGTATATATAGGCACTGAGTGGTTCTCTAACAAATGTAATAATAGTATGAAAGATAATTTTTTTTAGGGATAATGACCCAAAGACCGCCGAGGTGAATTAATTTGATACAAATGTGGACAAATGTCAATGAGTTTGGGAAATCTGGATGCAGTGAAAAACAACTTGGCTCAACCGAGATTCGAACCAAGGACCTTCTGTTTAAAGATAGTATACATGATTGGTAAACTGTTACAAATAGTTTTATCCCCCTGTGTGCTTGAAGATATGCATGATTAAAACCAACCTGAGCAAAAACCAGCTCCGTACATCGTCTAACTTTTGAGAAAACAGTCAAAAAGGGGTTTGCAGTCGTTTTGCCCCAAAACCACTTCGCCCTGAACCACAGCCTGTGCACGAAGTGGTTTTGGGGCGAAGTGGCATTTGGGCGATGTAGTGTTTGGACGAAAAATAATTGTTTTACTCATTTCTCAAAGACTATAGCACTAGAAGTTTTCTACGGTCACCATGTTTATATTGTGTAAGTTAGGCATAAATCTGTGAACATTTATGATTTTCGAGATACCAATGATGTATACTGCCTTTAAATTCCCTTCAAGCGTGGTTTTTCCGTGATAGTGTGAATGCCCCCTTACAGAGGCTGGTGCAGTCAGGCTTGTCTCAAGGTGTTCATGGTGTTCAGTGGGGTGTTATGGCCGAGCGGTCTAGTGCGTCGAACTCAAGCTCCTGTGCCAGTTCTAGAATGTGGGTTCGATGCCGGGCCGCGACACTGTGGCACTTGTGCTCTTGAGAAAGGCACTTAATCACACTTTCTCCATCCTTCGGTAGGGATGTAAAGCCGTTGGTCCGGTGTGTTAGGTAAGGTAACGCACTTTAAAGATCCCAGAGCATTTCTTCGTGAAGAGAAGGGGGAGGGATTCCCCGGTGTCTCTGGCCATTTGTAATTCTAATTCTTCATGGGTTTCCTCACGCTTGCGAGTGACAGTGCAATGAGCACTATTGAGGAATCCTTGGTATGAATACCAGAAATAAATAATAATAATAATACAAATTACTGACTGATAAAATATGCTACATTTAATTGATCTTCCAGTCAGAGTATGATTTGC
The DNA here is from genome assembly GCA_037783545.1 of Henricia sp. BOLD:AAB3569. Classification (NCBI taxonomy): domain Eukaryota; kingdom Metazoa; phylum Echinodermata; class Asteroidea; order Spinulosida; family Echinasteridae; genus Henricia; species Henricia sp. BOLD:AAB3569. The sequence continues at coordinate 83,148 of JBBELK010000158.1, read as the reverse complement.
ATTTTTTTAAAGAATCATATATAATGATTTACCCTGTAATGCCGGACGTCAGATAGTCTTTGCCGAGGTAGTTGTATCCGTAACGTATGAGATCCTCAGAAATATCTGCCACTTTGTCACCACCAAAAGCTGTTAAAAACACAACAGAGAATGTGAAACTTGAAGAAATAAAAAAGGTTTTTCACACAAATTGATTTGTTGGACATTACTTTAACATTATAACTAAGGCCGGGGTCACACGAATTACGACATCCCAATTTATTGAAGTATTACTATAGTACGATTACGAGATTTTGTGCGTGTGACACCAAATTTATCGTAATCGTATCACAATCGGTCAACGACGAGAATTCTCAATGTTCAATTGTAATCCGATTGTAATCATACGTGTGACCCCAGCGCCTTCAGCAACCCTGCAGGGTGGATATGTGCGCTTTACAAAAACTCTGTTTGCTAGGATAGGGCGACAATTTGTGTGTAAAAAAGTTATATTAGGGCGACATGCTCAATAGGGCGACAATTTGGTGTCGCCCTAATATTTTTGTTAAACCATTTTTTAAGGTCAAAAACCATTTTTTTCAAATCGAGAACAATTTTTATTAGGTCTAGAACCGTCTCTCTTAGGTCTGTAACCATCTTTGAAAGCTTTGGGTAGAGAAATTTGGTGTCAATTTGAGTGATTCTTGCCGAAATTTCGGTGGTCCCCGGGGAAAGGCTTCCCGAATTGTCGCCCTATTGCTGCATCCAGAGTTTTTGCAAATCTCATTATTATTATTATTATTATTATTATTATCATCTCGTAATCGTATTACAATCCATCCCATAACCCCCTGCGGTAACTTCCCCCACGGGCTCGCTCGTACTTTCTGCCTCACTGCGCGCGCGGGGCATGCTTTTCCATTCACAGGGCGGCAGAGGCGTGCGCGGCGCAGTGAGGCAGCAAACACGCACACGCAACAATGGGAAAGCCACCACAAGGTACTATGGGATGGATTACAATACGATTACGAGATTGTGTTGGTCATGTGACCCCACTTTATTATAATACTATTACAATCCGATTATGATAAGTTTGTCGTCTGACCCCTTTGGCGTTGGAAATATTACAATCGTATAACAAGCGAGTAATTACGAGAATTTTCTCGTGTGACCCTGGCCTAAGATAAAATAAAAAATAAATAAATAAATAAAACAATGCCTTACCTGTGCCATAATGGAATTTCCCTTTCAGAAGACCCGCCTTTCCAGCCAGTAGCTCGATCAGCTTTCCGACCGTCATACGGGAAGGAAAACCATGTGGATTCATTACCTGAAGAAAAAAAAGAAAAAATTACTAGCACTAATTTGAACACCCTCTCAAGTCTGAGCACTAAACTACAAAACATGGTGACTTGTGGGCCATCCATAAAGTACGTACGCATGAAATGCCGACTTTTTAGACCACCCCCCCTCCCCCTGTATGCATGGCGTACGCAGTGGCTCCAACCCCCCCTCCCCTGTAATCATACGCATTCCATATATGGTAAGCATTGGTAAATGGTTCAGTACTACATGTATAGTGCTATATTCAGTACTACATGTACAGTACTACATGTATAGTGCTATATTTGTAGGGTGTTTATGGCCGAGCAGTCTAGTGCGTCGAACTTAAGTTCCTGTACTAGTACTAGAATGTAGGTTCGATTCTGGGCCGTGACAGGTTGTGGCACCTGTGCCCTTGAGCAAGGCAATCAACCACACTTGCTCTCATTCCTGTAATTGGCGGTCCCTCCGCTGTTGGATGTGGTGAATAAATAAATAAATAAATATACTACTAGTACGATTCGCATGTCGCCTCCAAAGTCTAAAATAAATTACAAAATGTATAGATTTCTTTTGCATTTTTTTAATACTTAAAATGACACATCAAGCATCATTAAACTGCAGATTTAATGAAAAAACTTAAATTGAAGAGTGAGAAAAATTTGAGATGTGTGAGAAAAATGTGTGGCCTGTCTAATATGTTTTGTACACAAGGTTTGAAGCCATGGTCAACTTGTCCATCCTTTCCCGATTTACTAAAAGGAAATTTTCGGTTTGCGTACATACGCATTCGCTTGGACCCCCCTCACCCCCTGTACGCATGGTGTACGCAACGTCAACAACACCCCCTCCCCCCTGCGTGCGTACGTACTTTATGGACGGCCCCTTACATGTACGTGAAGCATATTTAGACGCAAATTAAAAGTGATTTTTAAATTCAAACAATATATAAATAAACATACATGAGCCACTTTTATAACAAACTTTGTTATGCCGGTGATATTCTGGAAAATTAAGAAGCAACTTTCTGCAAGTGTTTTTTCTCCCATAAACACAATTTCGCTTAAACTTAGAGTTTTGTAAAATTGGCGCAAAGAGGGTTTGTCGATGCAGGTTTGCTTACAATGTCCGGGCACATTCCAAGGTCATTAAAGGGCATATCCTCTTGCTGAACAATCAGGCCGCACACACTGTGAAAAAAACAGACAAAATAAAACGTGAAATCTCAGAATGGTATTTAGAAAAATCCGACAAATCATACGGTATTAAAATCTCAGTATCTTAAAGGTAGTATACATGATTGGTAAACCGTTACAAATAGTTTCATCCCCCTGTGTGATTGGAAATATGCATGATTAAAACCAACCTGAGCAAAAACCAGCTCTGTACTTCATCTAACTTTTGAGAAAACAGTCAAAAAATATTTTACAGTCACTTCGCACCAAAACCACTTCGCCCTGTGCAAAGTAGAGTTTGGGCGAAGTAGTTTGGGGGGCGAAATGGAACTTGGGCGAAATGGTTTTGGGGCGAATTGAATTTAGGTCTCGCATGACGATAAATAATATTTTTGCTTATTTCTCAAAGACTATAGCTCTTCAGACAAAACCATTTCAGGGGAAGTTTTCTACCGTCATCATGTTTATATCGTGTAAGTTATGTGTGAACATTTCTGATTCTTTGAGATACCAATCATGCTTACTGCCTTTAAACAAAACCCAATTTTAAAGAAATTACAATAGTTTTTAGAGGATTATTTGTAATAACCTTATGAAATTGAAATATATGTATATGCGGTCGTAGTAAAATCTTGACCAGATAAAGGTTCAAATGATTATTTTGGGGCCTAGGGGTATTGTGTACATTGCACATGTATCTATAAACACCAGCAACAATCTTTGGTGTCGGCCGAACGGTTAACCGACACTTGAAAGAATTGCAAACTGGTTTCTGAATTAACCATAAATCTCCATCCTTAAAGATAGTATACATGATTGGTAAACTGTTACAAATAGTTTTATCCCCCTGTGTGATTGAAGATATGCATGATTAAAACCAACCTGAGCAAAAACCAGCTCCGTACTTCGTCTAACTTTTGAGAAAACAGTCAAAAAAGGGTTTGCAGTCATTTCGCCCCAAAACCACTTCGCCCTGAACCACGGCCTGTGCACGAAGTGGTTTTAGGGCGAAGTTGCATTTGGGCGATGTAGTGTTTGGACGAAGTAATTTGGGGCGAAATGGCACTCGGGTGAAGTGGTTTGGGCGAAAATGGCACTCGGGTGAAATGGTTTTGGGGTGAATTGAATTTTCGTCTCATGAACTAATTGTTTTACTCATTTCTCAAAGAATATAGCCCTTTAGACAAAACCATTTCAGGGGAGGTTTTCTACAGTCATCGTGTTTATATTGTGTAAGTTAGGCGTAAATCTGTGAACATTTCTGATTTTCGAGATTACCAATGATGTATACTGCCTTTAAATTATACCCTTTCTGTCCGTGTCGACTGCTGAATTTGTCTCCAATTTCGGGCCGTCGAGTCTGTCTGAGAAGCACCTTGATGAGAAAGGCTTCCTCCGGATTGGACGTGATCAGAACCTTCTCAATGCAGGAATCAATGGGCCCTTTGTACCTTTCAGAGGGAAAGAAAAGGAATACCTTGGTATCTAAGTATGCTTATAGATAGATTACAGGATTGGAAAACTGGTACAAACTGCGTTATCTCCATGTGTGATTGAGGATGTGTATGATAAAAACCAACCTGTGTGTAAGTCAGCTCAGTACCCCATGTAAGTTCCAAGACTTGAATCAAGACTTTCAACAGTATTCCTTTCTATATATAGTCCTTTATGTACTAAGAACATTTTAATCAGAATTTCATCCTGCAAAAGTCAGAAAATTTCAGTCTTTTTCCCGAGACTCTTTTCACGCGAAACTGAAAACGAAAGGTCACGTCAATCAACTTGAGCTATGTGTGTGACGTCATAGCGAGGAGACACACAGAGCTGCTTTACTGACTGTGGTCGTGTACCTAGCTTTTTGCAGCAAACACGTACACGTTGTATGCACGCACGGAACCGTGGATTTTCCACAGAGTTGCAAGTGTTACCACCAACAAGGCACGAAGCTGGCATTTTATTGATATCAAAAATGAATTCAGTGTAACAACCACTGAGAAAATACGCCGAAAATTTTGAAAACTTTTACAGAAAAATAACGACTGGTGGTTTATGCTATGCAGAAAGCATGCAACTTGCTTTGCAAAATGGTGACTGTCTCCTCGCTATGATGTAGCGGGGTCAATGCATATCATTATGACGTCATCACCCCGTTTTTCATTTTGGCCTGTTGCCGGTTGACGAACACGGTCTAGTTTTTTATTTTTCTCTCTAATATAAAGTCAGCAATAAAGATAAGAAAAACGCAACTTTATCAAGTAACATCCGTTTTATAAAATAACTTTCTTCCTCGCCAAGTAGCTTCAAGCTTTCAGCCCGGCTTTAAAGACTTGACTGAATTGAGACTTGCTCTTAAAGACTTGCTCTTAGAGAATTGTTTTAAAAGACTCCAGACCTGCTGTTAAAGACTTGGGACTTCCTCTCAAAAACCTGGTACTTGAATTGGGACTTGTTCTTAAAAAATTGAAACTTTAAATGAGATCAAATACTTGAAATTTGAATCGAGACTTGCTCCTAAAGACTTGAATTGGGACTTGCTAAAGACTCGAGACTTGAATTGGGACTTGCTAAAGACCCGAGACTTGATTTGAGACTTGCTTTTGAAGACTTGGGACTTGAATTGGGTCCTGCTCTTGAAGATTTGGGACTTAAAGATATGATATTTTAACCCTCTGGGAAGGGACCCTACCAGTTGCCGACTGGCTAATTATGCTTTTTGTTAATTACTCTGCGTATGAATTTAGTTAAAATATCATTTTCCATGACTTTATACATTATACGCTTGAGAAACATATTGAATTTGTGTGGCCTGGGTAAGTTCATTCACCCGCTGTATCAGTTACAAGCTACCAGGCCAGCAGTCCCACATGGGAATTCCCCATTGACTGTGCACAAACGGGGGTAATTGATACAGTTTTTGAAATTGATGAAATTTAGCAATTGGGAACTGGAGTGATGTCTGTCATCTGTTGGGCACGTTCTTTTTAGTCAAGCTTTTTTTTTTAAAGCTTTTTTTAGCGTATCTAGCTATAAACGAAGTAAAGGGGGGTTTTGACTGCCCGTTTAGCCAACCCCCTACCCCTTTCCCCCTGCAAAAATTCCTGGATCCGCACCTGGTTATATACAATCTCTATACCGTCCGAAAGAATTTGGAAATGCTATTAAGAGTCCATTTATGCAGGGGTATATGCCCCGTTCATTGAGTTACACACTGCCAGCTGTCGACTGGTACACTCTTGTAACAAGGTACCTGGATCGCCAACGTGCACCGCAGGGTTAATCAAGACTTGGGACTTGAATTGGTACTTCCTTTAGGACTTGATTCGGGACTTGCTGCTAAAAACTTGGAACATGAATTGAAATTTGCTCTTTAATACTTCGGACTTTAATTTATATGCATTATTATACAAATAATGAATGTTTATGAGTGCAATGGGAGGAATATTTTCATGAGGTGAAAGATGGAATGTTCCATTCAACGAGGCAAAGCCGAGTTGAATGAAAATATTCCTCCCATTGCACGAATTAAAAGATTCATTATTTGTTTTATATAACGCCCAAGTAGATCCTTGTCATCCTACTTCTGTTTACAAATTATTCAGGCTTACCCTTCGAATTTATTTCATCGTCCGTCATAAAGTAGGGCCCACAAACCCGCCATGTCGCTTGTGAGTTGTAGAAAAATGTTTTTGTGTCGGGGGCCGGGGCCGGGGCCGGTTGCGCTCGCGTCATACATTCGACACGCACATCACATACAATACTGTACACGCGTACAGTGGGCGCGGGCGCACGGTGCAATGGAAAAAACGTATGGAAAAATATTGCACGGTATAGTGACGTAGCATTAAATGGATTAAATATTAAACAACACGTGAACTGCTATCGTCCAATTAGATCACAAGGATCTACTTGGGTGTTATATAATAAATACTTGAGACTTCAATTGGGGTTTGACACGAGGCTTGCTGCAGATAACTCACATGATAGGGACATCGCGACAGGCCGGTTGCTGTTCACCGGCAGCGTTGCTAGGCAACGGATTCATAGTGACCACTGGCATAGACTTGTTCAGCAAAATTTGCTTGTTCTTGACACGCTCTCCTGATAAAGAAAGAAAAATAAAGTTACTTTAAATTGATTACGTAAGAACACACAAGAATGTACACGCGCACATAAATCCATGCATGCATGCACCCCCACACCCCCTCATAAAGTAAAATTCTGGGTCATTGCAAATTTTACAATGGGCCTTTAAGCACCTGGGGCACATATGCCGTCCAAATCCAGTACTTCATGTTTCCATATTGGTTTCTTGGTGGCAGCGTCTAGCATGGGTCCCATCATGCGGTCAAATGTCTGATTGGCGTAACGCCTTAACGTACACTTCTGGTTACGATAGACCAGGCACCGTCCCACACCTACAGTAAAAAAGCATAAAGATTAAATTACGGAATAAAAGTTGGTTTGGCAAGTCTTAAAACTGGCTAGGGGTCTGGACGCTGATAATGGCCCGAGCCGCAAGGCCACTTTTATTCCCATTCATGAATACCTTTTTGTATTTAAAGGCAGTACACATGATTGGTATCTCGAAGAATCGGAAATGTTCACAGATTTACACGTAACTTGCACGATATAAACATGATGACGGCAGAAAACTTTGTCTGAAATGGTTTTGTCTGAAGTGCTATAGTCTTTGAGAAATGAGCAAAATAATTATTACGTAAATTCAATTCGCCCCAAAACCATTTCGCCCTGGACCACTTTATCCTGAACTAATTTGCCCAAGTGCCATTTCGCCCCAAACCACTTCGTCCAAACACTACCTCGCCCAAAGGCCCAAACATGACAAAACATGAACAACTGCACAGGCCTTGGTTCAGGGCGAAGTGGTTCAGGGCAAAGTGGTTTTTGGGCGAAATGACTGTAAATTATTTTTGACTGTTTTCTCAAAAGTTAGACGACATACAAAGCTGGTTTTTGCTCAGGTTGGTTTTTATCATGCATATCTACAATCACACAGAGGGATAAAACTATTTGTAACAGTTTACCAATCATGTATATTATCTTTAAATGAGTGAATCTCACCAAAATAGCTTGCTATTTTCCCATGTTCTGGAATGTACTTTCGTTCGTTCAAACTTTACTGCTGTCATGGCTTTGATCGCGCGCATCATGTGTATTGCAGGTGCGTTGTACGCGCACACGCACACAAACGACCAGCAGCCGATTTCATGAAACTTTACGCAATTGCGCAAGTCCACTTACGCCATAAGTTATTGAGCAAGTAATGGCGTAAGTGGACTTGCGCAATTGCGTAAAGTTTTGTGAAATCGGCTGTAGGTACATAATTTTTTCACAGTGCAACTAATTTGCTTTTAGGCACGGGCAGTATCTGTGTGCGCGTGCGTGTTCCATACTACATGTAAGTCTTTGCACGCATGCTCGAAATCTTGGCGTGCGCGCATGAAGCTAGATATGTGTGTCTAGTTCACATTGGTGCAAATTTCATGCCTATATTAGTGAACCTTGCGTGACTGTGTTTCAGCCAGCCAGGATAAAGAATTAGAAAGAGGCGTGTTATAAAACGCCATTCTCCATTCGTACTAGTAGAATAATTTATAATGTAATTTTTTTGGTTACCTCTGTCTACAGATGCTTTATTTAAGATGAGAGCATCTTCGATGTCGTAGCCGCTGTAGCTCATAACAGATATAACTGCATTCTGGCCGGCTGGGATCTTGTCAAATCCGATCAAATCAATGGTCTGTAATAAAGAATTAAAGTGTGTTCATCTTTGTCTTGTTCCCCATAGTACGTGTCAGGCATGATCCGTGCATCTGCGCGGACGCGCGATAGCGCGTGTAGTCTACCATTGTTGTTTTGAGAGAATCAATGTCCGCGCTGCACATTTTCTTGATCGCGCTGCGCGTGCGTCATTGTGATGCATACAATGAACAATTTCAACATGCGGCTAAACTATTTTTTCTGTAAGCCTCGCTTTGGTTACGTTGATTTTAATAGGGGAATTTTAAGGGAAGATGGCCGCACCGTGATAAAGGTCAATAGCATGGTATTGTAGCACTGGTTTACTAGAGAGAAGTCTTTTCCTTCTTAGTTCATCTGGCGAGCTAAAATTATGTTACAAAGGGTTTATTACAAAAGCAATGAAGTAAACAAAAATGGGGTTGAAAAAATATGGTCTCCAAGGAGATTACAAAACGAAGACCTTCAGGCAGAAGTATTACCAACTGAGCGATTACAGGCAATTCCGCAGTTATGGACAGACTAAAAGGGGACTCCGGATATTAACCACTAACACTGTGCTTACACTCGAACTAGCAAAGATGGATACAGACCCAGCATTTTTATTGCAACCGCAAAACTGAACATTGCCGCGTTTACACTACACCTCGATCCGGCTTGAACTCGCCTTCAGAAACCGCAAAAGTCACCACTAGTTGTAACTGCAGCGCATGCGTGAGCTGTTAGGTGTTGCTGCACTAGTGCCAGATTGGTCATTAAAGCTGCTTCAGGCTGGGCACCGCCCCAAGTAGACTCAAATTGCCGAATCTGTATTCGGGTAGCGTTTACACTACAAGCGACCTCGACATTTGCGGGGTTCAACCCTACCCCAAGGGTGACTTGTCGGGCCTTGTAAAAGGTGAATCAGACCAAGGTCTGATCCGCCTTTTTCAATTCACCTTTTGCGTTTACACTTAGCACCGGCTTCAACTCCCCTTTTTGGAAATTGCGGAGTTCGATTCGGCAAAGACGAATTGAGCGTAAACAGGCCTTAAAAGCCACCAGCTCGCTATACCCTGGGGCTATTTCTCTGTCATGCCATTGGTTGCAAACAGCTGTTGTTTACATTGTGTCACTGGGCCAGAATTAGGATGATTGATAGCTTCTATTATGCAGGGTACACAAATGAATGGAGCTTGGCTAGTAGCCCAGATTTCCCAGGGTGGGGAGACTCCGGAAGTGCTATACCCTGGGGCTATTTCTCTGTCAGGCCATTGGTTGCAAACAGCTGTTGTTTACATTGTGTCACTGGGCCAGAATTAGGATGATTGATAGCTTCTATTATGCAGGGCACATAAATGAATGGGGCTTGGCTTGAGGTCCAGATTTCCCAGGGTCGGCCTGACTGGTGAGTGAACTCAACATTAAAGGTGACTATACAAGCTCCGACTGGGGATTCAATGCATAGTTCCGATTTTGCCTAGTTAACCCCGCCCCCTTGTTGCTATGGCTCACACGCTATCGTCAAAATGGCGACACACAACGCACAAAGCAATGGGACTTTCAACGGAAAGCACAGATTCATTGGAGAAAACTCAAAGGTATTCATGTTTCAGGATCGACAGTTATCTTAGAACACACGGAGTAAAGGACCAGTAATACAGGGATGTCATATCATGAAATACATGCTTTCGTACCTTTGAACAACGAAACGACCGGCCTTGAAACCAAAAATTCACCCGTATCATCACATACAACACTGTACAAATTGTATGGGGCAGAACATCGCGTGATGCTGTTGCAAACATTGCACTTTGACCTATGTGGGTGATCTCTGCTAGCTCTGTTGTGATTGGTCGGCGGGTTCGGTTGATTGACAGGTCGGAACTATGCATTGATGATTACATGAAGTTTAAGCGGAATTGGCCTAAAGGTGTCTTAGTAATTAAACAAATACAAAAATATCCCTTCTGAAAGGGCCTCATCTTCCAAAAACACCCAATGATGATGTGTTAGAGGGTTAACAAGGGAATCAGCATACCCTAGATTTGACGAGGGGAGCTTGAGGATAAGCAAGGAGGTACATCAAGGTGTCAATACGATTACGCTGATTGTAGGCAATGGTTCCTGTCCAAGACAAAACAAAAATCACATTTAGGGTTAAAACAGAAGAAGTGTGAATACCTGGCCAAGTGCTTCAAAGACAGAAATGCAAACTGTACTGATTTTATCGAATTGTGACCTCCGGTCCGTGGGGTACAGTGGCCGAGTGGTTAGGGCCATTGACTCGCAATCATGGGTGAAAACTTGGGGTTGCGGGTTCGAATTCGGCTGCGGTACCTGTGCCCTTGGGCAAGGCACTCAACCACACTTGTTCCATCCTTCGGAAGGGATGTAAAGCCGTTGGTCCAGTGTGTTAGGTAATTGGTAACGCACTCTAAAGATCCCTGAGCATTCTTTCTATAAGAGCAAGGGGATTCCCCGGTGTATCTGGCCATTTCTAATTCTAATTCTTCATGGGTTTCCTCACGCTTACGAGTGACAGTGCAATGAGCACTATTGAGGAATCCTTGGTATGAATACCAGAAAGAAATAATAATAATAATAATAATAATAATTATACTTGAGCTTAACCACTAAGTGATTGAAATATTCAAAATCTTCACAGAGTCCCAAAAAAGTCTCAATTGTGGGTAGAATGCAAGATCCAACACATTTATAAGTTGTGTTAAAAAATGAAACTCGATTTATTGAGAATCACGAAAGTTCCAAATTAATCAAAATGAACACCACCCACTTCGTTCAGATTAACTTAACAGATCTGTTAACAGATCTGTCACACTAACACGATGTGTAACATGAGGTGTTCAACTAACATGAGATGTAACACCAACACGTCTTAAACATCATGTTAACATTGAGTTAACACGGTGTTTGTTTTGAGGTCACAATTCTGATTAAGTTAACAGATCTGTTACACTAACACGCAACCCAGAGTTGTGACTTCGCCCTATGTACAGTGCAGATAAGTAACACGGTGTTAACCTGGGGCCAATTTCATGGCGCTGCTAAGCAACAAAATTTGCTTAGCACAGGATTTATTTGCTTTATAAAATGGATTACAAGCTAAAATTATACGCAAACTTGTGTTCTTCGCAAGAGTAGGAGAATACCTTTCAGTACACATCGATTTTGATTTTGGCTGGCAATCCATTTTTGCAAAATAAAGCAAACAAATCCTGTGCTAAGCAAATTTTTGTGCTTAGCAGCGCCATGAAATTGGCCCCTGAATTTCAGTTAGAGGCCGAGATTAATGCCGTTTTAACAGATCTGTTATACTAACATTAACACGTAACACACACAAAATTGTGAACTCACCCATAGCCTGTTTGCCCATGGCACATTGGTAGGTGTTTCGTGGCGATTGGTTGTGGTGTGGGTAGGGGATGAGTCCAGCGCAGACGCCCAGAATCGTAAATGGTTCAATCTCGAGATGTGTTGTCTCACTGTGGGTGTGCAACCGAAAATTCAAAATTCAACAAATTTTGGGGAGGCAATGATTTTTCATGGGGGAGCGCTTCCCCCCGCCCCCCACCATCCCCGTAGCTACGCCGCTGCCCTGAAGCCATATTGCTCTACAGAAAATTTAATATGTACATGTACTCGGAAAGCTCGTACAAAGTATTGCCTAATCCCCACCAAACTTCGTCTGATAGTTCTTGAAAACTTTACCTTGCATGTGTCCACAAATATTTTGCAGAATTTTGAATATTAGATTTTATTTTAAGGGTCAAATTCCATAAATTAAGTCGTTTTTTGCGATTACGGAAAACCATCGAACCTAAACTTCACCTTGTAATGAGATATTCGTAGAGAGCAATCTGACAGTCGTTTTCCTCGTTCACGTCAAGATACTCCACAAGACCTTCTTGCAAGAAGTCATCAAAGCTCCGGAAGCCTTGGTTTAACTCTTGCATGTGCCGGTTGGTAACCTTCGGTCTACCGTTGGCGACGATGATATAGGGTCTGCATAATATAAAGCACAAAAGATATACATGTACACTTAGGGACCATTCAAAATAGTCAAATTTCGATCTTTTTTCGAAATAACTGAAAATCGAAAGTTGTGCCTTTGACCTCGGTGAATCTTGTTTCGACCTAGACTGGTTCCCCTGTCCACATATTTACTTCCCCTTTGTCGTATATGAGGACAGGTACACGCCGCCATGTTTGGCATAAATATCCAGGAATTCCTGGAGGTTTATGCAAATTAAAGGGCTGTGTCACGGTTTGCGCAAGCGCCAAGCCCGTGCTCAGAAAAATGTAGTGCAATTTTGTTACACAACGCCATTGGTTCGTGTGCATGCGTGAATGTACGTGCTGCATGGACAGTGTGTTTGTTCATGGGTGTTCACAATACGCAGAATACACCGTGTTGCGTGCCTTCGTTCGATTTGGCCTCGCGCGCGCTATCAATGTCTGGAGAAAAAAAATCGTTCATGGTGTCTTTCCATCGACAGAAGATACGCTGTAAAATTGCTGTCAGGACCAAATAAGCATACTGTAGTTTCGGTGGAAATCAAGGTTGAACAAAATGCTGTATCCAACCATGTCATTCATATCATTCGATGTCGTTTCTGTCATGTTTTGTCGAGTTTTTTGATGGGATGAACAAACTTTTTAACGACGGCCGCACAGACGGTGATATCGATGTTTGGCACTTGGGCGAAATGGTTTTGGGGCGAATTGAATTTTTACTAATTTCTCAAAGACTATAGCACTTCAGACAAAACCATTATAGGGAAAGGTTTCTACGGTCATCATGTTAATATTGTGTAAGTTAGGCGTAAATCTGTGAACATTTCTGATTTTCGAGATACCAATGATGTATACTGCCTTTAAAATACAGAAGATGTAAAATCCTCTCGAACAGCCGAACTGAGCGAAATGTTCGGTTCGGTCCGGTGCGGTACGGAAGTGCCAAGTTTGGTAAAATCCCGTTCGGTTCGTCCGTTTGGTTACAGTAAGCTTAGGTTACAGCATTAGATTCACCCAAGTTTTAGCGTGCGGTATATCTTACCTACATACTCGACCACCGTCCGATGCAATGTACACAGTACGCTGCGACAGATTCGCAAAAATCGACACAAACTCGTTCACGTAGCCAGCCCGTCTCATCATGCGAAATGTTCGGATCAGTTTCCGATAGTTGCAGATGACGCCGAGAATGTTACCGTTCAGGAAGACGAGATACGTCTGGGGTGAGCTCAGCTCTTCTCCCGAGAGCAAGTTGATGTCTTCGACACCTATAAAATTTGGTGATTTAAGGTAGAACACATGATTGGTATATCGAAAATCAGAAATGTTCACAGATTTACAAATAACTTACACAAATATAAACATGATGACGGCAGAAAACTTCCCTTGAAATGGTTTTGTCTGAAGTGCTATATTCTTTGAGAAATGAGTAAAACAATAAATTTTTGTCTCATGATCGATTAGTAAAAAATTACCCTCGTTTTTGTTGATAATTTGAAATTCAACTATAGGTAATGTTATATAGTAATTGAAAAATGTTGTATCCGCTTTTCAATAGGTCATATTTTGTATTCCCTGTATATCAATAATGTATGGGTTAGAATACACTCCTTTCACGGTCGTTTTGCGCGGTTTGTCCGCACCCAACCACTGCTCAACTTCGCATGAAATTCTGTGAAGCGCGTGCGTGACGTCACCCAAGGCTAGGCCTTAATAATACTTGCCGTGATTGGCCAGATTCTGTCACCTGACAGAGTAAACATGTCACCCGAGTAGTAGTTGATTAAACATGCATGGAATGAGCTGAGAAGCTGACAACTGCATTCGAGCATCTCTGAAAGGAGCGTGACCAGATCACATTTTTGACCTCGCCCATTTTGACCCGCCCATTTTTGACCCCGCCCATTTTTTCCATAGGTGTTGAGACTTTGATACCAAATCATGTGTCATATTGTTCTCATTACCATTCTGAAATTTCACGCCCTCAATCAGTATATTTCCAGGGATATCGTCAAAAATATACCAAAGTTTAGTAAACTAATTTATCCATTTACATATGAAGCAGTGCAGTGATTGAACCAACCTTTTTGCTTCCACATTCAAATTGGGGATTGCAAATTTCCTGTTTTCTTCCCATGGATAGTACCTTAGGGGAGGTATTTTACATGATTGTTAGGTTAGAATAAAATGCAATTTTTGGGGAAATTCTGGTCACGCTCGTGCAGGAGCGCAGGGAGGCACTTAAGGCAGAGTGGCGCACCCTGCCTCAGTGGCTCTTACAGAAGCTGGTGCAGTCAGCCTTGCGACAAGAGGTTGTCACCATACGTGTTCCTGACCAATAAAGCATGTTACATCTCCCAGCCTCCGCATGTTTTAGTCCGAGTATAAGTTACATTTGTTTTTCTTTTCTTGCAATTTTCTTTTTTCAAAAGTAACCTCCTCAAAAAAAGTTCGAAAAGTCAAGTTTGACTGACGATTTATCTCTTGTTACTAAATCATTTCCCTTGAATTTGGTATCATTGGAAAGCCCTGTTATTCCTCTTTACAGTGATGTGTCATTTGTTATGATTAATCAATTGGGGGATGTGCAGTATAGCGGAATACAGGGGTGGGTGGAAAGTGAAATGTCACAAAATTCACTGCTATTGTCATGCAGTGCATTCCCCTTTTGCTTAGAGGATGGGAATGTGTCAATGCACTTTTTGACAATAGCAATGTATTTTGTGAAAATTCACTTTACACCCGCCCCCGTATTCAGCTGTGCTGCACATCCCCCAATTGCTCAATCATAACAAATGACACATCACTGTAAAGAGGAATAACAGGGCTTTCCAATGATACCAAATTCAAGGGAAATGATTTAGTAACAAAAGAGAAATCGTCAGTCAAACTTGACTTTCCAAACTTTTTTTAAGGAGTTTATTTGTGTAATACACACAGACCTACCTAGATTGAATGCTAGTTGCACAATAGGCTCTTCCTCCATGTCTGTCGTGATGTGTGTCATTAGAGCTAGGTTTTTGACAAGACCACATGCCTGCAAAATGCATAAAAAAGCATGTCACGAGAATAAGGGTAATTCCCGACATTAGGGGTCCAAAAGTGTGACATGCTTTTCAAGGTTTCCAAGTGTTTTTAGTGATTGAAAGTGGTTTCCGAGTAGAAAATAATAATTTTTATTTCAACAAATGCCACCTAAATTTAATGTTTGTGTGTATATATGGCACCAAGGTTAATGTAAACTCATTCTACAGCCAATTGTCATTGGCGTAGGTAACTCGGGACACCAAACTCCTATTCAATACCATGTAACAAATTATAAGCCTTTATGGTCTTTTGTTCTGAATATTTTTCAGGAATCAGAAAACAAAATATTGAAGAAAATGATGCTGCCCCCTATAATCACAGGCCACAGTCCATTACTGAGAATTTGTGGTCATAAGTGGTGATTTTTGAAGCAGAGAGTGTCGTACAAATTTATCTGCAAATGATACAATAGGCTTTTAATACACAGAAGAGTCTTTCCACGGTAAAGGGGGCATTTTGACAACACATACCATATTTTCCAGTAAATACCTTTGTCTGGTCTCAAATAAAAGAAATAAGTTTAAGTTGTTCTGAAGAGATAACTTAGACCCAAAAAGGGTTACAAATAGTGCGACAACATGTCTTTCTAAAAACCCTGTGTACAAATTTCCAATATACGCTCGTAACCGGGACGGACACTTGTGTTACATTTTAGGCCATCCGGGTTACGAGTGTATATTGGAAATTTGTACACAGGGTTTTTAGAAAGGCATGTTGTCACACTATTTGTAACCCTTCTTTGGGCCTAAGTTATCTCTTCAGAACAACTGAAACTTATTTCTTTTATTTTGAGACCAGACAAAGGTATTTTCTGGAAAATATGGTCTGTGTTGCCAAAACGCCCCCTTTACCGTGGAAAGACTCACAAATAATGGCTTTATTACCTCGCCTTCTGGTGTGTCGGATGGACACAGCATGCCCCACTGTGATGGCTGTAGTGAACGGGGACCGCTTACTTTCCTTGTTTTCTCAAACTGTAATGAGAGAAAAAACAATTTAACGAATTAAACAAGACTTGATTTAAAGATAGTATACATGATTGGTAAACTGTTACAAATAGTTTTATCCCCCTGTGTGATTGAAGATATGCATGGTTAAAACCAACCTGAACAAAAACCAGCTCCGTACCTCGTGTAACTTTTGAGAAAACAGTCAAAAAATGGTTTGCAGTCATTTCGCCCCAAAACCACTTCGCCCATTTCGCCCCGAACCACGGCCTGTGCACGAACGGTTTGGGGGCGAAGTGGCATTTGGGCGATGTAGTGTTTGGACGAAGTGATTTAGGGCGAAATGGCACTCGGGCAAAGTGGTTTGGGGGCGACATGGCACTTGGGCGAAATGGTTTTAGGGCGAATTGAATTTTCGTCTCATGAGACGAAAACTAATGGTCTTACTTATTTATCAATGACTATAGCACTTCAGACAAAACCATTTTAGGGGAAGTTTTCTACGGTCATCATGTTTATATTGTGTAACTTAGGCGTAAATCTGTGAACATTTCTGATTTTCGAGATACCAATCATGTATACTGCCTTTAAAGAAGTATGTCCAAGAAAGAAAAGACATTGTATTATTATTATTTCTTTCTGGTATTCATACCAAGGATTCCTCAAAAGTGCCTTGCTCAAGGGCAGAGGTACCGCAGCGGGGGGAAGGTTCGAACCCACAACCACCTATGATTGTGAGTCAATGACCAAAACCACTCGACCACGGTACCCCTGCGCTAAACAAGTGCAATTTGTACATTGTTGAAAGAGCAAGAAATATGACCCAATGAAAAGTGGATACGAACTTCGCAAAGAATGGCAACTGCAGCGATGCGTTGTATTATAGTACGTGTGCTGTCACTTTGTCCTAAAACTGGGCAAAGAATGATATGAACAACCATTTTATGTACTCCAGTGGCATAATCAGAATAATGCATAGTTCCGAGATTGCCCAGTTAACCCCGCCCCTTAGATACTGTTGCTATGTGCTCACAAGCCATTGCAAAAAATGGCGACACACAACGTACAAAGCAACGGGACTCGGCATTGAAAGCACAGATTTATTGGAGAAAACTCAAAGGTATTTATGTTTTAGGGTCGACAGTTACCGTAGCACACACTGAGCGAAGGGCTAGTAATGCAGGGATGCCATATATTCATAAAAATGCGCTTTCCTGCCTTTGAACAGCGAATCGCCCGACGTTGAAACCAAAATTCACCCGGATCACCGCATACAACATGTAAAAACTGTATGGGCAGAAAATCGCGTGATTGTTGTGAGGCAGTGGACGCTGTCTGCTAGCTCTGTTGTGATTGGTCGGCGGGTTCGGCTTGATTGACATGTCGGAACTATGCATTTGTGATCTAAGGATCAAGTTTACCTGACTTGATATGCGAGTCATCATGCCCAAACATGAGATATACGACAGCCTTGATAGTACTTGAGTCACACCAGCTCGGTCCATCTTGAAACGCTTCACTGACCAGTTACCCTATAAAAAAAAAAAACACAATGTAATTAATACGTAGGATAATTCCTGCTTTGACCCTCGGCATGTAGTACTTGGACGAAGAATTTTGTTTTGGGGGTTCCTATGCTCAAGAAAAATAGGGATAAATTTTCAAAAAGAAATCACATTTCAGGAGCAGAAAAATATCCCAATCAGAAGAATGCAAGAATATTCCATGGGAGCCAATTTTATGAATCTGTTTAGCAGAAAATACTGCTTAGCTGTACTGAACTTTTTCTCTCGGTATTGCATGGATGACTGACGATTTCTCTCTTGTTACTAAATCATTTCCCTTGAATTTGGTATCATTGGAAAGCCCTGTTATTCCTCTTTACATTGATGTGTCATTTGTTATGATTAATTAATTGGGGGATGTGCAGTATAGCGGAATACAGGGGTGTGTGGAAAGTGAAATGTCACAAAATTCACTGCTATTGTCATGCAGTGCATTCCCTTTTGCTTGGAGGATGGGAATGTGTCAATGCACTTTTTGACAATAGCAATGCATTTTGTGACATTTCACTTTACACCCGCCCCCGTATTCAGCTGTGCTGCACATCCCCCAATTGCTTAATCATAACAAATGACACAACATCGTAAAGAGGAATAACAGGGCTTTCCAATGATATAAAATTCAAAGAAAATTATTTTGCAACAAGAGAGAAATCATCAGCCAAACTTGACTTTCCGAACTTTGTTTGAGGAGTTTATTTCTACAATATGACCAATTAGTGAACAGCAAGTCGCCATTTATATATGGTTGGTTTGCCTGTTCTGTGATGATTTTGAGTCTTCAGTCTTGAGAGACTTTGGTAATGTTGAATTATTTGACAAAACGATGGTCACTGATGTAACAGGGACATCATGCCAATTTATCCCATTTCAGTCGACTCTAAAAGTGATCTTGTTGAATTTGACATTAGCACACTGTTCTTAATCTAAACAATCACTTGTTATCTAGATTTAGAGGATTCTACCTTGAATTTTTGTGTGATTCAGGAAAATCAGTTGAAAAACACCAAATGTCACACCTGCATTTTCACAAAATCCCATTTGGTTGACTGATGCTTCTCTATTTTGTTAAAACTAATTAAGGTTTTTAATTTATATCACTTAGCCGCTGGTATTTCTGTGTACTATTGGCTGATGAAATTTATAAGTCTAATAAAATATAGTTTGTTTTCAATACTGGAGAGACTTTTTCACCAGGATCATAACTCTGTGCAAAGCCAGTTATCTTCTCTCAAAACAAAAGAAATATCTTAAGACAGATCTAAGGAGATAACTTAAGCAACAAATAGTGCAACAACATACCTTTCTGAAAACCCTGTGTACAAATTTCCTATTTAACGTATGTACCATAGGACACATACTTTGTGACATTTTTCGGTGTCCTTGTTACATACGGTATATTGGAAATGTGCACACAGGGCTTTCAGGAAGGTATGTTGTGGCACTATTCGTTGCAGTTCTTTAGCTGAAGTTATCTACTTAGATCTATCTTAAGATATTTCTTTTGTTTTGAGAGAATATGAATGACATTGTACAGAGATATAATCCTGGAGGAAAAGGTCTCTCTAAGTATTGAAAACAGACACATATGTGACCGACTCTGGCAAAACCCGACGCTTCTCGGCATTTCCCATTACGTGATATGGGCCCACAACCTTAACAAATGGCCTCTGGGACCAACATGAAAATTTGGCAGAATCAACATCGGGATACATTCAAGATTTGTTTTGTTGTTTGAACTGTCTCAAAATTCCTCATATTATTGACAAAAAATTAAATAATCAACTAGTTTGTTAAACTTTAAAGACCAATAGCTCCATTTCACTTTTTCTGATCTGTCATACTTTAATTGGTCATAACTTCGCCAAAAATTATCAGAATTTCCTCAAACATGTTTTTAAAAATCCCTTTTTGTATGCACATTAAGCTGATACCAAAACTTAAAGTGTTGGGTTTTGCTGGAGCCGGTCACATATAGTAAAAAATGTCACTCATGTAACGGGGACGCTGTATCCCAACTTCATGGAATGACCAAAATACCAATTGAATAAATGATTTTACGGCTTGCCTCAACACAATCTTACCGTTGATATAGCAGTAATCAGACCGTTTGTAATCTGATCCTGCCGCATGTGTTTTACAATGTCAAACTGCGCCGCACGAGGCTTGGGAATGGTCTGGTCTGCGATTCTCTTCAACTCGCTGTTGAATTTCTTGAACAAGTCCTCAAACAGCAGCGCTATTAACTAGGGAAAAAAGGGAAAAATCAAGTCATGAGATTAGATCAAATTCGACAGAAATGAGGACCAATGTCTACGAGTTTGAGAAATCTGGATGCAGTGAAAAACAACATGGCTCCACCAGGATTCGAACCACGGACCTGTTGAACGTGCAGATGCCCTACCAATTGAGCTATGAAGCCAACTGGTGGTCTTGAAACACGGGATTGCAGTTGTTCCTCACTGATTGGGATTGGCTATCATGTGAGCTTAGCAAGTAAACATCACTGACAAGGTGGGCGACTAAGAATTTAACCACTGGTCGCATATGAACATTTTTAGGCGCCAGTGCGACCATTTTAATCGCACCGTACAGCGTTGAGTATGAATAGGTGATCTTCTTCTTCCATTTAAGTGCTAACTTCAAAGTTGAAGACTACAGCACTTGTTGAGGTGTGTGGTGCAAGAATAATACTTAGTTACAACTTTCTTGAACGTTTCAATTGATGATGCCCGGACAACAGATTCTGGCAAAGTGTTCCAATCTCTTATTGTCCGTGGGAAGAATGTCATTTTATGGTAGTCCCGGAGTGACTGAGGAATAGCATATGCCAAAGAATTTTCAGTACGAGTAGGATGGCCATAATTTTTGGAGGTCAAGTACTTTTTTGCATCAACTACAGCAAGACGATTGTGTATTTTATAGAGCATAGACAGCCTTGCATGTCTACGTCTCTCAGCCAAAGTCTGCCAGGAAAGTTCTTGCATCATAGTAGTTACACTGGAAGTATTCCTATATCGACTCAAAGTGAATCTAGCAGCACGACGCTGAACTTTTTCCAACTTGGTAACCAGACATTCTGTATATGGATCCCATACTACACTACCATATTCCAAAATTGGTCTCACAAGAGATTTGTATGCATGTTTTTTAACCCAGGAGTTCCTAATGTTGATATTGCGACGAAGAAAGTGGAGGGTGTTGTTAGTTTTAGCAGTGATCCTATCCACATGCGCGTTCCATCTGAGATCATTAGTGATAGTTACGCCAATATATTTTGCTTGATGCCCACGAAGTGAGTATGGAAACCGCATAACGCTCTTTTTTCAAGTGATGCTTATAACCTCACACTTGTTAGGATGAAACTCCAGTCTACATTGTGATTGAATGGCTTAGCAAGGTTTTCTTTACTTAGGGCAACGCAGGATTAACACGGAAAGCCAAAGCCCAATTGGTTGCCTTCCGGTGACGTCACGCCTTCCATCCACCATTTTGGTTGTCATTTTTCATGACCCTCGTGGCTCGAGTAATAACCGGCAAAAAGAGCAAGAAAATCGCATTGGTTGCACTTACCTCTGTTGCTTAACCTTGCTTTATGTTGTTGCGCCATGGCTGTTGTATCGATAAAGATAAAAATGTATTTCTTCAGGCTAAAAATCGCGATCAAGTAGAAGCACTTTCGTTTTTACAAGCCGAGTGCATGCTTAATTTGAACGTATCGCAGCGCGCGTGCGGCATCTTCGAATGAAAATATGCTTGTGAGTATTTTGTACGCGTGTTCATTTGCGTCTATTGGCACGCGTGCTTGAACGTTGACCACCAAACATTCCCGGATGTTCTACGACACGGAAAGCAATCAATACTATTAAAAACCAAAGCCCGATCCATCTTACTTGCCCAGCTAACTCAAGCCTCTTGTTCCCATAGTAATCCTTGTCATCCACTTTGTACTGGTCCCCCTGTGCCTGGATCACGCGACGCACCATCAATGCAAGATAGATACACTTCAGTTTGAAGTTAAACTGCACAACCTGTTAACATCAGAAACAATGCAGTGCAATTAGTTGTCTATTGCATGAAATCGGAGAGGCTAGTGTACAAAAATAGAAGAGGTAGAAAATTGTAAAATTTATATTGTATGAATAAGTGATTATATTTTAGGGATTATCATAATAATAGCAATCTTATATAGCGCCAAATGCCAGGGCCTCTAGGCGCTTTACAGTATAAACCAAAGCGATAACATACATGGGTTTGTCCATGAAGTTGGGGCACGGTGTCCACGTAGCATCGGTATAGTCTGTGTTAATTATATACTGAATATGTATTTACAACTTCAAATTGTTGTTGCAACGGATTGGTATTATATGCCCGGCTATATTCATTCATGTTTTCTTTGGGCAATCTCTCACTGAATATGAGATTCTTGTTTTACCTACGCTATGTGGACACCACATATGTTTAACACTGTCAAGACATTTGACCGAGTCTGTGGTTTGGTACACCATAATGCAAGTACTTTTAATGTAGTGGGATATGCTTTTCTTTCTGAAATGAAATATTGACTGAAGTAGCTGGGCTAGAATGAGACACAGTTTTTGAGATATGATATGTCACAAAACGTGACCCAACTTCATGGACAAACCCACATACATATATACATGTACATAGATAAAAAAATAATTAAACGTTGAAACCAAAGAGCATCATCAAGAGCATCAAGTCTGGTAATACTGAACAAAAAGATGTGTCTTAAGCTGGGACTTGAAATTACTGATGAAATGAATTTGACGCATGCTGTCAGGAAGACCGTTCCAGAGGTGTGCCGCTGAAAAAAACAAATATCTATCACCATAGAATTTTGTTGATGAGCGAGCAGGTACCCTCAATTGACAGTCCGATGATGATCTTAGAGACCTAGATGGGGTATACAACTGGACAAGGTCAGAAAGATAACCCGGAGCTATGTTATGAATGGCCTTAAAGGTAAGTAAAAGAGTCTTAAATGCTAATCTTTGCTTGACTGGAAGCCAATGGAGCTGAAAGAGAATTATCATTAAGGGATTATCAGGGACAGCCGGGGTGAATGAATTCGATACAAATGTGGACAAATGTCCATATGAGTTTTGGAAATCTTGATGCAGTGAAAAGCAACGGTCCCTGGGTCATAATCCCCCAAAAAAACCAAACACTTATTTATACTTAATAATTGGGGCAAGCCGGGCAGGGGTTTGAGGCGTATCTGAAGTGATCTCTGGGAGGGGGGTTATTTCTATGTAGGGCTTGCTAAGCTCATGTGATAGCCAATCCCAATCAGTGAGGAACAACTGCACTACCGTGATTCAAGACCACCAGTTGGCTTCATAGCTCAATTGGTAGGGCATCTGCACATTAAGCAGAAGGTCCTTGGTTCGAGTCAAAATTTACAATATAATTGGTTTATGGAACTTAACTTTGCAGATTGTAGGCCAAGTTAGAAAATGAAAGATTAGACAATTTGTTGTTTACGCCCTCACAAAATAAATATCAGGTCATTACAGAATTAGTTTTTAGACTGGACATACTTACAGGGACGTGTGCAAGGACTGTGGTAGCTAAAATCTCCCGCGCTTCGTCTGTTTTACTCTTTTTAGGTCCGCCCCACATGCGCTTCTGACGTACTTTGCTTCCGATGAACTTCAGTGCCTACAGAAGGTGGATGAGGTACTCATGAGCTGATTTAAAATCTGGTAGGCTTTTATCATAGACCCCGTTCTCACTAGAGAAATCGCTTCGTTTGATGATGATCGACGATGATTCGACAAAGAGTTTTCCTAATGTGAACACACGCCTCTTCATTCGACGATGATTAGAATCGCTTCGTTCGATGAATGAAATAGCTTCATTCGATGAACACATCGCGCTTTATTCGATGAACACATCGCGCTTCATTCAATGAACACATCGCGCTTCATTCGATGAAGCAAATTTGTAATGAGAACGCTTCCTTCGTTCAAGGAAGCAATTTGGTAGGCCTAGTTGCACAAGCGCGTTGTGTGTCAAGCGCCCAGCAAGCGTTGTTTTTGAGGCGCCACTGGAAAACCACACAGTGTGTCTAGAACGCTCATGTATGACCTCCCACAGCTTCTTTCGATCTTCGTTAGCGGTCGCTTATAATGTGTTCGGTACTGCTCTTCATTCGATCTTCGTTCGATCTTTGTTAAGTGATATGTCAACGCACGCTTCATTAACTAATGATGATTAACTAATCTTCGTCGAACGAAGCGATAACTCTAGTGAGAACGGGGTCATACACATCCTTAAATTTGATTTAGATCTAACTTAACAATCATATAGAATACCTCTCAAAAATACTATTCATGACAAGAAAACAAAAAAATTACAAAAATGAAGGTGACAATTTTTGAGTACGTTAAGTTAATGGCGTGACCGTAAATAGTGACACAACCCGAAATCTCATTGTTTCGCTTCCATAGAGGCCATACCAGAATTCGAAATCGAACCGAAGTTTGCTTTTCTGACTATATTTCATAGTGCTAATAGCTATAGCATTATTTCTACTCGCATTGGAACCTCCATGCAAAATATCCAAATGCACAGGATCAGTACTTCGAAAGAAAAAGACTTTTAATGACCCATTTTTTAACTGACATCAATTGACAAATGTCGGACATGAAAGAGACTGGTGCTGATTTATATACTGTGTAACCGTGCACTGAGCTCCTGGGAACCAGACCGAGATTATGGAGCCGAAAAACTGTATAGCGCCACCAATTGTCACAAAATATGCCACTTAGTCTGGGCGCGATAGCGCGCGCTGTGTATTGAGTCACGTAAATAAAGCCGGGGTACTACGGACAAACTGTACTAGAAAACAAAAATGCACAATCCCCAATTTTTTATGTGGGGGCATAATGTGGCGGTGTGTTCAACAGGCCTGCCTGCATGGTCCAATCTCGACAAATTAGTTTACAAAAATTCGGTGGTTTTTTGACGATATCCTCGGAAATATGCGGCCTAGAAGCGTGGGAGTTTCAGATTCGTAATAAGAAAAATATGACGGATGTTATGATATTAAAAATTTGGGACCCATGAGGTAAGCCCGGGGAATTATGGGGGAAAATGTGATCTGGTGACGCTCCTTTAATCACACATGGGAAAACTCCATTTTTAATAGTTTTTCAATCAAGTAATGCATCTTTAACCTGTGTCTGTGTGTATATTTGTAGTCTATGGCACTCCTCTAAGTTCGGAGAAAACACTGCCATTGTGCTTTCTTCAACGCCAATGACTTGGACGATTTCTTGATCACTCTCCATCCCCATGGCTTTGAAGACTGCTACAATGGGAATGTCCTGCAAAAAAAAAAGGTATGATTCACAGAATTTTAGCACAGAATGTTCGAAACAGTGCAGAGCGTGATCCAATTCCATCCCTCACGTGAGGGCGGAAATCAAGGGACAAATGCTTTTCCTTAGTTTATACAACAAATGAAAACTAAAGTGAACCTGTATGTTTACCTGCTACTGATGTTAATACACACACCCAGTTTATCACATGTTGAAATTGACTTTACAGTTTTATGCAGAGGTTGTTTTTATGCATGAGGGACGGACAATCAATAAAATTGACAAACTACAATTTTTTACATGCATTTTCAACTACTTCGGTGTGTCAGAGGTCTTGGGTTCGAATCCCAAAAAGAAACATGATTTTTTCTCTTATCTCTTATTTGTTTGAAACACTGCGAAACCATTTTTGCTTACCTCCGACATGGTGTTGTGTTTGAGAAAATGGCGTCCTTTCTTCAAGATGACGTTAGTTCTGCTTTTCTTCTCATGGGTTGAGCTATGTTGATAGAAAAATATTAAGATGATAAAAATTATGTTAAAGGAGAATTATAGCCAAGAAACAAAAGACATTGTGTTAAAGGCCCACTGTATCATTTGCAATGACCCCAAAATGTTAATCAACGAGTTGACAGGGAAAACCGTCCTCAAAGTAAAGATTGAATGCATAGTTCCGAGATTGCCCAGTTAACCCCGCCCCTTAGATATTGTTGCTATGTGCTCACAAGCCATCGCAAAAAAATGGCGACACACAACGTACAAAGCAACGGGACTCGGCATGGAAAGCACAGATTCATTGGAGAAAACTGTATTTATGTTTTAGGGTCGACAGTTACCGTAGCACACACTGAGCGAAGGACTAGCAATGCAGGGATGCCATATATTCATAAAAATGCGCTTTCCTACCTTTGAACAGCGAATCGCCCGACATTGAAACCAAAATTTACCCGGTCACTGGCGCATACAACATACAAACTGTAGGCCTATGGGCAGAAAATCGCGTGATTGTTGTGACGATTGCATCACTTTGACCTATGTGGGCGCCGTCTGCTAGCTCTGTTGTGATTGGTCGGCGGGTTCGGCTTGATTGACAGGTCGGAACTATGCATTGGTAGCAACTATCCAATAAAATGTTTCCACCCGAGATGATACAATTTTACCAGAAAATAATCCACGAAGATGAAATTTATTTAGATAGTTTGCAAACGATTTACTTAGAAGCCCGCCCTCATAAGATTGAAATGACTTAGTTGGCTCGCATTTGGGTGGTCCGAAATAGACGCTGTGTACAGGCTGCATGATTCAGGCTTTGCACAGGTGAAGCAAGCCACAGAGTGCATACGTACACTTACGCGACCGATTGAGAATGAAGAGACAAATTTAGAATAAGTCACGAACAATCATTCATAAATACCTTAGACAGTTTACGCATCCTCATTGGCTGAGAACACATCACATGGTCGGTTTTAAACGAATGATAATGACCAGTGTTTTAAACTAGCTTGCTCGCGTTTCTGCCTGCGCCCTAGTAAGCGTATGGAACTGGCACACAGAAATTGCACGCTCCCGACAGCAAAATTTGCACTGTGCATACGACATCTACCGGGTCGTCTGCGTGCGCATACACAACACATCTGCATTATACGCGTAACGCGCGCGATCGAACAAACAAACTTGACGCACAGCTAGCAGTTTGAATGTACAAACAGTAAGATGAAGCGAAAAAGTGAATGGAACGACAAGCTAATTTTGTTGAGTTTTACCGATTTACACAAAAAAGGTATTTATGAATGGGTTTAAAAGTGGGTTTGGATGGTCTTAAACATTCCGATTAAAACCGGATAGAGGCCTGGATGCTGATAATGGCCCGAGGCTTCGGCTTGGGCCATTATCAGCGTCCAGGCCCCATCCGGTTTTAAACGTATGTTTAAGACCATTAAAACCCACTTTTAATCCCAAATTACAAAACTCCTCGTCAAGCTCCAGCAAAACGCACATGGATTTTCAAGTTTTTGGAAAATGTAGTACATTTGACGGAGCTGAAATGTATTAATTGATTTATAATGGTTTTGTTACCAGAATCGTTCAAAAACAGATTATCTATAGGGTCTTTAAAAACCCACCTGGTAACATTGCAGGACACACCGCCCTTTCTGTTCGATTCCACAATCATTCTGTTTTTTGACAACTGTTCCTGAATCAAGACCACCTTCTCAACGCCCTTACATATGAAGTATCCGCCGGGGTCCAGGGGGCACTCGTTGAGTTTAGCGAACTCGGCGGGAGTCTTTCCTGTCAAGACGCAGTTGGAACTTCTCAGCATGATGGGCATCCTAAAGTGGCAAATAAGGACAGTGATTTAAAGATAGTATACATGATTGGTAAACTGTTACAAATAGTTTTATCTCCCTGTGTGATTGAAGATATGCATGATTAAAACCAACCTGAGCAAAAACCAGCTCCGTACGTCGTTTAACTTTTGAGAAAACAGTCAAAAAAGGGTTTGCAGTCATTTCACCCCAAAACCACTTCGCCCTGAACCATTTCACCTGAACCACGGCCTGTGCACGAAGTGGTTTTGGGGCGAAGTAGCATTTGGGCGAGGTAGTGTTTGGACGAAGTGATTTGGGGCAAAATAGCACTTGGGCGAAGTGGTTTGGGGGCGAAATGGCACTTGGGCGAAGTGGTTTTGGGGCGAATTATATTTGCGTCTCGCGAGACGAAAAATAATTCTTTGCTCATTTCTCAAAGACTATAGCACTTCAGACAAAACCATTTCAGGGGAAGTTTATGTGTAAATCTGTGAACATTTCTCATTCTTCGAGATACCAATCATGTATACTGCCTTTAAGATTACTTCATGGGTGAAGCTTACGGCGATTGCCTGATTAACCCGAAACTGCACAGTATTCTACACTAGCTGTTTTGTCCAGGCGCTTTGCTCAGACAAAAGGTGCTGTCAGCGCCCGGACATAAAATTTGCAACTTGGACAAAACCTCAGCCACCTGGGGCTAATTTCATAAAACCTGTTAGTGCTCATTTTCTGATCAAGCAGCACTTTCTCCATTTCATCAAAGTTGTTCACCTAGCAAACCGAAACGCATGCTAACCGTCAGATTTTTTGCTAACATGATGCCATCATTTTTTTGTGCCATACTCGGCAAAATTGGAGACACATATTCCAACAGATACACAACCTTAAGCTGTTGTTGAAATATCCCAGTCAGTGACAGACAAGGGTCTTTTGTGGAAGTGATAATCATCCCAAAATGATGGTACTTGAAAATTTGACATAAGCAAAGCAGACGATGAACGCGTTTGAACAAAACAGACGACATTGTTGCGCACTTAGAACAAGCTTTATGAAATACGCCCTTGCTTGAGCGAATATTCATACTATGCTTGATCCAAATTTTTGGATTAAGCGTGACATATTTTATCAAATTGTCCCCTGGACAACGTTAATCTATTTTCTCCTCTAAAAACACTAAAAAAAAAAAAACGGAGACATTCCAAAATTGGGTGTAAATTTGCCAAACATGATTCGCTAGCCATTTTAACTAATCAATTTTTTTAACAGCTTTGAAGCAAGCACAAAGTGCCAGACATAACTGGGACACCAGATATTTTTCACCCTTTTGTATTTATTTACATTGTGAAGAGTTAAAACTAATTTTAAACGTGGAACAATTTTTGTTTTGTTTTTTAAATATATGATTGTTAGGTTAAAACAAAATACATTTGTTAAACATCTCATCCTAAAATGTGAAAGGTTAAAATGAATTATGGGGGAATCGGAAAATGTATCCCCTAAGTTTGAGAATAGAACTAACCTGCCAATTGGGAGGTTATTCCGAATGACTCGTTGCGACCCTCTGGTGTACTCAACATCCACCGTGATCGGCGCAGAGTACGTCATGTCGCGCAGACGACACTCGTGGGGAGATATCGGCTTGGTAATATTGAAGCTTTCTTCAACGTCCGGGGTGCCGACATAAATGTTTAAATATCTGCGAATTCAGATCGAAGAGATATACACAGTTCAAACTTGATTATAACTTATAAGTGCTCTGTTGAAGCCCCTATACAAGATTTTCATTTTTCAATGTCACAAAATGTTAAAAACCATTTGACCTGAACAACCTTACTTAAGTTGAAGCCAGTTCTAAGTGGTCCCAACTGTCTGATGTGATAATTCATATATATCACCCTTTGTGTGTTGCCAAGGTTTCTGGGTCTACACTAAAACCAGTTAACCAGTTAACCAGTTAACCAGTTTCCCTGTGCGGGTTTCTGTATTCAAATGGGGGATGTTTAACAATAGGAACAATAGACCGTGTAAGTCTCGCAGCAGGTCACACTTCGGGGGACCAGTCGAGGAATGACGATGGGGTTTTAACGTTGCGACGATCTTCTTTGAATTATTACCTTACCGTACTGCGTTTGTAAACGCCCAGTATAGTGCCTCCGAAAAAAATTAATTTGCAAGCATGGAGAGTTTTTCATTATTTTCTTGATATGTAGATGAGGTACTGAGCCGACTTATACACAGGTTGGTTTTTATCACACACATCCTCAATCACACATGGAAATAACACCGTTTGTAACAGTTTTCCAATCTGGTAAGTTTTTAAAAACTTACTTCATGTAGAAGTTTGGGTCAGCGTCACTCACTACCTTTTCATTGGCAGACATGATCTTCTTGATCTAGAAATTAAAAATTTTAACAGATTTTTTTGAAAAGAAAGAGTTAACGGCATACAACTGTAATGAGTAACAAGATACCTCACCTGATGAAGATGGTAAGAAAACAAGTCTCGAACTGCCAGTCTTGGTCTTGGTCTCAGACTGCCAGTCTCCGTCTCGGACTACCTGCAGTCTTGGTCTCGGACTGCCAGTCTTGGTCTCGGTCTCAGACTGCCAGTCTCCGTCTTGGTCTCAGACTGCCAGTCTCGGTCTCAGACTGCCTGGTGATACCGTTAACTAACACTAGAGAGCTAGTACGCTTACCTCAACATTGATGAAATAGTTGAATGAATCAATGTGCTGCCGCACCAGGCCTCGCACTTTGAGGAATGCAGGTAGCAACTTCCATTTCTCCTAGTAACATAATGCAGTGGCAAGAACAGAAATACAATTAAATTAGATATACAGAAGTATGGAAAGAAATGAGTAGTTGATCATAACTTAAAGGCACCGGCTCGTCGGCAATGTGCATGCTGCGTATTTTGTGGCACGAATACATTGCCGATGAGCCTGTGCCTTTAATACCCTTCACCAGTTGGGTCCCAGCAGTTCCGGCAACTCCGGGAGTTCCGGTAAATCAAGCTTTTACCGAATGCCTGGATCATGCACGTGGACGCATCGCACATGTAACCGTTCATTTCCCAACATTTTTTTAGGAGAATTTAATAGACAAATAGCCTAGTAGGGCCTACCGAAATTCCATAGATACACGCAAGGTGAGTGTCTCAAGAACTATCAGACGGAGTTTGAACATTTAGGTTGGACGTAGGCCTAGGCTATGTCCGATCTTAAACTTCATGAACTTCACTGTCTTCAGGCTCCGCCATATTATTGGAAAAAAACGACATCAGCTATGGGAGATAGGTATCCCCCATAGTTCTAGGGTTAGTGGTTATTAAGACAAGTCACAATAAGTGCCGATCAGTAAATGGAATTCTTCCCCCTCGCGCCCAACCACCCCACCCCGCCCCCGAACCCCCACTCGTCTCCCCCCACTCCCCCTCCCCCTCCCCCGCCCCTGTCCCGACGGTCTGTACCTCAACAGTTTTGATGGGAGAAGTCAACTTCTCATACTCTTTCTCACTATCCCCGTGGACAGCCGATTGTTTTTTAACATCAACGACCATGGTGAGTTATATAGCAGCTCTGGTAGACTGAAAACACGACAGAAATCCTGTTTTTTTAAACCATCATTTTGTATCGTGTCAAAGTGATGCCGACGACGCACGTGCGACATTGGTAATGTTATTTTTTAGTATAGCGCCCTCACGTGGTCACTTCCCGATGTCATACGGTGTCCTTTAAAGCCATCACATCGCAACGATAGACTGCTAAAGTGTGACGTCATAGTGCCAGAGTAACTGGGTCTAAACATTTGCTGGTAATCTGAAACATCCATTGTTAAAGGGCAGGGAAACAGTTCATTGCTTTTATGTGGATTGGGTTTGGAGTCCCTATTTGACCGCGTGAGTTTTCCCCAGGAGATTTCCTTTAGTGGGGAGTTTTCCTTCCAAACTGCATCTCCTTCGTCATCTTAGGTTGAAAACAGTTGATGGCATAAAGGGTCTTCCATGTTGAAGATGCCATGCTCTGATTGGCTGTGCTTGCCAATTAAGCTGCAGCTCGCATTTTGCAGCATGAGCGGTTGGTTTCCGAAAATGCAACGTCACAGCTAAACTGGCAGAATGGGGGGAGTCCCCTTAAATTAAGAATCCAGGCGAACTCAATTTGTCTTTGCTTACATGATATTAATTCAAAACTGATAATTTAATTTTCAAAAGATAACAGTGTGACTTCGTAAAACTAAAAAAGTCAACATGCAATATTAGTTAGGGCAGTAAACACTAGACTAAAATACGGTGTAGCCATTATTAAAAAAAAAATAAGATCAATGGATGTTTTCGAAATGGCCGAATTCGTCTCCGGCTCAGGAGTGCATCTCAAAATTGTAACACTGTCAAAATAGACCCTTTGCAGTGGCGGCCATGACAGGGGCTGGTTTTCATATTTAAATGATGTGACAATAGATCCACAAAGTGCCTACTCGTGCATGACAAACAGCGACAATGTGACTGGCCCCTGTCATGGCCGCACGTGCAAAGCTAGGGTCTGTTTAAAGCCAACAGAATGACATTAAGAAATAAAACTCCACAGACGAAAATGAGCCAACCGAGTCTAGTGATTTCGAAAACAGCCATAGTCCACACTACATTTAATTCAGCTTGTTAGTATTTTACTGGCTTCAAATCATTGTCTAATTATGTGACATCACAACTTTTCATGAATATGCAAATTCGTATTAGCATAACAATTTTGATTTTAACTACTAATTTAATCTACTGAAAAAAAGTTTTATGACTGTACCCTCTTTAACTACGGATTTTTTTCATGGTCTGTGACATAATTAATTGAAGGTCACCATTTGTTTATGTGTAAAAGCGAGCTGCTGGTAGCGGCTTTCCGACCGGAAAGTAGACATTTCTCGAGCCGCTGTGAGCGGCGCGCCGTAGTTGCATATCATCCAGTCCAGTAAAGACTGGACTGGATGTGCAAGAAGTGATGCAGTGTGTCTGCCATCTTGATTCAGGCACAGCAACGCTTAACCACTTCGCGACGGGGAACGGCATATGCAGTTCTGAGTGCGAGTGTCTTGGGGGCGGTTATACAGAATTAGCCCATGAATTAGACCAGGGCAGAGCTGGTCACTATTATCTTGTTAGCTTGGGGTCAAGTCAGTTTTTGGTTTTTGACCTGTGACTGGACTTGGGAAATAAGATTGATTTTGTACGACTTGTCTGGCAGGCACCCATATGTTTGTGTACAAGGGTTGGGTATTACGTTAATTTGTTCTACTTTGCCTAATAGTCGTATGGGTTTCGGCGGACCCATCTCAATTTTAATCCGGCGTCGGTGCGTATCTTGATGGAGGCCGCTTCGGAGGCTCGCACCGTCTCTTTAACGGCCTGCATTAGGTTCTGCACATTGCCGATAAGCATTTCCGTTGCTTCTTCGTCTTTTTCTTTTACTATTGACAGAAATACCATTTTCGGGCCCTTTAAGAAAGTTATTTCATACACCAAAAACTGTACGCAATAAAAATAACTAAAGTTTTCGAAATGCACCATGTTAGATCCTATCTATGCACAAAGATAAAATACAATTACTAAGCTGCTAAATATAAACTCCATTACATAAATAATAACATTTGTGAATAGTTAATGCACATCTCTCCTACAGTTAGTTATCAGGGTTGTAGTCGAGGCCGCAACCTCCGAGGCCGAGGCCGAGGCCGAGTCATGGGTCTCCGAGGCCGAGGCCAAGGCCGAGTCACAGCATTCGAGGCCAAGGCCGAGGCCAAGGCCAAAGTGTCCGAGGCCGAGGCCGAGGCCGAGGCCGGTTATATTATGTACACACACACATATATAAAAAAACAAACTGAAGGCAATTTTTGAAGAAGAAAACATGATTTTTCTACAGAAAAGCAACATTTGCAACAAAAGTGCAAGTGGGAAGTATATCTTAAAATTACATTATGTGTTGATTCCAGGAGGAAATCTTTGTTCAATGTATATGAACAAAATTCCAACAATTTTAAAAATGACAGCTAGGATTAGGCAAAAACAAGGAGACAAAACAACCTGTGAACGTAAAGAACACACTTAGGCCTACTTTGCTTTGTGAACACGTTGAAGGTGCCTTGTAAAATTCGATGTCGTGCCGCAGAACTCGCTGAGTTTTTGAGACTTTGCCTTGCAAAACTTGCAGGAGGCTCTATGTTTTCTTTTCCCCTTTTCTTCATATTCTTCGTGGTTGACAAACCCGAACTGGATGATCCGGGAATTTGAAGACATTTTAAACAATTATCAAGGTTTTGTTAGCGGTTAGTGCGTGATGCATGTACAGAGTGATTATGTACTGTGCGAACGTACATACATGTACGCACGCATCCGCAGTACAGCGAAGGTTCCCTGTACCTATTGCACACGTTCAGGCACACCGTAGAGCGGAAACCAGTGCGAAGCGGGAGTTAGACTGGTTGTATAACAAGAAGATGATGCAGTGAGTATGTGCGATGCATAGTGCAATGAAACAGGAGTGACAGTTTATGGGTGACGTGGTGGACCAGAAGCCAGTCTATAGCGGGAGTAGAATTGCCGACTGGGTCGCCGAGGACTAAAAGAAGTCCATAAATTATGATGCTAGGGACGCACGCAACGTACGTGTACATTGTACATACCGGTAATTGTACGACTGTAGGCCGGGGTTCCAGTTTATTCATTCGATCGTGCGTGCTGTATTTTTTCATTTCGTTTAACACGGAGGGGAGACACAGAAGGAACCCATTACTGCAGCCTTTCGGGAATTTTAATATGGTAATAAAATATAAATAATTTGAAACAGAAAACAAATTTGAATTGGTGGAAATTGGGCGGCCTCGAGCCGGCCTCGACCAGTTTCACGAGGCCGGAAAGCTCCGAGGCCAAGGCCGAGGCCGAGACCATCAACGTCCAAGGCCAAGGCCGAGGCCGAGGCCTCAAAAATCGGCCTCGAGGCCGGCCTCGAGGCCGAGGCCGGCCTCGAGACCTCCAACGCTGTTAGTTATGTTATACTTTATAGAAAAAAAACACATTAGAAAACTAGAAAATATGTTTTTTCTTAGAAAGTTAATACCTATGATTTCTAATGGCAGAACGACGTTGTAGTGACAATTTACAAAGTGCCTACTTGTGCGTGACACACTGTGACAATGTGACTGCCCCCTGTAATGGCCGCCCGTGCGGAGGGTCTATTTGAAAAAATATGCTGGAATTTTTCAGCATATTAGACCTAAATGTCCTCTGACAATCTAAAAAAAATTTTTTTATAAAACCATGAAAACCTAGTGCTCTACTTTTATTTGCTAAGACATTGCTAATTTCTTTGACTTTTATCCAAGTCGGTTATTTTGTGAAAACGTAGACTTATTTTAATGTAATTATTGCAAATTATGTATACTATTAAACTTCAAAATACGCCACACATAAAATTACTCGGGGACTCAAAGGGGAGACTCTGGAAGCGCTGTGCCCTTGGGCTATTTCTCTGTCAGGCAATTGGTTGCAAAACAGCTGTTGTTTACATTGTGTCACTGGGCGTGAAGTAGGATGATTGATAGCTTGTATAATGCAGGGTACACAAATAAATGGAGCTTGGCTTGAAGCACAGATTTCCAAGGGTCGGCCTTACTGGTTAGCGATCTCAACATTAAAGGCGACTATACAAGGTCGTCACTCCTAAAATAACTTCCCTTTAAAATAAGAACACATTTTGGTGGTTATTAAGTCATTATAAGGAGAATACATGTATGCGGCGACCAGTAAACGGAATTCTTTCCAGCGTTTAATTTAGGTAGCACCAATTGTTTTCTTTTCACTTTATAAACACGCAGAAATCGGGTTAGTAGTTGAACTACTGCAAAGGCTTAATAAATATTTATAAGGTATAGTAAATCTACACTCCTGGATTAAAAATCTAACTTTCTAAATGGCAGCATTGCAAGTAAGCATGGAGAAAATTAACATACTGCAAAAATCTATTTTGTGATTAAAGGCACAGGCTGTTCAGCAATCCGCGCCCGCCAAATTCGTGGTCGAAACACGCAGCTCCATGCCTTTGCTATGGAGCTGCGTATTGCGTGGCACACATTTGGCGGGCGCGCATTGCTGACGAGCCTGTGCCTTTAAAACATAACTATCTGAATATGGTGTTTCAATTGTGCGCCTGATAAACTTGACCGCCTCAATGGCAGTATTATATAGCCCTATGTGAAGGAAGACCACTGATCTGTAAAGACTGGACTGGATGTGCAAGAAGCAGGGCTCGAAATACCCACTGGACCGAGGCCAGTAATTTAAGCCTCGGTCTAGTGCCTTCTCTACCGTACTAGACCAGTGGTCCAGTGCATTTTTAAACTAACGAACAGTAAATCCACGTTCCTTGTGGCTTTGGTCTTGTAAAAATAGCGTCGGTCCAGTAAATGATTTAAGCTACTAACCCTGTGGTCTAGCAGATTTTTTAATGAAATTCGAGCCCTGAAGAAGTGATGCAGTGTGTCGGCCATTTTGATTCAGGGCCAACAATACTTAACCCTTCACTGCAATAATGTAAATTTTTAACAAACGTCTGTAAAATTACTTAAACAGTACATGTTTCCTTTTTAGACAGAGCCAAAAACATGGCGAGTGCACCTTTAAGCCCTGGTGAAAACTTGACTCGGATTTTCCACGGCAAACACAGATTGTCTGGCCGGCCACTATGTTTGTGTACAAAGCAATTTATCTGCCATGCCCTATATGTTTGCAAATTGAAACAATGTCATTCATTCCAGGGAATTTTACAATAGAAAATCAATCATCTCGTCATTGTTCAAAGGTAAAAGACCGCTGGTAGACACTTTAATAAAGGATTGTGCTCGCCCAGCAACATTTTTACGCCCAATCCCCGAAAACAGTACCTTAGTGCAACAATTTATGGAGTTTTGCTCATGGCAGTGCAGGGTTAAAAATACAGTGGATGCACCTTTAGGCTCAGGTGAAAACTTAACCCAGATATTCCAGGGCAAACTTAGATTGTCTGGCAGGCACCCATATGTTTGTGTACAAGGGTTGGGTATTACGGTAATTTGTTCTACTTTGCCTAATAGTCGTATGGGTTTCGGCGGACCCATCTCAATTTTAATCCGGCGTCGGTGCGTATCTTGATGGAGGCCGCTTCAGAGGCTCGCACCGTCTCTTTAACGGCCTGCATCAGGTTCTGCACGTTGCCGATAAGCATTTCCGTTGCTTCTTCGTCTTTTTCTGGATCTGTGTGGGTAAAGTGAAAAGTCATAAGCAAAAAACACTTTAATAAACAAACAAACGCAATATTTGGACACAGTACTGGGCAGATGCTCTACCAGCTGAGCTATGAGGCACAGTGGTAAAACTCTCTCAGGTTTCCCCCGAGACCTCTCAAACACCAGGCAGATGCTCTACCAGCTGAGCTATGAGGCATAGTGGTATACTCCCTCAGGTTCCCCCAAGACCTCTGACACACTGGGCAGACGGTCTACCAGCAGAGCTATGAGGCACAGTGGTGTACTCCCCTCAGGTTTCCCCCAAGACCTTTGACACACCAGGCAGATGCTCTACCAGCTGAGTTTCAAGGCACAGTGGTATACTCCCTCAAGTGTTTCCCAAGACCTTTTACACAACGGCCAGATATGCTCTACCAGCTGAGCTATGAGACACAGCAGTATACTCCCTGTGGTTTCCCCCAAGATCTCTGACACACCGGGCAAATGCTCTACCAGCCGAGCTATGAGGCACAGTGGTATACTCCCTCAGGTTTCCCCAAGACCTCTGACACACCGGGCAGATGCTCTACCAGCTGAGCTACGAGGCACAGTGGTATACTCCCTCAGGTTTCCCCAAGACCTCTGACACACCGGGCAGATGCTCTACCAGCTGAGCTACGAGGCACAGTGGTATACTCCCTCAGGTTTCCCCAAGACCTCTGACACACCGGGCAGATGCTCTACCAGCTGAGCTACGAGGCACAGTGGTATACTCCCTCAGGTTTCCCCAAGACCTCTGACACACCGGGTAGATGCTCTAACAGCTGAGCTATAAGGCACAGTGGTATACTTCCTCAGGTTTCCCCCAAGACCTCTGACACACCGGGTAGATGCTCTAACAGCTGAGCTACGAGGCACAGTGGTATACTCCCTCAGGTTTCCCCAAGACCTCTGACACACCGGGCAGATGCTCTACCAGCTGAGCTATGAGGCACAGTGGTATACTCCCTGTGGTTTCCCCCAAGACCTCTGACACACCAGGCAGGTCTAATAGATGAGCTATGAGGCACAGTGGTATACTCCCTCAGGTTTCCCCAAGACCTCTGACTCACTGGGCAGATGCTCTACCAGCTCAGCTATGAGGCACAGTGGTATACTCCCTCAGGTTCCCCCAAGACCTCTGACACACTGGGCAGACGGTCTACCAGCTGAGCTATGAGACACAGCAGTATACTCCCTCAGGTTTTCCCCAAGATGACACACCGGGTAGATGCTCTACCCAGCTGAGCTATGAGACACAGTTATATACACCCTTAATAGGTTTTCCCTTAGACCTCTGACTCACCGCGCAGGTCTACTAGATGAGCTATGAGGCACAGTGATATACTCCCTCAGGTTTTTCCTATGAAACAGATTTATTCTTCTTTATGGAGGTCGGTTCAGTCAGCCTTGCCACAAGAGGTTTCCGTACATGTTACTGACCAAAAGTTTACATCTCTCTGCCTCCTTACTTTTCAGGGCAGAAGTTTTTTTGGAGGGGTGGGGAAGGGGGAGGGGGGAATGAGTATGTTTGAGATTTGTAACAATTGGTGCAACAAACGAGACCTACCCTGGGCTCCCAACATGGTTGCTTTGACGGTTGTCAAAATCTTGAGCTGCGTGGCAAATGTGGGAATACGCTCCAAGACTTGCTTCATGTTCTGCACGAATAAAACGAGGGAAACAAAATACTTCTTAGAACTATGTCTTCTTTGAGCTCATTCAAATCGGCACTTTGCCAAACATATACATAATATTCACATGATCAACTTCAAGGGAGAAATGCTAATTTACGGAGTCGTACCCGTATGACGTGGTTGCCATGAAATTAAACTTTAATTTTGGAGCCGTAGGGGAATTTTCCCGTTTTTTTCTCTTAAAAAATTGTTTTTGCGGGTTTTTCGCCCTTCCTGTAATAAGCGTAAATTTTCAGTGTCACGTGCATGTATAGTATTTCTGGTGATGTTGTTCTTCTGTAACCATTATTTTTGTCCAATTGTGAGAGTGTTGATGTTTTGTGAATGTTGATGTTGTAGTTGTATCTTATTCCAGTTTGTTCATGATTGTGAAGTTGTTTAATTTAATATATTTGTATTATGTGTGTTTGCAGGGCCCCAATGGAAACCAGTTTTGTAAACTGTTTGGGCACACCCTGGGTAAATAAATGGAATAAATAAAAAATAAATAAATAAATGTTTGTTTGAAAGTACAACTTCGCCAAATTAGTGTTAAAGGCAGAACACATAATTGGTAAACCGTTACAAATGGTTTTATCTCCCCGTGTGATTGAAGATACGAATGATTAAAACCACCCTGAGCAAAAATCAACTTTGTCTAACTTTTGAGAAAACAGTCAAAATGCTTTACGGTCACTTCGCCCCAAAAACATTTCGCCCCGAACCACTTCGCCCTGAACCACGGCCTGTGCACGAAGTGTTTTTGAAGCGAAGTGTTTTTGAAGCGAAGTGGTATTCAGACGAAGTGGTGTAAGGGCGAAGTGGTTTTGAGGCAAGGTGGCTTTTGGGGCGAAGTGGTTCACGGCGAAGTGGCGCAAGGCGAAATGATTTTTGGGCGAAGTGAATTTACGTCTCGCAAGACGAAAAATAATTGTTTTGCTCATTTCTCAAAGACTATAGCACTTCAGACAAAACCATTTCAGGGTAAGTTTACTACCGTCATCATGTTTATATGTGACGGGCTCTACGAAAATGAGTCACAAGTCGCGCTGGCTAGTATTCTTTTTGCGACCATCAAAAGAAATCCGCGGCAAATCCACGCTCAATAAAATACCAAAACACAATGGAAATTCCTGGCGGTGCCCAGATACCGCCTGGAATGTCTGTGTTCCCCCTGGAATGTCTGTGTTACGCCTGGAATTTTTTTGTGTTTAATAGTGTAGAAATGCCACAGATTTCTTTTTATGGTCGCAAAAAGAATACTAGCCAGCGCGACTTGTGACTCATTTTCGTAGAGCCCGTCACATATTGTGTAAGTTATGTGTAAATCTGTGAATTATTTCGAATTTTCGAGATTACCAATGATGTGTTCTAACTTTAAGACGGAAAATAATATTGTCACATAAAATGAAGATTTTACTGATACTGTGCCTTTATGATGCTGCGCAGTAGAGATCGTGCCCCAGTACGATGCGTGTTCCCACTGGACACGGCAAAACACATGCATTCGCATGCCCAATGCATTATGCGTGAAACATTTTTAAAATATCGACAAATCGAGTTAGCAGGTGCAAGGTTGTAAATAATCGGAACTTGAGTCCGATTTTCACTGACTTGACTTGACTCTCGAACCTCAAATGACTTGACTTGACTTGAGACACGAACCTCAAATGACTTGGGTTGAATCAGACTTTTTGACCTGAGTTTGCCAAAAATAAATTGGATCTTTTATGCATTTTTGTTTTGTGTGTGTCATTTTGGGGACCGAATTGTATTTCAGCACTACAGAAACCTTGGCCAGAGCAACATGAATGTGAGTTTCAGCGTTTAGACTCATTTTGAAATTAGCTTGTCCAAATTTACTGTCGTGACTACTTGACTTGACCTAACTTGACCAATATGCCTGGCTTGACTTGACTTGGGACTCGAAGGCAGCTTGACTTGACTTGACTTGGGACTCTAAGGCAGCTTGACTTGACTTGACTTGGGACTCTAAGGCAGCTTGACTTGACTTGGCTTGGCTTGGCTTGACTTGGCTTGGGACTCGAAGGCAGCTTGACTTGACTTGGGACTCGAAGGCAGCTTGACTTGACTTGGGACTCGAAGGCAGCTTGACTTGACTTGACTTGACTTGGGATTCGAAGGCAGCTTGACTTGACTTGGGACTCGAAGGCAGCTAGACTTTACTTGACTTGGGACTCGAAGGCAGCTTGACTTGACTTGACTTGAGACTCGAAGGCAGCTTGACTTGACTTAGGACTCGAAGGCAGTTTGACTTGACTTGGGACTCAAAGGCAGCTTGACTTGACTTGGCTTGAGACTCGAAGGCAGCTTGATTTGACTTGGCTTGGGACTCGAAGGCAGCTTGACTCGACTTGGGACTCAAAGGCAGTTGACTCGACTTGGGACTCGAAGGCAGCTTGACTTGACTTGTGACTCGAAGGCAGCTTGACTTGACTTGGGACTCGAAGGCAGTTTGACTTGACTTGGGACTCGAAGGCAGCTTGACTTGACTTGGGACTCGAAAGCAGCTTGACTTGACTTGGGACTCGAAGGCAGCTTGACTTGACTTGGGACTCGAAGGCAGCTTGACTTGACTTGGGACTCGAAGACAGCTTGACTTGACTTGGGACTCGAAGGCAGCTTGACTTGACTTGGGACTCGAAGGCAGCTTGACTCGACTTGACTTGAGACTCGAAGGTAGCTTGACTCGACTTGACTTGGGACTCGAAGGCAGCGTGACTCGACTTGGGACTCGAAGGCAGCTTGACTCGACTTGGGACTCGAAGGCAGCTTGACTCGACTTGACTTGGGACTCCAAGGCAGCTTGACTTGGGACTCGAAGGCAGCTTGACTTGACTTGACTTGTGACTCGAAGGCAGCTTGACTTGACTTGGGACTCGAAGGCAGCTTGACTTGACTTGGGACTCGAAGGCAGCTTGACTTGACTTGGGACTCGAAGGCAGCTTGACTTGACTTGTGACTCGAAGGCAGCTTGACTTGACTTGGGACTCGAAGGCAGTTTGACTTGACTTGGGACTCGAAGGCAGCTTGACTTGACTTGGGACTCGAAGGCAGCTTGACTTGACTTGGGACTCGAAGGCAGCTTGACTTGACTTGGGACTCGAAGGCAGCTTGACTTGACTTGGGACTCGAAGGCAGCTTGACTTGACTTGACTTGACTTGGGACTTGAGCAGAGGGAGAGTTGTTACAACTCTACGAGTTATAGTGCATTGCATGTGTCCAATGCGCGCATGAGTACGGTGTAAAAAAAATACTGTACGTACAACAGTAACAAAAGCTCATTAAGTAGTTGTAAGCGTCTGAAATAAACTGGACTTTTCAACACCAAATTAAAAAAAAACCTTTGGAAATCTCACGAAATGATGAAAGTAAGCATCATTTTAAATAACAATAATAATATTGGAAGTCTTTTTGATTGATATCGGAGTAAACCATTATAAAACACCCAAATAAATCCCCATCATCTGATTGGTGCGTCATCGATTACATGTTGTTGAATAATTTCATTTGATGACAGATTTAATGTTCTATTCCACTTGGCTTCGCCTCGTGGAACAAACAATTAAATCTCGTGAAATTTCTCCTACATTTTCGTTATTTGTATATTACTCACCAGTCGAATGCGTTTGTCAGTGCACTGGTCAGCGATGGTATTGGCCAATCGCGTCACTTCCTGAGACTGTTTGGCGATCATTCTGGCACACATAATGAAATCTTTTTTGCTTCCTCCTTCACCCCTACAGAACAAAATAAAATGTGTTGAATCAAATTTGAGCCTTCTGATAAAAACAAAACAAAATAGGAGACCAGTTTTTCAGGAAAAACTTAACATTTATCCGACTTTCCTCACAGGTTTTGCACGTGGGGTTGCAGCCAATGGCTAGTTAAAGGTACACACCTGCCTACTGTTTACATGATTTATGGTGATGGTCGTTGTAAAAAAAAAATCATCAAAATATCCCGTAATTTACTAAAGAAGTGCAAATAATTATCATGAGTTTGGGCCCCGTCCTGCCTACCTGACATGCTTGCTCATTTGTGCCATCAGGATTGCCATTTTCTTGGCAGCAGCCACAAGTTCATTTCCCTGGCTAGACCACTTCTGAGTTTCCAAATGCAAGTCATAGGCAGCTTTCTGCAAGAAAAATCATATCACAAGTAAAATCATTGTGGATGGCATTAAACAGCATGTTCCCTCCTCTATCCGCAGCAACTTGCCTGCTTCCCGCAAAAACAGCCGCCGCGTGTCTGCAAGAACGCTCGCAAAGCTGCCACACAGCCCAAATGCACATTTGCTTGATCAC
Organism: Henricia sp. BOLD:AAB3569; assembly: GCA_037783545.1. Classification (NCBI taxonomy): domain Eukaryota; kingdom Metazoa; phylum Echinodermata; class Asteroidea; order Spinulosida; family Echinasteridae; genus Henricia; species Henricia sp. BOLD:AAB3569. The sequence continues at coordinate 40,344 of JBBELK010000158.1, read as the reverse complement.
CTGGAGTGCTCGAAACAATACAGCGAACAGCAGTTCACTGTACTAGCAAGAGCACACAGTATCATGCATCTGCACATGCTCGAAGCCACGTACATACACTTCACTAAACCTGTGTTATGTCACCAGAAAGAATTTGTTCACATGCTGCATGTGGTCTAACTGCGCTTGTGCAGTAGCGTGCTCCCTGCTGTTGTCAGCTGACCAATCAGCGCGCAGCATTCTTAAAACGTCATTCCTGCTTTAGCCTTTATATTATATATCGATAGAGTACCGACGCCATTCTTGCGTTTTGCTCTAATGAGTACAAGTCGAAAAGCCACTTTTTTTTAGCATGTCTTTGTCGTTAATCCTGTATATTCCGATTTTGCAGTACCAAACACTTATTATTTTATAATAGTGATTTTCAGTGCATATGAAGAGTTTCGTCGCAAAACGCAATAAACGCCATATCCACAAAATTGAGATAATGGTGTCAGTACATTCTCGATTAGTGGTCCTATACATTTGTCAAATAGATTATTGGCAAACTGTGTTATCCCACAAAAACTGTTAATTATCAGAATTTACCATTGACTGTAGTGGTAACACAAAATGGCAGTTTTCTCAAAATGTCACAAATGGATATATAGCGTTTTGCGATGGTTTCCACTCAAAATTCTCTCCACATCGCTTTTTCTCAAAGCGACACGTGACAATTACGCGCGAAAAGGCTCAGTATGAATTTGTGTGTGCGAAGAGCAAGTTTCATGCATCATGGACGCGCGTTGTTTGAATTACGCACAGTCCATGCACTGAAAAAAGCTGCGTCCCAGTTACGGTGGACGTGTACAGGGAAGACGTCCTGGGAATGGTCTATAAAGTCATAATATCAAGTCTTACCATAATAGGCTGGTTAACTGGGGGCGCTTCTGTGAAATGCGCTTCAGTCTCTTCCTCGGGTGGTGGTGGGCGCGGTGGGGGGACTTGCCCCTGGGGTAGGGGTGGCCTCGGTGGTGCATTATCTAAAGAAAAAAAAGAAGCTGCCCTGTATGTTTACACTTTCTAAACATTTTTAAAATGTATTTTTAAACTGAAGTTCTGATAGAATGTGGTGGTGACCACAATCAGACTATACTTGCATCTTAAAAATTCAAAACATGAATATGTGACGTGCTCATTAAAGGCAGTATACATGTACACATGATTGGTATCACGAAGAATCAGAAATGTTCACAGATTTACACATAACTTATATATAACGATATCAACATGATGACGGCAGAAAACTTCCCCTGAAATGGTTTTGTCTTTGAGAAATGAGCAAAACAAATATTTTTTTGTCTCGCGAGACATAAATTCAATTCGACCCAAAACCATTTCGCCCTGGGCCACTTCGTCCTGAACCACTTCGCCCAAGTAGCATTTCGCCCTCAAACCACTTCGTCCAAACACTACTTCGCCTAAAAGCCACTTCACCCCAAAACAACTTTGTGCACAGGCCGTGGTTCAGGGCGAAGTGGTACAGGGCGAAGTGGCTTGGTTTTGGGGCGAAATGACTGTAAACCCTTTTTTTACCGTTTTCTCAGAAGTTAGACGACGTACGGAGCTGGTTTTTGCTCAGGTTGGTTTTAATCATGAATATCTTCAATCACACAGGGGGATAAAACTATTTGTAACGGTTTACCAATCATGTATACTATCTTTAAAATGTGATAATACAAAGGGAATTCTGTGCAGTACCCAGAAATTCCTTGAGGTATCCGAGTACCATCAGAAATATTAATTGTATTTTAAAGAGCCACTGATTACTAGTTATGTTAAAAAAATCTGTTCATAAAAGTTGGGCGTAAAGTGACTCATTTTTTGCAGAGCATGCCACATGTGTTACAAAAACTACATAAATGTTGAATTTACTCACCCAAATGAAGGCTGCCCATTGCATCTGTTGGTGGCTGTGACATAACGAACGCCTGACGGACATCGCCAACACTGTCTAACAACTATGAGGATTAAGCAATGCAATAATATCAGGATTTACAGTACATTCTTTTTGGTGAAGAAGCACAATTTGAGCCCTCTGAACTTCCGTGACAGTTTTAACCCATTTTTTTGTGGGGCTTTCAAATGGGAAAAAATGATTGAAATGCGACGTAATAAAGTGTTTACTGCGTGGTGGTCAATTAAAAAGTAAATACAAGAAGCCGATGTAAGGATGACTTCGTTCTCACTCGGGAAATCACTTCGTTCAACAAAGATTCGACGATGATTAGACAAAGAAATTTCCTGATGTGAACGCACGCCTCTTCATTTGATGAAGATTAGAATATCTTCGTCTGACGAAGAAAAATTACTTCATTGGACAAAGAAATCGATTCATTCGACGAAGCAAATTTATAATGTGAATGCTCCCTTCGTTCAACGAAGTGATTTGAGATGGGGGCGCCACACAGCTTTATTCGATCTTCGTTAGCGGTGGTATAATGTTAATGGTACCGCTCTTCGTTCGATCTTCAAATGTCCACGAGTTTGGGAAATCTGGATGCAGTGAAAAGCAACTTGGCTCCATCGGGATTCGAATCGCAGACCTTCTGCTTAACGTGCAGATGCCCTACCAATTGAGGTCAACTGGTGGTCTCGAATCACGGTAGTGCAGTTGTTCCTCACTGATTGGGATTGGCTATCACGTGAGCTTAGCAAGCCCTACAGAGGGATAAACCCTTCGATCTTTATTGATTGAGATAACAAATAATAACTAATAACTAATCTTCATCGAACGAAGCGATTTCTCTCGTGAGAATGGGGTCAATGACAGAATCTGATGCAATTATAATCGATGATGATGCAATCACTGCATTCAGGAGAAAAAGTGTACTTTTCTGAAAGATGGTCTTAAACTTTTGGTCACGACTGTAGGTCATTCGCGAAAGTTGGCATTTTGATTCATTCATTTTGGATAATGTCATTCTTAGTAAGCCGCCTTGCATAATCTTTTAATGTATTTATATACCAAGCAACGAAAGTAACGCAAATATTTTGTCCACTTTTCGATTGAAAAACATCTTTTTCAGTGCACAAAAGCTTTATGCAGTCATGCATAATGAAGCTGTTACCTAAAGATTTAATGTCAACTTAATTAGAAAAGGATTTTTGATCAAACTGAAAATTTGCATTTTTTTTGGTTGTTGCTCGGAATACATCTTAACCCCGGAGGCACCACGCCCATAAAATGACACGGAAGCACCATAGCAAGGGGCTCACCTGTAATGAGAGGCAGTTTCCATTATTCTTATTTAGCAACCCAGCCAACCCCCTGGGGCTAATCCTCTGCAAGGTTATTGATTGTAAACATCTCTTCTTTTAATTCTGTCACTGGGGGAGCGGTAACATAGGTGTATTTACACGCAGAGTATTGCAATACTCACTATGGCTGACATCAAACCCATACGTAATTTGTACACAAACGTATGGGATCTTGGCCTGTGGCCCAGATTCTCAGGGTCAGCCAGACTAGGGGGTGAAGTCAACATTAAAGGCGACTGCAGATTTTGAAAATAGGCTTTTCATGTAGTTTCAGCAAAATTAATGCTTAGGGTTTTTTTTGTAATTAAAAATAAAATTAAAAAGTGCCTCTCGGATGAGCACCATGGTCTGATAATTTTCTGTAAAAATGTTAATGATGTAACAATGGACTCCATGCATTTTTGTCATTTGCATACTACAGGGTTAATGCACAAAATATAGAACTTGCATTTCGTTAAGTTAGACTAAAATTTGGGTGATATTTCTGTGCCCTTAAGCAAAGGCATTTTACTACAATTGCTCCGTCCTTTGGAAGTGATGTCAAGCCTTTGGTCAAGTGTGTTGTGTAATACACTTAAAAGATCCCAGGGCACTCTTTTGTGAAGAGTTAGGGGATTCCCTGGTGTCTCTGGCCGTCGGCTGCCAATGGCACCACCCACCAATGTATCTCGATGTTTAGGTGGAAGACACTCGCAAGCTTCATGCAATTCAGCCTACGGACTGCGAAGTGAAGTTCATTAAACCAATAAACAGATAAAACATGGTTAGGAAGCAAACATTTGTATAATAGACAAGAAATAATTCAGTTAATACAATCGTAGTTGTATGAAATGTTAGTACTACATTACACCACACAAGGCATATAAAACAAATAGTAAATACAACATCCATGCAAATGGCTGTATCAATAGAATGTTTTTCAATTGGGAATTATATATCAATATTATTTGTCAATCCTACATGCTCAGCATTTTCCTGTTAAAAACTTCACAGCATGCTCGGGTGGGACTCAAACCCACAACTTCTTGCATTCTAGAAAGAGAACATACGTATATTAAAAACACTGAGTAGAGGAAAAGAAATGAGTAGTTGACTGTTACTTTAGATTTTATTTAATAATAATAATAGACGGTTCTTATATAGCGCATTACAGATCTGACAGATTTCTCAATGCGCTTTTTGCATTATTACCCCTGGTCATTGGGCTCAGTAATATCATTCCTTAATCCTTCTCAGCTCCCTGGGGATTATACAGCCCCGTGCAGCTTATGCGCACAGTGACTAATTAAACACATTAGCTTTCTTTACCCTCACAGGTACCCATTTCCTCCTGGGTGGAGAGAGGGCAAAGTGCCTTGCCCAAGAGCACACGCACATTGGACAAGCCGGGATGGGATTCGAACCCACGACCTGTGGATTGACCACAGTCTTGGATTCAACACGCCATACCGTTCGGCTATGGTGCCTTGTTAAGATGGGAAGAAGACAAGAAATTTGCAATCTCTAATTTGGATGTGGAAGCAAAAAGGTTGGTGTAATCACTGCACTGCTTTATAATAATAATAATAATGAAAATTTATAATGCGCCGGTATCCATCAAAAAAGAAACAATTACCAAAGATGAGCAAGTTCGAGCGGGCGACTATAGTTAACTAGACTAACCATAGTCGATCTAGATGTCACCCGAACGCTGCGTGGTTTGACTAGCTAGTCTGACTAGAGGAACCAAGCCCCGGGGGTAGGTTCATCTCTAGTCAGTTGTAATCACGTCACTTTTTAGTCAAGATGACGGAAAGGTAAATGTGATTGGAAAAAAAGCTTTCGCTAAAAAAGTGTTAATTTATATCAGAATTTAAGATGAATGAATAACCAATTCTATGGTAGCTTTTGGTGAACGAGTTGAAATTTCTTTAGTAGAACATACGATGGCATGGGGAAAAGGGTTGCCAACAATTGCTTGTATTTTTGCAAACCGTTGACGGCGGCCAGTGCAGACAATTTTGGCCATGTTTGACTAGATTTGCCCGACGACGTGTTCGGGTGAAAAACAAACTACATGTGTGAAAAAGAAATCGCAAATTGACTGATGGTCAGCACCCGAACTTGCTCATTGTTGCCTTTTTATGATATCCTTAAAAATATACGGATTGAGAGTGCCAACTTCCAGAATGATAATGAGAAAAATGTAACATGATATTGTATCAAAATTAAGTAGGAGGTATAGCTATAGGGGGTAGAGTCAAAAAGTTGATCTGGTCAACACCTTTAATAGACCTTTATCACGGTGCGGCCATCTTCCCTTTTCCCCTATTAAAATGAACGTAACCAAAGCGAGGCTTGCCGAAATAAAATAGTTTGGCCCCGTGTTGAAAATATTCATTGTGTGCATCAAAATGACATGCGCGCGGTGCGATCAAGAAAACGCGCAGCGCGGAAAGTGATTCTCTCAAAACAACAACGGAAGACTGCACGCGCTATCGCGCAGACACGCACTGATCATGCCTGACACGTACACGTACTATGCAGTGGGGAACAAGACAAAGATGGACGCACCGTGATAAAGGTCTATTAATTGTGTCATATGAGAATGGCTAAAAGTTTTTTTTCAAATTGTTTCCTTAGAAAATCTTCATTTTTTAATTTGTTTTGCGGGGAAGGGGGTAGGGGGAAGGGGGTAGGGGGGTGGGGGGGTGGGGGGGTGGGGGGGGGGGGGGGGGGGGGGGGAAGGGTTGGTTTAATCAAATCTACTCTTACTGATGCTTGATAAGTCATTTTAAGGAAAAATAGTAATGGTCAACTTCTCAATTCTTAGACATACAGAGCTCGAAGATAAATTGAGTTAATTCATTCATATATATCACAGTCCTCATACATAGTCAACATGTACATGCTTTATAAAGGGACTAGTCCAAAAGGTACAGTATTCCCCAATACATCATTTGCAGTTATCCAAAATTTCACTTCATGAGTTGACAAGAAAAAAAAACCGAAACAAATTAAACAAAAATGATAAAAGTGTTGATAGCAATGGTTACAAAAACACCACATGATTTTTGTTCTGTGTAAAATGGTACCAATGTGGGAGAAATTGCCAACTGAAGGAGTTTTTAAAAAATGGTTGCAAATTATTCTATACAATACCATGTATGCATTTTTCAGGTTTTCTGAAGTATTACTGCATCTATGTGGCTGAAATTTCTATAAGGCAGTTTATCAACATCATTCTTTAGTTATGTAATGCTATTGTTCCTGTTTTTAAAAGTTTTCCAATCGTGTAATCCATTTTGACACTATGAGCAACTAACAATGGAAATTGGGCACACACCATTGTTAATGACAATGGTTTGTGCCCAATTTCCATTGTTGGTTGCTCATAGTGTGAAGTGTTTAAAATCACCAAGCAGCCGATTTCACGAAATCCTACGCACTGCGCAAGCCAACTTGCGCAACATTTTATTGCATAAGTTGCGCAACATGCCTGTAATAATTACACGCAAGCTATGGGGCTTATTATGCCATTTTCAAAAGTTGCACAAGCTACGCACTTTTTCGTGAAATTGGCTGCAGGTCTTTAACATCCATTTCAGACAACCCACGTGACAAGCTCTCGACCAATAGGAATGCATAAATGCTCTATAGCATTTTTGAATTTTAGGCAAGGCTAGGGTTTTCATTCGGTAGGCCTTACAGCACCTTTTGGACTAGTTCTTATTAAAACATCGCATTCATTCCTATTAAAACATTCCAGTTCATCACGTACGACGACACAGTAAGAAATGCAAGCTGCAAACAGGAGAGGAAAAAAATCTTAAAACAATTGTTAATAAACCTCGGGAGACTGCCAGTCTTGGGCAGGCAGGCCAGATGTTGCGGCTCTGTTGCCCTGCCCCCTGGAAGGCGTGGCTTGGTAGGAGGTGGGGCCACGACGATCCAAGCTTGACGTTTGATAAGGTGTTGGATCGGGGGCCATGGCCAATTCGGCAGCCTGAATAGATATTGACAATATGGTTAGAAAAATGAACTCATACATCTACTAAAATTTTCAAAACTAAACATTAGTTCAGATAAAAATAATATGGTCCTTATACTAGAGATTCAAATACGAGACCTCTGGCATATAACAGGCAGATGCTCTTACAGCAAAGCTATGTGGCACATTGGTATATTCCCTCAGGTTTTCCCCAAGACTTTTGACACACCAGGCAGATGCTCTACTAGCTGAGTTATGTGGCATAGTGGTATACTCCCTCAGGTTTCCCCAAAGACCTCTGCCACACCAGGCAGATGCTCCAACACCTGAGCTATGTGGCACAGTGGTATACTCCCTCAGAATTTCCCAAGACCTCTGACACACCGGGCAGATGCTCTACCAGATGTTCTATGAGGCACAGTGGTATACTTCTCTCAGGTTTTCTCCAAGACCTCTGACACATCGACAGATGAAATTGAATGTCCATAATTCTAGCACTTAGACTATTCATAAACATGTATTAGCAGCTCAAAAACAGTTGGCATTAAACGTGACTACACCACTGAGAATTTTAACTATTGCAAAAGGTAGAAAGATATCAGGCCTAATAGCTCGAGTGAGAAATTTTTGCTGGCTTTGTCTTAACAAACATTTTGCACTTGCTTTAAAGATAATCACAATTCATAAAGAGAATGTGGAGACAACGCATTAAAAGACGGAACATAAAACAGAACATAAAACTGGAGAACACAGAAAAATAAATCTTGAGAGAACCTTGAGAGACTCGAAGCTTGGAGGCGGCGGAGGTCGAGGAGGCACTTGACTCTAAAAGAGGGTAGAAGAAAACAAAAGTCATCCATTGCCATGGAAACGAAGGTAAAAACGGCAAGCGCAACAGGCTGGAAAAATTGACAGAAAAGGAAGGACGAAAGCACAGCAATCGAAACGTAGGACTGAGAGGGCGGTGTGAGAAAACCTCGTTTACCTGGTTGGAGTAGGGGTCGCGCCTTGATGAGGGCATTGTGGAGGATGGAGTTGCATGCGACCGCTACGTTTACGGAAGAAAGAGAAATGATATGAATGGCATGATCTAGGCCAGGATATTGTGCTCATGGTTTGAAGTACGGTACGTGCATGTATTGAGAATTATTGAGAATGGCATTAGAATCATTTAGACTTTCATCAAGAATGCTGTTTAAAATCAAACAATGCAAAAACGTAAAGCATTACAATTATATAGTCTCTGAAAAGTAAATCGTAAATTTTGGAATTGCTCATTTGCAAAAAGGTAGCACTGAGAGCAGCACTCGAGAGTGTATTTATAGCGAGTATGGGTACTACAAGCCTTAGAAAAAGACAGACAGAAAGAGACGCATAGGCTGCATTTACACCGAGCCTTTTTATGTGTAAATCTGACACACGTCACTTTGAGAAAAAGCACTGTTTGGAATTTGGAGTAAACAGATGCACTGAAAACAACCACATAATCAATTTGAGGCTGAAAATGTTTTTGTGATTCTGTGATTTTCAGTGCATTGTTTCACTCCAATTTCTCTTAACGCCGCTTTTTGTCAAAGTGACAAGTGTCAAATTTACACGTGTCAACATGTAAAAAGGATCAGTGTGAACACAGCTTTAGAAGAAGCACCTGGAGTGACTGCGGTGCAGGCGGAGGAGGCACAGGAGGAGCTGAATAAACCTGTGGTGCTCTGCTAACAGGCTGAGCTGCCTGAAAGCTGGACGGCTGCACAAAGTGTATGGATAAAAAAAGAAAAAAAGAAGAAAAAAAACTAGAGAATCAACTAGAAGCATCATGTGCTGAACTGAATACAGTCGAGCTTCGATAATAAGAGGCACTTTTAATACAACATTCTGCTTATAACAATCTTTTGTTCTTCATTGTTTTCATGGTTCCTGATATAACAAGGTAAACTGCAAAGTTCAAAGGACCTCTTATTAAAGATGTTCGACTGTAGTAAGTGGAATCGAAGTGACATCTGACATTTTGGGGACATTATGATCCATGCGGGGTAAGGACTGTTGATAAGTTCTCCACACAAAGTCTGATGATGCATGCTTGAAAAGAGTGGGTTCCTCAGAAAGGTTAAGAAAACTGTTATGAACAAGAAATCTTGGTATGCAAGACATAGGGATTACATGCACAATCTGTCAAGGTTCCTAATGGTGGAAGACATATACCAAGACAAATTCACATCCGTTGTGATGGTAGTTCTGCTTTAAAGATAACATGCAGTGCTCAGATGAAAAATGGAGATTTCAGTAAAGGGGAAACATTTAAACCACACTTCTGATTTTGCAAGTTACCAGACGACAGATGATCAGTCTCGACAGACGTCATGCACCAACAGAAAGGTTTTCAAATGTAGGAATACTGTTATAAAGATGGATAAGATAATGGTAACCGTTCACATTGATGCGCACACTGAATTGGATGTCGCACTGTGTGTACGTCTACGTTTATCTGCTAAATCTGTTCTGAGCTCGGCTCTGTTAGCTGATTTCCTGGTTTTCATATGGGCATGACTCATTAAATTGGATGATGTGTGTTCACGGAGCATACATGTACATAAAAAAAAACCAAAATGTGTACAATTTATGAATCCATCAAAGATAAAGAGAAAACCTGCATAATATTACATATATGGAAGCCGATAGCCATTATCAACGCTTACGGCAATATATACGAGGGTTACGTGTCATAATGTATCTGTATTGGTATCAGAGATGGTGCAAAACCTTTCTATTATTGATAAAAACCAAAAATTACAAACTGGAAAAAAGAACAAAATCAATCGATGTCAAATCATGGAGGAAGGGTTCTTGTTAAAACATGTTAGAGCACAAAAGTTGCAAAGTTGAGGTTTGGGGTTCGTGGGTCAACTCCACTCAATAAGGTCAATCCAAAAGGTCAAAGGTCAAAATGCAAAACCTGATGATGTGCGTGATAAGACGGTGATGATTGCCTGACGGATGCTGGACCAAAATGCATGGAGGGGTCGGGGTGATTAGGTACATAGTGCCATTGAGCGGTATCGGGGTAATTCGAGAGCGGACTATGCAGTGCATCCTGTAACTGGGTGGCGGCCATCTTGTATCCGGGCAAGTCGGGTCTTGATGAGGATGTGTACTGGGGCATGCTGGGTACCGGGTACTGCCCGGATGAAAGCTATCACATGTGGGGGCGAGAATGGTAGAAAGCAAAAATGGTGAACGACAATCTACATGTGTGAATGTGCAATTTGAATGTTCAAGCAATGTGTGTCGATCAGGCAGTGTACAGATAATCAGATACTTAAATAAGGACTTTAAGCCTTGTTCATACTTCACGCGAAAGCGAATTTGAACGTGCATTTGACGTCACACCGAAGTTTTCGCACAGCGAATTCGCAGACAGTTGAACTACACTACCCATTAAAACTTTGGAAACACCTTGAAAGTTTCAGGTTTTTGAGAAGAAAACGTATAATTTTGTGAAAGCAAATGTAGGTGTATTCCAACAAAAAGCAACATGTTAATTTTAGTGCCATCTTCGGCCTCGTGCTTTATCAACAAATTGGAGAGCATGCAAAAAGAAACAGCTAAACTTGATGTTCATCAAAGAATCCCCCCTAGCAGCTATGACAGCTACACACAATCTCTGCATCCTGATTGTCGGTTTCTCCAAACATTTAGTGGAAATACGCCTCTTTTATTAAAGACTCACCAGAGGTTTTCTTGGCTGGTTGGGCATTTCTTTCTGACCTTAAGATCCAACTCCTCCCAGAGCAGCTCAATGGGATTGAGATCAGGTGACTGGGCAGGCCATTCCATAATGGACACGACTGCTTTCTCTCTAGATACCCCTTACACAGGTCTCCGTTTGCTTTATTAATAGCTTGGTTTATTATGAATAAACAAAATAATACTTCCTTCTCAAAAACCTAAAACTTTCAAGGTGTTTCCAAAATTTTGATGGGTAGTGTAGTTTCAACTTACTAGAATGTTCGGCGCGAAATGTTTGACTTCCGATTTACGTCAGATTCGCATTTACTTTCGCGTGAAGTATGAACCGGGCATAAGGGTGGATTCACACTTAACTTTTTGAGGCACGTAAATACGACACACGTCGCTTTCAGAAAAAGCGGTTTGGAAGGAATTTGGAGTAAAATGATACTGAAAACCACAAAATTGACTTGAGCAGACAAGCTGTTATGGGATTCTGTTGTTTTCAGTGCATAGTTTCACTCTAAATTCGTTCCAAGTCCAAACCGCTTTTTCTAAAAACTACGCGAGTCACATTTATGCGCAAAAAGGCTCGGTGTGAATCCACCCCTAAATTGAACATGTCACCCTTTGTATGTTGCCAAGGTTACTGGGTCTACACTAAAACCAGTAAACCATTTCCCTGCACTCTAGGAATAGATGTTCTTGATTACCAGCAGATGTTTACACCAAGTTATCTTGGCAACTGAATTAATACTTCAGTTTTTATGGAATTGTTTTGCAGAAAATATTGTTTGGCAAGTTTTAGCAATCGACAAAAATCTGTTTAGTACAAATCAAAAGGTAATATAGATTGTACAAGATTTTAGATAGTAACCCGTTTTTTGGCCGAGCAGCATAATCTGCCAAACAGTGCCATCAAATTGGACCCTGGTGTTCATCAATCCGAGAACTCCTTTTCTTTATATCCGCCATAGCTGGGGAGCTTCCACTGAATGAACTGTATGTTTTTGCTGTTGCTGAAGTTGCATTTGTTTACTTCGAAAACAAGTTGCGCGTCTTTGTAGGGTTGTGTACACGAAGAGAGCGCGTTGCGTGTACATGAAGGTTGCGTGTACGTAAAGGAGGCGCATCGCGTGCACGCGAAGGGGCATGTCACGTGCATGTAATGGATGCGCGCTTTTTGTTCTAACAGCAACACAAAACGCACAGTCCATGCACTGGACGCCCCCCAGCTATGGCGGATATACAGGGAAGGAGGCCTCAGTTACCCGATTGGTTTATAGAGTCGAACCTCGTAAATTAATTCTTGTCGGCAGTTGCGACTCGTCTCGTAAATGACATGTTTTATGAAACTAATCCTACATGCAGCCCAATTTAAACTTGCAAGTGGTTAGTTTACGAACACGAACTACAATTAAAAACGTAACCACAGATATTTGCTGCTAATAAAAATCTCCCATACTATCAACACCAGAACTACAACATATGTACAAACCATGCACAAAATAGCTAGTATATTGTAATTTTGTCTTCACAAAATGGAATTTTAAAAAGGCATACATGAAGTCCTGCATAAAACAAGCACTACTGCCACTTATGGCAATATATCATGCAGCTACTGAATGTATGACATGCAAATAATAAATATGCATCAAATACAATGTAATTTAAACTGGAGCTAGCTGGCTATGGAAGGACTGTTAGTGTTGACCGATTAGTGAATTTTGCTAATCATAATCGTGATTAAAAATTAATTGACACTACATTTGCTGCTTAGCAGTTTGAGCACTGGGGCCAATTTCATAGGGCAAGCATAACAATTTGCTTAGCACAGAATTTATTTGCTTTATTTTACAAAAATGAATTGCCAGCCAAAATTGTATGCGATTTATATTTACTGATATTCTGCTTCTGAGTTCTACACAATTTGACACAATTTTTGCTGGTAACCCATTTGTACAAGGCAAACAAATTCTGTGGTAAGCAAATTTTTGTGCCGATTTCACGAAAAATTGCGTAGCTTGCGCAACTTTTGAAAATGGCATAAACCCCATAGTTTGCGTGTAAAATGTTGTGCAACTTACGCAATAAAAAGTTGTGCAAGTGAGCTTACGCAGTATTTCGTGAAATTGGCTACAGGTTGCAAAAAGCTAATGTTGCTTTAAGGTTTCATTTAGGGGTCGTCCAAAGATGTCAATATTTTCACAGTTCTATAACGCATATTATTTTTCAAAATCGCCCTCCCCTCCCTCCCTCCCTCACCCTTACCCTCACCCTCCCCCCACCCCCCCACCCCCCCTCCCTCCCTCCCTCCCTCACCCTCACCCCCTGCCCTGAATTACCGGTACTACTTAACATTTTTTTGTCACTACCGTGAAATCTCAGCATTTTACAGTGCACGTACGCGGCCCTTGACTCCCCTCCCTATTCCTACGCTTTGTAGAACCGTGAGAATGTTGACGGCCCTTACTCTATATTAATTAAAATTTGTCAGCTACTCACAAACGTAATGCAATGGAAAAGGTTAATGAATTATTCATGACCTTCTCTAGTCTGTTCTACCTGCTAATGAATAAAATCTGAATAATTAAAAATGGCAGCAATGCTACAAATCTCCATGCACTGCTGAGGAACAATTACGGGGAACATTACTGGAGGAAACAAAGCACAAACAAATTAAGTTAGTTGCTGATGGTGAATTTTGTTCCACCTGTTTGGACGGCTGGGCGCGTCCCACTTGCTGCGACGGGGGTGGAGGAGGCACCAGCGGTAGAGGGGACTGAAATTCCACGGGGGGAATAACGTACGTGAAGGGGATCTGGAGCTCGGCGACTGAAGTTATCAGCTGCAAAGAGGGACAGGCTTAAATACATGTATGATGTGCGTCATTAAAGACAAGAGATAAACTTGATCATTAGTGTTTGTCAACTACGTTCAAACGGCGGTTTTATCTTTATTGTCTATTACATCGTAATCACGATACAATTTTAATACGCAGATATTTGAACATAATGTCGGAACCCTGGATGTTGCATACCTGCCAACATTTGAAACAGACAAATCTTACTCGCTTGCGCGCGGAGCATTTAAAAAATATTGGAAGGGGCGTGGCTATGGGGGCGTGGCTTCCTTGGGGAGGGGCGGGGAAGACGCGTAGAGACTAGTACGACAGTATGAGTGCTTCAACTTTTGGGATCGTTTAAAATTACAAGTGCAATGTCAATAATATTTTAACAATCACAAGAACCAGTTTTGTTTTAAATATTTACCTTGCACAAGTGTGGATAAGAAAGAATCTGGGCAACATCGATCGTTGAAGACGGGCCAGTATAATCGGTTCGTTGCCCGCTGCATGCCCTATTTTGCGCACCTGCTCGCCACACACACACACGTGATGCACGGCCGTTGCCAGTTTGCGATGCAGGCAAAGATGGTGCTTGCTTAGAGATTAGACTTGAAGAAGGCTGCTTCGCCACTCGTTGCAGTCGCGGTCTACACACCGTGTACCAGTGCCGTATGCCATGGCACTTGCTTGGCGACAAGACTTGCACAAGTTTGCTTTGCGAAATTACTGAATCAATTGAGGGCGCTCTTTTCATGTGGTTCTGTGTACGACATGCAGTGCGATAAAAAAATCATAGTACTCTCGCTATTCAAAAAATCGTACAACAGAGGGTCGCAACGAGTCATCCGGAATAACTTCCAGGCCCCGGGTTGAGTTTTTATATGCCCCACCCAACCCCAACCCCAACTCATTCCCCCACCCCACCGCTGTTAGCGCAGCGACAAGTAGTCCAAGCGCTGCGCGTCGTCTGCTTTCAATATGTAGCGCCCTCTTGTGGGAAATTATGTCCAGGCCAATGCAAAGCAGTCGCGCGCACGATGGGCGGAGTGTTCTCAAGTATTGTTTATTATTAATTACCTCATGAATACACAAATTGGACTGCTGTTCTCGAAGACCCGACCCCGCCACTACAATATGGATGTCTTTCGAGGACTCGTACGTGGTAAACTCGAGGTGAAAAATGACCCTAAAGATGCGTCACACAATCGTCATTTTGCGCGCCAATTTCTTTGAGAGGAATATATGGGTTTCTTTGTGGCTGTTCAGGAAGTCTGTGGAAGTTTTCTTGAAAAAAATACAACTATTCTGAGAAAGACTAGTCTTTGTACGTTGCGTTTGTAGTAGAATCAGACTTAAAAACCTAAATGGAAGGTACATGTACTGCACAGAACATGCATGAACATTTAGGCTTATGTACGTATACGGACACCCAGGATTTGCCTTGTTATAACCTATAAACCAAGTACAAATGCTGGTTTGAGGATAAAAACGGAATTAAAGAAACACATTTGTCAGAGTTGTCCCATAAAACCCACTTAGTAAAGCCTGAACACTAATTTGTACAGTTTCATAATTCAGAATTAGCACGATACTCGGGAATAGCGAATCAAACTGCATAGACTAGCCCCTAGTCGACCATGTGTTATACGACTACACGTACGTACATGTACGTATGCATATCAGCATAGGCCTACATGCATAAACACGCGTATTTTACCATAAACACACGTTGCGAAAATTGCCTTTTCATGGAAAGCTGAAGAGGTTTTTAATTTAGAAAATACAGTCATTAAATAAATTAAACTGTCCTCTTTTGTTTAAAGTAATCACAAGCCTTGGCAAAACTTCTACTCGTGTCGAAATTCCTCCGGAAAAGTGGCCCTCTTTCGGATCGCAAGCTGTCCGCTCTAAGAAAGATGGGAGCTCAAAATCATCCGAATTTTCGCTCATCACGCGTTCACATATCAGCAAGCGGTAAAAATATGCTAAGTTTTTTCTTTCTACACCCACTATTGGCTTGGTATTTTAGTTTTGATGTATATTTATTTCATGGGAGGGCTTTTTCTCCAACGAGTCGGTGCGAAACAGTTCTGAGGTTACGCATAAAATGAATATGCATTTTATTTGACCTTATGGTAAAAGTGGCGCATGCGCATGAACTTAATGTCGCCGTCCTTGCAGCTGGAACAGCGGTGACCCCCCAAATGAGACTTGCAGTTTGCAATAACTATTTTTGGGTTTCACTTTCTTGACAACCGGTTGCTATCCGCCATTACTGTGTCCATACTATGGCACGCCAAAGCGAAAAATAATTCAACACTGATAATTTAATGTTATATTAAATATAATATATTTTCGCAAATGTTGCGCAAGAAAAAAAAAAGGTTGGCATGACTTTTAAATGTTGATAGACTGTTTGAAACTGGCATACCGTGCTTTTGTTGGCAAGTTTTTAAAATTGTTGAGACATGTTTTTCCAGGGTTGATGGCAAAATTATCAGTGTTGAATTATTTCCGCTGTGGCGTGCCATAGTATGGACACAGTAATGGCGGATATGATAGTTGTTGATGTCACCCATATGGCATGCCATATAGTTCTACCATCAATCCTGAAAACAAGTCAACATTTTTAAAAACTTGCCAACAAAAGCACGGTATGCCGGTTTCAAATAGTCTATCAACATTTAAAAGCCATGCCAACCTTTTGTTTTTCAGGGTTGACGTTAAATTATAAGTGTTGGATTATTTTCGCTTTGGCGCGTGCCATACATGTAGTAGGGACAAGGTAATGGCGGATAGCAACCGGTTGTCAAGAAAGTGAATCTCAAGAATTGTGTGAGCTGCTTTGCGTGCCACTCTTTTAATGTGCTGTGCCACCTCTTGGCCTCCCAATTTGAAAAGTCTCGCAACGCTGTTGAGAGTCAGTATTTTGAGCCCCGATTACCAGTTTTGCAAGTCAAAGCTGTTACCTTTTTGTTGGCATCTTGCCAGTTGGCCATTTTGTCAGGGCTGTCCATGTCTTGCATTAGCTGCTTGCCCGAAGTAAGTGTTGGTGGGATACCTAAAAGACAACAATATTGCATGAAAAATTGGCCAAAAGATGTTTTAGTAATTAAACAATTACATTAACGTGCCTTTGGATAGCCTTGATTAAGGCGTTGGGCTCGTCTTCTAGACGGCCCGCTAAAGATAAAACAAAGCGCTTACCAGCTGTGGCATCTGTTGCACGTATTGGCTCACAGCGCGCCACGCTACGACTATGCACACACACACACGTACATGTATCAGTACGGTCCCTAACCCAACGCCTTGATGGTTCTGCATTCAGCCAGCGAAACTCATTACAGTAATAGGGAAACCACCCCAGCGTGAGCTGAAATTTCATTGGTCGACGCACGACAGGTTATGTTTGAAAAACGCTATGATCTGCGATCCCCAGTTTGTTCGTCCGAGGCAGTATTAAGAGCTCTCACAAATCATTCAGGAAAGCTGTCATATTACGACCATTGTCCCCAGAAGTGTAATCAAATACGTGAACAGAAAAGCACAATAAATGCTACGAACCCGAGAATATTTGTTGTTTTCGTCCATCGATCATGCCACGGTTCTCATAACATGGAGGACGCCATCACATGCATAATGCACGCTTCGCGTCATTACGTGCTACTCATGAAGCTCCTGATTGGCTCAAGACAAATGTTAAATATTCATACCTTGCATACCCGCATATCCAAAGTCTGCCCATTTTCGGCCAAAACTGGCTGTTTTTTGAGCCGGGGCAGGTCGTACGCAGGTCTGTTTAGCCACTCGCTGCAGTCACACACGCGGCACCACTGCACATTTAGCATACACTACATACACAAACGGAGTGTGCCAAAGCACTTGCTTGGGGACTAGACTTGCACAAGTTTGCTTCACAAAATGAATCGATTGAGGGCGCTGTTTGTATACGTACTCGGTAAAAAAATATGGCACGTTGGTAGGGCAAAAAACAGAAATTAAAATACGGAGCGCAAAACAAAAAAGCGGAAAATAAATTCTGGCACGCTCATCAAAAAAGCGGAAATCCGATTAAAATCGGAGATTTCTCACCCCTGCAGTTATGTAATGCTGCTGTCCCTGTTTTTAAACATTTTCCAATCATGTAATCTGTCTTTCACCAACTTACAATTTTGGACTTTGTCGGCAGCCGTCTCCACCTTGTGTTGAAACTCAGGATCTTCGCTGTTCTCCGCCTCCCGTTTCGCCACCTTGACCATGTTCTTGCCACGGAGAGCGATGTTGGTGATTGATGAAGTGAAGGTCTGTGGGTTGTGCTGCTTGACGGAGGCTACGGCAAGTTCAGTTTGTTTCTTCATACTTTCCTCTGGGAAAAACAAAATAAACGTGAAAGTTTAAAGGCCCAGTGGATCATTTGCAATGATCCCAAAAAGTAATCGACGAGTTTACAGGGGAAAAGTTCTGAAAGTAAAGATTGAATTAATAGCAACTATCCAATGAAAGGTTTTCGCTCAAAATGTTATAATTTTACCAGAAAATAATCTGTAAAGATGAAATTATTTAGATCGTTTGCAAACGATTTACTTATTTTTGGTTCGCATCTACGCGGTCCAAAATACATGGGCGCTGTGTACTCCGTGTGCGTGTTCCAACGCGATGCATTTTTATGGATCGCGCGCACACGCAGTATGTGCGCCACAGAGTGCATGACGCAAGCCACATATAGTACCCGATCAACTGAGAACGAATATTTGAAACAACCTGCCAAGACTAGGAAAATGCATATGGATTTTCATGGTTTTTTCCAAACGTGGTACATTTGACAAAGCTGAAATTTCTTCGGATGAGTTTGTTGATGTCTTTCTTTTGATTTATAATGGTTTTATTCGCAGAATCACTCAAAAACAGATCATCTATAGGGCCTTTAAAGCAACCGTTTCAATAGACCGTATCGAATAGCCGCCGTTTCTTTGTTCTTTGAGGACATGCATGGTTGCACATATTGTGCTTCCATTGTTGAACGGTTTAAGTAACAAAAGGTGCCCCATGAAATGGCGGCTATTCGATACGGTCTATATCTCCAATCAGGGTTGTAAGGACTCGGACTCGAGTCAACTTGAGTCCCAATTTTCACTGACTTGACTTGAGACTCAAACCTCAAATGACGACTTGATTTGAGACTCGGACTTGTAAATTTGTTGACTTGGGTCTGCCAAAAATGAAATTTAACTTATGCATTTTTGTCATTTTGAGGACCGTTTTTTTTTTAGAACTAAAGATTTCTTTTAACATGGAACACTGTTGGCCAGAACAACTCAAATACCATACACCAAGGGTCGAAATTAGCACTGGTCCTGTGGTTCGAGACCGGTAAAACATCAGAAGGACCACTAGATCTGTCAAAAATGCGGGTCCAATGGACCAGTGAAAACATTTACTGACTCGTGGAAACATTCCCTGATGCTTAATCTACAGTAAACATTTCTTACTCAACTCGAAAAATTCCTGGTTACCACGAACAATTCCTGATCGCTTTAGACATTTTCAGATAACTGCATTCCGTTCTCCGATCTCTCCAGACATGCCCCAGTGTTCAAAAAGCAATACCATCCATCCTGCACATAATGACCCTAAACCAGAAAGTGTTGCAGTATCTCGGTGCCATTTTGAAAAGCACCGGTGGACCACCAAATTTTCAGCAGGACGAGCAGAGCTTCTAATGCGACGCGCGTCACAATTACGCGTGCACGAAAAGGCTCAGTGTCAATTAACCATTAAAAAACGCGCAAATTGTTCAAAGTGACGACACAATAAGCATCTTTAAAAAACGATGTAGTTCATGCACTGGCCGCGTCTAGCTATAGCGGACATACAGGGAAGGTTTCCACGGTAATGTGAATCTTACCTGATGCTTTCATGAATGCCGGCACGTCGAGAGAAGACGTCAGTTTAGCATCAAGGTCCTTCATTGCTCCTTCCCAGTCGTTCTTCATCACATCCAGATGGGACGATGCAGCCTGTATCCCAAAAAAAGAACATCAACAGAGCATTATACAGTGTTTGTGGAATATGCACATCTATACAAGAGTTTCAATTGACATTCGGTTTTCTAAAAAAGTCCTGTGCACAGGACTTTTTTTACCATTCACTTGTACACAAAATCCATATAGATTTTCAAGGTTTTCTGAAGCATTGATGCATCTAAGTAGCTAAAATTTCTTCAGGCTAGTTTACCAACATTCTTCCTTAGATATGTTACACTCTTATTCCACGAATCTGTAAAAGGTTTTATCTTGCAAATGATACATAGGGCATTGGTATTGGCGCGAGCGCATTGCTGACGAGCCTGTGCCTTTAATTACAGCAATGAAAGAATAAAGGTTGGTGTTGGCATACCGTATTGCTGGGGTTCATCAATACGATGCGAGCAGCAGAGACGACTTGTGGTGTCAGCTCTTTCACCTGGAATTGGAACAGATTCAAGTGTTAAAGACAATAATGATTCCTAATACAATCCGATACTCAGTTCCTTTTGGTATATTTGGTGAGTATAATCCTTCAATGGAAGTATATCCAGTTTAGATGAATGTAATCCCTCAATGGGGGTATCACATCAGAGGAACGCAAATCCCTGAAATGGGTTATATCCAGTCAAATAAATGCAATCCTTAGAAGGGGGTATATATTCACTCCAGTCAAATAAATAAAATCCCTCAAAGGAGGTACATGTACATGTATATCCAATCAGATAACTGCAATTCCTCAAACGGAGTATATCCAAATGAATGCATTCCGTCAAAAGGTTATTCTCCCTTCCAGCTTCTTTTCTTGCAGATACATTGTATTACTAATGGCAATAAAAATGGTATTAAAATAGGCCCATAAGTTATCCAAGTATCAATGTGAAATTTTACTTCCCAGCATTCCTGCAACCCCCTAGCCCCTATTGCTCCCACCCCAAGACCCCGGCCCCAGCATACCTGAAATCCCACTGCCCAGCTCCCTGTCAACCCCATCCCCATGATCCCCACCCGATAACCCTTCTCCCATTGCCCCCACCCACCCCCTCTCCCAGTGCCCTGCCATCTCCTATCCCTCAACCCCAGCTGTCGCCCAACCCATACAAGCTACCCCACTCGCCCCTATCCCACCTACCCCATCACCAGCACCCACCCTCTTCTCACAACCCAACTCCTCAACCCCTACCCACCCTCAACCTCTGCCCGCCCTAGCCCAACCCCTTTGCCACTCCCCATACCATGTACCATGTATCCATACCAATCGCATGCTAACCTGGTTGCTAAGCCGATGAATTTCATCCACTGTGTCCTTGTCCGCATCTGCAATCCCGGCAAAACGAGCTGCTGTATCAACGGCCCTGTTACTACTCTCCAGAAATATTTGGGCCTTGCTGTTGAAATTCGTCTCTCGGTGAGGTGTTCCTAAGAGAGGGCAAATGGAAAATTTTTTTTTTTTAAAAATCCCGACAGAGAAAAAAAAATCAGGATTAAATGCCTGATGTATCATTTGCAAGTTGAATTTTTAAGGATTCCTGGAATATTAAACACTTTTAACGCGGCCGCGCCCTGGTGTAACACGCACACGCACACAGAAACTGCACGCTTCCAAAAGCAAATTGTGCACTGTGACAAGTACCCGGTCGTGTGTGCATGCGCATACACCACGCTAGCATTATGCGTAACGCGCGAGATCGAACAAAAACAACTCAACGCACAACTAGCAGTTCATACGATCGCGGTAGAAAGTAAATGCAAAACGACAAGCAAACTTTGGTGAGTTTTACGATTTACACAAAAAGGTATTTATAAATGGTATTAAAAGTAGGTTTAGCCAGTCTTAAACAATCTGTTTAAAACCGGCTAGGGTCCTGGGCGTTGATAATGGCCCTAAGAATTTGTGTTCGGGTGGGACTCAAACCCACAACCGCCTGCATACTAGGCCGACATCCTAACCACTCAACCACTGAGCTTGCTGATTTAGATTATCATAACGGCACCCCAATTTGATTTGTCTCTGCAGATTTGTACCTTCAGGAGCATGTGCGGCCTCATGGAGTTTATTGACAACCGACACGGGATCCAGGAAATCAGTGGCCACCTGCCCCATGACGATCTCAGTCATCTTGTTGTTAAGAGCAGCAAGCTTCTCAGATAGCTTCCTGGCAGTGGCTTCAGCTTGTGGCGTGTTACCCTGTCAACCAAGGAAAGACAAATGGGTCATTTCATCAAGTTGGAGATGGTTTGATATAAATGGTGTCGATTTTGGTTTGATCATCATTATGTGAGATATGAACGCATGACGATTAACTAATCTTTATCAAAGGAAGCAATTTCCTTGATGGAAACAAGGTCCAAGTCCAAGCCGAGGCCTATACATATTCCAGCCCGGGAGCCCCCAAGTTCCAGCCCGGGAGCCCCCAAGTTCCAGCCCGGGAGCCCCCAAGTTCCAGCCCGGGAGCCCCCAAGTTCCAGTCCGGGAACCCCCAAGTTCAAATCCGGGAACCCCCAAGTTCCAGGCCGGAAACCCCCAAGTTCCAGGCCGGAAACCCCCAAGTTCAAATCCGGGAACCCCCAAGTTCCAGGCCGGAAACCTCCAAGTTCCAGTCCGGAAACCCCCAAGTTCCAGGCCGGAAACCCCCAAGTTCCAGGCCGGAAACCCCCAAGTTCCAGTCCAAAAACCCCCAAGTTCCAGTCCAAAAACCCCCAAGTTCAAATCCAGGAGCCTCCAAGTTCAAATCCAGGAACCCCCAAGTTCAAATCCAGGAACCTCCAAGTTCAAATCCAGGAACCTCCAAGTTCCAGTCCAGGGGCGGATTTGCACAAAGACTTGCGACGCGTCATAAATGCTCAAATCCATCGCAACTCGCCGAACCCTTCACAAGTTTCTGACAGGTTTTATAGTTGCGTTTCACAAAACAATTGTTTGTGGGCAGAACCCAACATCATCCACAGGGTGGTCGAGCGCGATTGTTCAGACCATGGGGACGAGGTAGGGCAGAAACCTTTGCAAAGTTGCGATTACGTATTTGGTAGTCGTAACTGATTCAAACCCCCAAGTTTCAGTCCGGGAACCC
The DNA here is from genome assembly GCA_037783545.1 of Henricia sp. BOLD:AAB3569. Lineage (NCBI taxonomy): Eukaryota > Metazoa > Echinodermata > Asteroidea > Spinulosida > Echinasteridae > Henricia > Henricia sp. BOLD:AAB3569. Next base: position 17,430 of record JBBELK010000158.1, on the reverse strand, counting down.
CCAAGTTCCAGTCCGGGAACCCCCAAATTCCAGTCCGGGAACCCCCAAGTTCCAGTCCGGGAACACCCAAGTTCCAGACTGGGAACCTCCAAGTTTGAGTCCACAATTCTCGAAGTCTGAGCCCAGAATCATCACCGTCCTAACCCATCACCATCCCAGTCATAACCCAGACTTTGTATGTTGAAGTCCAGGATAAATGGAAATGACCTATTTTCCCAGTGTCTTCTAAAAAATCTGGGAAACGTATCAGCCCTGCATCAAAGCCAAATCCTGAAAGCGAGTTTATATAAAGAACTATCCAATATCGATTGGGAGAAAGGGAATGGTAAACCAAAAATATTTTTGACATGAGACAATGCAAAGAGAAACCCAAAAGCTCAAATTGTACCTGTCCCTTGTTGCAAAGGTCTTTAAGATGCTCATTCAAAGACTCCGTCTCGTTGCACAGACGGAGAAGATCGTTACGCTGCACAAGATCATCGCAGGTCTCAGCGATTTTGCGGCCAGTGCCAATGATGTCTTTGATGGCGCGATGCCCTAAGAAAATAGAAAAGAAAAATTTAGACCAGAAGGATAACCCTCAGGAGTTCACCCTGTATAAAGTTACATGTGACTCAATGGGGAGACATTGGAAGCACTGTACACTGGGGCTATTTCTCCGTCAGGCCATTGGTTGCAAACAGCTGTTGTTTACATTATGTCACTGGGCCCGGAAGTAGGACGATTGATAGCTTCTATTTTGCAGGGTACACAAATGAATGGGGCTTGGCTTGAGGCCCAGATTTCCCTGGGTTGGCGTGACTAATGAGTTAACTCAACATGAAAGGCGAGTATAAGCTCCAACAGGGGTGTTGGATTGAGATTATGTGGAGTTTGTGCAGGACTGGCCCAAATAATGTTTTGCTATTTAAACATTTTTAAATATGTGCCTTCAAAAAGCACCACACCTTTCGAAAGTAAACTCCTCAAAAAACGTTCGGAAAGTCAAGTTTGACTGACGATTTCTCTCTTGTTACTAAATCATTTCCCTTGAATTTGGTATCATTGGAAAGCCCTGTTATTCCTCTTTACAGTGATGTGTCACTTGTTATGATTAATCAATTGGGGGATGTGCAGTATAGCGGAATACAGGGGTGGGTGGAAAGTGAAATGTCACAAAATTCACTGCTATTGTCATGCAGTGCATTCCCCTTTTGCTTGGAGGATGGGAATGTGTCAATGCACTTTTTGACAATAGCAATGCAATTTGTGACATTTCACTTTACACCCGCCCCCGTATTTAGCTGTGCTGCACATCCCCCAATTGCTTATAATCATAACAAATGACACATCATCGTAAAGAGGAATAACAGGGCTTTCCAATGATATAAAATTCAAGGAAAATTATTTTGCAACAAGAGAGAAATTGTCAGTCAAACTTGACTTCCCGAACTTTTTTTGAGGAGTTTATTTTATGATATTTCACAGGATTAACCAGAACTTACACGGGAAATGGCCACGGTTGTAGGAGACAGGAATTTTTAATTTGCAATCAGCTCCAAGGACACATACTACAGACCGTGTGACTTTTGTTTACATCTAAAGCGCCCTCTATTCAAATCTTGCCTGCCGTTGTGCGCACGCATCAGGTGTTGCGTAATAGGGAAATGCTCTGCAAATTTGTGGCGATCGCGCGTGTTGTGTTAGAACACAAAACGCGCTACATGCGGACGCGTTCCAAACTGACCCAAACCGGTTACGGTGATGTGTCATTCAATGGCGTATTTGCACGTGTTCGAAGGGGGTCAATAGCCGGAAGACTTGCATTCCTGAGCTATAGCAATACCCACAATGTCTATATCTCACACCGCCTATATCTCAATATAGCATCTCTCAGGGCAATATGAATAGGCAAATACAATATGAATATTCAAATTAATGCATCAATGAGAAGCAGAAGCAACTTACACTGTTTACTCAACCATATGAAAAAACCATTCAAGCTTTCTTACCAACGCCTTTGTCGTCAGCACCGGGGTTGTTCAACCATTCCTCAGCCTGTGCTAGTTTGCCGCCAGCAGTGTAAGCCAGCTTGCCCATACTGCTCTTCAGGACTTCCGCAATGGCATCGTTGATTTGTTTTTCCAGTTTAGACAGCTTGTTATCAATGTCTCTGGCTAGCTGCAGGGCACGAGGACTGTTGCCCTGTAAAGATCCATTTAAAGATAGTATACATGATTGGTAAACTGTTACAAATAGTTTTATCCCCCTGTGTGATTGAAGATATGCATGATTAAAACCAACCTGAGCAAAAACCAGCTCCGTACTTCGTCTAACTTTTGAGAAAACAGTAAAAAAAGGGTTTGCAGTCATTTCGCCCCAAAACCACTTCGCCCTGAATCATTTCGCCCTGAACCACGGCCTGTGCACGAAGTGGTTTTGGGGCGAAGTGGCATTTGGACGATAGTGTTTGGACGAAGTAATTTGGGGCGAAGTGGTTTGGGGCGAAATGGCACCTGGGCGAAATGATTTTGGAGCCAATTGAATTTACGTCTCGCAAGACGAAAAATAAAAATGTTTTGCTCATTTCTCAAAGACTATGGCACTTCAGACAAAACCATTTTAGGGGAAGTTTTCTACCATCATTATGTTTATATTGTGTAAGTTATGTGTAAATCTGTGAACATTTCTGATTTTCGAGATACCAATCATGTGTTCTACCTTTAACCACGGTAAGCCTACTTGACCGGGAGACGCCAACTCGACCAGGAGAACTCTGTGTCTGGCTAAATGATGCTCAATGAATTTCAACAGACTGGATTAAAGGAGCGTGTCCAGATCACATTTTTGACGCTTCCATTTTTGCCATGGTTGATGAGATTTTGATCCCAAGAGGGCAACTCCATGAAGATGTGGACATTTCCAAAAAAAATGAAATTATATATTTGCGTATAAACTTACTTTAAAGGTAGTATACATGATTGGTAATCTCGAAAATCAGAAATGTTCACAGATTTACACCTAACTTACACAATATAGACATGATAACTGTAGAAAACTTCCCCTGAAATGGTTTTGTCTGTTTTCTCAAAAGTTAGACGAAGTACGGAGCTGGTTTTTGCTTAGGTTGGTTTTAATCATGCATATCTTCAATCACACAGGGGGATGAAACTATTTGTAACAGTTTACTAATCATGTATACTATCTTTAAATGAGAGCATATGAAAACAAGATTTTTGAATTGTTGTGGAAAATGTACTATTAATTTATTTTCATGTGTGAAATCTGTTTTATCAACATTTAGAAAAGCTACGTTTCTTTCGTGGTTCAGTATAGTTACCTGTCCTTTGGACCTGAGGTCCGACAGTTCGTTAGTCAAGGCAGTAATCTCATCAACAGCTTGCTCTATAGCAGCCCTCTTGGGTCCATCCAGGCCGCTGGCAACCTTCCTCGCATCTTCTAGAATACGTCTCACGGCCTTCTCTCCTGTTGGTTGCAAAAAAGCATTTGGGTCATTCCATGAAAACGGGACACAGTGTCCCCCCCTTACGTCGTGAGTTGATTTTTTTATAATTACCGGTCTTCAGAGAACGATTACCCTTGGAATATAAATAATATATGACCTCATGAATCGAACACCACCTTTATCTCTTGATACTACCCAAAACATAACGAGAACGATTCAATAAACTAGTGCGATATTCTAAATGCAAGTGTGACATTTTGAAACGTTCCCTCAAAATGTAACAAAATTCGCTCATAATGTAATTTCAATCGATAAAGTCCTGGTTCTACAGCTGGGTAAAATCAGCAAAAAGAAACCGGTCAAAAAGACTTGAAATACAATCTCAAGAGTTGAAAAATGTCTTGGAGTCACCCCTATTACCCTAAAATATTGTACACATCATCTGGTATGGTGCCTGATCACCATTGAAATGAATTAACCAAACTTGGGATTCGAACCCGAGACCTCTGACTCACTATTAAAGCAGATGCTCTACCAGCTGAGTTATAAGACACAGTTGGAATATTCCCTCAGGTTTTCCCTAAAAAATTGTAGGCTGTGGTGCACTTACCCATTCCACCAGCCAATGCATTGGAATCAGCCAACCAGCCCTTAGCCTTGTCCATATTGTTCTTGATGTGATTCTGGGCAGCGCGGAGACCGGTCACATTGTCTACTCGGAAACTGTCATCATCCTATAGGGTTAAATCCAAGATCAAGTTCTATTATTAAAGCGACTATAGGGCTTGGGAATGTGATGTCATGCAACGTCACAATGCAGTGGTTTCCGCCATTTTATGTTTATAGATGAACAAAATTTAAATTCTGCGCAGCACCAAAATATGTCGAAAACGTTATAAAATTTAAACAAAGTGCTCACCGGGGGAGATACATGTAACTGCCAAATTTTTGGACACTGTGTCGTCATTCATTTCGTCATTCAATTCGTCAAATTTTCGGACAGTGTCCTAAAATTTGGCAGTTATCTCCGCCGGTGAGCACAAATTTTATAACGTTTTCGACATGTTATGTTCATAGGTTGTGTCAGTAACGTACATGTACATGAGTGACATGTCGTCGCGCGATGTACGTTCAGCTTGTTTTGTTCTCATGCGTGCAGGACGCGCACACCGTGACACGTGTAGTTCAATGACTAGGTCGTTGTTTGCGTGATATGGAATTGCCGGGTGCCGCACGCATATCCAAACTTGACGATGCTGCACGCCAGTTCGCATAGCAACCACTCACTACCTTCAAGTATGGCGGCCCTTAGTTACCGAGAATGACGTCAATAATGGCGTCGTGACGTCGATTCCCAAGCCCTATAGTTAACGACAGTCGAGTAGAGTCGCTTGAACGAAGGGCAATTGTCGCTGTTCGAGGGGAGTTAACTATGGTCATCACTCGAACTTGCTCCAAATATCTAATACCTAAGGTTAGGACCTCCCAAAAAACCGATTTTTCTTTCAACATGATTAAACCTACGTGGGATCGAGCTGACCTCTTGATCTCTGAGTCTATATCAAGCAACAGAAGTAACGCAAATTTTAACTTTAATCAAATTTTTAATTTTTTTTGTAATTAAGATGACATTGAAATATTCACATACACGTAACGGCTTAATTTATTGACTGCATAAGGCTTCCGTACGCTATGAACTTATAAAGCCAACTGGTGGTCTCAAATCATGGTATTGCAGTTGTTCCTCACTGATTGGGATTGGCTATCACATGAGCTTTAAGCAAGACCCTTCCATGAGATAATCACTCCTTCCAGAGATCAATTCAGATAAGACCCAAACCCCTGGGCAATAATTCGAAATAAATCACCCAAGGCTCTCGGTCATTATCCCTGAGGCCAAGAAAAAGAGATGTTCTGGTCCGCACACGCGTCGATTTTCAAGCATGCGCATCAATCTGTTTTTTCCCCCTGCGGCAGCTAAAACAGCGCCCTCTATTGCCACACCGCCTCACATTTTCTAGACTGATCGCCAAATCTGTAGACTACGTAAGGAATGGGAACAAGTCTATGTATTTTCCCAGGCAGCTCGACCTCATACCCAGGGCAATAGATTCGGCAGATGCTGATATCGTATGAAAACGAATAATAGTATGAGGTTGTTTAATCAGCTGCACGCGACACAAGGAATCGCGATTGTGATTTAGATCGTGTCTGAGCTGAGCTGAATACTGAAATATGCCACTTATTTTCGTGTCCATTGTTTGTGGATTGAAAACTCTCAGAACATTCAGTGTTGTGACGGCTCTGCAAGTTTACTATAGGCCTTAAAGGCACAGGCTCGTAAGCAATGCTCGCGCGCCAAATTCGTCCCACGGAGCTGCGTATTTCGTGGCATGAATTTGGCACGTGCGCACTGCTGACGAGCCTGTGTCTTTAATGTGTACGAATCTGTGTGCGATGGAGGGGGTGGGGTAAAGGGGGCGGAAAAGAGAAAAACAAAAAAAAGGAGTCACCGCATCAATTCCGGAACTTCGGTCTGAATACTTCAGAATACTTTTTTTTTTTGGCCTAAAATAATCCTCCATTCATTCCCCCTCGTATATTATGTTTTTGTGGGGAGGCAGTAGTTGGGAAGAAAAAGGGGGGGTTGGGGGTAGGGGGATGGGTGGGGGGAGAGGGAGGGGAAACAAGGCGGTGCAACTGAGGTTGGATCAAAGGAGGGGGGAATATGGCAAGAGACAAGAAAAACAATTATACATGTATGTTTAGTTTTAGCACGCGCATCACTTTCAACTCTGCACGTGAAACTTTTTTTCTTCTTTTTTTAAAACAAAAACACAATGCACTTAGACACGCACTGTCTTGTCAAGCTGCTGTTGACAGCAGTCAGGGCTCGAACTTCACAATGACATCAACCTTGCCATCTTTTTCTGGTATTTGTGGTCACAATGCCTCTGGATTTTCAGCAGTAAATACTGTTGGCTTCATATCAACTTGACTTTATTGCTTTGGAATCCACTTACAAAAAAAAAAAAAGTCTTTGGGAGACTTTAATTTACGCTAAACAGTTTTCTTTTGGCCTAAGCAAGACATAGAGAGCACGCTTAGCTTGCAACATACCACAGCCAGCAGCACCCTGATGATCTCCTGGATATGATAGATCAGCTTACTGGCCACGTACGTCCTGTTCTCCCAAGCTTCCTGTTTGCCTGGTTTGCCTTCAGTAACAAGCAAAATGACTCAATTTCATTCATATTTGATTTCTTCAAGTCAGGAAGTTTGAAAATGAAACTCCATTTCCTGTGCATTTAATCTTTATAGTTTGAACAATTCCACATTCATAATATATTAAATTACAAGGCCATTTTTGTCAAACGAAAAATCTCATGAAAATCTCACCACAGGGGTCGAAATTAGACCTGTGGTCCGAGACAAGTAAACAATCAGAAGGACCACTAGATCTGTCAAAAATGCAGTTGGACTTGACTTGGGACTCAAAGGCAGTTTGACTTGACTTGGGACTCAAAGGCAGTTTGACTTGACTCTCGTAGGCAATTTGACTTGACTGGGGACTCGAAGGCAGTTTGACTTGACTTGACTTTAGACTCGAAAATGAAACTCCATTTCCTGTGCATTTAATCTTTATAGTTTGAACAATTCCACATTCATAATATATTAAAATACAAGGCTGTTTTCGTCAAACGAAAAATCTCATGAAAATCTTACCACAGGGGCCGAAATTAGCACTGGTCCTGTGGTCCGAGACAATTAAAAAATGAGAAGGACCACTGGATCTGTCACAAATGCTGGTCCGATGGACCAGTAAAAACATTTCCTGACTCATGGAAACATTCCCTGATGCTTAATCCACAGTAAACATTTCTTACTCAATGCGAAATATTCCTGGTTACCACAAACAATTCCTGATCGCTTTAGACATTTTCAGATAACTTCTTTTCTTTCTCCGATCTCTCCAGACATGCCCCAGTGCTGGATCAAAAAGCAATCCCATCCATCCTGCACTCAATGACATTAAACCTGAAAGTGTTGCAGTATCTCGGTGTCATTTTGAAAAGCACCAGTGGACCAGCAGATTTTCAGCAGGACCAGTAGAATTCTCTGATCTACTGGTCCTTCTGACCAGCATGAAATTCAGGTTAATTTCGACTCCTGCACCACCTACAAAATTGATCGTAAAGGCAACTTAAAACAATTAATATATTACTATAGTGTGACGTCAATTGCCAGGCAATTGGAAATTTGTACACAGGGTTTTTAGAAAAGCACGTTATGACACTATTTGTAACCCTTTTTGGGCTTAAGTTATCTCGTCAGAACAACTTAAACTTATTTTATTTTAAGACCAGACAAAGGTATTTCTTGACTTGACTTGGGATTCGAAGGCAGTATGACTCGACTTGGGACTCGAAGGCAGTTTAACTTGACTTGACTTGGGACTCGAAGGCAGTTTAACTTGACTTGGGACTCGAAGGCAGTTTGACTTGACTTGGGACTCGAAGGCAGTTTGACTTGACTTGGGACTCGAAGGCAGTTTGACTTGACTTGGGACTCGAAGGCAGTTTGACTTGACTTGGGACTCGAAGGCAGTTTGACTTGACATGGGACTCGAAGGCAGTTTGACTTGACTTGGGACTCAAAGGCAGTTTGACTTGACTCGGGACTCGAAGGCAGTTTAACTTGACTTGGAACTCAAAGGCAGTTTGACTTGACTTGGGACTCAAAGGCAGTTCGACTTGACTTGGGACTCAAAGGCAGTTCGACTTGACATGGGACTCGAAGGCGGTTTGACTTGACTTGACGTGGGACTCGAAGGCAGTTTTACTTGACTTGACGTGGGACTCGAAGGCAGTTTTACTTGACTTGACGTGGGACTCGAAGGCAGTTCGACTTGACTTGACGTGGGACTAAGCAGTTTGACTTGACTTGGGACTCGAAGGCAGTTTGACTTGACTTGGGACTCGAAGGCAGTTTGACTTGACTTGGGACTCTAAGGCAGTTTGACTTGACTTGGGGCTCGAAGGCAGTTTGACTTGACTTGGGACTCAAAGGCAGTTTGACTTGACTTGGGACTCTAAGGCAGTTTGACTTGACTTGGGGCTCGAAGGCAGTTTGACTTGACTTGGGACTCAAAGGCTGTTTGATTTGACTTTGGACTCGAAAGCAGTTAGTCTTGACTTGGAACTCAAAGGCAGTTTGACTTGACTTGGGACTCGAAGGCAGTTTGCCTTGACTAGGGACTCGAAGGCAGTTTAACTTGACTTGGGACTCGAAGGCAGTTTGACTTGACTTGGGACTCAAAGGCAGTTTGACTTGACTTTGGACTCGAAAGCAGTTAGTCTTGACTTGGGACTCGAAAGCAGTTAGTCTTGACTTGGGACTCGAAGGCAGCTTGACTTGACTTGGGACTCGAAGGCAGTTTGACTTGACTTGGGACTCGAAGGCAGTTTGACTTGACTTGACTTGGGGCTCGAGCAGAGGGAGACTCGTTACAACCCTGCCTTTAAACCAACACTAACCTTGTTCTAGGACAGTGACGTATATCTTCATGCTAGACACCAGCAGTGGTATGAGTTTCTGGAACTGCTCGATGTGCTGGGCTAGCTGGGCAGCATGGGTAGCATTAATCAACTCCTCGCGACGGCCTGAAACTTGGCTTTTCATGTTGGTAAGCCCTGGGGTCAGATTCTGGAAGAAAGGTTGCGTTCAAATTGGACTTAGTTGGAGCTCATATACAGAATTTGTAAATAGCAGGGGTGAGATTGGAGGAAAACAAATTCAGGAAGGGGCGTGGCTTCCTGGGGGAGGGGTGATAGTATTAAAAAGAATCCAGGCAACACCGATCGTTGAAGACGAAAGCGGAGGGTAAAACGGTTTGTTGGCAACTGCTTCATCACATTGCCAGCCGGCCGGCCGCGCACACTGCACACGTACGTTCACGCATCACACACCACAAGCTCACCCGTTGCGATGCAGGCAAAGATGGCTTCGCTACTCGTTGCAGACTCGGTCAGCTCGCCGAACAGCACAGTAATAATAATAATGGTGGATTCTTATATAGCCAATATTACCGCTGCCATATCAAGGAATCACCAGAACCATTTCGCTTCAACTAGGTGGCTGCTGGCCAGGCACTCAACCTATCAGCAGTTAGATTGTGACAATCCCCTTAACAGCTTCTCAGATATCGCTTGGTACAGCGCTGTATGTCATGGCACTTGCGTGACAACTAGACTTGCACAAGTTTGCTTCGCAAAATTACTGAATCAAAACAATTGAGGGCGCTCGCTAAAAAAGTATGGCCTGCTGAGAGGGCAAAAAAAATGGAAAATTAAATGTGGATCGCGGTGGCGGCGGAGCACACAACAAAAAAGTAAAAATCCGCATAAAATCTGTATAATTCCGGAAATCCGGAAAAATCCAGACAAATCTCACCCCTGAAATAGACACTTTGCACGAGCGGCCATGACGGGGCAGTCACAAATGGCCTTAGGTGCTCTAAGATGTCCTAAATTAACAAAGATGCCGTAAATTACAAGAGTCACAATGCAAGCATCCTCTTGCAACAGTGCTCCTTTAACGCACTCCCTAACTCCTGCGTAAAGTGGCCCTGTTGAAAAAGGCCCCATTTCGCGGTGGGACTAGCGACAGAAATCTTGTCGCCTCTGCTGGACCAATCAGGACGCTTGGCAGTGCATTGCAGCATTATTGCAGGCATTCAAATGTAACGCGCGCAGATTGTAAACACCGTGCATGCATGTGATACATGTACTCGGTAATGCTGGCCGTTGTCCGCGTCGACGATTGGCTGCTATTTAAAGCATACTGGGGAATCCGTTCCATTACATTCGTCAGCATGCATCCCTGTTATTAATTTTAAAAAACTGCGGAGTAAATTAAGATCGTCGTTTGAAAGTTTGGTAGGAATGGGACCCTCATAAGGAACGGAACCCAATACAATTTCTAGAAAGTATAGAAATCGTTTCTTTTCGGCATAACATGACCGAATTGATTAAATTACATCAAAATGACTCGGGCGTGAGTTGGCTCAAGACAACAGCCGGCTCACTCCACAGATTTGCGTGTGTTTCCTCAGAGTGGAAATTCCCTGATATCTCAGGATGCAATGCAAGGGGAAAACCGAATCCCATTTTTATGGAATGGCCGAAATGCGTCCATCATACCTGCACAAATGTCAGTATATCAGCCATAGTGTCAACGACCTCAGACACAGCCAGGTATTGCAGCACTTGCTCGCACATCTTGACGATTTTCCGCACCTCACTCTCATCAAACACAAAGAGGAGATCGGACGTGCCTTGTAGAATACCTGTGTGGATAAAAACAAATGTCCATGGAACCTACAACTATAGTTTTCACATACTAAAGTGTGGGGTTTGTCGGGTACCGTGACCGAGTAGTTTGGGTCACAAAATATCATTTCGTTCCAATGAAATATCATTTTGTTCCAATAAAATATTTTGTTTCAACGAAATATTATTTCGAAGGAACAAAATAATTAGTTTGAGGGAACAAAATAATTAGTTCAAGGGAACAAAATATATTTTGAGGGAATAAAAAAAAAATTGGGAAAAAAAAGTATTTCGAGGGAAAAAAAAGTATTTCGATGGAACGAAATATATTTTGAGTGAACGAAATATATATTGAAGGAACAAAATTTTGAGGGAATAAAATACTATTTCGAGGGAACAAAATACTATTTCGAGGAAACGAAATACTATTTCGAGGGAACGAAATAAAAAAATGTTTTTGGGCTCTGTTCAGTACAATACCTCGAGCTCCATCGATCAGCTTTTTCCTGGCCGGTACGGAATACGGATCATCCTTCAACATCCTACTAGCTTCAACCAGGAGACCGGACGACTTCTCCACCATGGTGAAAGTTGGTGGCATCTCCTTACGCAAAATCTCATCTTTGCTTGTACTGGCCGTTTGTTTACCAACCTTAAAAAAAGAAGAAAAAAAACAGAATCACCATTTTTCACGAAACAAGCTCATTTCCTCAAAACATCCAGTTTTAGCCACGACAGTAGATGTGGAGTTACGTAGCACACTTTTGTGTTGTACATTTTCGTGTTGTACATGCGAGCTCAAACATGGACATTAAACAACAGGTTTTTTAAAAAATCATTTGTAAACGTCCGCCACAAACGGGCCGTAATTTTTTATTTTTTATTTTTTTTGCTACAGATCAAAATACTATCTGTAGCCAAATATTAAGGTCTAAACATTGTTTAAAATGTGATTTTAGCTCAGTGGAATTAAGTTACATGTATGTATGACGAATTTTGGGTCATTTTACTCCAGACTCGTAATTCTTGCATTTGCATTCAAACAGACAGATTCGGTGAACCGTAACTGCACTTCTGATGTTGTATGAACTTGAAACAAGCATAATTTTAAAGGCAGTATACACGATTGGTACATGTATTTCGAAAATCAGAATATCTTCCCAGATTTACGCCTAACTTACACAATATAAACATGATGACCATAGAAACCTTCCCCTCAAATGGTTTTGTCTGAAGTGCTATAGTCTTTGAGAAATGAGTAAAACAATTATTTTTCGTCTCATGAGATGAAAATTCTATTCGCCCCAAAACCATTTCGCCCAAGTGCCATTTCGCCCCATAACCACTTCGCCTGAGTGCCATTTCGCCCCAAATCACTTCTTCCAAACACTACTCGCCCAAATGCCACTTCGCCCCAAAACCACTTTGTGCACAGTTTGGTTTTAATCATGCATATCTTCAATCACACAGGGGGATAAAACTATTTGTAACAGTTTACCAATCATGTATACTATCTTTAAAGCTTAGACATTGTTTTATCTGAAAAAATAAAAAAAGAGGAATAAAACATGAAAAAAAAAAAATGAAACGAAACAAATTGACTTGAGGCTGACTTTACAGCTCTACGCCTGAACATACCCGTACCCTTATTGTTTTTATTTAATGCTAGTCTAAACACAGCCAAACTTACCACAACGAGATTGTTGACAGCTTGACTGACGATCCCAATTGGTGAGGTCAGATCGGTCATAGCATTGCCATCCTCGGCTTGTTCATGTAGGATCACCAGCTGCCCCACCTGGTAAAAACACAGATACAATTAGGCCATGGGCCAAAGGCCGGTATCTTGCAGTTTCGTCTTAACTTTTTAGGGGCAATTATATTTTTCGGATATAAGTAGTTTGAGACATGCTGAATAATATTTCACTTGTTCACATTTGAACCATTTGCACGTAACTTAGAAATAAAGGTCAGAAAAATGGACCCTTTTTTGGGATTTTTATCAATGAAATCTATGCTATAAATCTAATATTACTCGGTTACATTCATAAAAATCCCATTTGGAGCTTGTTTGGGGGTTAAAACAAAGGTTTTTAGTTTTTATGCTAATGCAAATATGTATATTCATGACCAAGGTCATGATATCACAAGAGGCAAACAGAGGAAAATCACATTCAACTGTGCACAAAAGATTCCACTTTTTTCTAAAACTTCCTGGAACTTTTGTTATCCACGAGTGTTTGAGTTTGTTCTACATGTTTCCTGTTGTAAGCCTTGACGAAACTGGGGGTAGAAACTGCAGCAATTTGCCACAAGTCCAACTTGAAGTCTTATGTTTTTTCTTAACTTTTCCCTTCAGTCTTTCTTAAGTGATGCACTCCAAACAGCGCCCTCTGTCTGTGGTTTATTGCAATGAAATCTTCAAAGTTGAAAAAGGCTATCTTTTATTAATTTTACATCCAAACGAACAATAGCATGTCTTGCTGAACAAGTAATCCATCATATGAAGCAAAGATTAGGCAAAAAGTTGTTTAGCATGTCACAGGCCCTTTAAGCCGCTTTCTCGCGCGGTTTTTCTTAACCCCTAAAGTTTCAGTGGAAAATTCCAAGGGGTTTCAGAGTTATGACCCTTTAAATTATGGGTGCCACGCCTCTTTTTTGCACTTGTGGATCTGCTACACTGATTTGTAAGGGTTTCTGAAAGGTCATAACTTCATTTCTAAACAAGACAGGAAGCTACTACGAATTGCTACTACGACTATTTACTGCCCACACTTTCAGAATCTGGCATCAGAACTGGGCTTAGATAAAGCATTAAAAAGTTATAAGCTAACAATAATCCAGTGGAATATTTGATCTAGGCCCACAATTGAGCCTACGACTCGAGCTCAAATTCCGCCTAATCAAAATCCAATTTTGAGAAGCTTATAACTTTTTAATGCTTTTTCAAAGCCCAATTCTGATTCTGAAAGTGTGGGCAGTAAATAGTCGTAGTAGCAATCTTAAGCTTCCTATCATGTTTAGAAATAAAGTTATGACCTTTCAAAAACCCTCACAAATCAGTGTATACCAATTCACAAACTTCTGCAAAAAAGAGGTGTGGCACCCAAAATTTAAAGGGTCATAACTCTGAAACCCCTTGGAATTTTCCACTGAAACTTTGGGGTTTTTCATTACACCCCTTAAGGTATATTTGGTCAAATTTTCTGTTTTCCTAGATAGTATACATGTACTTCTGGAGGTATTTAATATAATTGAATGTTAGGTTAATCTATTTTCTGGAAAAATTGACAAACTCCTTTTGGAATACAGAATACAAATGTTTGTGAAATTTCACGTTCAGAATTTCACAATTCCGTCAGAAATAAAACATGTAACAAGCTATTGTGGTTGCAACGTTTACGAGCTTTGGGTGAGTATACACATTAACATGAGGAAACCTTTCATACACTTCACTTTTAGCAGTTTTTCAACTACATGTATATAGACATGCACTGTGGTATGTTTTTTTATGTTTGAATATTCCTGCATGTGTACGCTAAACCTCTATATAAGGGCCACCTGCTTATACTGGCCACGTTTTGTCGGTCCCTTGGGTGGCCACTATATACAAGTTTCACTGCATTTTTTGCTGAAATTGGCCGGGGAAACCTATAATGGATTATAGGTTTTCTAAACTGCCTCTTTAGAAATTTCCGGCGGCGCAAAACGGCCATTAGATCTTTGAAAAAGGGAGGATCGTTTTTTCACAAGTTGGTTTTGGATATCCGTTTAGCATTTTTCTAAACGTATAGTTACATTTCGGTCGTTTAAACGTTTAAACATTTACATGTCGCAGCTCTAGCCAAAATCCCCCTTTACAGTGAAAAGACTGAACTGCACTGAATGTTGTATGAACTTGAAACAAGCATCATTTTATAAAGCTTAGACTTTGTTTTATCTGAAACCGTAGGGAAAACCTATAATGGATTAGGGGGCCCCTACTGTTTTAAGTCAAATATATATACATTAACAAATGGGAGCAATTTCTTTTGTATCCTTCGGGGCAAAATTTGCTAATATGAGAACTTGTGTACAAATAATTTCATTAATTTTGAGTTTTAAAACTGCACAATATTCAAATGTGCCCTTTTATCGCGGAAAGACAACAAGTTGGCCTACTACAACACACTGTGTACACATACCGAGTTTAACACATGTTTTGCAACTCATCAGAGGATGAACAAGCAGTGTGTAATGTGACGTCCTAGTGCCATGTCCATGTTTGGTAGTGTGCAGTCAATGGCAATGCCTGTAATGTATGCTACATGATACAGGTACATGTACGTATGTGTATAATGACTGGTTGTACGTACTGCTGCAAAAGCACCTACATGTATAGGCACACATGTGTATGGTTTTGCATTACACTGTGAAGTCCATCACTCAAAAAACGGGCCGTAAAGTTCAGAAATAATAATTTACGGTTAATTCAGAAACCGGTTTGCAATTCTTTCAAGTGTCAGTTAACCGGTTAACTGTTCGGCCGACACTAAAGATTGTGGTAGTGTTTATGTAGATGCATTTGCAATGCACAATACCCCAAGGACCCTAAAATAATCATTGAACTTTTATCTGGTCTAGAGATACTAGTAAGATGTTAACCGGTTAACCGAAAAAAATTGAAAAAACGTTTTTTCCCAACATTTAAACGAAACCCAATTTTAAAGAATTTACAATAGTTTTCAGAGGGTTATTTGTAATGACTTCATGAAAATAAATAAATTTATATGAGGTCGTAGTTAAATTTTGACCAGATAAAGGTTCAATGATTATTGTGGGGGCTTAGGGGTATTGTGTGCATTGCACATCTATAAACACCAGCAACAGTCTTTAGTGTCGGCCCAACGGTTAACCGGGTAACCGACACTTGCAAACCGGTTTCTGAATTAACCGTAAATTCCCATCCCTAATCTGGTCAAAATTAATTGTTTTCAATAAATTTATTTCAATTTCATCAAGTCGATCACAAATAATAACCCTCTGCAAAACTATTGTAAAATCTTTAAAATTAGGTTTTGTTTAAACGTTCGGCAAAACTAGATTTCCATTTTTTTTCGGTTTAACAGGTAACCGGTTAAACGTACGTCCCATCCCTTAAAAGTACTGCGATTATAATTTTAGTGTTTCCAGCTTTTATTAAAACATCCATGGATCAATTAATATTTTGAATATGCTAAATTTTAGCATACATTTAACATTTTCCACAAATTTTGTACAATGTATATTAGTCCGGCAGCCACCAGGCTCAACCTTGTTTTGGAGTCTATAGTTTTTTTTAAAATGGATTATGGTTCCTGAGATACCCAAATTGACCAAACATAAAACTGTTACTCTGTTGGTATTGAGCAATTTTAGATATAGGCAAAAAACAAAATGGCCGCCAAAAACCTGGTTTTTGAAAGAAAATAATCATTTTAAGAGTACATTTGCGTATGACAGCCAAATAATTTGCATTTATTTCTCAAAGGTAAATGTCTAAAACAAACCTGATGTTATACACAATCTCAGATAACTTAATTTGCATATTCAATATGGCGCCAGCATTGTCTATTTGAGCTTAATTTGCATAATGTATACGGCGGCCACATGTAAATTTATGAACTGAAGGCATTAATAGTCATTTATCAGAGGGATCTGAAGTGCCATAAATATAATTTTCTAACCATTGTAGTGCAATACTCTCTTCTCTATAAAGAATAATAAAAATAAAATCTGAGTCCCACAGGCAAGGATGAAAGTTTTTCAGTAACGTAGGTTATATTGCTAGTGCCTTGGTTCTTAAATAATGAATACAATCTTATTATTGTTATGTTGTTATTGATGGTAAATTAATCTCTTCACTGGTTTTCTTTTAATATTACAACTCATTTCGTTATTATTTCCCTCAATGTGTTAGTTTCCAGTATTTTTTCTAATGTATATATTTTCATAGAACAAATATGTTATTATTCACATGATAATGTGTGATATACTTCATATCACATGCTTAACAACAACGCACTTTGGCTTTACAACATGAAATGTTAACGATATTACTTGAAAACTTAAATGGATGAAACTAAAAAAAAATATCTGCTGATACCATTTGTAATTGACACTGCGATAGTTCATGTTTGCTGATATGTGACCCGCTCTGCGAAAAAGGGTTGTTGTTGTAGTTAATTTATGGCATTTTTCGGCAAATATGAGGCCCTTTATGCCATCAACTAATACGGTTTTAGCTTTACTATACTTTATTATCAACTTGAGATGACGAAGAAGGAGTTGCAGTTTTAGAAGTGGGAGGAAAACCCCCAGATAAATCCCCAGGGGAAAACCGACGCGGTCAAGTAGGGACTGCAAACCCAATCCACATACACGCCCCGGATTCGAACCCGGGACGTCAGAGGTGAAAGGCGAGGAAAGAACCACTACGCCAACCCGACCGCCCGCGAAAAAGGGTATTACTTCGCGCTGGCTAGTATTCTTTTTGCGACCATAAGAAGAAATCTGTGGCATTTCTACGCTCATTAAAATACCAAAACACAAAAGAAATTCAAGGCGTAACGCAGACATTCCAGGGGGAACACAGCCATTCCAGGGGGAACACAGACATTCCAGGCGGTATCTGGG